>JANVCC010000018.1:46671462-46833732 GCA_025345505.1 Todiramphus chloris collaris | reverse complement strand
ACTTAGTGGTGCAGTGAAAGCACAAGTTGTGCCTTGTTTTGTGCAGCTCAACAAACAGGTCTCGATTCTGAATCAATTGCATGTGATGAAAATGGATGTAGCTCTTTTTGATGCTTTAGTGGGAAGACATTGTTTTAACCTAGATAACTGTCTGGGTCACTATGTACTTTGATTTCATCACCATTTATTTTTAAATCGGGGGAAGCCACTTGACTTATGAGAAAAGGACTCTTTAGAGCAACTATGGAGTTATTCAGCCACATCTGAGGAGCATAGGGGCCTGACACTGGACAAGAAGAAGGAAAAAAGGAATTTGAGACGCATCTCTTTATTAGAAGAGAGCATAAGGCTTTATAGTTTGATTGCCTCCAACAGGGATCTGTTGCGATCGTCAAGGTCAGTGTTTTGTTTGGAGTAATCCCAGTAATTGTTAAGAGGTTTTCTGTTATGAGCTCACAACAGGACATATCGTATGAGGTTTTTTTTTCATAAAGCTCACAATTACGTGAGTAATGATGCTGGAAGGTTAAGTAGATAATAAGACTTTGAAAACACATTAAAACCCTTTCCCCCCTCTATTATGACCACGAAATATAATCCTTAAAAGCTGCAATTGTGCAACTTCATGGAAGGGCCCACAAGTAGGTATTACCTCAAATAAAAACAAAAACAAAATCCTGATTGATAAACGAAGCCTGCTTTTCTCATTCAGTTGCCTATAATTGTAAACATCTGCAATGTTGGATGTTTTTGCTATTTGGAGGCTTTGCTGAGAAAACATGGCTTTGAAAATCAAAACAGCAGAGCTATGCCACCAAATTAGGTCATTTTATGGCTCTTGACAGTATGGTGCAATTTTGAAATTTTGATTTTAATTTATTTTATTTTATGCAATTGGAAAGGGTATAAACATATTGAATGTATTACCCAATGAATTTACCAAGACCATTAGTACTTAAGAAGGGGCAATTCTTTTTTTCTTGTTCAGAAGAGAGTTGGTATGTGATGCCTTCTGCTATAAATACAAGTTACCTAACCAAAACTGCCCTTAAGCTTAAATGCCAAGGTCAAAGAGGCTGACAACACATCCTATCTGCTGCTCCCCTTTTAAGGTGGAAGATGTGTGTCCTTCATTCATGAAATTCAGAGGGATGTAGCTGAATTTTCTTCTGTATCACAGTAGATACAGCTCCAGAGTGTTTTTCAGTGCACTACATTTCATCTCTCCATTTCATTGTTTCTCCATAGAATGGTGACGGTTGGGAGGTTAATAAATTCTATCACAAAATCTACATTTCATTTGTAAACTTTTTGTCATATTCAGGAGAACTCTGCCTTTTGTACCTAAAAGCAAATTGTGTAGAACTGGAAGAAATGTTTGAGCGATTCATATGCCATCAGGCATATCTCTGGGTACCACCAAGGGAACACAGTCTCTACTTCTGCACAGCCTCTGCTCCCTGTGGTTAACCTCAACCCACGGAATGGAGGGCCTGAGCCCAGTGGAGGTTTCAGGTCTGCCTCCACACAGCAGTTAGTAAAAGTCAGCTGCTTGTTGATTCCACTACAGGAATGTCACCTATGTATATCACTGCCCCCTCCAAGGATCACAAAATATTTAGCAGTGGAGGAAACTGAGAAATAACTTTCCTGTCCAGAAAGAGTTTTTGAAATTACAACGTTGTTTCCTTGCTTAATCTGTGTCAAAAATATCATAGATGTTTCCTTCAAAGGAAACTCGGGAGGATAATCGGGAAAACATGGATGAAGGCAAGACATTTAAGCAAGCAAGATAGACATTTCATTAAAGCAAAGTTGTAAACATGACTTCAAATTTTTCTACTGTAGAATTTATTCTTTAGTGTGAACTTCTACATTGAGAGTAATTTCTAAGTGGAAAATAGATGTTAAAATGGTTTTTGTCAACTTTTGAAGAAGTCTGCTTGTTCAGCAGGCCAATTCTTTTATGCAAAGAGTTTAAGAATAAGCGTTTTTCTGATTAAATGGCATCCAAAATCTTTTAAAAGGAAGTTGCCTGTTCAGTGTTTTCTGTGTACAAAGTAAGGAGATGAAATCTTACACGTATTTGTGAACAACCTTGGTATAACTTTAAGACTTGCTTAGATAGATACATGAAGCAAAAAAAGAGTCCAGTGGCCTGGTTTTGTGGTGAGCTGAATGTCTGGGAGGCAAGTATAAAAGAGTCCCATGGCATAAATTTAGAAATTAGTTATTCTAAATTCACAGTATTAGCAAAATATATTAGATCTGGAAAAGGAGATGGAAAAATGACATGGAATGAAGTAAAAATTATTTTGCTGAACTCTAAAATTTCAAATCTTCTGTGCTATTGTGTTACTTCTGCACTGGTTATTTTAAAAACGCTTCAGTCTCAACAGGAAGGAGTGCTAGGTACATCCCAGTGCCAGAGCAACTGCAGCTAATCAGGCCTTGCCCAAGGGCAAAATACATCATCCCACTACCAGAAGTGAAGTCACAAACTTGCAGTTTTGTTTTCACAGTTTGCTACCCAAAGTATTACGCAGCACCATTTTATACAAATTTCAAATGGTGCATTTTGGAAAACAGAAATATCAGCAAGGTCTTACAAAACTTAATGGAAAAGATCACTGATGGCTTTTGAAATACTTGACAGATGAGAGTAACAGCAATGATACTGTAGGATTTTGGGGGTGAACCTTCACAGACTAGACTCAGGTCAGTCCTTACTGTGAGCCTGATTCTGTCCTGAACAAGCTTGTCTGCTATGCTAAAACTTGCAGAGCCCAAGTCCTGCTCCCCACTCTCTTCTCTGCCACTCTTTCTCCAGCTGGAAGAAAAAGCTTGACTTTCTTTGTAAAGTCATTTGAGTGATGCTTTGAGATTCATCCCAGCCTAAACTGGCTATGATTTTGAGAGTTATGTCTGCTAGCCTAGATTTCACTTGAGACAATGTTTTCTATTTAATTTTGTTTCTCGTTAGAGCAGTGGAAAAGACAATGCCAGCGCTGCCAGGTGTATCACATTGGACAAATAGATGTCAGTGAAGTGCACAGAATGCCTTGAAAAACAGCATACTTTGAAGTCCAGAACAATATATGTAGAGCAGCTTGATGTACATTGACTCAGCCTGAATTATTTGCTTCCATATGCACACTGGCTATGTGTTTCTTTTACAGAGTTAAAACATACAGAGTGGTAATTATCAGTGTCTAATTAAGTATGTGAAAATGAGCAGCTATCATTTTCTTCTCTATACTTTCTCCAATATGCAGTGCTTACTAATTCGCATGTGCCAAAATTAAGGTCTGCTAGATGGAAGCAACCAGCATTTCATAGCTATTCCTTTACTTTAGTAAGCCTGTCCTAAGATATGATGTATATATGGCCCCCATGTCCCAGATGCCCCCTCCCACGGGGAAGAGGATGCTGCAGACATTGGCAACAGCCTTTGGGTTGCCATAGTGCAACTGGATGGGCCTTGGCTGGCTTCTGCTGGCTAGCAACAAGCCCCGAGGGAAAGAATGCAAGAATATTTTGGCAGAGCCACCATTAGGCGCACATGGGCCCCGGGCAGATGCTAAGGCACGAGTCTCTGCTTTCTCCCTTGAGCCTACGGGCAACCTTGCCTGCTGCTTACCAGCCTCCTGCCGGCTGCCCTGCCAATACTGTGGGAAGCAGGGCTGGTGGCCCAGGATCTGTAGACCTGTCTCAGCACTCAGACAGCCCCCGCGGCCTCTGCACACGGGAAGAGTCTGCCCCATGACGTGAACTGTGATTTGGGTAATCAGTCATAATTACAGTTAATGATAGCAGTGTCTGGGCACCGCTGCCAGAGTCAGGACCCCATTGTGCCTGGCATTGTGCAAACACTTACCAAGTAAATTAGGCGTTGCATTCAAAGCACCTGAGGATGCCTGGCAATCTGACAGCAGCACCTTAAAAGAGCATGGAGATAAGGCTACCTCACCTGCTTCAGCAGTCTGAAGGAAACTTGGAAGGATGGAGGTGTGCAGGCGACTGTTCTGGCTCTAAATGGCCCTGCGGAGCTGGTGATTTTTTTCTGGTGAAGGCTCAATGCATTGGGCAACTTTTTGTCAGCATGAAACTATTTGTGGGTTGAGGTTGACTGCCATGAATAGCATCAAGAGCAGAGGGTTGGGGTCACAGAATTGATGGTGGAAGAGTGCCCCGCTTAACCAACAGTTTACAGGAAGAAAAACAGCTAATGGGAGATGGTGGCCTGGGCTGGGGGAGCTGATCCTTCACCCCCTCTTCCTCCTAGCTTACTGCCTGTCAGTTAATCCAGGAGACAGGAGCTGCCGACCCTTTCAGTCCTGTTTACACTGTCTTCTTTGTGTAAACAATAAAACATTAATTGGAATAAGGTTGAGTGTCCTTCGTGTCACACCTTGCAGGAGAATGTTTTAACTAGCATGTCAAGAGTCATTCTTCACACTCTTCCTACATGACTATCTGGATGTTTTATAAGAATAGGATAGCTCCAAGAGGAGGAGACTGAGCAGCCTCTGCTGCAAAATACTTACAAAAAAATCTCCTGGGTTGATGTCCTCATATGCAAACCTCCAACTTGAACCAGTGGAGACTTTAGATCTACACTAACATATTCTACCTCTCAAGTCACTGTTAGCCATGAGTATATAAATACATTGAGGCATGTCTCTTCTATAGGAGCTGCTCTGTTTGTATTAAGGTACTTACGCAGTCACGTAGAAAAAGAGTGAAAAGGCATCACAGTCATGATGATGAGGCCAGATTATTGGGAAATGGAGTGGGTGGTTTTCTGTGTTGCTCCAGCTAAGGCCAAATTGTCTGTGTAAAGTAACAAAAGTGGCAGCACTATCCTCATCTCAGGATATCCTCATATTCTGCTTGGTTATTCTCCTAGAGAGAGACGAGGACATAAAAATCTGCCTCCCATCTTTTTTCCTGGTGTTTTAAGTGTGAAGGATACCAATAGCCCCACCCCTAAGGTATTTATGAATCTGAACATAAGGAAATACATTTTTACTGTGAGGGTGACTGAGTCCTGGTATAGGTTGCCCAGAGACATTGTAGAGTCTCCATCCTTGGATATATTCAGAAGCTGCCCAGACACAGACCTGGGCAACTGGCTAGAGGTGGCCCTGCTTGAGAAGGGGAAATGGACCAGTTGATCACTAGAGGTCCTTTTCAACCTCAGCCATTCTGAGATTCTGTGGTGTAGTCTCTTCAGTTTCTCTGTATCTTTCCAAATTTCCCCAAGTGAAACGTTTTATTTTCAGTCAAATGAAACATTTTGTGTTAAAGGAAATGAGTTTTTACAGGTTTTAATTTCAATGAGACCAACGAGATTCTTTAAATTCTTTTCCATCCAAACTGAGATGCTTCTACCCCACAATTTTTCAGCCCAGCAACTCAACTGATAAAGCATATTATTTGCACAGCCCTAGGGCTACATGTATAAATGTACACAAACACCTCTACTGCTGTGCTAAAGTGGGTTTTTCAAAAGGACTTTTTGTGGCTCTGACTTTACAGTATAAGGACCAGATGCCTGTTCAGTGTGGTCATGTGGCATGTTGACTGGTAGCCTTACCTTGATCATTAAAACTACAGCCCAGGCGTGTACAATGCTTTTGAGAGCAAGGCATACGCTGAGACCCTGCCCTCAGGAGTTTTCAATCTTATGCAGTCATTATAGCAAAGAGGACAGTAAAGGATGGGCAGGGTGTGTGTGTGTACGCATATAAATGCCAAAGATTTTTTTGCAACAGGAGAAGATGAGAGAAAATGTTCCTGCTACAGGATCATCTTTTCTTTTTTCTTTTCTGTTACATAGTGTAACCTTTTTATTTCAGTGGCCCATGTGAGCTTGACTGGGAGCAGTGTGGAAGGAACAAAGGAGATGAAGAGCACAGTATGGGACCAGGCAGGTGTTCCTGCCACAGGGCAAGGACAGATGCCAGGTTATTTGTGAACTGGGAGTGCCAAACTGCTGAAAAGTGAGGTATAGGATAGGGGACAGGAAGCTTTGTCAGGAAGAAGGCATGGTAAATTTTTTTAGGGTTTGTTTAATAGTTGCGACAATTAAAAAAAGAAAAAAATTACAGTCTATGTTTCTTTACAGAGTGGTAGTTGAGTACTACTTTGCAGCCAAATTCACAGCACACTGCATTCTACAAGAATTGACTGCAGTGGGTTTTGGATCAGGCCTTTGGAAGAGAGGCCTGGAGCAGAGTCTGTCAGCCCATTAAAAGAAAAAAAAAGAAAAGGATCATGAATCAATCCTCCCCGTATCTGCTCCAGATTCTGAATCAAAACCATCCCTTGGTTCATCTCACTGCCAGAGAAAAGGGGAAAAAAGAAGAAAAAGAAAAAAAGTCCTTCTGTGTCTATGGAAAGACTTTTTCATCTGCAATACCTCAAATTTCTTGGGAACTACATGGTGTGTGCCTTAAAGAAGTGGATTTCTTTGCTAAGATTTATAGTAAGCCCAGCCTACGTTTGCCAGCCTTGAATGCTATGCCTAAAATATATTCAGAGCTGCTGTTGCAGCACTTAAATGTGCTGAAACCAGCTTTCACCTAGCACTAACAATAGCCAAGGTGATACAGTGACTCTCGTTCCCTTCTTCCAAAACACATATGGAGCTCCTTCCACAGCCTGCACAGCTGCAGATTCCCTGCCATACTCTTGAAGCTAGCTCAAACATGATCGTGCTGCCATCACGTCTCTGATTACTGAACCATCTACAATGCCCTGGCAGTGTCATGGATGAAGCCTATTTACCTAAGACAGATTCTTGGCCTGCCACTGCGTTTCCACCATTACTGCTCCACATCTTGGTGGAGTCACTCCTGGGTTACATAAATATAATTGAAATCAGAACCAGACCTGCTGATCCTCATTATTTTGTTATTTTTCACACCAAGATGGCTGCCTTCAATCATCTACAGGTCACACAGGACCTGAACTACCAGGTCCTGAACTACCAGATCTCCTTGGCTTTATTCCTTATGGACGATATTTACTGCTGTGTAGAAGCCTGTCACAGGTCTGTGCATGTCTACTTGATGCACACATATGATGCAGATCCTGGCACAGTTTCATTCACAGAAAATTAAGATTCATTCAGGTTTTCTTGATTGTAATTGATCAGAGACCCTTTGCAGTCTTGCTTAATGGCCTTATGCCTGTTGTAACTGAAGCTTTATTGCCACATCAGAGAAAAGATGGTCCCAATCCCAGTCAGGAAAATAACATACAGCTTACAAAGAATAATGTGGAACTACAATCCAGAAAAGCAGGGTGTGCCAAGTGTAGGTCACTGTTTTTCTGTCACTCATCTCTTTCTCTTTTACATCCTCCATTTAAGCATCTTGTTAGGCCTTCCTTTGCTCTCTGCATTCATCACTTCTGAAGGCTGGTGGAGGATGAATGAATAGCAAGTCCCAAAGCAGGTATGGGCGCAGTTTCAGGGGCAAAGGACTGCAGTCAAGTGTGACAGAAACAGTAATGCTTCTTTGTCTGCTTGGCAACAAGCAGGGCTGGGACATTTAGAAAGTTGTGATGATGAAAGTGTTTGGAATGATGTTTTTCTAAGCCATTGTGCTCATCTCAACTGCAACAAATTATAGAGAAATATAATGAACTAACTAAATAAACAGCGTCGTCAAGGTAGATGTTGGATGAGATGCTATGATGTTGGATAAATAATAGGAGATGAAAACTTAATTATAGGCCAGATTGTTTCCTTCCACTGAAAGCAGCTCTTGAGTTCCCCCTGCAGAATTTTCAAAGGTTTCTTCTGCTGAGTGTGTGGGATTTGCAGGACTTGTGACAACCTGTTGATACACTCAAGAATTCCCAGACATCTGCTTATTTATAAGAAATCTTTTCCTCTCTTTTCAGTTCTCCAGTCCCTTCAGCTTTATGGCCATGTGATTTCAGCAAAGTAATTTTTGTGGGACATTTACCTGTACCTCCTCTATCTAAATCCCTTATGGGTTACCACACTGTGGACTGTAGAAGTTAGAACTGCCAGATGACTTCTATCTGAGTTTCTTATGGGACCACAGATGGATGGGGTGGATGAAAGCCCTCCTCCACCCATAGACTAGGTCTACAATTTTTTCTACTCTTTCTTTCTGTACAGATCCTTCAGCCTCAAGAACTTAGCCCAGGGAAACCCTGAGTAAGATGGCTGCCTCACTGAGGTGAGCCAATAGCCTTAGATGTGAGCAGACATACGTGGTGTATGTGATGTTCTGGGATAGAAGACACATGGGTTTATTGACAACAGACTTCATAGTAACAAACCAAATTCCTATGCAAAAGCAGCTGACCTGAACATTTAATTATGGCTGCACAATCCTTTGCTTTCACAATTTTGTGAAACAGCACGGGGATTTGTCAAGGTATTCTAAAACAAGTGTCTGATTTCCTCCCCAAGGCTTGTATGAAGAATCATGTTGAGAGGTAGTTTCAAACTTGCTTACTCAGCTCATTCCCCATAAAATTTACCCACCCCATCATCTACGCCCACACCTACATAGTGTTCCATCCCCATTAAGACGAATCAAAACAAATCAGAAGAAAATTACACATAATGAGTGGGAAGGCTCACTTTCTCCTGTTCAACTTAAACTGCTTGCAAATATCTTGCAAGAAGAGGTAATATTTCTGATATGCATTCTCAGGATGAGAAAAAGGGGAAAAAAAATTACTTCACCCTACAAATCTTGCATGCTCAGAGCTCTATGATATATGCTGCATACATAAGGGACCAATTGTTCATTACTGTCTCACAGGCAGAATGAAACAAAGTCCTGTACCAGCAACACTCTGAAACAAACCCGTTGAATGGATGTTTCTTTCCAGAGTAGTTCTATAATAGTTCATAGAGTTCTGAATACTTAAAACAGGTTATTGCAAAATTAAAAATTAAATTTAAAAATGATGGCTGAAACATCACCACCAGAAAAAAATATTTCCCTACCTCTCTACTTGACAGGCCTTCTTCACTCTTGAGCTATCTGTGCTGTCTCTCAGAGAACATATCATTTACTCACATCAGCTTCATTCGTTCCATACAACCATAGATGATTGGTATGAAAGATCTTCTGACTTCTACAGCATTGGAAGAACTCCACCCAATATAGTCCTAACTTTCAAATCCAGGTCCCAAACCTATCACAGTCATAATAAACTGGCTAAAATGAAATTTTGGCTATGCCTTCAGTGAAAAATATCTGTGTATTTGTAACTGAAGGCAGAATAAGAAAATGTTGCCTAATTAGTAGAGATCAAAGATGGGGTACATCACTAAGCCCTGAGAGAAATGTAAGAATGTTCTGCTTCTCTTATCATAGGCAGGTAAAAAATTGTGAGAGAATATAAATGATGTGAGAGGGGTAATCAGTGGGGTAGTGATGCTGTTATGTGTCCAGGAGACATCACTGAACTGACATGGAAGAAGGGATTTGTAGAAGAGAATTAGGTCAAGTCTAATTTTCAGCTAAGTGATGGAATATTTTGAAAACAAGACTGAAGAATTTCAATGTGCCACAAAGTCTGCACAGGATCTGCCCAGTGGAGCCTTTGTTGGTGGCAGTAACTCTCCATCTGGGAACAACACAGCTTTGACTTTCAGAGCAGTATGTTTTTGCAGCACTGAGGCCTAAAACCCCCCAGCTTTGTAAATAGAAACTAACCATAGCTACTCTTGGGCATCAAAGAGATGCAGAAAGTACAAGAACATTTTTGTTACTGTGCCAATTTGTACTGAAGAATTGATGCTTTAGACCTGCACAATTAAAAAGAAAATAAAGTTATTTCTTAATATTTTTTAAAATGACAAGTTACAATTCGAGAAAGTGATTCCCTTATCACTTTGGATAGCTAATCAGAAAAGCATAGTCTTATAAACTATTTGCTATTTGACTATTTCGTTTACGGTTGTATTGAGTTTACTACCTCATCAGCACAGAACAATTTCTGTCTTTGATATTCTACATATGTCTATTTTAAAGAGCTGTCCTACTCTACAAGTCTGCTCTTTCAGTTGCTATCTGGGTGACTGTTGTGGTAAAACTTTGACCAGCTTCTCTCCTTCTCAGATCTGTGCTAGTGGCCTCATCATCTCCTGGTGCTGCCATCTCTGTGTCCCATTCAGTGCTTGATTACTTTTGCCTATGAAGGCAGTGGAAAGGGAGACATGAATGCTTAGATCTCTTGTATATATGATCCAAATGCTTCCCTTCTCCCTCTGCTATTCCTGAGTACTGTAGATTTGTATAATGTCCTTCAGATGTCAAAGCCCTTTGGGCAATTGGCAGCAAATCAGAGATGTTGAACCTGTGAAGAAGCAAAAAGCTAAATCCCTTCCTCTTTTACAGTTTGCAAACACCTCTCTCTTTCTCTCTCTCTGATCTTGAGTCCTGAGGTTTTCTTTGCTGTGGTTTGAACTACAGTTTAAAATGTTTCAATTGTCATCTTTCAATTGTGATGCATCACATGGTGCCCCAGCCACAAAAAGGCCTTGTAATTTGGTTTCATCCTGTCACTGATTTTGATGTGTCTGGTGCAGATGGATGTGGTCATGTCACGGGTTCCAACATTATCTTTAACAGGAAAACAAATGTCAAGAGAGAAATACTATTGTCTTACAATTAGTTTTAAACAAATCAGACTTTGGAGAACCGTACGATTCTCAGGTCTGCCTGTACAAGAACGTTTAAGATAAAGTTAGCATTTAATGTGCACAGCCATTCCTCAGGGGACAGGTAAGCAACCCTGAGTCTTCACAAGATAGAATACAGGATTTGATAATGCAGTCCTTGGGTAAAACCTTTTTGCAAAATTGCTATGTGTACAGCAAGATAGACTATATCTTCCACCATCTGTTTTCCAGAGCAGGTATTTATTATGATTTGCTGTGACTGATAAAAGACACTTTGCACTCCCAACCTGCTTTGACTGGAGTTGAGGATGGCCTGCTCTAATTTGGGATGTCTATCTTCTTGAATAAATAAGAATGAAGGGGACACAGCAAAGCCTACCTACTGCCAGGTGAAATATTTCAGGGTCAGGTGAGTTTTTACCTCTAAAAATGAAAGTGATTAACAGTTTTACTTGCCTTGGTTAAAGGAAAAAAAATGGATGTTGTGAATCCTCCAGTCTGCTTTTCCCTGGTACTTTCATTGCCTGTGTAGCCCTCCTACTCCCACAGGTATAGGACTATTTCCAAGTATACTGATAGAGGAACACTGGTGAATTCTCTTGTTCAAAAAAATAAAAAAAGGGGGAGGGGGGTGTTTTTTTCTAAGAAAGTTGAGGAAGAAATGACATTGTAGCTCTCACTTAAAAAAAAAAAAAAAAGAAAGCAACAATAGGAAATATATAGCGACCAACTAGCCTAAATGTATTGAAACTTTCCAGTGGTTTAACAGACAGAGATGATTTTCACTTATCTGGTATTATGCCTTGATTTGTATAATACAGGATCATGCTGAGGATGAGGCTTTAACCTTTGGAAGGAGAAGTTGCTGGTCTTCAGGCCTCTGGTAACTGTGTTGTGATGCAAAGGCTCAGTTTGAGAAGAAGCAGCAAAGTGGTACATGTGTGGTTTTACTTCATGCTAATATTGATGTTTACATATTGTTTACAGAAAATGGGTTAGGTCTGTCATTTGGATTTTGGTTTAATCTCAGTGAAAAGCAATTTCTGTGGATTTGCTGTTCTGGCAAATGAGACAAACATATGAGGAAACTCACATGCCAATGAAATGTCATTAGAATTAAGTCAGTGGTTATGTCCTGTTTTCAGAAGAGTCCCAGATTCCTCCAACCAGGAGATCTCAGCTTCTCAAAAGAGACTGTCACTAATAAAGTGTCACTCGGCTTTTCTAAAGGCTGAAATACTTGCATGTTTCTTGGCTAGAGGTAACCAGGACCACTGATAACATTTTCCATGACCAGACAAATGAGAAAAGAGAGCCTTGCATTCCTGTTTCAGTGGATGCATTGTAAAACAACAATTTTTTTTCTTCATCCAGAAGAACCTTAATCAATACATTGAAGGAAAAATAAACTTCATCTTTGTGAAAAATTATGTTTGAATTGAGATTTAAAAGTAAGCATTTGGGCCTATCCCTACTGTTATCCTATTTTCAAAAAGAAACATAAAATTTCCACATTTTAAAATTAGAGTTGAATGAAAAGAATCATAAAATAATTTCCTATATATTTATTTGTATGTTTGCATTGATTCAATTCAACAATGTTGAGCTTCCATTGTAGTGAATCAGTGGGAAGCACATACATTCTAGGGCTGACACAGGCATGTCGAGCACCCATTTAGTAGAATTTATTAAATCAGTGCAAGGATCTTTTGTAGATGTTCCCTTTGGAAGCTATTCCATTTCACTTTGTAGAGGTAAGGCTTTAGAATACATTCATTGCTTCTACTACCTTATACTCAGCCTAGACAACCTTTTAATCTCCAACAGAAAGGCCCATGTAAGTTTTGTAGCTATATACATCAGCTTCTAAAATATTGGTTTAGTCTGTCTGATACCTACAACTGAAACAATTGACTGCAGGGGATGATGTCTGCCAAAAGTTACCTGTAAGTATCATCTTAAAATCAAACTGCTACATTTGTACACACAAAGATCATGTTGGAAGTATTTGTGTTCTTCTGCTATCAGACAACAGAAACAATTCCAAGTGATTTATTTGACCATTTACAACTCTGTCACACCACCAACTCTGACTCATACACATCAAATATTCATGCTAGGCTTTTTTTCACCCTCAGTTTTAAAATGTGTACAATGAGAGAGCTATTGAATGAGCACATCTGAATCACTACCATCAGTGTTTGGTTTTAGATACTCTGAGAGAAGAAGCGAAACCAAATCCATATAGGTTGCTACATCATGATGGAAACTTTGAATCTGTGTACTAAATAATCTTATTACCTCCTAAAATTAGAAAGAAAAGTAAGTTCAAAGCCATTGCCCTCCTGCTTTTCTAATCGTGTAGATGATTTGGAACTGATTTGCTGAGAAGCAGTGATGAAAGGAAGGGAAGAATGTAGTTTTTCCCTATCAGGAAGGCACAGCAGAAAAGTTAGATCAGAAAGACTATAAGACGTTACATTTCTCAGCCTCACATTATTGTGACAGGAGACAAAGGTGTCAAGAGGGCAAAACAAAACTTTTTTTTCAGCCTATTTTTAGTTTTCGTACTACTAATTCATCTTTGCTAAAAAACAGGCAAATGGTTATATACAGTTTTATTGGCAGTAAAACTTATGTCTGAAGCCAATTTTCCCTTTTATTTTACAGACTACAAATACTTCCACATTCTTATTTCTGAAGATGTAAAAGCATTGATAGAAACATTTGAAAGCTATTAGGGTCATTTAGAGAATTAATGTGGCTGTGCTTTGAACCCTATTAAAACCTATTAGATCCTATCAACTGTAGTTGGAGTGACGGGCAGAAAAAATGTCCAAATGAGAAGAGCTGTCACCAAGAAAGTGGCAGAGCTGGCAGGAACAGGAGAACCGAGATGACTGAAAAGGCATACAGAACATTTTTGGCTTTCTTTCTGTGCATTTTGCAGCTTCATTCAGACTGATGTTTTAGAGCTGATTATGACTATGAAATCATTTCTCAGTCCCAAGGTAACTGTTCTCAGCTTTTCTTCACTTCATTCCATTGCTCATGAGTGCTGCAGGATATTCTGATGTCCTGCAGATGTAAAAGCCTCCTTTAGAAACAGGCAACTAATAACAGTGGGAAAATGAATGAGTTTTTGAGGGCACAGTTGAGGTTTTCTGTAGTTTGGGTTCTGCTGTGCAGTATAAAAGCTAAAAATAATATAATTTAGGCACTGTAACCTAGACCTTTCACTTTTCCTTCAACTTGGATAACAAATAAGAGAAATTTCTTCCTGAGTTCATCTTCCCATGATGTGCTCCCGAAATGGTGGGCTGAACAGGTACCACTGGTTGATTCCCATTTGCCCCTGTTTTCTCTCAATGTGATTAACCCCTTCTATGGGTGCCTAGGTTCACAGTGCATAACAGAGCAGTCTGACGCTGCCTGGCCAATTTATACATACAGTGGAAGGGTTCCAGTCTGGTAGGTGGGAATGCCACCTGTCCCATCAAGCTTGAATTAACATAGTTCAGGTTTATTGTGTCATAGGTGTTGCCAGAGTGTCTGATACATCTGAATGTGGACGTGTCACAGCACAAGTTCACGCAGTATGACGAGGCAATGCAATAAGCTACAATATTAGAAGGGTTATGCAATGTTCTCAGAACCAAAGAGAATAAATCTTGTATTGAAAACATTGCAGGAGGTTCTGTTTGATTGTCACTAGTGTTTTGGTTTTTTTTTTAATTTATTCTATATATTGGGATTTTTACATTTGCACATGAAAGTGCTTGTTACAGGACATTGTTCTGAAACAATCAGAACAAAAAGTGCCGGAGTCTTTTTTTTCCTTAATGAAGATCCCTGTGTCCCATTCCAGCAAAGGAAGACCTGTTTGTCAGAAGCAATTAACACACCCCTCTTTTAAATCCATGGCCTGTTTTTACTTGTGCTGTTCAGGGTTCTTCAGTCTTTATTTAACAAGGTTACGTAAGGAGAGGTGGAGGAGGAGGTAGTATATTGTATTGGCAAGAAAACAACAGGCTATTTATGTGTCATATATTTAGCAACAGAGCAGTTTGGGTAACCTGGCTTCGCTTGTCTTAG
Source organism: Todiramphus chloris collaris (assembly GCA_025345505.1). Classification (NCBI taxonomy): domain Eukaryota; kingdom Metazoa; phylum Chordata; class Aves; order Coraciiformes; family Alcedinidae; genus Todiramphus; species Todiramphus chloris. The sequence continues at coordinate 46,818,953 of JANVCC010000018.1, read as the reverse complement.
AATAATGAACACATCTGATTTAGGGATCCAGTTGAGGGATTGTAAGGGTTTGCCATTCTCCAAGTGGTTCCAGACGGTGCTTCTTTCAGGCATCCAGACCATCCTTCATGAGCTTTTGGTGTTCCTTGGCACCACTATGACCATTTGCTTGGGTTTTTTCAAAGGTGTAGCTGCAAAGCCCTTATTGTCAACTTCATTCTGCAAAGATAGCAAAGGAACCTTTCCCTGGGGGAAACAGAGTGCAAGGAGTGGGACAAAACCAAGCAGAGGCAAACAGTTCCTGTACAGCAGTGAATAATTAGCAGGAACATGATAAAATAGCCAGCTACTGGATGTCTTATTCTAATTTCTAGGGTTCTATTAGATATCAATTTTTCAGATTAAAAATCCAGAAGACAATAAAAGCTCAGTCAGCTGTGGATGCAAATGGGAAGTGTACTAGAGAGTGAACCAAGAGCTCGCCAGAGTTAGCAAGTCCACACTCGCTGTGGGGGGGACAGTTTTACTCTGCCTGAAGAGTGCCTTTTTGTGGTTTAACTCAGCCATGTGTCCCTAGGGGTACTGTTATAAAATAGCAATGGTGGAATGCTGTGTGTGGAATAGTTATTGCAGAATAACAATTTCAGGCTGTTTTTTCTGTGTAGAAGAGCTTTTACTACTACATATTGGCTAGAAGATGTGCCTAGGCTGACCTCTTTTACTTGATGTCTGAGGAGTTTTTACATTTGCCTGTATAGACTAAGGTACTCTGGAGTAGTTAGTGCTCACAAATATTTACCTAAGTATACTGCCATGTCAGAAAAAAGAGGCGCAGAGGCTCCATATTAATGCAAATGCATTTGTTTCACATAGCACTCACCAACACTACTTACTTCCAACCCTAAGTTTAGAATCTGACTTGAGGTACCAGAAGAAGAGGGCATATATACACCTAGAGATCTCTCTTTAGCAGGACTACTAGGTAATTTTACAGTGGTTTAGTAACATGCTACAAAGCCCTGCTCAGCACGAATCTGTATGCTGGCCTCATGTCTACAGCTTGCTGAGAGACAAGGAAAGCTCCTAAGAGTTCCTGCATGAATATAGCACTGGGGACTTTGCAAAGGCCTGGGTGAGATTTAAAACCTGCTCTGTAGTTAATATAACAAGGGAACACTTTTTGGACATCTGATCTCTCCTGGCATCACCTCTCTATTGAGACAACTCATGGTTGCTAGAGGGAGTACACGGGGGATGTGTAAAGTTAGGTAAGACTTAAGCAGAGCCCTTTGGCTGCTGGGTGCCTCCATGAAGTGTCTAAACTAAGGCGGGGTAAGTCTGGGGCTCACATACCAGAGGCGTTAGGATATACAATGCACTGAGGGAGCTTTATCATATTAATGACTGAATTTATTTTTTTTTTTATATAATATGTCAAAGGAATGATCATGACATATCTTCATTTAGTAAGTATTTGATGATGATATGTAAGTGTCTTATCTGAAGTAGAAGGGGTGCTTTATGATAGTAACTTTATACTCTTTTGGTCAAAATTATCTTTTTTTTTCTTTCATTTTCACAAAATGGAGAAATTCTACCATTTAAATATTACATATCCTAACTAGGAAAACAGAAATCTTTGATTAAGGGAGGATTTATGCAATCTGTAGTTCTGTCAACCCTTAAGAAAAAAAAGAAATAGTATTTGTGAGAGCTAGGGAACTGAAAGCTACAACATATTTTTGCAATACTTCTCCTAATTCCCTCCCACTTACGCTACAAGTTTGTGTGCGCATATCCACCAAGAGGAAGGGAGAGATTTTTTAATGCATCTTCTCCAGGAAATCAGGGAGACTTAGAGACTGAAACTGGAAAACATTAATGGGTGGGACCAGGAAAGTCAACTGAATGCTGCATTACGCCAAGACACTTTCATCCTGCCCTTCTGTCAGCTAGGGCAGGATGAAAGGCAATGAGTTGGCATAATGGCTCAGGTCAAAAGTTGAAAGTTGCCCATTCCTAGAATTTTTGATGCTTAAACCTGTTGGCTTATCTTCCAAATGTTTTAGGGAAATGATGATAAGCTGTGAAGCTGTTCATTTCCCTTATTTCTGGGATTGAAACACTTTCTTTTCGGTGTTCTGGTGTCTTAACATATTGTGGAAAAGGATTTTTGGCTTGAACTGGCAACTGCCACCCTCACTGGAAGACAGAAAAACATGGTCTGGGCAGTCTTCGTGGAAGCAGGGTGGAGGATAAAGAGCTATCAGCAGCACAAATAAAGCCTGGCATGGCAGCTGCTTTGGCTGGTGGGTCCAAACTATAGGGTCTTCTTGACAGATCTTTCTTGTATGACAAAAAGGGAAACTACCATAGTCAAAGAGGAACACCTTCCAGAGAGACCTTTAGGTTTGTTCTCTGTATTGAAATGCTGTTATCACTAATGCTAGTGGGATTTCCTCCCTGGTACTGTGAAATGTAGCTACCCACAATTGTCTCCTGAGTGGAACAGCTGTGCTGTGCACTTTGGTTGGGCCTGAGATAAGTTTCTGTATCCCAAACGAGTGTTCTTTCTCTGGATGAAGTATATATTTAATCACTACAAGAATTGATAGTCCTATAAATGCTAAGACCAAATGTGTCTCAATGAGGCAGTGGTGAGAACTTCTCATTACATCTGTCCCACTTTAAACATACTTGAGGGCAGGTCAGCTATCATTCTAATTTGCAAAGTTGTTTGCTCTGTTTACCAAAGAGCAAATCTGTCTTTTAATGACTGGAAGCTAAACACTAATGTAAGCAGAACTGGAATGTCAGATGATGTTGAAATCTGATTATATAACTTGTACTTTTAGTTTCATAATTAAAATTTTATAGGGTGAAAATACCTATTCACCCTATCTACTGTAAATGCAATAAGTGAATGTAGGTGGACTGGATCTTTCTTAACCACTGACTGATGGGTTGCATTAACACCCGTGTCTGAGCCACATCTTAGCTCCTCTGTACTGAAGACTGACAGAGGATATGATTACTCTCTATTATTATAGCTGGGGGTAAATACAGAGGAAGGAGGAGCTTTTAAGATTAAAATGCAGAGGAAGGTGTCACACAGTTGGATATAAACTCAGAACAAGTAGATTCTGAACGAAGTCCATCAGGAGAGTGAGGTTCTGAAACAAGTTTTCAGCTGGAGGTGTAGGTGCAAAATTGCACCTCAATTTAAAACGGACCTTAATACTCTCACAGATATAATTATATTTGTTTCTGATGACAATAGATACTGTACACAGGAACCCAGTCAGTTCCAGTGACGTGGCTTTGTTTTTTTTTTTGGTTTCTGTGTATGATCTCTTATGTGCAAAGGCACCAGCATCTCTCTGGATATATTTGATGATGATTAGTACAAGTAGTTGTTTAATCTCCCTGAGAAATGTATGCTGAGTTTTATGGACGTGGCACAGAAGGACAGATTAGAAAGGAATCTGTTTGGGAAATTTCAGTAAAAAAGTTTTTAGAATGCAGTCCTGTTTTCTTAAGCTTGATGGAGCCAGGGATATTTTTTTTTAAGTATCCTGTGCACTCAGTGTGTCAGTGAACAAATGTTACAGAAGGAGACAGAGCCTGTTGTTCAGCATGCAAATTAATCTTATCTGATAAGTGTTGTTGTTTTGTTGCTTGTGTATGAGTGTCTTCTGTACAATAACAGGTCGGTGAGAAAAATAATTCAGTAATGTAAATTCATAATTTCCCAATTATTTGTCATATAAACTCCACCCACACAACAATTCCATCTCTTCCTTTCTCCTTTTTTTGACCTGCATAACGGTGCTAGGTTTGTTTCACTCATGCTTGGCAAACAGCACACTGCAAGGATGTGTTCTCCAGAGCTGCTGTGGCCCTGAGGCCAGACAGAGCCTGGGAGTGACATCCCAGCTCTGCTCCAGCTGCTGCCAACTGTCCACATTACCCAGGTCACTCTGACAGCACAGGGTTGTTGCAGACTGTAGAGATGGTTCAGCCATGCTCACTCCACATGCATCTCCCCTTCCTGCTACTGCAGGGGCTGCGAGCAGATGTTCACAGCAAAATTCAAACACAGCAGGGGCCAGGAGCTGGGCCAGCAAGTGCAGTGTCTTGTCTTGCCCAGCATTGATTCCCTTTCCTTAAATAAATAATAATAATAATAAAAAGACCAGCATACCTGGCCTATATAATATGGACTTCAGTGTTTCCAGTTTCAGTGTCATGCTCTTTAGGAAACTGCAGTTTGTGATTTCTAGTGCTTGTACATGAGTCTAAGCAATGTCTCCGGAAGTATCTGTGTACTAGGGACAGAATGGATAAAACAGATTCAAACAGGTAAAACAAAAGTGTTCTGTTGACTTTCCTCTCTGACACAAAGGGAACTTCAAGGTGCTACGTCTGGTATGGGGAAAAAAGGGCTATGTCCTAATCCCAGTAAGTCATTGTAAGTGTTATTTATGTGTTATGGGGATGGACAGCTGAGGTCACGGTAGAAAAAGCAACAATGAATGATCTGACAGAGTAGGAGGAGCCTTTCTTCTCCCTCTCCTTGGATGTTTTTTTCCTGTGACCTTTCCTTCTGACCATTTAGATTTATTTGAGTACTGTTTGCTACCAGTTGCCCCACCTCTGAAAACAGCCCTCAGACTGGCTGCCAGTGCCTCTTTGCACGCTCCATGCTGCAATGCCCAGTTAATGAGAGGGTACGTGACCTTCTTTCTTTTTGGTGCTAGAGTTGTTTCACAACCCCAAGCAATACAGCTTCCTGCCAGGTTGCTTGTCAGTTTTGGAGAAAGTATTCCTGGGAACAGTGAGGCAGAACAGATACAGTGTTCCTCATGTTGCTGTGTGGTCTCTTCCGAGCAAGAAAGTTGGCACCTGCAAATGTGTTTCCAGAGAACTGCACCAGGCTGGCTTCTGTCCTGAAGCAAAGTGCCAGCTCATCCATACTGCAATTGTCACAGGTTTGCCCACTGCTTGAGTAACTCGCTGACACCTCTGCACCTCTGGATGGAAATCTTGGCTGAGATTTGATGGCAAAGGCATGTAGAAGATTTCCTGGTCACGTGGAGAGTCTTCTGGGTTGAGTCTGGGCTGAGTGCATACGTCACGGAGAGCCTGCCTGAGGAGGCAACACTGGGGCATGTGGACCACAACTGCAACCATCCTTCACTTGAAAAAGGCACAATGTGTACTGAAAGTGATAATGAATCCAAGCAAGCAAAAAAATTAGTATTTCTGCCTCTTGCCTCCCCGTTTCCAACATTATATATCATCATGTATTTTTAAGCAATAAGTTAATCTATCCCCCTTTAAATTCAGCAGGCACTTCACAGTGTTGGAAATGCTCAGGGTAACAGTGTAAGTGAAACTATGTGATTGCTAATAAGCAGCTCCACCAGCGCTTGCCTGAAGGTACCAGAGTAGTCAGTGTTACTAATAAAGTTAATTACTCCCACTACAAGAGAAATTAGTCAGGGGGAAAAATCAACGTGTATGAACAAGACGATTAGCTGCTGGTTTCACTTTTGCAAATACGTTTAATCTACTGTAGTACTTTTGTACTGGTTAACCAGAGTCACAAGGTACTAATGTACTCCCTCCTTAGGAGAGAGCAGAGAAAAGAATTACAAAACAATCACTTCCATTGCGGGCCCTTCTTGATGAACTGTGAATGTATTCAAAACCCTCTGCGCTTTTCTCTCTTTTAACAATTAGTGCCATTTCTCTCCTGGCTATCAAACTGTGGTCTGGAGGTAAAGCATCTAATAATTAAAAGCATCTCTAGTGATGAGCTTTTCCAAGAAAAAGTCTCTCATCCACCACCAGGACATCTCATTTCGCTTTGTGGTGTCTTTAATCTTTATGCATGTGAAATAGCAAGAACCCCCACCTCTCCATCAGGCATGAGTTTTCACTGACTTCTGTGACTGTAACTGATTAATCTTCTAGGAACAACAAACCAGCTGGATTCAGATTTGCTCAGCTCTGTTTTCTGATCTTGGAAGTGAATGAGATAACATAGAAGGAGCCACCACAGAACTGTTTGATTTCTAGGTGCTCTGTCAATGAAGATCTCAGCTGTTTGTTTTTTTAATTTTGTTTTGTTTTCCTTTTTTTTTCCCAGTACAGAAAGTAGGGAGAATGTGCTCTGAAAATAAAAACATCCTACTTCCCTGGGGGTTATATAACTGAGAAACATCAAAGGCTTTGCTGTGAGACATTGTGTTCCACACAAGATCTGCATATGTTATAAGAGGTACCAATTATTTCCAGTTCTTGTGGTATTTTTTGTAATATGGATACCATCCAGCCCAAGTCAAAGAGGGCATCATGCAAGCATCACATGACAAAGCTTCTACTCACACTTATCATTAGCAACAGGAGAAGGGAGGGAAAAATGATTAGTGACTTCCCATTTAATTCAATCATTGGTTTACCTTTCCAAATGGTTGTTTTCCATTTGGTTTATGGCATTTCTGCTTGACACTTCCTGCAGCTTACTTGTTCACCTCACCATCAGGAAGGAAAATTGAATGGCCAGGTAACCAAACACAGAAATCTGACACAAAAATCCTCAAGCCTGATTACTCAAAGAAACACTTGCCTGTAGGCAGTTCAGAAAGAGCTCAGAAACCCTCAGATGTTGGAGCAAGAAAATGATCTGTGTGTGGATAATTTGAAGAAAGAGAAAAAGAGATCACTTACTATATTTTTTTAATTATCTCTTGAGGCTGAATTTTGAACTGGTGGTAAGATGAACCACTATATAACCTATGATTAAACTTGTGAACTGTTCAGGAATTATTATTACAAGTGTACTAATTACTATTTCCATTACTGGAATCTTTTTAAAAGGCTACTTTGTACATGTAAATCTATTAGTCAAATGAAAGTGAAGTTACATTTTTGAGAGAGACCTTCATCCTTGAGCCACCAGTCCTTTAGAAAGAGCAGCATGAGTTTACATTTACATTAAGACATATTTTCCCTCTTTTCAGAGTAATATGCAGTAATGTGTTTTGAAGTGGGTGTATGTATCATCTGCCTCTTTTTTGCATTGTCAGCATGTTTTGAAGGTGTTCTGGTAGGAATGAGAATCCACTCCTATTTATTTTATTTACTTTTGTGCTCCTTCATGTTGCTCTTTTTTCATCATTTAGTTCTTATTCTCTCCTTCTCCCTTCTCTTTCACATATTCTTCAGTCTTTTGTAAAATCCCATGTTCTCACTGTCATTACCATTCTCCTTTTCATTGAGTATTTGAATAAATAATGATGAGGTAACAGACTGTCACCACCCCTTCCCACAGTATCATAGATTAATTGAATAAAGCAGGAAGGCATCTCTGGAGGGTATCTGATCTGCTCCAGACCCTGTCTGGGGCAGGGCCAACTTTGAAGTTAGGTCAGGTTCTTGAGGGTCATGTCCTGCTGAGAATGTCAAACAAGACACAACCTCTCCGGGCAACCTGTCCCAGTCTTTGACTCCTGCATTGTGATTCCCCCTCCCCCCCCATATTTAACTGGATATTTTATAAAAATTTCCTTGTATTGTTTGCATCTGTAGCCTTTTGCCATTTCCCTGTGCATCTCCATAAAGAAGGCTGGCCTCTTCTTCTCTCTCTGTTTCTGTAAGACAGTTGAATACAGCTTTAAGTTCTCACCTTGGCTTTCTCTTCTAAAGCCTGATGGAGTCCCCTTGGCCTCTTCTTGTACATCAGGTCTACAACTACTTAGATCACTGCAGAGACCTGGAACTAGCTATGGCACTCACTGTAAGCAACGTCTTGCTTGTCACCAGTTATCAGCTCAGGCTCTTATAAGGAGAAACACTTTAAAAGATGCACAATACTCTGGTACTACTGAGCTGTTGTGAAATGGAGGAATCAGAAAATTAACTATAAATTAATTGTAACCTCAACAGAGTAAAAAAGTCCCAGAATTAACCATTGTTAATGAATTGGTTTTCAGCTGTTTCATGATTCTCCAAATGAAGTACATTATAAAAAACATTTCTGATGCTTTTTGATCAGACTAAATGCTTGAATGCACAAAAGAGCTTGTGGCTAGGACAATGGGAGTGTCATTTATGATCTATACAAAATCCTATTGTATGAGACACTGTTTTTGTTTTGAAAAAGTTTTATTTATGCCCTGTGAGCTTGGTGGAGGCAAATTCTTACCTAAAGGAAGTGCTTTGATGGTTGAGTTAGGCTAGTTTTGCAAGAATTACTCCAGCTATTCTATCTTTGGAGCCCCATTTTTTTCCTCCCATCCCAGTAAACTATGGAAGAGGATCAACATGAGCTCAGACACCAGGACGTTTTTCAGGATTTTTGTCATTCCTTAATCACTCACAGAACTGATACAGACGGAGCCCAGGATTGCAGGAAGGATTCCTGAGCAGTAGGAATGTTAACCTTGATGTTAAACAGGAATCAGCTGTGACACACCTTGATGGGAGGGTGGAGATAATTTGTTTTGTTATTAATATTTGACATTCAAGTTCATTATGTGGAGAAGGCAACCTCACTGCCTGGAAAAGAGGCTGCAGGCAGCACAGAATCTTACTCACCCCATTGCATAAGGGGCACATTTGCATCCAGATCATCATCTAGTGATTAAAGGGTGCGTTACACAACACAGTGAAAGAGTGAATGCTGTTGGATGACACCCAAACTGTCTCTTCCTGAGCTCTGCCATGAACTCTTCTCCCCAGCTCTCCATGCATGGGCCGAGGATGTTCCAATCACTTCTGCAGCAAGGAGGTGATTTGTCCATGGGGGGAGAAGGAGCCCTCTGCCCAAGTCCCATCGCCCTCCCCACTGCCCTGCCTGTAGCCAGGACCCTCATGACAGATACTGTGGCCTTGGATGGACATCTTCAGGGCCACAGTGTCACGGCAGGAGCAGGGAAGGGCAGCTCCACCCCATGCAAGTGCGGGGTGTCATTAGGAGCGCCTGTGCCCGCACCCGCTTGTCAACCACCCCTGGCTGCCAACCACAGCCTGAGTCACCAGCACCTGAACGAAAGTAGTTTTGTTGCTGTTTTACCCTTCCCAGGCTCTGAAGAGTGCACCCTGCCAGGAGGGCAGGTGATTGGGACCAGGCTGCCATGTCTACTGCCCTCAAGGGTGAAGGCTTTCCTTCAGGTCAGGAGCTCGCTATCAGTTCAGGTAACAACGATACCTCATGTATGCTGTGCTGCAAATTACCAGATGGTGGAAATCAGAAGCAGGCTGGGATTTCCCCTTGGCTTTTGTCCCAGTGTGAGTCCCTTCAGCTTCACCACAAGTCCTCAGATGGTTTTCCCAGCCAGTTTCAGAAAGTCATGTGTTGGAGTCACACCACTGGTGGCTGCAATGACAGCACGAATGCTATGTCTGCAGGAGTGTGTTTCTGGGCATGATGGTTGGCTGGCACGGGGCAAACTGTATCCCCACCAACAAACACTGTCTTAGCCTCCAAAATGAGGCAGTACTTAATATCATGGAAAGGACATGTTAAATTTCTTCTTTTGCTGTCACAGTTCAGCAAGGTCATGGAGGGCAGGCTTCATATGATCCATAGTCCTTCAGTTTCCCTGATGGCATGAGTGTTAAGGAGTACTAAAGAAGCTTTTCACCCACTATGTTCTTCCCAGCACTCTGAATGTTAAAAAGGAAATGAAATACCTGTCAGCCTTTATACTTAAATCACAGGAAAGCACCTGCCCCATTCCTCACTTCATGTCCTGCTTCAAACTATAAACAGTGATCATTACGAGTTGCACCTTGCTTGTCCTCTATATTTTTCCCCATTCTCTTAAACCATAATCGCCATTCCCTCCCCCTAATTACTCCACCCTGGCTTAAGGTGCAAAGAATGGCCTTTGTTTGGCAAATAAAAGGTAGGCAGAGCTTTGAAGAAACACATTGCTGTTATGGAGATTCACCCAACATTATGCAGTTGTCACTTGTAGTTTCTGTTAAAGCCAAAGCTTCAGTCACTTCCAGCAGGAACAATCAGGAGAGAAGGACTGTTCTACAGACCAGAATGTCTACATTCTACATAAAAATATATACTATATATATATATATTAAAAAATATATATATACAGATACTATATAAAAAATATATAAACAAATATATATATAAAGGGGAAAAAAGTTACATAAAGATTTCATTTTCAAATTCATAATATGCTATAAGTGATACCAAATAAAACTGAGTACATACAATATAAAAATAGCCTTTGTGGTATCTTTAAAAAAACTTTTAGGCATATCAGTTGCAGACTGTGAACAGTCTAGATTGCCAGATAATCTTCTTTTCATAAAATAATTTGTATATAGACATTTGTAGACTTTTCTGAATGAAAGAATTTGTAACCATAAAAATCCACATATTCCAGATGCACACTTTAATGCTTTCAGGGCTTAGTTTAAATTGTTTTTCAGATGTACACATAGCTTTGACATTTTAAAATTTGAAGATATGTGAATGATTGTGTGCATAATTTTACATAAACAAATGTGCCCACTGACTGAAAATATAGCTTTCATTCCTGTTATTTGCGTCTGATAAGAATTATTATGAAGACATTGGATAATCATTATATATAGGACTTTAAGAGCAAGAAGTTCATGAAGGTGTAAGATAGCTGGATTGCTTTACAGAACATTTTATATAGGTGAGCCTTGGGAGACTCTTTCAGTTAGAGATTTTAAAATTAACATCATTGCACCCCTGTGTTCTAAATTCTTTCTGATCTTCTACAGGTTTCTTGAACATGTTAAAGGAGATTTCTCCATTGTAAGTGTCAATGAATCAAGAGTATGGAATCACAAGAAGCAGGTGTTATCAGGGACAAAATCAGTCTGGACAACTTCAGAAGAATACTCACATCTTTTTAAAGAGCCTATATGTACAATAATGCTACAAGTCAGATGTGAAAAGAAGAGAAAATCCATTTAAGGTTTTCCCAACCTAGTATGCATTGAAGTATGCAGTGACAGAAAATACTCTCACTTCTGGCAATGGTAATGTGTACATGTGGGACTGCTCTCAATGTCTTACTGTTTCACTCTGTGAAGACAAAAAGGTTGAGAGTGTGGTGCAAAAATGCCCCTCCAGGAATTGTCATGGATCCAGCTTGTCTACCTAGGCTGGTGTGGAAACTATGCTAAGAGTACCTCTAAACACAGGGCCAAGAGCTGTCATATGAAGGACTCAGTGATGATGTCTTGCCCCCACAAGGACTTGAGAATGGAATGAAAGAGTGACTCCTGGAGGAGTATGGGGAAGAAGTAGAAAGCAGCTAACAAACATTGAACTGTAATAACAAGAGATACTAACAGTTGTTCTGTTTCCACACAGAGCATAATTCAGGAATATCAATATTTGTAGAAGCCATCCAGGTTCAGCTATATAGTTTCTTCTGATGGACCAAAGATGACCATCTTTAGCTAATAAGCAACAGGTAGGGAACTGCTAACCTTCAACTTTCTATCCTTCTACCCTGTTTATTTTTCCCACATGAAGACAGTATCGGCAGTAGCTCCCAGATTCCTTTCTCTTTTATACAGTTTCATCCACGACACTAAACAGCCTAGATTCTATTCTGAAGTGATTAATGTAATGAAGTTTGGAAACCTTCAGTCTAAATTACATTCATTCTTTCTCTTCCTTCAGAAAGACATGTTTGACCTTGGAGGATGCAACCATGTGTAGCTTGTCCCCAGACTGTGTTCACCTGAGGAATGTGGCCAACCTCTTTCCCAATTGCTTACTAAGCCGATGTTTAGGGCTGATAACATCCAAATCACCCAGTCAGCATAGTCACTCTCTCTCTGCCTGTTCCCTCTTCCTATAGGTTTAGTTATGGCTTCTAGTATTTGTTATGACATGGATTTAAGTCTTTGTTACAAAATCAAACCACTAACTGTTCCTAGGAGTTTTGTGACTGTGTAGACAAGACACTGATTAATACCATGGGAGTGGTTCAGGATATTGTATTTTAGCTTTTTCGCTCAAGAGTGGCATAAGTTCAGGAAAAAAAGAATTGTGTCATATGATAAAATTTCCCATCATGGAGCATTATAGCATGATACTACACCGGTGTCCACATGGTGTGTAAGAATGACATAACTATGCATCTTATTTTTAAGTCAAAACTTATCCAAAATGTCATATAAACACAGATGAAAGTGAGTACACCTTGGCTGAGGCGTTATTTGACTGAGAAGGAAATCTCTGTGAAGTGTAGAATTGCTCATTGTCTTGAAAACTCACAAATTTGGGCTGATATTTCTAAAGGAAGCCTAAGAAATCTCCTAAGCACATCCTCTTTCTTCATGTAAAAGGTAAAGGAATGGACATGTGAAATGAGAAATACAGAATTCAAGCACAAGTATCCGTTAAACAGGGACTAGTCACCCCAGGAGAACATGATTAACAAAGTTTGATAAGACTCCGATTTTTAGCAGTGTTGCTTTAGGCCCATTCTGTCTGACATGGGCATTGAATTACTGGTATTCTGATAGTAAAGGGCACTTGAATTATGTGACCAAACCTTTCAGTTATTAAATAATTCACTAAGAAACACAATGAATTGGAATATGCTGATAATTATACTGAGAAACACCCAGGCAAACAATATTTGCTTTACATATGTGAGCATCATTTTCCAGATAAGCTTTTGTATGTAGAGTACTATTTGTAGAGTCTGTTTGTAGGAGATGTTTGTTGAGAAGGAACTCTATGCGTGTGTATACATATGCAAGGGTGATGGAGCACTGGAACAGGCTGCCCAGAGAGGGTGTGGAGTCTCCTTCTCTGGAGGCTTTCAAAACCTGTCTGGATGGGATCCTGTGTGACCTGCCCTAGGTGATCCTGCTCTGGCAGGGGGGGTTGGGCTCGATGATCTTCAGAGGTCCCTTTCAACCTCTACCATTTTATGAATCTATGTGCATACATATATATACAAATACATAAGAGAGAGAGAGAGAGAGCAAATGTGAATGTCACAGTGCTTTGGGCCTGCAATTCTCAAACACTGAACAGTATGATAGAAGTAAGACATTGTGTTTGCCCTTGTGCTATCCAGTGCCAGGAGACAGCTCTGATCAATGTTATTGCCCCAACTTATGCTTTATCATGCCAGACATCCACACATGTATACCATACAGCAGCCCTACAGATGCTTACCTCAGCTCCACAGTCAACATCTGCAGGGGCAAGACCACAGAAAGAGGTTGTAAGGTCCTCATTATCAATGAACACAACACAAATGGTGAAAGTAACCTTTTATTTGCATGTGATAGAGACACATACACACTGCAAACACATGCCACACATCATAAAAGGACAGGATACTTGGGAGATCGCAGCAAAGAAACGCTAGCATCTGCTTCTAATAACCAGAGTAAATAGTACATGCCCTGAGTTTCTCATGGTGTTTCTGAACAGAATTCCAGAAGAGCTGCGCACATTGCACAACCAGGCTCATTAACGCCACTCACCATCCGCACAACGTCGCCAACAGAAACCCAGCCCTGCCTTGGTCTACTCATGGGGCAGAGCTGGTGGGGACAGCTTTGCACCCTACTTCAGCTTGCACACTGCTGCCCTGCCCATCGCTGCTGCAAGGGAAGTGGTGTGCCAGTGGTCACACTCACTCAGGCTCATAGAAAGCCCACGCCAAAAGAGGCGGAGGGGTAATTTGGAGGAAGGATGGAGCTTTTTGGCTCCAGATGTTCCCACAGGTGCGATGTGGGTCCTGTGAGCCACTGCTGCTTACAGTCTGCAGTGTACAACCTGGCACAGAAATGCCAGATTCCTGGAATTACTATGCTAAACACAACATGAAAAATGCTCAGAGCATTGCTGTCCAGGCAACACTCACAAGCTAAACCTTCTGTAGATCAGGATGCGTTCTGGAGAAACGAGAAAGAATGCAGCCAGATAAGTAAAGACAGGTGTGTGGCTCTGCTGCCTGGCATGTAAGAACAGAAATGATATGAGGGATGAGATGAAAGCCTTGTTGGGAGCACCGGCTGGCCTGTGGCAGAACTGTTGTGACTGTATGCACACGGTGACATACAGCAAAACACGGATCAAAACTCCCCAGCATACACCACAGGCATTTATCAAACTAGCTGGAAATTCATGTATCTGCACCAGTTCCTTTGCAGTCATCTCTGGTTTCTAACTCAGTCCCTCCATCATAAAGCAATTATTTTAATTCTCTTAAACATTTCATTTATCTTTCTTAAATAGTCTAGGGTTGTTTCAGTTGTTTGCTTGGTTTCTGGGTAAAAAGAAAAACAAAAAACCTTGAAACCTTCATCCTGTATGGCTTTTGGCCAAAATCATCACACCTAGGACTAAGTATATTCCTAAGTAGAACCCATTTTCAGCATATCAAGACTTCCTCTGAGCTACATCTGTTAGTGATATGGCAATGTTTTCTTGCTCCTGTCACATCCAAAAGACCTGTAAAGAAGGAAGAATGCTCTTTGTTCTGTGTTGTGTCGGGCTGTGTTTTTCTACTAGTGGCAATATTTACAGCATGTTCTGGACTGGACTGCCCACCAGCAATGTTCACAAGTGGCAACCCACCAACTATTGAGCGCTCTGAATCTCTTTGCCATGCAGTCTGTTTTTAATGGGTGGGATAGTGTTTACTGATGTATTTACTTCATGAAACATTCAATTAGCCAGATTCATCATCATCATATTTGCTTGTAGTGCCTTTGAGTTGGGTGCTTCATCAAGCTTTTCCTCATGTGCACAGTTTGCCATCTGCTTGTAGGTTGTTCAGAGACTGTGTGAAGATTCTCTCTTTCTGAGAAAATGTGTGCTGGTCCATTGAAGTATTTGCTAGTGATGCAATGGCAGCTGTTATCATCACGTCATATGTGTGCGGGTGGTTGCAATACATGGTATATAGGTTGTCAAAATTTGCCAGGAAGATGTGTTTTTGATTGTGGTATTGTGTGCATGTGTGGTACTGCTGGAGCAGCACGCATAGGACTTGGAATATTACATGAGTACTATGCGTGAGTGCTTTATAAACCACATACCAGAGTGGTTACATGCTGTATTGGGTGACAGTAACACCATATTCACACAGCTTTTTCACATATCTCTTTATCAGCTGCCCATTTTTGAGTATTCCCTGGGGCCCTGGTTGTTTCCATGTGTGTGCTGGGCAGTGGTCTTCACCAAGAATGCTCTCACATTTGGAAATCAACTTTTCCTTGCCAGCGTTTTCCTGGCCCTGGGTGCCAACAGTTCAGGCTCTGTGGGACAACCGTTCATTTCCAATGTCTGCCAGGATGTTTATGCTGTTTATGTGTAGGCCTTTGTCACCTGGTATTAATTGGATTGTGCCCTCTCTGCCTTTGAAGGCACAGAAGGCTTCAAATGCCTTTTTATTACACATGGTGCTGTGGCCTGTAATAGTAATCAACTTCATTTGGGTGCACCATGTTGTAAATATGGACTGTGCAGCACCCCACTGCATCTTTGGAGATCAAATGGTCTCATGGTGGATGAGGCCTTGCCTGCAGTTGTGACTTTCTTCTTTTGCTCTGCTACAGTTTTGCGCTGAGGTAGCATTAGCTAAACCTGAGGATGCCTGTGACCACCACAAATTTCATTTGTTTTCCTTCCCTCCTGATTGTTCAGAAGTTTTGGCTGTTCTGATGTCCTGGATTGTTGCTCTCCAAGCAGATAACTGTTTGGCATGGCACACACTGTTTATGCTGTATTCCCTGCTTTATTTCTTCTCATCTACAAAGGCAAATATTTACCTTTAGTGGGTATTGAAAATGAGGTTTATAATCCTGCTTCCACTTAAGTAGGCTGGGTGCTGTAGTGCGTGATCCATACTAGTACAGAATTTTTTGGCAAAGGTACCCAGCACAGTGAGAAGGGTCCTGACAGCAATAATAAATAATTATGCTTTGTCCCTACTGTGGTGTTTTGCCAGGTGATGACTGAGCTGATAAAGGAATTCTGCACATCATTACAGTGCCTGGCATCTTGTCCAAGAGATGCGTTGGCCTTCACATACTGTAGCATGATCAGCAGCATGACTTTTGATCGCTCATTGAGATTGCTTTGCATTTTTGTCCCTTCCTCCCTTCTGGGTTGAGCAGCCTCAAATCACAGCAACCAGAGAACACTGTGCCGGAGGACACTGGCATTGGGGTGACGTCACTGCTGCCTGTTGGGGCACAGAAGCTTGGGGCTGATTAAGTTTTAACTTTTGAGTCTGGAGCTATCTGTGTGGGCTCACAGCTGGGGACTACAAAGTGCTATATGGAATTGGCACAGAGAAGAAACACACAGATTGCCTGCTGTCAGGACATCTGTGTCTTTTTATTTTGGGTACATTTAGCACTTATAGTGTTTCACATCTGTCACATATGTAGTATAGCACTGACAGTGGTTACCGTTATATTTACATTTTGCCTCGATCACATTTGTTGTTGTTGTTTACTCTGTCTGCAAAGCCACCTCCTTTGCTGCACACATTTCATTCGTTAGCATCAGTGATGCCTGGCACTGAATGCTACCAGAAGTGGACTTGGTGAGACACACAGAGCATTAACTAGTGTCAACCCTCCATCATTTGTATTCTCTTTACAAATGCCTCCTTGCCAGTTCTGCCTGGACCTAAATCATCTTGTCCCGCGCAGCACTTGCATGGCAGAGGATAATTGAAGACCAGGCCTGTAAGAGACCCCAAGTGGTCTCTGAAGACCAAATTAGAGGCTTAGTTTGCCCCCCTGCCCAAAGTACATCCACAACATAAGCTAGTCTGGACAGACATTTGTCTAATCTAGTCTTTAAAAAGTCTAAGCTACTCTTAAAAGCTCTCAGTGACAGCAAATCCAAAATCCCCCCCAGGCAATATTTTTCATTCTGTACATAAGAACATTTTCTGTAAACTTTGGCTGGAAATGTAACTTGTTCTTTGAGATGTAACATGTGACTTCAGAGTCAGCTGCTATTAAGTCTGACAGAAAAGGAAATACAATCTCCTTCCTTCCAAATGAATTTTTCACTTATTTGCTAATTTCCCAGTCATTTTAAGCTCCAATCTGGAGTGTTGCTTAGACATCACGAAAGGCCATCATCCTGTGTTCCAGGTTTAGAGACATGAAGTTTAACTGATAGAGATGTGTTCACCTTGTGGTCATCTGTGGCTTTGTTACAGATTATGGTCAGGATTTTTACTCTGCTTGCAAATTCATGTACTTTATCCCTCCCATTATACATCTTGTACTCTCAGGTTTGCCCTGTCACAGGTCATGGTATATGGTCCCTGATTCTGACTGCATTGCATATAGATTGGGAATAAAATACTGCCTTTTACAAAATATATGCATATATAATATAACCATATTGCAGCTACTGTTGCTCCCCTGGTAGACTTGTATCTGCACTCTGTCTTTCTCTGATTGCAAGCACTGTGGAGCTTCCTGATAGGATCAGAAGGAGCAAGTAAGCTCACCAGAAGAGCCATTGGATCTCCTCCTAAATCACCAGCACTGAGGCTGGATGGACTGGTAAGCAAAGGTTAAAAGCTTCATTATTTGCTCTGAGGAGAATAATGAATCTCTAACGGGAGGGGAAATTTGCTATTACTTTTGCTAGAACTGTTGAGAAAAACTGGGGAACAAGAGGATGAGGTTCCTGGAGCCAAATCTGCCCTTGGAGTATATCACATCATAAGCTTTTTTTTTTTTTGTGACAGAATTCTTTCATTATTATTTTTTAATTAAACCATCCTTAAATATAATCCTTGCTTTTAAATCACAAGTCAAAAATGCAAATGTGAGCCCTGGGAACTCAAAAGTCTCAGGCTACACAAATTTCTCTCATCCCTGCTATGGAAACAACAGAAGATGAATACACAAGGAATGTCTGTTAAGGATAAGTTTTAATGATCATCTGCAACTTGTTATTCCATAATACATGGCATTAATAAACTGAATTACCCCCAAAAGTCTGTCCTGCGAGAAGTGCTATATTTCCTGCATCTGCTGCATCTGTTTTATCACATCGCGGCATCCTTCTGAAAGCACTGTGTAACGCGTTACAAAACATGCCAGCACAAAGCAATCGCAATTCAGGTATTATAATATCTGAGTCTTTCCTCCCTTTCCTCCACAGCCCTTTTATTTCCCTTTTTACTGCTTCTGTGTATGAGGAATAGCTTCCAACTGAGAAAAGCTCAGTCTACCTCCTTTCCTCTTTCTGATTGAAAACCTCTTTCTCTATTATGGGTTCAAAACATTAAACCTAATCCTAGTAAATGGTAGAATCACCAACAAATTCAAGCTCTCATGTGGATCACTTTACTCCAAGAGTTCTTCTCCAAGGCCACTGAAGTTAATAGAATAGTTTTCACTGCCCGCAGTGAAAACTGGCCTGGGCCCATAGACATGTATAATTAGAGAGTGGGAGATGAAATGGCCATGTTACCTCCCATTCTCACATTTCTAGTGGACTGTTTTCCCTGTCCATGCGGCTGCAAGATTCTCATTCCGATCTGTTCTTATCTTGATTTGGGAGAAAACTGGTCTTCATAATGGTTTCATTGTGCCAAAATATATATCCCTCTTCACAGAATTAAATTAACCTCTATCCTGTTCAGCTATGCTATTATCATCATTACTATTAAATTAGTTGTTTCTGAAGCAACTGCAGACAAGACACCAAGCCAGCCCCCGTGGCTGCATTCCACAGGGCGAGCTGCAGTGCACAGTTCCAGCGAATGTACTGGGAAACACATCACTGCAGCTCGAAAAGCTCAGGCACGCCTTTCCTCTCTGATTCCTTGCAGCTGCACTTCATGCCGGTAAGCTGCTTTCTCAGCAAGGTGCTAGAGAGGAGGTCTGAAGAGGTACAGCCTTATGACTACATGTGAGAGAATCCGGAGGTCTCAGTTTCCTCCTCTGTCCCCATTTTCAAGCTGTTTCTTCTGCTCCTCACATGCAAAATGGTTATAATGTCTTCTGCCTCCTTCCCTTTTTAATCTCTTCAGTATGTTGTCTAACAGACATTGCCATTCCATCTTGCAACACAAGCATAGCTTTCAATGTCACTTACCTTTTCAAAAATTTCTGTATTGCATTGGTAATTTTATGATATACTTAACAGATAATATTTGTATGGTTTTCCTCTATGGAATTATTGTATCTTATATGTCATTAAATCACATAATTGTGAACAGTTTGTTACAGATAATGATTTTGTTTACAAAGAGTATAACAAAACATTGACAATAGTGTTTTTATAGTGCCATAACTTGTACTTTTTATCTTAGGCAAATCATAATTTGGGCTTTCTTGAACTGAGGGCAGCAAAACTCCTACTCTCTGTGTTTTAAAACTAACATTCTTAGCAGCAAAAATATGAGCAGGGACTAAACTTTTATTATAAAAGAGACATGATGGAAAGAAATATGCTTTATAAGTGCAGAAAAAGGTGACAGAATCCTGGACGTGCAAAACTAAAGAAGGCTAAGAAATAATTAAATATATAGATTTGACAAATATATATGTATATACGTGTACATAAAGCCAATCTCTTTTTTCAAGGACAGGTAATCATTTCATGATGTGAACAGTTGACTTCATTACAATAAGACATATGGTTTCATAAATTCAATACTTACTTGTGGGATATTTGTTCAAATTTTAATGCCACACAGTGTTCTAAACTTATTGTGATGAGAAATACCAGCTGATGATGAGAAGCAGAGCTAGGAGTGCTAGAGCACACCAAGGTTTGCAAGGATCCAGATAGGTGAAGCTGTCAAACAGTCACCAGTACGTCCCAGCAGACACTGTAGTGTGGAAGCCTTTTGGCTTGCTTTTCAGCTCTGGTGGCTTGGTACCAATTTACCATGATGGAGCAGGTATTTGATGTGAAACCACTATGTCTTTCTCTTACTGGTAAAACTGAAAAAAAAAAAATGTTATTAATATCTAGGCATTCCAAAAGTACACAGAATGAAATCCTGTAATTGCTGCGATCTGTGTGATTTTTTTCTAGAGGCTTCAAAAAGCCAGGGTTTCACCCAGAATGTTTTAGTCTCCTAAGTTTGAAATAAAAGATGTATTTTAAAACTTAATTTATAAAGAAGCCTACCTTGAAGCTTGTTTACATGTATAGTAGTTTTACTCATCATGTTTGCAAGATGCAAAACTTTATAAATTAATGACTTCTTTTCTTACTCAGAGAGTAATAATATAGTAGGTGATTGCATTTTTGAACAAAAGAAAATAAAAATAGATTTGAGTTTCGAGTATTTTCTCAGGTTTTGATTTGAATTCTTCCTTATTGTTGACATTTGTCTGAGCTCTATGCTAGCATCAGTGTGGTAACATAAAAAAACCCACAAAAGCTCTAACCAGATCAGAGCTGCTGATACCTAAATACATATAAACTCAAACATACAAATTAAAACAACAAAGGAGCTCACCTGAGGCATATTGTTCCCCTGCTCTTCTGTAGTTCTGTTACTTTCAAGCTGCAAATGCCTATTTTCAGAGGCTTTTAATTAAGCTGGCAAAGCATGTATAAAGCTCAGTGCATTGATTCACAATAAATAGCAGGTTTTAAAACTTAATCTCTATTTCTGCTTGGGGAAAAAAAGACCTAAAGCAGTGTAAATTTTGAACTGTACCATGAAGACTTAGTTTCAACTGGAATATATTTTTAGTAGTGAACCATTGCTGACACCCTGGCTTGGGAAGAGGGCTCCAGACAGGGTGGAGAGGCTGAAAGAGACAGCCATGGGCTGGAAAAGTGTGTGTGAGGGCTTTGGTCTGTGTGAGAGTTCATGATATCAGGCTCCAATATTGACTACATTTTATATAATATTTATTTAGTGAATATGTTAGATGAGTCATAAGGTTTTTGACTAGACTTCTCTAGAACTTTCCTTTTACAAACAATTGACTGTGACCCTGCCAACACTGATTCATGTGCTTTTCTTTGTGTGTGACAGTGAATGGGAGCACACACGGTGTGAGAAATAAAGCATGTATGTAAATCTGTGCAGGATCAGGCCCACAGAGGTGGGCGATACTGATTTCATACTTTTGACCCTAGCCAAAAGTATTTCTAATTTTTTTTTAATAGCTTGCTTTTCTTTCTTAATCTGTAAAGCAGTCTTTGCCTGGTGACAGCTGTGAGAATTCTGAAATCCATCATGGGGACCTTTTCTGATTTTTGTTGCCTTGTAATACACTTAGAGCAGCACATGGAAAGTGAATAGGCAGAATTTTCTGTTGGTGAAAAGAAACAGAGTCATCCAGAGGAGGAGACCCAAGAGAGCCAACCTCAGAGTCAGAGGAGAGGTCTTTTTACTCTAGCAGTTCCTTCATGATTCTGTGAGCATTTTCCCCCATGCAGGTTGTGCTTTTACCAGCTTTACATTGTTCTCCTGCAAAACGAGCAGGTCATGTGGTCTGTATTCCATCCTTAGTATTTGGGAAGCCCTGTGGTAAAGGTAAAGCGCTCCTATTCTTCTGGGGATTGAGATAGTTTGGAGTCCCCAGATATGTTCCTCATACACATGTCTGTGATTCCAATTTGTTTTTCATCACATAAGCACAAGTAAAAAGAGTTAGTTAGATTAGGTGTATTTGATGTAACTTAGTCAATCCTTTTAGCTGTCAGGGGGAAGGCAGAGACTTCACTGAGGTTTTTAAGTTACTAGAAATGTGTCTTAGAAAGTGAAAACCAGACCCCACATCGATGAAATGATTTAAAATTATTTCATTGAAAAAGTATGCTCTACAAAACTAGCACTGTCTGCCTCCTATTCACAGACACACTCACATTTGAAGCAGATAGAGCATTATCCTTCTGGACATGTTAAGATTCCCTTGACAGCAAGGAAAATATTATCGGAATAATAGACATATCTGAGTAGCTGGGCTGAGCTATAAGGCTTCCTTCTGAAACTGCTGGAGAAGGGTTTCCCAGATCAGCAGATGAAACCTGGGAGATACTAATTGCTCACCAGACTTCTGTGCCTGTTTTCTGGGACAACAGCTTAATACATTTCTTTAGCAGCACAATGCCCTTGCTCTGACCTGTTTCCCACCTTGCAAACTATCTTTGTATAATCACAATCTTGAAAGTCCCTCTGTTCTCTGGGTTGTTGAGGAAGGCTTGCACATGCTTTCTTATTCTGTCTTTCCAGGCTATGTATCTTTACTGCAGATGGAGCCCTACATGGTGGTTGAAGGTGAAAATGTGATTGACCCTAAAAGCCTTGTATTAGCCATGCCTTCATGGAGTCTAAGTTTAAGAGACAAATAATATTCAGGCCTCTTCAGCCTGGTCAACAGCGAAAAGTTGTCACAGAGTTAATCCTTCCAACTGGAGGATGAGTCATTTCAGCTATCTCCTGGATATCTGCTCAGAATGGATGTCACCCGTTCAACTGTAGACATCTCTAGCTGCCTAAATCAGAGGTGATTATGCAGATTGCCTTTATAGTGCCACTAGAAATTCAATACCTAAAACAACTGGGGTGAATTGCCCCCTGGATGCTCCTCTCTCTTCCCGTTGACTGTTACACAACTAGTGTAGTTATACATTATTGCTCCATTTTATTCAGCATGATGAGTGTTCTGAGAAAAGTCTGTGTGCCTAGAAAAGACAAAAGCCGCTGTGTAATGGAATAGTGTATACAGCATTGCACTTTGGTCAGAAACCATTTTTTCATTCCCTGACTGAAAAGCACCAGCAATGCAGAGAGCAGTGCAAGTTTGAATAATGAGTACAAAAGCAGTGAAGGCATTGAAGTGTGGCAGCGGACAGACATTTTTCATCAGTCTTGCTTGGTGACCAGTCAGAATGGGAAATCACCTCTCAAATTCAGCAGCATATATTTACTTTTGCATATGGTAGGGGAATCGAAAGCTTTTGAAAGTTCCACAAGAGCCTGAACACTGCCAGGGTTCTTAACATGTCTGAGAGGGAGGATCATCTGCAGCCTTGAACACACTAAGTATAGACAAGAGGTACATATGCAGTCAAAGATAACACCACTTCATATCAAGAGCTGCTATCCAGCCCTACAAAGGAATTTGAACAACTGCTAAGGATTTCTAAAGTCTGCAGTTGATTACTGCAGGACTTTAGATACTCCCTCCAAATATTTATGATCCTTCACTACAAATCAGTGGTTTAACTACACCTAAAAATAATGCTTTAAAAACTTCTCCAAGTATCTTAGATATAGAATTATTATTAGCTTTATTTCTGTTTTACAGATACATTCTTTGGCCCAAGTTATGTGTTTCAACACTCTCTCTTTACATCAAGGGCTCTTCAGGGCTTTTTCTATGTGTGCTGAAAGACACTTCTTTACCTGAGGCTATTCTGCTCACTTCTTTGAGCACAAAGTATCTCTGGATAATTTAACCACGTGAGGCACACTCAGAAGATTTGGCAGATTGTGTCAGGCATTTGGAGTTAACCAATAATAACGTCCCTGCTCCTAATCCTCCAGATTTCTTCTAAATTCTGCTTCTATTTGTTCTTAGTGAAAAGCATGGCATTATCTTATTACAGCAATTTGATTTTCATTATATAAGTAGGCTGCTGTGTCAGCAAAAAGCAGCAAGTTGGAAAGGATGGAAAAGACTGCGAGTCATGGATGAATGAGTGATAGGTGGAGAAATAAAAGAAGATAAAAGAGGATATGTTGAGTGATTGAGAGAGCTTGGGAAAATAAGGTGAGGTCTGTGGTAATTAGTTAAGAAACATGGCTCTTTGTTTACATGGTTAAATGGGGGAAACCTGCTTTTTTCCTGTCACATATAACCTGTGCTTAGATGGCCTAAATTCAGCCAGAAGCACACTGTAAGATTTTTTCAGATGAAGCTATACTGAGGTGACTACAAGATCATGTCTAAGTTATTTGACAAGAAAAACTGCCTGAGACAAGAAATCGCCTACCACCAAGTTCCAATTCAAAATGAGATGCATTTCCTCTTACCACAAGAAGAGGCCTGGAAGGTGGGGAAAATTGATCATTTACTTATGAACCTTCATTTAGTTATGCTTACAATGCTGCAGGCATTCCTTTGGAGATGCAAGGTTTTAAGAGATGATATAAAATTGGTGTGGGCATGGAGCACAGCATACTCATGTTGGTATCTAATTAGCTCAAATGGAAACAACTTTCTGGGCGGAATGTCTTTAACATTTAAAATCTATCATATATATTTTTCTGTGTATAATCCAATGCTCACTGAAAGTAATGGGGCTGCATCAGCTTTAGTACATAAACCAAAGACTATTCTCTGGCTCTGGTGCCCCGTGGTGTTGCACAGCTTATGGGCATATTGCTCAGCTTTGTTCTTCTTCCAGAAGAACAGGGTGGCCACAAACACATTGCCATTGAGAATGACAACCCATGGGTCTGATTCCTGAATGCTGACTGGACAGTGTCAGAAAGAGCCAGAACCAGATTGTGGAGCATGTTAAAAATATGTGGCATGGTCCTGTGCCAGCACACCTCCTTAATTTATTAATAAAGATATAGCCTGAGAGTCTTTTGATTGGCATAGTGGACCACAAGTGGGTGAAAATGAGCCATCTACTGTGATGGCTCTGTAATCCCTTGAGATTCCCAGAGCATATTGCTTACTGGTAAAAGGGACCTCCATCTTAATAGAGAAAAAGGAATTTAAAAGCTGCTTTGGGCATTTTGCCAACTGCATAGCAACATCTGGTTGGCATTCAGAGGCTTCAGGGACTGCTAATCCTGCTCTGAACAGGATTAACATCCCTGTTTAAAATGTACTCTTGGTATGTCTGATGGAACCAGGATTTTGGCTGTCCAGAGCAGAGGGAATGAATGCAAGGAAGAGGGCCTGTGTGAGTATCACATAGCGCTTCCATTCCCACGTTGTTCTCTGTGGCTTCAGTGCTTCACCTGATGAAACCATAACTTTGACAACTCTGCCAAACACTCATTAAGTACTGTGGAGACGACTGCCCATCTCCACTTTGCTACATACTCTGCAAGTAAGAGCAATTATCATCAAGGGATGAAATTATTTACTGAAATATTGCTCTCCTTTCTCTAGCATAGGTGAGGAAGTTGATACTCAGCATGGATACATGTAAATCCCAGTTGCATTGTTTGTGAAATGGTTTTCATGAAGGTAATGGAAGATTGTTTTGGAAGCAAAATTGTAACAGAACTCACGGATGAGCTCCTACACAAAATTTTCTCATGCTTTCTATAGTTATGGGCACAGAATTTAAATGCTCTTGCCTCAAACTACCTCTGCTGATAGTGACTGACTGATTTCTTAAAGACAACTCTGTTGCTAAACTCGGCCATTGGAAATGACAGGACAACACAGAAGCTTGACGCTGCCTTACAAGTTCTGGAAATCCTTGTGCTTTAAGTAGAACCTCTTTGAAACTGGAGTGCTGTGGACTTGCGAGAAGCATGGCAAGCCATAGCCCATTCTGCCCAAAGTGCAAGAATGATTTCCTGTGGCTCCAGAGCAAGAAGCAGTATGAAGACACAGGGAATGGCTCATACACGTTACAGATTGCCCCTTGGCATCTTTATGAGGAACATGTACAGTTAAGTGCTTATTAATTAGTAGTGTCTTCTGAACATGGGAAGCACTCATATTTGCAAGCACAGTTTCTACTGCATCTTTTCCTTTAAATTTGTATAGAAGAATTACTGGTGTATTTCTTTATGTCACTGTCAGAAGCTGCTACATAACTGCTGTCAGAAATGGGCTTGGCTCTGAGGAGGTGGTTCAAGTTATGTCTCAGCTCTGAGTGTCTGGACTGGTATGCTCAGATTTATAATATCACCAAGACTATCATACCCAGGTGCAATATTTGCATAGTTGCACGCAGTATTTACATATTCAAATACAGTATTTACATGTTCTTTATTTTGCATGTCAAGACTTTTGACAAAAAAGGAAATGCTTCAAACTGTGTCTTTATTTTTGTTTCCTATGTCTCAGATTTTCCAGAAAAATAAGTTGATACATCCCTGTCTTTCATCCCTGAAAAGGAGCAGGAAAACGAGCGGCTTTCCTGCAGCAGCTGCTGCACCTGCTGTTTACAGTGAAGCTGGACCACAACAAGACTCCTTTTCTGGTCCACAGCATTTCCTCCATCAGTCAAAGACGACACATCAAAGTGAAAGCTCCAAAGGAAAGAAACAATGTGACCCTATTGTTCCAAGAAAACAAAATAAATCATTTATTGGAAGAGAGCAAAAGCTCGTAACGGGATTTTTACAACATTAATATTGGGAGGAAGACTGCAAAGCAAAGTGTAAAGTAATGCGTGGTTGTGACGATGCTAGATATGGTACAAAT
Organism: Todiramphus chloris collaris; assembly: GCA_025345505.1. Taxonomy (NCBI): domain Eukaryota; kingdom Metazoa; phylum Chordata; class Aves; order Coraciiformes; family Alcedinidae; genus Todiramphus; species Todiramphus chloris. Next base: position 46,792,556 of record JANVCC010000018.1, on the reverse strand, counting down.
TCTAGAATTTCACTGTACTGTCACTTGATATGTTCTAACAATAGGTGTGATGTGTTCAATGCATGCCATGATTCTTTGCAGACACACAGCTCAGCTCTGGATAAAAGGCAGTGTTGGACCCTCTCATTTGCTTCCATTTCCAGTTTTGAAAGTCCTGAATTCTGAAATTCTTCAGTCTGATGAAGTTAAGACCTATCCTTGTATTTGTGGTGTTCTTTTGTTCTTCTTCCTTTCTGTTGTTTGTTATTCTTATGATGGAAATACCTTGAGGTTCCCACTGAGGGCTCCATTGTGCTAGACAATTACGCTGCATAAAGAGGTTATGACGTAAATAGAGAAACCAGTGTGTGGTAGAAGAAACAGAGACACAGAGAGAGGACAACCAACTTGCCTGTGGTCTCTTGAAAGGTCAGGGGCAGGGGTGGTCAAAACCCACACTTGCACTGCCCAGCTCATAGATACTTTTTAGTAAGGGAGGAAGGCAATGAAGATGCTACGTTGGGTCACCTGGACAAGAACAATCAAAAGCTTAAAATACAAGTTGCTTTGCTGTAAGGAGGAGGTGTGGAAATATATACCTGAATGCCAGCTGGTATTTCTTAAGAAACTGGATGATTGCCTGCCATCATGAAATCATATTATCCAGAGGCACTTGGGTTACCTCCCCTCTCAGCATAATCAAATTAGTTTTGACCTTGTAACCTAGATGCAGGTAATAAACCCTTCAGCTTCCTTCCAGTGTAACTGGCTGCAGCTGTGCACCTGTGGAATGGTGCACTTTATTTCTTGTGATTCCAGTTTGGGGTTCTGATCAGAAAACCAAAGACATAGAAATCAAAGGCTAGTCTTTACTTTCTGGATGCTGTTTAGGGAGCTCTACCATCAGAGAAAAGGAGAGAGAGAGCAGAAAAGTCTGCCTAAAACTAGAGCTTCTCTGTGAGCTTACTTGAAAGAGTCTGGAGTAGCAGATGCAGGACTGTGTATACTTCATTACCAAGTAACCAACTAAGATAAAAGCAAGCACAGTTGTCTCATAAGAAATGGAAATCCAGAACTTGACTCAATTTCTTCCCATTCTAATGGATGTACAGAGGAAGTTAAAGAAACCTACTACAAATTTCATTAAGAAAATGGAATAATCCCACTGCCTTGGTTTAATGATTTCCACACAAAACCATCAGAGTGTTGATATGTTCTACCTACTGTGTTCACGTCACCTGGGTCAGATATTCATAATACTCGTAGTCTGAAAAGCTGTATCTCATATTCTGAGTTCATGCACTGAATTGAAACTTTTGCAAAACAAATACTGAAAATAAAGGACTTTGGACTGGTCAAGAGGTGAAAGAACAATTTCTAGATCTCAGTGCAGAGATAACTAGTGAACTATGATGGCTATTGAGAGGCAGGGGATCAGAGGGCTCAACTCATTGCCTTCCCTCCAGTCTTCACACTGGTGAAAACATAAGCCAGGTGAAAGACAACAATTCTTAGAGGTCAGCTGTATATTATCTTACAGTGCACTAGCCTGATAAAATGCTGCAGTAAAGAGGCCCCTATTTCTGTTATGCTGCTGTATTTGTCACCTTGTGATTTAGGAACACCTTTCTCAGATTTATGCCTTACTCTCAGCAAAGCGAGAAATTCCACCGTCCTTTCTCAAATTAAAGTGAAAAATCATTACCAAATGTTTTAGAATAACTTACACAGTTAGATCATGTCTCTTGACATCAAAAAGACACCAACTATATTAAAAAGAATATAGAAATTCCTTCATAATGCAACATGCATTTGAGTAATTAGAGCACAATCTCTTGCAACAGATAGCATAAAACTACCACTAAATCCTATCTGACTCTTACATGGTTAGGTGTATTTTATTACCTCAGAACAGTGAAAGGCTTTGAGGGTCTGTTTATAGTCTATTTGCTGTATGTGTGAAATGTCAGTACAGACAGGTGAGTGCTCTTGGTGGCTAAGGCTTGACCAAAACTTAAGTAGTAAAGCTGTAATACAGAAATAATATCTAAGGCACACAGCCACAGATGAGTGCATAACTCCCTTTGGTTTTTATTGAGGTTTATGTATTGCTGTACACTTTCTTCCAGTTTCCTTCCCCCTTCCAACCAAACTAAGATGTAAGTAATATAGACCTTTTTCTGCCTGCATAGACCAGACAAAAATACCAGGAACAGCCTGTTCCAACACCTGAAAAAAGTAATCTTTACCTGGGGATGCCTTAAAAGAAACCTAAACTAAGACAGATGAATTCTGGAGAATCCGGCTGAAGTGCTTTAAGGTATTACTGCCCTGCTGTCGTCTGCTGCTCCTGCAGCAGCAGCTGCCCACGTCTTCAGACAGTCAGCAAAAGGGGATGAGGACCTATGTCCTGGCTGGTCTGTCACAGAGATGAGCCCATTAACTGTGGGTGTTTTTATGACAAAATAGGTTTACCTCTTTTTGTTCTGCTGCTGCACTGCCAGGAAGCAATGACACCTGACAGGCAGCCACAAGCAGCTGGAGTACCAACATCGCCAGCTGTGGGTCAGTCGTAATTCTTCCTTGCTTCCTTCCTTTCGTTTTTTCTTTATTTCTTTCTTCCATTCTGTCCTTTTATCTTTTTTCTTTCCCTTCCTTTACCATTGTCTCTCTATTTCTCATTCTCTTTCTGCCTTTCTCCCTTTCTCCTTTTCTCTCTTTCTTCCTTTCTCCCTTTCTCCCTTACTTTTCTGTCTCTCTGAACTTTCTTTCTCTATTCACTGCAATACAAGAGTTAGGTCTCAGTAGGAAATCCACCTCCATAGTCCCACCAGCACCCTCCCAGACAATTAAGAATTTGCTCCCCCTCCCCCACAATCACTTTTTTTGTTTTGTTTTGTTATTGTCAGCTGGTGTCTTGGATTAGAGTTTGTAGCTCTCTCTGGGCTTGGGAAGGCTCGGTAGCTTGGCAGGATTTCTTGCCAGATCACTGATCCTAATGTAAGTGCCAGAATCTTGCAGTTTGCATAATGCTAATTTGCTTTTCAGCCCAACTTGCCAACTCAAATGCTGCTTAGCGTATCAAGTAGCAGAAGGAATGCCATGTGCTCTACCCTGAGTGAGGAGGAGAGTAATTGGATAGATACCCACTACCTGAAATTGAAACTAATCTAACCAACCCTGGGTATAAACCTTAAAGCACTGTTGAGCTTTTGGTAAGAGGTTATTAGACTGAAACTGTTTCAAGCCAATTAGTTCCTTATTCTCAAAGCTCTGATTGTGGAGTTTTCACTGGCATAATATGGTTACAAATACTGCCTCATTACAGCAATATTCACTCACCTGGACCTAGATCCCTCCATCCTTACTCATTGTGAGTAAGGGTAGTAGAACTGGACCTTAATGAAATGCTAGACATGTTAGGGTGGGGCGATACTGAGAGATATCACCACACCTAAGGGATGTTGCCCATCATTGGGCTAAATGCCAAGTACTTTCAGTCGACTAGGCGTGGGGCTATCTCATTGTATTACCACACATTGAAGTGTCTTATTGCAATACTGGTTCTTTCAAAGCAAAACAAAACTAGACTGCCTAGAAAAATACACCATCTCTGTTTGCATTCTAAGCTGCACCCACACTGATGCTAATATAACTGCAGCATGAGTCCAAGAAGGTGGGACTCTTCTCTGAGTTTACCTAGGTGTGTAGATACATAACCTAAACAGGTTGTCCAGGCTCTCTCTCCAATAAACAGTGGGAAATGAGTACCTCTGAAGATTGATCCTTTCTGTATGAGATGTCTCTCTTAGGCAAGGTGAAATGGACTGTGCTCTGAATGTGCCAGGATCTCTTTCTCAGATAAAGAGCAGCCTGGGCAACAGTCTCTGAACCAGATCGTTTCAGCAGCTGAAGTTCATGGAAGCGTACTTCAAACAGTAATAGATCTTGGTTTGCTTTCAAGTTGATCTCTTGGTCACAGATTGGGACTGTGGTCATAACTCTTGTGCCAATTACCTGATGCAACACCCCCAACTCCTCAGGCCAGGCATCATGTCTGTGAGACGCACCTCTTGACAGCTTCCAAGCAGCAATGAATAATTAGGGCGCTGTGAGAAGTGGCTTTGATTTTCCCTGTTTGGTCAGCGGGAAAGCAAGTCCTCTGGCCCAACAGGCCATGCAGACACACTTCTGGGAGCACAGCTCTCTGATTTGTGCAATGGGCTCACTCACAGCTACTTGGTGAGCACCTTACTGCTGGTGTCCTAACGCCCAGCAAGTGGCACCTCAACATGTGGAAAGGGCTTCAGAGGAGTGTGGAGCACAAGTCTGTTATGTAGGAGGTGTGGATATTAGGGTAATTGGGTAAGGAATATTTAGAGTAAAATAAATTGTCTGAGTAAAACATAAGCAAGAAATAGCACTTGGGTAATACTGCTTTAATTTATTGATCTTCTGTGCTTGGATGTGGTTTTGTCTGGAAAGCACAGAGGTGAAATTCCCTCAGATTTGTCTCTCTACTTTCATAGAATCATAGAGTATTAGGGTTTAGAAGGGACCTCTAGAGGTCATCAAGTCCAACACCCCTGACAAAGCAGGATCACCTAGAGCATGCCACACAGGAACGCATCCAGGCGGGTCCTGTGTAGTAATACTGTCTCCTGTGATCCTTTCTGTTTTAATAAAGTTCCAAATGTGTGGAAGGGCCAGTGCTGGAGGGATTAATTACCCCTCCATCAAAGCAATGGCTGTGTATTGAGAAACTGCAAAACATTTCCCATAAAGCATTATCTATACAGAAAGGATTGCTCTCTAGGAAAGGATCCTTTGGCAAGGGACAGTATCAAAAGATGGGATATGTTCCCAGTGCAAACCCTTCTTGCTTCAGGCTGGTTTGGCCTGATCACTTGTGTTTGGACTACCCCAGGAAGTTTAAAAATGTGACATCTGAGGGACTGATAAAAAGGGACTATTGTGAAGAGATCTCCACCTGCTTTCTTAGGTCTTTTGAGGCCTAAGAAAAATCTAGCCATTTGCTTCTGCATTAGTGATGTGCACTTGCTGTCTCACAGGACAAGGCTTTTGAACTCAAGTAAAACGTGCGAGTTGCTCCCACTGTCGAGAACTCCAGTGGAGGAACAGTGTAATGGGAAACCATCCTTTTGTAGAAATCACTCTCTAAGTTATTGCTCGCTTTTGTCAATTTAAGGCATGTGGTAGATGTATATGAAAAAATATAGTCTATTTTCAGCATGATATAGTTTTAAATAAGTCCAGAAGATGGGGCCCCAAAGTTGCTGGCTTTCCTGCAATTGGCTTCATTTGGATGTCTGGATTTACTAGGCCTCCTTCAGGTAGTACAGTAATGCATGTGCTTATAGGATTACATGATAGGAGAGTTAGATCACACAGAAAAACCTGCCCAGCAACTGGATCTCAGGAATGAAAAGTCTTGCAGAAAGTGTTCTAATGTGGGAAAGTATGGCATGAATGATAAACTTTCAGAAATCTCTGTGGTTAGTTATGTTTCTGGTGAACGTGAAGTTAGGAGAGAAGGAAACCCCATTATGAACAGAAAATGATTTCTCAGGAATTGCTCTCAAAAGAAACAGTCACAGTAAAGCTGCATTTCCTTTCTTTAAGCATGCATGAATCTCTTCTTTTCAGAATCTCTGACTGTTCAGCTGAAGAGGGTGGTAATTGCCCACCCCAGTGATTCAGCATTCTGGGAATTTCCCAAAAGTGGTTTGAGTTGAGCTATGGTTTCTGCCAGCCTTTTCCAGCCTTAGAAAAGATCCTTTTCTCCCGGAATGAGAAAACTTCTTTGCTACGTTAATTCAAAGATAGAAAGGGCATTTGGTTAACTCCGATGATAGGCTATGCCTATCTGATGTATGTAAATAGGATTTTATCAGAGTGATAAAAATGTTACTTCTATTCCCTGTAGAAATACTGCTTTCCTGCTATATTTTACATACTGTGCCAAATATATAGGGTATAGTATTAGGTTAGAAGGTATTGTGTTCTATCTTAATAGCCAGGAAAATGAATCAATTTAACGGAGCCAGAATATAAACACAGGAAAGAAAATAACTCATGCGGAAACTAATGAAAAGGAGAGGGTCAGTACAGTCAAAGAGGTGTGTGAGTGAATTGTGAATCACTAAATCGGTCAGGCAAAGCATTGTAGTGTTGACTATTCACTGTTGCCGTATTCTGGAATACTTTCTTACCTCCTACTTTCTTTCTAGTAACCCCATGCTACCTATTACTGTAAAATTTAAATATTGTTTTTCTTTTTTGTTTCTATGAAAATAATTCCTCCTCATCCTGTGTTAAAATTCAAGCTAGATATCAGAAACTTAATAAAACCATAAAACATTTTTCTTTTTCTTCCTTGATTTTCAGGCTTGCTGAATCTCATGCGTGTACACGCATATCCATGTGTGTATGGCTAGCCCCTGGTACAAATGAAATAACCACACAGAAAGACACAAAAAGAACTTCTCCAGGATGAAGGATCTGTCCCCATTGTTTCCTCGGAGTATTGGATGCAACATCCTTTGACTCATAATATAGTTAATTTAAAAAAAATAAACCCTAGCAACTCAGAATTAAAACTATTGTAGTTGCTAGAAATTGAATGCGCAACAAGAACAAGAGAACGGGTGACTAGTGTGTTACAATTACTTTTCAGGATATTATAAGCTTTACTCCCCCTGAACCCAATGGGAAAATTCCCAGTGACGTCAGTGATGCCCAAATGGGTTCATAGCCCTTACTCAGGGTAGGTTCCCGTTGCAATCGGTAGGTGTGGATAAGCAAAGAAATCCCAATGGAATGAAAAAAAAGTTACGTTTCAAAGATTGACATCAGTGTGAGCAATCTCAGTAAAGTCCTAATGACTGTTGTTAACTAACTGTGTTTTATTAAGTTTCCGGTAAAACAATGTGCTTTGAGGGGGAGGAGAAAGAAGCAGGAGTGTAATTGTCATTCCAGTGAATCAGCTACTCTGGGAATTTCCAAAAGGTGCGGTGAGGTCGGAAGACTGTGGTGTTTGCCACATTTTTCCTTCCTAAGGCTAATCTTTGTAATTCAAATTAATTTGCAACCATTTAATTCTGAATCTAGAATTAATACATTTGATTAAGCCCTATTATGTATAAATCCACCAAAGGCACACACAATGGCAACAACTATAGAAAAAGACTAGGTATTAAGTGGAATCCATATATTACAAATTCCGAGATTTGCCAGACAGTTCATGGCTCCAAGTTTATCCAGCAAGAAATGAAGCTATCCAGATCATCAGTACGCGATGAAGCCAGCACATCTGCAACATGAGGGTGCCACCAGGCAGCAGAGAGAAGACAGAAAAAGGACTGATCAGATGAGTCCCTGAATTAAGTAGAGATTGCAGTGGCTTTTTCACCTCCAGAAACGGAAAATATGAATACAGAAAACGGCAGTATTCTTCTTTCTACTGTGAATGTCTAACTTGAAATTCTCTTCAGAAGTGTAGCAGGAGTAACATTTTAACTGTTAGCCATATATATTTCACTAAGAAACTACTATTGTTAGAATCCAAGAAACATGGCAAATTCTTCCCAGCTGTATTATTGTATTGTAATAATTTTCCATTACAGAGGTGACTCTTGCTCCAAGCCAGAGTATGTAAAGTAGCCAAGATTTGACTCTCCAGGCTCTGCCATGCACAATGCTAAGCACCTCATGCATGATGCTGACGTCTCTCCATGCTTATAGACTTCCCTGGGAGTTGAAGGCACTCAATATTGCCTGGGAGGAAGAGATCTGTGTGTGGCAGAAAATGTTAGCATATTAGGAAAGTAAATGGAGATGATTTAATGATGACACTACTGCTTCTCATGCTGACCAGCATTGTTTCATTGTTTCCTTGTGTTCCCTCATCAGTCGGCATCTATCTTGTGCCTCATGGTGAGTGTGGACTTGTAAGCTCTCTGGGGCAAGTGCTGGCCTTTGGCATGGTGCTCATACGGAGCAATAGCCAGGTGCCTCAATCACAGCAACCACAAGCTCCTGCAATCACGCAATGTCTGCTTCCTTCCTTTGTGTGATTGCTCAGCCTGTTTACATCTGTCAAGGCTTTTACAAAAGCTGTGCTGCTAGCAACGGCTGTTTTGGGGCTGTTGGGTTTTTTTGGGTTGTGTTTTTGTTTTTGTTGTTTTTTTTTTAAATTGTTTTGAAGGCTCTTTATAACTAAAAGTGTTTGCCACCACAGTTAAGACATGGACTGGATTAAAGTTCAAAACCAGCTCACGTCAGCAAGTGGATGGAAATCGTTACCATCTGACAGCTGGTGGCCTGGAAGGAAAATGTAAAAGTCACTGCATGAAGGATTGGTTCAGGGCAGTGCCACAAGAAGTGACATGGCTTTGTTTTATATCCTGGGCGTGCAGCTCTCTATTCTGCCTGAGTTGTGTTCAAAGGAAGTGGACAATGGAGACTAGTGAAACTCACTGCACCTTTCTGGCTGCAGTGGATGGGCCTCACAACATATTAAACCTGTGCAGGAGAAGGTGCAACTTGTGCCAGTGATGATAGGTGGCAAGATAGTAGGGTGGCAGGACTGGTTCAGATCACCAGGACTTCTTTGCTGCCTTCCAACACCTTAAGTCCTCCTCCCAGCCCTTGTCTCATCAACTTCAACCAGAAAAAAATTAAATAAAAGAGGAAAAATTCTTTTCATCTCTGACTGCTTTAAAAATGTGCCAGTTTTACTACTTGATACAAGAATACCCTAAAAATACTGCTAGAACGTCTCATACTATCTACTGTGCATTTAAATATCTGTTAGCCTTCATCGTAGGGTGTGTAATACAACTAAGACAGACCAGGCAAAGGCTGCAGAATTAACTGGCCCACCTGAGGCCACCCAGGAAATAAATCATAGCACTAGGAATGGCATTGGGATTGCAAATTGCTCAATGCAGATGCATGTCTTCTGGCTTCAGCAATGCCAGATAAAGGAAATGACTGCCTTGAACTTGTGATGTGCCAGAGGGTCATGCTGCCATCCAGAGGGTCTCCAGCAGGCTGGAGAAATGTGCTGACAGGAAACTCACAAAGTTCAAGGGGAAGTGGCCACGTGGGCCACCTCCTACTAGACCAGGTGCAGTTTTGGGTGCTGCCATATAAGAAGGACATTGAGGTGCTGGAAAGCATCCAGAGAAGGGCAATGAAGCTGATGAAGGTTCTTGAGAATAAGTCTTATTAGGAGCAGCTGAGTGAGCTGGGCTTGTTTAGTGTGAAGAAAAGGGAGCTGAGGGGAGACCTTGCTCTCTGCAACTACCTGAAAGGAGGTTCTAGAGCGGTGGGTATTGGTGTCTTCTACACAAGTCACAATGACGAGGACAAGAAGAAATGGCATCAAGTTGTGCCAGGAGAGGTTTAGGCTGGACAGTAGGAAAGGCTTCTATACCAAAAGGATTACCAAAGACTGGAACAGGTTGTCCGGGGAAGTGATTGAATTACCATCCCTGAATGTATTTAAAAGGCATCTAGATATGGTGCTCAAGGATATGGTGTAGTAGGGGCCCTGGTAGAGTTAGATAATGGTTCAACTTGATGATCTTAAAGGTCTTTTTCAACCATAGTGTTTTGGTGATTCTATGATTCTGTAAGTGCAAAGTCCTGCACCTGGGGAAAAGTAACCCAAGATATTCCCATGCATTAGTACATGCTGAGAGCTGACTAGATGGAAAACAGCTTTGCAGAGCAGGACCTGGAGGTCCTGGTGGGCACCAAGTTGAACATGAGCCCACAATGTCACATTGCAGAAAAGACATCAAACTCTGTCCTGGGCTGCATTAGGAGTGTTGCCAGAAGGTCAAGGGAGATGATCCTTCCCCTATGTTCAGCGTTGCTGAGGCCACACCCAGAGTACTGTCTCCAGTTCTGGGATCTTCAGTACATGAGAAACATGGACATATTAGAGAGAGGCTACTACAGTGATTAAGGATCTGGAGCATGAAATGGCAAAGGCTCAAACAGCAGACATTTGCAGCTGCTAAAAACATCTCTAAGTCAAAGCAAGGACTGGAGCAGCAGTATTATATGGAAAGGCTGAGAAAGCTGGGACTGTCTAGCCTGGAGAAGAGAAGGCTCTGGCGATCTCATCAATATATATATAAATATCTGAAGGAAGGGTGCAAAAAGGATGGGGCCAGGCTATTTTCAGTGTCAGGACTAGAGGCAATAGGCACAAACTGAAACACAGGAGGTTCTGTCTGAACATCAGGAAACATTTTTTTATTGTTAGGGTGACTGAGCAAGTCCCAGGTTGTCCAGAGAAGCTGTGGAGTCTCCCTCCTTGGCCATATTCAAAAGCCATCTGGAATGATCCTATGCAGCCTTGCTCTAGGTGACCCTACTTGAGCAAGGAATTGGACCAGGTGACCTCCAGAGCTCCCTTCCAACGTCAGTCACTGTGATTCTGTGTTTCTGTGAACCCACACCTAAAACTATGCAGCACCTTTCACCCTGCCAGCCCACATTATTAACTTCCCAAAACGTACAAGCCAGCTGCAGCTGCAGATTTGAAGATCTCCCAATGAATATCAATCATAGTGAGCTGAGTTACCTTAAATTACATTTTTTTTCTTAATCTACGTTATTTTCACTGGTTGAGGCTCTGAGCATCCTGGTCTAGTAGGAGGTGTCCCTGCCCATGTCAGGGGGCTTGGAACTAGACGATCTTTAAGGTCCCTTCCAACTCAAGTCATTCTATGATTCTACGAAACAGTTAAAAGGGTGGATATAAGACCATTTGAAGAGGCTGACAGAACAAGAGGTGACTTCTGGAGGGACAGTGGTGGCCAGCAGCCAGGGCTAGGCTGTGTCCTGTTACCTGTTACCTCTGTAATGAGTGAAGTTGTATTAGAAGGGCAACTATGGACTCAGTGCCCTCACATCTGAGCAGCTATGTTAAACAAGAACTCGGAAATGGGAAATAGAAGAACAGGAGAGCCAACAAACTACTGTAAAACTCAAGAACTTTCCAAAGAGTTAAAGAAAGAAATCTTCAAGACAACAAACTGTATTCACAGCATTTACTCCTGAATTAAAACATTTGGGGATGGAAGGGGTAAAACAAATCATTGCCTGTGGCTTCCTTACTGCAGAGGATGTGTTGAAATGTTCAAGAGTGAAGGCACAGGAAGCCTACTTATGTAAACAAGCAAATTACATGAAGTTAGAAAGCACATACACATTTCAGGAGGAAATATGTTTTCTTAGAGGAAAAGAGATGAATGTGATAACTGAGAAAAACACTTCATGCTGGATGAATCCTGAAATAGCGTTCTTTGGAATCCAGATCCCCTTTTAATGATGAAATAAGAAATACCATAGGCTATTTGATCTGGTAACTGGCACATAGAGCTGCTATTTTATCATTGTTGTCCATGTTCTGCCCACAAGTGTCTATGGGGTATGTTTACATAAGTTCTATTTCATTGAGAAAAATAATACTTGGGGTTTGTGTGTGGTCCACTCTTACAGAGGTTTGCATTCTTCATTATTTACATATTTTTGGTACACAATATTTTAAAAGGCAGATCTCAGAATCTTAATCCCAAAGCAGACATAACTTGTTGTGAGGTTTTTCTAATGAGATGGACAAAAATATCTGGCACCACTCCCTTTGGGTATTAAATAATAAATTCATAATAAATACATGTACACTTATTCTTGCTTGCACTACCTTACCTTCTGCAAAATCTAATGTGTCATTTCCAAATTTGTGTCAGTGTCAATCTCTAATGCTAGATAGGAAAGGCAGGTCCATGGTTCAAAAGAATCCAAACCATGTGTTTTCTTCTCTGTGTATGACTTTCTTTGTGGTGACTGAAGGTCCTTGCTACCTGTAGACTGCCTGCTGCTTTCATTCCATTTCCTAATGGGAAAAACATCTTTGAAAAGTCAACATTAAACTTAATCTTAATAAACATTTGTGTCTCCAGAAAGGCTGGAAAATGGGCTAAAAAACTGTGGGTTTTTTTTCTCTTGGACAGATATAAAAAATCCTGGACAGGGAAAAGTGGTCCTTCCCTCTGCTGTGTCGTGTTGGTAAGTAAAGCGGAAGTCAAACATTTAAACACTCATAAATTCAGCATGAATGATATTTAAAAATAAGGAAATAGTTGAACATGATCCGTTAGGTACATTTGTAGTCCAGAGGTATGTAGAATAGAATGCAAAAATTCATTGCTTTGTCTTGTTATTCTTATGCCTACTATGGTATAGCCCAGGGGTAGTGTTGCCTTGTCAACGGGTGCGCAGCAGTGCCTGTGTGTATGTAATAATTACCCTTCCTGACATTCTGAAATAGTGCTGCAGGCTTCATGTCTACTAAGTCTCTGAGGTGAGCCAGAGAGGAAGACCACGATCCTTTTGAAAACATGGCCTAAGTAAGAAGAGAAAAAAAAAAAATGTTGCCATCCCTCCTCCTCTTTCACCCACTATCTCATTGTTGAGGACAGTCTCTCAGGAAGAAAGATTTAAGTGGTGAAGTCTCATCTGTTTGAGGATCTAAATCTGTATCAGCTACCATTCAAACAGCCTTAAACGTGAGAATACTGGGACAGGGGGCAGGGTCATGGAGAATTCTATCATTTCTTTTTATGTAAGCTGTTCCTTGAAGTATGTTTTCATTGAATGAGAGGTGACTAAGGCAGACCTCCATTACCTAGTGCATTCACATGCAAAATGAGAGCTCTTAGTTTCATTCTTAGTTCCATTGACATCTCACTGTTACATATGGCATAATGAGCAGAACAGGCATAGAGGCCACCTTTCAATTCCAAATGTTCCATCTCCAATGGAACTCTAATGTCTAGGGAGTCATACTTACATGTTTATTCTCTCCTTTTCTCTCCCTTTTATAGAATCAAAGTTTGGGAGAGGTTGAGGACTTTTGCTAAAGACAACAAAGCTCAGAGGCATCAACAGCTGGAAACAGTTGTGGGAGGGCACCTACTTGAATTTTCTTGGAAGATAAACCTTCTCCTACACCGTTACTTACTCATGACTAGACATAGTGGGGTGAAGGCATAACCCTTCTTCTGTTGACCACATTTTGATTGGTGGGTGATATTTCAGGTATTTTCTAAGAGGCTGATGAGGTGAGTAGCTCAGAAGACACTCTGTCAATACCAAGGAACCATAACATAGATAAGATCAGGGCTGTTACTGCTGAGTACACTGGCATCTGGATAAATTAATTGCTGAAAACCTAGGCATTTGGAAGGCCTTCAGGATTAGGTGATGGCTTACAAAATGTGTTGGAGGTTGGCAATTTTATATTCAGGTGTTTAAATCCGAAGTTGAATATAGAAATGACCCTCTTCTTGCAGATTTAGCTTTCACCCCTTCAGATTCATTCAAAAGTCTCACCCAATGCATTCATGTTGCTGAGAATTATTTTCTGGTTTATTTCTATTTTTAAAAAGAGGATGTGAAATATTATTATTAATAATAATTATGATTTTATTTTGGATTTTTAAAAAGTGACTAGGACAACTCCACAAATAATAAAGATAAAATGATAAAGTGTCACTAATGCTACTAATTACAACAAATGCCACAGGAGGATCCCCTGTATAGAGTTCATTTTTTTTTGTTGTTAAATCAGTCTCAGTGCTAGTCGTTGTTAAACTGTGGGAATTGACATGGACTGCTGGCAAAACAGGCAGACTGCACTTTTGGAATAGTAATGTTTTCCTTTTTTATAAGCCCTCGACCTCACCTAATTTTGCTCTGTTCTGTCATTTGGGAACTGCAAAAGATGTTAGATTACTATTTAAAGAGCTTTGAATATATGCAACTGTAAGGGGCTGTAGAAGTGCAAACAAGGATGTTGCTATTGTTGTCACAGAGGTGGTAAATGTTAACCACAGAGAAAATTAATATTTTAATTCTTCTTTGGAAGCAATTTGACTCACTCTTTCAAAGAAAACATCATCTTTTCTAAGTATTTCTATTATTTCTGGTTAGGGTGGAAATTCTTCAACCGGGAACACTGTGTTCATTTCATAAAGCCAAAGACCAGTCACTTTAAGGGGCATTTTCTAATGCCCTTGACTACAGTGGAGACAAGAGATACCCTTTAGCAAAGCCACAATTCCTCTCCCTACATGTCTGTCTTGTCACTTCTACTGCCAGTGCTCTCAGAGCAAGGGGGGATATACAAGCTGGGTCTGAAGTGCTCATGTCAAGCACCAGCACTGGAAACTTCATGAAAACACAAGTGCTACCTGGGCACCCACATGAAGTCCCAGAAACAAACAGGCACTAAAAATGTTAATGCATCAGTAATACAGTACTGCACATTTTATGGAGCTCTGTTAAGACCTTCTACCAGTGCAAGGCCATTGTTCTACCCTTTACTTCCTCCCTAAGTACTTGTACTTCCTAATAACTTTTGTGGGACTTTCTCTTTGAAGGCAACTGTGGATAGATTAACTAGGAATTTATCCACTGTAATGCTCCTAATATTTATTTAGCCTAATAGTTTCAGTGAAACTACTGAAACATGTTCTTTGGGCTCTACACTTGAACATGACTTCATGTGTCAGCAGACAGCTCTTCTGCCTCCTTTTTAATGTGCTAAGCACAGTTCTTGTGCTATAGCTTTATTTTTACTACTCTTCTCTGAATCCTTTCCAACTGGCCTGCACGTACTTTGTTCAAATGTGGCATCCAGAACAAAATCTAATGCTCTGTATGTAGCTAGTCTACTGTATGATCTAGATACTGCTAAATGTGGACTTCACATTGAGTTTTGCTCTTGCAACAAATTACAGAAAATATTCAGAAATGTGGTAAGAAAACAAAAATAAGAGTAGAATTAGAGCACTCTCCAGATCCCACCTGCTTTGTAACTGACTAAGCAAAACAGGAAAAATCAAGACATTTCAGATTCACTTCAGTACTAAGTCAAGGTCATTAGTGTTGTTTTCCTGCACAGCACAGGAATCTATTCATTGTTAAATCTAACAGTCCCTCAGTTCATCTCTCTGCCCTCATGAGCAAGAAGGATGAAAATTAAGCTGGATAGTCTCAACATCTGATTCTACATTGATAATGATGCTCAAATCACAGACTTCAGAGGTTATAGGGGTCAGAGTTAGGATGAAAACATTTTCCTCAGTGTGAAGATTGTCCAGGTTTATCTGGGAGTTTAGAGAACATGGAAAAGAAGCCTAATCTTCACTGTGGCATCAATGGCTGTCCACTGGCAGTAACTGGGGTAGCAGGTGGCCATGGTTGGTTGATGTTTCTCATTGTTTGAAGGCAGAGAGGGATTTCTTCTCCCTTATCAGAAGGGCAAGGCTTGCAAGGTTTTTCATCTTCTTCATTCGGCATAGGCTGTCTGCTAGGATCATGAGGGTCTTTGGACATTGGTGACACCTTGGTCTTTCTTGTCCTCTGCCTGAGGCACACAGCACTTCAGAGAAGAGAATGATTCAAGAAATCTTTTTTCTCAGTACAGACCTACATCTACTAGAGAGATATATAATAACTCTGCTATAGAGACTGAAGAGAGGATTTTGTCAGTCCTCCGGGCTCTAGTGAAAAATAAAGGTGCAGTATAGTGTAATGTTATGCATGCTACACTGTATTACTTGCATCTAGATGTCTTTAAAGAAGGCCCCCTGAGTTGTCATAGGAGTATGTAGTAGAAGTACAAAATTATTAAAAGGTTGGTATGCTTAGAGTACTAAAAATGAATGGGAAATCTATTCTTTTGTTTGGTGTATTTTCATAGATGAAAAGAGGAGCTGTACTTTTTAACCTTTGGACCTAATTTAATTAGTATTGTGATGTACATTAGAATTCCAATAGAGAAAGACCAATTCCATCAGACAATTTTGTTTATAAACAGTGAAGAACTGACACAATTGTGTGCTCTCGGTATAAAACCCAATGCATGGCTTTAGCATTAGACAACTGAATGAATGAGAGCAGACAAGTGCCATTACTAAGCTTCCAAGTTATAGTAATGTCTGAGTATTTATTGTTGTCTTGATCATTTCCTTTAATAGAAAGAACTGGAGGTGGAGGAAATATACTCCAAAAGTACTGTGAGTAGCTTCTTTGTGGTTATCTCACATCATCATCCCCAACTCAAAAAAGTCACCTCAGACAGAGGATCTGAAAGAAGCTTACTTTTAAAACACATAGACTCTTGACCACACAACTGGAGTATCTGATTCTCACATAACCTGCCAGCAACCATATCTTGGCTCACCTGGGGATCTTTGTCCTCTCCTGCTGCCAATGGCATTCCCATCCCATCTGAGAGGACAAAATCAGACACAGAACTGCATTGCTAATGTAGAGAAGCTTATCTGCTTAGGTTGAGGTTTCAACTACAGAGCAACCTGTCCCTGCCTTTAGGGTGCATGCCAGGTTATAATGGTTACATCCTTATTCTGTCAAGCTGTGAAACCACAGCCTTTGTATGCTCCAAGGAATCAAGTGTAGAAGGAATATAACAGCACACTGTGTCTTGATGTTGCTTTTGTTCCTGACTTCTCAGTGAAATGAGTACCCAAGGATCTGTGAAAGGATGGATCCAGTGATCTATCCAGAACAAAGGGTGCTACTGGCACTGTGAGAATTTTATAGCTGTACCACAAGTACCAACCACAGAGTGATTTCCACTCTTGTCCATATCTAGTTGGCCACATATGCTTTATCTGCTGTGAGGAAATCTCTTGCTTTCCCTCTAGTCCTGCAGAAACTATGTAAGAGTGGTGACAAAATTGCGACTTCGGTGCTGCTGCAGCATTTTTCCTTAGGGCAGGCGTATAGTGTACACTAAGAAAAAAGAGTCTGCAAAGATGCTCTGGAAGTGAGGCTGGTGAGAGACTTCCAGAGGCAGAATAGTGTCAAGATATGCTGGTGCCTGCATCCAGCTGGTGCACAGGAGGTGGCATGGTTCTGGCCTCCTAAGGCACCTTATCAAGGGCCATAAGGATATCCTTGTCTTCTCCTGTGCTGTGGACCCAGGCCCACAGTCACACTGTTAGCATCCCACGCCAAGCCCACATTCCCATCCTGAGCTGGCCAGCACCTCCTTGTGCCCCAGCAGCTGGTCTTGTGGTAACAGTGCTGCACAGAGGCTGCCCATCTCACTGCTCCCTGAGACTCATCCATGGCTTGGCCTCAGTAAGCTCTTTTGATTTATTTTCCCTTCTGTCAAATACTTCTGCTGTGAGCATTAGCGTAGCATTAACACAATTTCTATTTCCATTCAGTTCTGTGTTGTGAACCGTGTTTCTCTGGTAGGTATTTGTTTTTGCAATCATAGTGACGAAACATATTTACTGGTTGTAGCAGTTACAGGAATTCTAAATAAATATCTGTCTTTGTTTAATTTCAGTAAATCGGGACATTTCATTAGCACCATAATAATAGGGATTTGGGGAATACTACGTGTCCATGAAATAATTCTTGCAGCAATTTATTCTTGCATCAGCACAAAACCCCCTTCAATTTGGGCTATTCCCAGAAGATAAGGGACAAAACTAGAGGATTTTTTTGTTTGTTTGTTTGTTTTTGCTTTGTTTTCCACATTTTGCTCTGTGTTTTGTATCTGGTTTGGTTTTGTAACTTTGGTGTCTGAAACGACATAATGGCAGTTTTGCACTGGATGTAAGTGGCACTGTTTATAACAGTTAGACTTCCTAATCTCCAGGTTAGCTTCCATCTGTAAAAGGCACCAATACTGCTGGTGTGATCAGTATCACCTTATCACTCTCTAGAAAAGCACAGATGTTATATGCAGTGTAAGTGAGCCTGGGTTTGGCAATATTATTATCCTGGCTTTCCTTTTGAATTTACTTTTCAATGTACTTCCAGACAGTAGGCTGATTCTGCCCAGATTTATACCTTGTTAACCATTCCCAGCTGAATAGGAAAGAATACCTGTAACTGAAAGGTGAATTTAGGAGGATATGAACTGGTGAAAACATAGGTAATGTTTGCTTAGTGTTTTCTCTTTCGAAAACATTACCCTCTTTGTTTGTGCTTCTTTCTGCAGTGGTATGAAGAATGATGATTTTATTCTATCTTTTGGTGCAGTCTTTTTTTTTTTTAATTTTATTTTTTATTATTTAAAAAGTAATTTCAAATTACATTGAAAATGTAGAAAAGCTATGCAGTTGTGAAATACTGTTTGGCAATTCTGACCACCTTCATAGATTGAAGCATTTCATTGATTTTGTACATCTGAAATCCAGGGATTAGTTCCTGAGAAATTATTTCCCCACCGCTCCCACTTTGATGGAAGGGATCTATTGTTTTGGGGGCATGTCTGAACACATGGGATGCCTGTTTCTGGGAGAACGCTATCATTCAAATGAGATGATATGAAAGGCAGAGTGTGTAAACTACAGCTGTGGAGAAGCAGATTGTAGCTAATGAATCCAGATTTTGCCAGGACTCATCTGGATAACTTTCTGTTGAGCTGCTGCAAACAACAGTAACAACAAACTCCTTTCCGTGTACTCTTGGTTTGGAATGTTTCTTAAATCTGTCTATGAAAATTTATCCAAAAAAAGTATTCTAAAATGCAGTTAAATTAATTATATAACATTCTTCAGGACAATTATGATTCATAACGGTACAGAATATGGGCTTTATTATGTTGCTTTTATGTATGGGTATCTACCAGTGTAATCTGTGAGAAAAGACCTCAGGACCCTGCCTGAAAAGTTGCGTGTTTGAGAATTGCAAATGGTGTATATTAATAGGAAAATTCAATTTGTTTGTCTCTTCATCCTTCAGCAACATGGGAAGAAAACAACATGGTCTAAACCTAAGTACAGTATTCACGCCGGCCAACAACCCGCTATTGCGCCACACACAAAATTCCCATTGAGGTCAATGGAAGTGCCCTGAGCAGAGTCTCTTGGACTGAGCCCGTTTTTGTGTGCGTGTATATGTGCATGCATGTGTGTGTGTGTGTGTGTGTGTTGTGTTGAGTAATAATTTTCCACACCAGAAAAAAAAAAGAAAAAAACTTTGTTGTCATGCTATCTTACAAGGAAGCTAGTTTCACCCACACAGAGTTGAAAGCACATACCACTCTGTTACAGCACATAAACACTGTTATCACGCTAGTTGCAGAAAGAGCACTGTCACTGGGACGTTTTATAGGCATGAGCTTTTATACTATTCAGCAAGCTATTGAAAATTAAAATGTAATTAGTGTAGCAAAACAATAGTTTGCATCTTTTAATTACTGCTCCATTTTTTTGACAGAATGTTTTAATTACTGTTTTTTCTTCTGTTCTGTTTTTATTGATTTGGTGCCAGTTCAATTGTGTTACCAAGACCTCCCAGTACTCAATGAATTTACCTCAGGGGATTCTGCCTTCTTCATTGTTTTAAAATAAACCAGATCTCCAACTACCTACAAAACAAAATTAGAAGTTGAGGAGAAAAAAAAAAGGCAGAAAGAATGGGAGAAAGAGAGAAAGGGGCAGTAAGGGAAGGAGGGAGGACAGGAGGGTAGAAAGAAAGATAGAAGGACAGAAGAAATGAGGGGCACAGGGGGGAGAGAGAGGAAGAGAGAGGAAGTGAAGGAGAGAAGGGAGGAAGGGAGAGAGGAAGGGAAGGAGGAAGGGAGGGAGGAAGGAAGGAAGGAAGGAAGGAAGGAAGGAAGGAAGGAAGGAAGGAAGGAAGGAAGGAAGGAAGGAAGGAAGGAAGGAAGGAAGGAAGGAGAGGAAAGAAAGGAAGGAGAGGAAAGAAAGGAAGGAGAGGAAAGAAAGGAAGGAGAGGAAAGAAAGGAAAGAAAGGAGAGGAAAGAAAGGAAGGGAAAGGGAAAAAAATCTGCTTTTATTACAGGCCTGATTTTTTATTCATATGTGTGTTATTATGAGACTTATTTAACTATAGTATCAGAATTGTTTTCAATTATTTTAGCTAAAAGTGTTCTGATTTTTTGAAAAATAGTAGAAAAACTCAACTCACAAATAAATTGCATTCATCAGAATTTTAATGTTAAAATCACAGTAAAAAAAAACAACCAAAAACCACTAAAAAACTGCCCACTTCACTAATTTTTCAATATATTCCCTTGGGGAAGAAAATACACATCCTGAGAGGCTAGGTTATGGCAGTACTGTCATTCTCTGTGGGTGTGCATGCACTCAATCTATTGCAGCCTTTCAGCTGTCAGAAAAGTGCAAAGTAAGTGGGAAATGACACAGAGCACTGATTTAGAACACTTTCATCTCTATATGGTCTGTTTTCGTTAGTGATCAAGAGAGAGGAAAGTAGTGGTTAGGCACTATCTGTACTACAAAGCAAATGCTGCGCAGGCTTACACAGCACATGGTCTTTTGAATGGCTGTATACCTCTAACTAGAAACAAACACACAAAGCACTGTGTTTATTTGAGAGACTTTAATAGGTCCTTTGCAGACATTTTGTACATAACAGGATGCAAACCATTCCCATTTCCAGGGCTCTTTATCCTGGTGTGTTTTTGCCCAAGGGGTTAGTCACCGTGTATTTTGTCTTATTTTTTACTTATGACAGATTTGTAAAATGTAACGAGTCTTTCTCACTTCTTGCATATTTGGGTCTTTATGAGGCAAGACATTATTTATTTACTATGCTGTTATTTGACTACTTAATAAACAGCTCACAGAGGAAAATAACAAGAAACCCAAACCCAACAAGACCAATGCTGCATTTTCAATAGCAAGATCCCTTGGGAGACAGGCTCCGGGATTTTCATAGCAGAAAAATGTGGTCATAGCAGTCAGAGGCATTGGTGGTGGCTGGGAGGGACTGGGAGGTGGTAGACATAAGCCCAAACAAGGAGGAGCTAGTGGAGAACCTGATGAAGTCAGGAGGATTAACACCGTGTCCCCCCTGGGGATTCATAGTTTTGAGTTCCCCTCCTTTCATGAAATATCTGGTTCCTTTGCTCAGGGAGGATGGCCTCCAGCTTCTTCTCTCCAACTAAGCAAAGAACTTACACTTTGTAGCTTCTATTCTTTCAGAGAAAGAAAGAGATGAGTCTTATAGTTCACAACTACTCTTGAGAATTGTCAGCCACTTTGGGGTGCAATATTAGGTACTGTCTTTATCTCCAAAGATGTGAAATATTTCCTTCAGTCAATTTGACAGGCATTTTTCTTCCAGAATTTAGCCTTCAAACCCACAAATCTCGCCAGCAAGTACCACATGAATCTTTAAAATTGTGCAGTGGATACGACCTGAAGCATTTAATTTTTTTTTTAACCTTTTTTAATATGCTGTTCTTTAAATTGCTGCTTCGTTTCCTTCTTTAGCATTACCAGTTGTTGGAGTTTTGCTTGTTTGTTTCTTTCCTCTCACTGGAATGGCATAATAGCCATGTCACAGTGATGCACCAGTCCTGGTAATGTCATGGTCATGTCATGGCAGGCAGTAATCAGCTCCTGGCATTAGCCCTAGTGATGTTGTGTCCATGTCATAGCAGGTAGAATTCTGGTGCTTGGTTACACAGCCAGCTCTGGACGGGTAAAAAAAGTCTACACCAGACCAGGCCAGCATAAACATAGATGGGTGAGTGACAGCAAGGAGGAGAGGGCAGGGAGGCAGGAGCTGCCCTGTGGCTGTCCCTCCTTTGTTGCTTCTCCCATGTATTACAGCTGGATGATTGGTCAGGGATGTTACCAGATCATGGTATGCTCCTATGCTCTACTTCCTCTGGCACTCAGATGGAGAATTGTCAATAATTTCTACAGGCCAGATAAGACAGCATCAGCCTGTGTCTTGTGGAAACAGAAGGGGATGCTCCCATTGTTGGTTCTCCTATCTTTGACAGTCACAGCCCCCAAGAAGGACAAACAAAATCATAACACACTTCTCTACTTCATTTGCTTCTCAGATGGGAACTGTAGCAGATTTCTTCAAGGACACTGACCTAAAGATGGGGAAATACATGCATCCCCTACGAGTACTCTGTAATGATCCTACAGGCAGCTGGAAGGTCCTCACAGCCGTGGACAAAGGTAGCTCAGCTCCACATGACCCACCTTCTCTGTGTGAAACTTCTGTCTGTGCAAACTCCTTTCAGGAGTGTGAGGGAAAACTTATACTTTGCCAAGAAGAAATCCTAAACTTCATTAACATTGTTTGTAATAAATATATATTTAATTAAAGAAACTTTATCAGCATTCAACATATGTATTGAGAGTCACTATGAACTACCTAGTAACACTAAAATTTTAGCCTTAGTTGTTTCCTGCTATTTTTCTAGATGTTTGTTCTCTGTGAGTGTTTAATCAAAACTTAATAATGTTCATTAGCCAAACCCGAGGACGTATCTACACATCCCATCTTTTCTATGCATAAGGTACAGAAGTATAAACTTAGAGTCTGCTTCTGCACATACATCTGGAGTGGCTATCTTTCTGAAGAACTCCCTACACCTCACTCTAGACATTTGTAATATAAAGGTCTACATCTAAGGCCAAGCTCGCTTTATAGTCAGCGGAAAGAAATGCTCACAGGAGATGATTCATCTGACCTATTTTAGATATCTGCATGAGGAGAAGATCAATCATGCCCTACAAGTATCAATTTCCATTTCATTGTCTATGGAGAACTTGCAGCACTGCAAACATCTCAAGCTGGATTCAGTGAATCCTCCTCTTAATGTAAAGACCGATTACCCCGAGAAATCCCATTCTATCTGTCTTTGCTTCCTACAAACACCACAAGCTTATAACCACTGTGAAGCTCAAAAGTTGTAGATGGACATCTTAATAGCAACATCCCTGGATTTCTATTAATGTGTGAGGCTTTTCGCCCATCTCCCTCAAGGGCTTGAGATACAAATGCTGTAGGTGGAGAGCTCCATGTAGGAGAGCTTTTACAGTGTAGGAAGATGGACCAGGTCCTCCGTTGTTGTCACAATTTTAGAGCTCAGCCATACGTGTGTGTGCAACCTTCCGATCTGTGTATCACCCCATCACAGGCCATGAGACTACTGATAATTTTGTCTCCTTTCTCCTTTCAATTCACAGCTCCAGGGATTGTAGCTTTAAGCATTGGTGTGCTGCTTTAGCAACCCTTCTGTGCAGAACCCTTACATATTGCATCCCTTGCCTCAGTCCACTGGGACCATGAACTCACTCAAGAGACAGAACATATATTCTTGTCACGAGGTGCTTCTGAAGAGTGTGAAGTTTGTACACATACAGTCCCTGCACCAAATGGTTTATGTGCTACAAAGTCGGAGAAAGTGGAATGAAAGAAATCACAGCGTTCCAACATTTCAATATTAATTTGCAAGTGTGAGGAGGGTACAACTGGAGTAAGGGAGGAAAAAAAAAAGAAAGAAATATGATTAGAAATAAGCCATTAGGTGTCATTTTTTCATACAAGACCCGCCCATGCTTAGCAGAGTAAAAGCATTAAGCCTCACAATACTATGTTTGTTTTCATATCATTAGAAAGACAGTCTAAGTGGCTCTCTCCAACAAAGCGTGGCGTTTCTGACTGGAGGTTCGCTCAGCCAGCTCAGATTTGCTCTGGTGTTTATTTACATGCACATTGTTGTGAAATTGTTATGCTGTGAACAGAGGTGCTGGAGAAACTGTGAGACATTAATCTGCCCAATATTATTGTCCTAAGTATGCCTCAACCCTGTGATCTGCTCAAGACGGGCAGACTCCTGTGCTGGAGCAAAACACAAGACAGGCTGGAGGTCTTACACAAGTGGCACAGCAAGGATGAGCTTACATTTCCGATTACGATTTCACAAATGTTTGTTTTGTTCTGTTTCCCAGCTATGTTTGGCAATCCACGGACCAGCACACCAGGAGTCCAACAAGATGGTGTGATAGTGGCCAGGCTTTTTTTTGAGAAATGGAAGCTCTGGTGTAGGATACTCCTTCCCCAGAAGCTTCAGCATAGTTGTCTTTCCTCTCAAGAATGTTAGTCTGCCTGCACCCCTTGCCTTGCCAGCAGCAGGTAAGGTGCTACTTGCTTAGGAAGGATGGCCATTGTATTGTCTTTCTTCCTCTGTCCTGCAGAGTGGTCCCAGGGTAGGTTGTGCTAGAACAATCTCAGAACAATAAAACTTGAAGTAAATACCTCCTGGAGATGGAAGAAAAGAGCTGTACCTCTGGAATAAGTGTTTTAGGCTATCTGAGGACTCAAGAAAGCAAATCTACATCTAGATCATAGGCTGTTCACATCTCCAAAGCATTTTATTAAGAAGTAAAAGGTAGAAAAACCTTCAGAAACAACATTGAGCCTGGTGTAATTGGATGGTTGCAAAGATGGAGCCCTGAACAACTTGCATTGTTTAAGCAACTTGCTTAAATTCAGCCCCAGTTTCCCTTTCACATGAAATCAATCATAACCTTGTTGTATTACAACAAAACCTGCATGTCTTCATGTCTGTATGTCTGAAGCCTCCTGCACCTTTATCCCTACTTCCATCTATTCCTATGCCTCTGGTCCTTCCTATTTTCTGCAAAGGTAGTGCCTGATATTTGGGGTATATTGGAATAAACTAAAATGGGGGTTGTATAATGCTTATTCTTGTCATGTGTGGTTTTTCCTTTACCAAGTTTATGAAGGCCAGACTAGGATTAAAAGACTTAGCTTCACATATCTAAAAGCAGCGCAAAACTTTCCACCCAAATTAGCTGGCAGCTCCTCTTTGGATATCATGAACATAAAAATATCTTTTAAAAGATGAATTATCTCTGGACAGCTCAAGTGAGGAGTAGCAACTTGTTAGCAGCACAGGTAGTTCTCGAGTTCACTTAATTTATTGGAAACACAAGAGACAAACTCCCAAGAGACAGAGCTGCCTAAGTTTGGACAATCAAATGGCCTGTCTTTTTTGCACTCTCCTTATATTTGTTGTTTAGACTCTGCCATGGCATTCAAATTGACCAAATACTTGGGGGCAATAGGAAGGACACAAGAAAACAATTATGTGTAAGTACCATCTAACTTCTGCAACCGAAAAGTGATGTGAAATGAAATCTGAAATCCTGGGTGATGCAGTCATCTACAATTAATGAACACAATATAACATTGTATTACCAAGTTGACAAGAGTCCCGGATGCACAAGTGGCTTTTCCTCTGCTCAGCACCAAGCTATCTCACAGCTCTTCCACAGATGTCTTACTCTAAGGGTAGTATTACTGTCACTTCTAAGTGTTTTCATGACTCCCACTGCTGTAGACAATGAGGAATCAATCCACAAGGAATTGAGACCCAGAAGGCTGGAGTCAAGAGGCCACTCAAGGTACACTCGAGACACTCACGCACTCAACACAAGGCAGGCAGGGGTGCATTGCAATGAGTTCACCTGCACCCACCTGCACACCAAACAAGGAGTACCTGAGAGCTGCACCGTAGGAAACACTGGGGCACAGAGTCTGTAACTCTGCTTTGGCACCATCCTGCAGAAGTTGCCACAGGAACTTGTGAAATCTGCTTTAAAGCATAAGCTCTGAGCTCTAAAAATTCCATGGTGTCTGTCTTTTAGGCAGATGAGCAGCCTGAGCTGCAACAAGAAACCATCCTGAAGAGCTGAAGAGCCTTCCTGTGCCTTGCAGCCCCCCTGTGCCGCTGGGTGCTGGAGAGGTCCCAGGAGGATGGAGCCCACTGCAAAGCTCAGCTTTTTTGTTTTTTTTTTTTTCCCCCCACATATTTGCATGTGGCAGTCATTTGAAACTTTGATTGAAACAATCAGCTAGTCCAGGGCTGAGCTGTGATCCTCTGCCTCCACAAACAGCCCCGGTACTTCAAAGGGATGGCTGACATGAGTCAATTGCTCATGGGCCCAAAATCTTAAAGCACTGGTTACTCCTATTTTTTTTGTTTTGTTTTTTTTTTTCCTCTCTCACATGGAGAGGGAAGAAACCCAGGAGTGAATCCAGCACAGGAGGCAGGGAGGGGAGGCCTAGTGTTACAAGCCAGGTGGTAAACTGGTGGTATCCCACTAGTGATAGCCCAGCCTGCACACCTCACAAGTCGCTTGCTGCTGCCTACCTCTCCCAAAAGGTGTTTGGCACAGAGCGTCTCTTTATAGTGACCTGAGCCCAGAAGGACAGGACAAGGAGCCCACAGACACTGCTTCCCCTGAGGCCCTTCCATGTTACACCAGAGAGGACCCATGGCCCTTCAACAGATAAAATACTGGGAATCCCAGGTGATGTTTCACCATCACTAATCTTTATGAAGTGCCTGGACCCAAGCTTCATTCCATGGGTGTATCTCTGCATTTCCACTAAATCAGCCTGAGCACATCATATCAAATTTATGCTGGATTATGCTTCCTTTCTCCTGGCTGTGAGAGTACAGACAACTCCAAGTCTGGAGCAAGGCCTGCTGATAAAAAGTTGAACTGTTGAAAAATGTTACCACATTTAGGCTGGAGCCCTAAGGCTGTATCTACTGTACAGCTGAACTGCAGCCTCGACCTAACCTTCTCACCCCACACTGCCTTCTCATTCAGCAGAGAGAAACATGAGTTTCTGGAAAGCTTTTCTCATCCCAAAAGACATTTCTGAGAAAGGAGAGCCAAACTGCCTCCTGAAGGTGTTGCCATTTATAAAGAAGCTTCAGGTGATTAACTCAGCCTGGGACAACCAACTTTTCAGACAGCTGAAGTCAGCTGATGTGGGGTCCCCTGTAATGCTAAACAAATGTGTTATACTGCAAGGCAATCTTTATAGCTAGCTTGGTGAGTTTGCTTTTTGTTGGTACCAGATTCTTGGACGACCAATGAAGACATTATCAGCATGCACTGCCCGTTTCTCATTAGGAAAATATTTTTTGTTAACTTTAAATCATCTACTTAGACTCATTTTTAGTCTTACATTACTGGTGGGATTTGTAAAGATTGTTTCTAAAGCAAGCAATGAGGAAAACTGTCCTTTCCCAGTATCTCTGTAGGAGCAGTTGTCATAAATTATTCTGTTCATGAGGAAATTAAGTGGCCACTGTTCCTCTGTGTTCTGAACATCTTCTGCATTTGGAATGAAGTGTATCAGTACAGGCTGTACTTCCCATCTCCAATATAAACGTATTTTGTTTTGTTTTGTTTTTCCTTCTGGTGAGCACACGGCAGAAATTGATTGTAATTAAGGAGAGAGAAATTGGCAGCAACATCAGCTCTTGCTTGGATCCATTTTCAATAACTTGAAGCTTGTCAAGATCTGTTTTCAACTCACAGGATGATCTGAGAGAGCTTGAAATGTCTCCTTTGCCATCTGTTCTGTGGGTTTCAATACTTGCCCTTTTTTTTTTTATTTGACTGCAGTAAGGTGCCAGTATCAAGATGGCTTGTCTTCTTTTGCTGAGTTGTGGGGCAGGAATTTGAGTGGGTGAGGTCTGAGGAGACATTGTTTAGCCTTACAGTTTTGAAACTCTGTCTTCCTTAGATCTTTACTTTTCCCTTCATGTGTTTCCATTCACACCTGAATCATTCATTACACTGGCAAGCTAGGAAGATCCCTCTCTTCTTCAAGGTAACCACATATTTCTGAAGTAAATTATAGGTGTGGAGATTATAGAAATTTGTCGTCTAGGCACACCCTGGCTCCTTTCCTTTTCCAAAGCATGTAATAATGAATTGTTTTTCTTCTTTTCCCCATAGCTAATGTATGCCTAATGTGGGAACAGTTGTTTTCTTTGTTTTGATGGAACATTAAAGCAGGCTGTGTAACAAGGGAGGAAGTCTAAGAAGTGGCATTTTACTTTTAAACACAGCTTTGGAAATAAGTGGCAAGTCAGTGATCGTGCTGCATTGGTGTAATTGCCTTTGTGGTTTTATGATGGACTGTCAGTATAGACATAGATTAAGCATGGGATAAAAGCCCAGAAGTCCCTTTTCAATTTTGGGCTTGAATGTCGATATTCAAGGTCACCTCTTCTTTCCCACCCTACGATGTTTTCAGCCCAAGTTCTGAGTCCAGTCTAAAAAGGACAAATTATCCATTGTTGTGTTATTTTGACCCAAAGCAATAGCAAAAATAGCTGACTGTCTGCTTTTATGATGCTGAAGCCATGAAATGTATTCTACCACTCAAACACATGGAAGGATTCTGGTAGGACTGGAGGATGGAAACATGATGCCTCATTGGGAAATATTCATGTTCATAGTTCACAGTTATCATTCCCTTATATTTCCCAGACTTTAGTGCCCCATGCCTAACAAAATGGAAAAGATCCAGCTCACTAAATTAAGTACATTACAAAGCACAGAAAACAAAGCACCTATTGGAGATGTTTCCACAGGACAGATGACCCATAGGACTGCCAGATAATAAGGAAGTGGGGCATCGTGGCAGGACTACTTCAATCTTGAAAAAATATTCAGTGATTGCAAATAAGTCTTGCTCATACTTACCTGCAAGCAACAGCAGAAAGAATTGGTCTGCCAGGTGTCTCGGATGTAACCTTGATGGATAAGACTATTACATAAATGATGAGGGCCAGAGCAATGGAAGAGTGAAATGAAACATAAGACCGAAAGAGAACGCTGGACACAGAAAGTTTCAGAGGGAAAGTTTTGTTTCATTTTGCTCTCCATAGAAGAATAAAAAACCAACCAAACAAACAAACAATCAAAAAACACCAAAAAAATGGGGAAAAGGGAAATTAAAAGCTGAAAGGAAGCATCCAAGTCAGGCATAGAAAAGAACAGTTCTCTTTTTTCATTTTTTTTTTTTCAGATATAATTTACCGAGCAAATAAAAACATTTAAATGCAGTTTTATTTGGGGAAAAGCATAAAAGTATAAAGTACAGTAAAAAATTTTTTTTCTCAAGGAACAATTTTAAAGATAATTACATGTTTTGTTGGAAGAATGTGGTGGAAAAGCCAATGCACTGAGATTAAGAGAGACAGATAAAACAGGCAAAGACAAAATAAGTCTGTGACCAGGACATTCAGAAGAAAAGCACTGCTATACCATGAGGCTGGTGTTGAGAATCATGTATGTGAACCACATCCTCTGCAGCTATGTTGCTGGAAACCCCAAACTGTGATACCTGGGAACAGGAAAACTCAGATCAGCCGGCAGCAAGAACTTTGCTAGCAAATTAGTCCCAAGCCTTTTTTACAACAAAACTAAATGGGATATTTGAAGCCTGGAGGTAAAAGGGCATAAAACATATGGACACTTTGGTTCTTTACCTCATCAAATAATTATTTCAGAACCTTTCTTCCAGAAAATGGACCTTACATATCCTTCTTTCAGAGCATCTGTGATGACCTAGATGCATTTGCTAATTGCTGTGTAATGGACTAAATATGTTTATTAGGTTAAGTTAGTTTAACAGGGGGGGAATAAAGGTTATTAAAGTTTGTTGTAGCCAGGAATGAAAATTGCAGTTCTTTTTTTCCCCCTTCTCTCTCTACAGTGATAAATTCCAGAAAATACATCCTGGTTCCCTCCAGTCCAAGCCATCAACAGATGCATGTTTTCTTTCTATAAGCAGCTGTAGCTAATTGCATCAGTGCCGCCTCTACTGCTGCACATGAAAAAGAAACCTGTAATTTATTGCAACAGACCATACTATTTCTGCTGTACATCTTGCTCATTCTGTCATTCCAGTGAACGGATTTCTCATGGTAAATTGGCAGTTCAGAAGTGGAAAACAACCTTGCTCAGAAGAAAGCTTTCAAAAACTCCTCCATATGTTCTATCCAGATATTGATAAAAGAACAAACAGAAAACATATTGTTTATCTGTAGGACCATGATTTCCCCATCAGTCAAAGAAATACTGAGTCAAATTCATGCCTCATGTACCTTTGCTGTAGCCAACAAAAGTACAGTGCTCAAGATAATGACCCAGTCATTTTATTACTGCTTGAATGGCTACATGGTGCCTTAAAAAACATACACAGGTAAGGTGGTGCAAATTAGTGTTAAAATCAGTGGAGCTGTGCCAGTTTATACCAGCAACAGATCTGGCTCCAGTCTCTGCCTCAGGGAATTTATGAATCATAATGTAAATCTAAGTAGATCTAGTGGCTGTAAAATTCAATCCTGTCTTTAATAGCAGTGAGACGAAGGCGAAAGGTAAGCCCTAACCTACTTTTGAAAGGGTCATGTCAAGGGCACAAAAAAG
Organism: Todiramphus chloris collaris; assembly: GCA_025345505.1. NCBI lineage: Eukaryota > Metazoa > Chordata > Aves > Coraciiformes > Alcedinidae > Todiramphus > Todiramphus chloris. Next base: position 46,762,419 of record JANVCC010000018.1, on the reverse strand, counting down.
GCCTTTTAATTGTTCTTGCAACTCTAGGGAATGAGACTGTAATGAAAGGCAGTAAAATCTTAATCACAACTGCATTGCTGGAGTTAGGAATTAAATATAATTTTGCCTAAACCTGTGGTTTAACAATATGAAGGCTTCAGGGACTACACTGGTGCAAAGACCTCCCTTCCCTTTCCTCTATTATCAACACCATCAACATCTAGGTAATAACACTCATGTATCTATGTGTGGGGCTATGTTATAAGCTGGATCAAGGAACTACTTCAGTTTAAAAATAACACAGAAAAAAAAATAAACTAATTAATAAGCTCATGGTATGCACATTTAATAGCAGAGGTTAGCATTTGCAAAACGCTTGGAGAGCCTCATATGCCTGCCATTATATGAGTGTAAAGCACTTAGTAATTCCCAGGTATTACTATGTAGTGTTGCTGTTTATTACTGAGGGTTCAGACTCTTGTTTGCATCTAGGTATACATCAAAAAGACTGCACTCAAAAAGACAACCATGCCAGGTGGTTGGCTCACAGCTCTGCCTCCTTCACTCACACACAGATTGGCTCAGGTCAGACTTCCGTGTGGCTCAGCCACAACTGCTCACTCCAGCTTAGCAGCTGTAGAGGCTGAAGCCTCAAGTGTTAATTGCTCTATTACATTAATGTGAAACTAGAGGGATGGAGTGGAAAATCACGGGCATTGTCTTTTCATTTACCCTAATTGACCAAGCAACAGTAAAAGAGAGGCCTGGAGAAAGCCTCTTCTTATAATACATTGGCACTAATTAGGGATTGTAACAAAGGGATTTTTAAAATTCTCTACATCCCCTTCATGGTGTAGCTTCAAAGCTATCACTGAGAGATGGTTTTGTACCATTTAGGTAGTTAGCAGATAAAGGCAGAGATCACAGCTGTACAACTTCACTTAGACAGAAGGTTTGCAGCTGATCCTGAAGACCCATCACTGTTGATGGCCACAACCATGCCCAAACCATGAGGGAGTTCTCCCTTCATATGCTGTATCTGTATCAAAGAGCATAGGGAAAACAGACTTCCCAGGGGATAGAGCAAAGTCTGTGGCTTGTTTTATGTCACTGTAGCCCAGAGAGTTGCACTGCTCTGTGACATGTCCAAGAACTGCCCTTTAGACCAGAGGTATGTTCTTCCTTTCAAAATGGATCACCAGAGAAGAATTTTACATTTAAAGAAAGAATAATGAAAATGTGATATGTGACTTCGTGATTGTTTGTCTTCTTCTGTATATATGTTCTTTACTACTTATTACCTTAGGATTAAACCTTGTAAGTCTACTGAGCCAAGACCCCATTAACTTTAATGGGAAGGGGTTTCTTTTCTTTCTCCTCGTTTTCTTTCAAATGAAGACTGAGGGCTTCTATTTTGGTTACTGCAGTGAGCAGTAACTGGGCACAGTGCACTCCATCACTTTGCTGGGATCCATTACTGTCCCTATTTTCCAGCCACGCAGCTTGGTGAAGGATAAGTGGGGGGAAAGAGACTTCACTCTCTCCAAAGTTAAACATTTCATCTGTGCAGGCCTCGAGGAAAAACAAGATCTTTGTAAAGCTGACAACAACTTGTCTCATGGAGCAATGGGAAGTCAGCACCAGTGGCCTGGGGCTTTGGACTGGGAATGGCATTTGCAGACAGGATGTGCTTCTTGAGCTTGCAGCCCTCGGTTTCAAGGTGGCCTTAGACACACAAAATTATTCCCTTCTAAAGTGTTACACCTCAGCAAATACAACCACTAATGTGACTCATTGAGTAGAGTATCAAAGTAGCATACAAGCAAAGACACTATATACTAGTAGAAACTAAGTTAGATGTTCCAACCCTGTATTTTGTGCTGTTGCCAATGTATTTCATGCCCTGGTGCATGTCCACATGTAGTGAGTTTTTGTGTCAAGGTTTTGGTAGCGGGTGGAGGGCTACAGAGGTGGCTTCTGTGAGAAGCTGCTAGAAGCTTCCCTTGTGTCCAATAGACCCAGTGCCAGCTAGCTCCAAAGTGGACCTACCCCTGGCCATCCATTGACAATTGTAGCACCTCTGTGATAACATATTTAAGAAGCGGTAAAAAAAGCCCTGCACTACTGCAGCCAGAGAGAGGAGTGAGAACATGTGACAGAAATGATTGAACAGACAGCAAGGTCAGAGAAGAAGGAGAGGGAGAAGGTGATCCAGGCACCAGAACAGAGATTCCCCTGCAGCCTGTGGTGACAACCATGGTGAGGCAGGCTGACTCCCTGCAGCCCATGAAGGTTAATGATGGAGCAGATCTCTACCTGCAGCTCATGGAGGATCTCACTCTGAAGCATGTGGATGTGCTCCAAGGAGGCTGTGACCTCATGGGAAGCTCATGCTAAAGCAGACTCCTGGCAGGACCTGTGGACCCGTGGAAAGAGAGGGTCCGATGCTGGAGCAGGTTTGCTGGCGAGACTTGTGACCCCGTGAAGTACTCATGATGGGGCAGTCTGTTCCTGAAGGACTGAACCCTACAGAAAGGACCCACACTGGAGCAGTTCATGAAGAACTGCAGTCTGTGGGAAGGACCTATGCTGGAGAAGTTTCTGGAGGACTCTGTCCCATGGGAAAGTACACATGCTGGAGCAGGGGAAGAGTGTGAGGAGTCCTTCTGAAGAGGAAGGAGTGACAGAGACAGCGAGTTAGGAACCCATCATCACCCATTCCCTGTCCCCCTGCACCACTAGACGAGAGGAAGTAGAGAAAATTGGGAGTGGGTTGAGCCTGGGAAAAAGGCAAGGGTTGGGGGAAGGTGTATTAAGATTTAGTTTTATTTCTCATTATCCTGTTCTGATTTGATTTGTAATAAACTGATTTCCCCAAGTCAAGGCTATTTTGCCTATGACAGTAATTGCTGAGTGATCTCCCTGTACTTATCTCAATCCACAATCCTTTTCTTGTATTTTCTCTCCCCTGACCAGCTGAGGAGGAGAGTGATAGAGTGGCTTTGGTGGTCACCTAGTGTCCAGCCAGGGTCAACCCCCTACAACATGTCCTGTGTGTGCAATAATTAAATATGCAGTTCTGCCATGCAACTTTTGCTCTCCTAAGAAAAAGTGAAGAGGATAATATAATGGCTATGTTTGCAGCCTATAGCACAGCAGACTGTCTCTTTATTGCATGCTAGGCTTTTCAAATAACCCCTAGGGAAAGGATGCAATTACAGCTCTTCCTTCGCAGTAACATACTGCATATTTTATTGCTTAACAGATTTCTTTCTTTTAAGGAGGTTTGTAACACAGAAGGTTGAATTCAAAGTTGCAGATTTAACCAAGACAGAAAGGGCCATAGTAGAATTCTCAGGTTATGTCAGCTAAAAGCAGATCTCAGCTGGTCTCAAGTCAATGTCTACCAAGCATTCTTGGCTATTTTCAGGGTACAATTACACAAATATTCCCACACTTTTTGTCTTACCCGACCTGCTTGTTGTGGGCCCTGTGCTGCTTTCAGCTGTCTCCTTGGTGCCGAGTGCCAATGCACCTTTCTGGGGGTCGATGATGCACAGGGAATCTTAGCAATGACCCGGATTAAAAATTGAAAACCTCTATACACTGTATTCTCAGGAGTGTCTGCAGGCCAAACTGAATACTCTGGGTACAAAGAGCCTGAGCGAGATGGAATTCTAGTAGAGCTTCAAGTTCTTAATGATAACATCAAGAGGGATGAGAGAGAAGCATGAGCAGTGGCACATTTAGAGATGATGAATTTGGTTCTACATAACCACAAAGCTAATGCTTTTCATTTGACTTCATCCTAGCTTTAAAACAATTAATATAACTAGGAAGCACACAGATTTCTAAGACAGCCATGAACAAATTTACATTTCATATGACTACTGATCTTTCTGTGTGGATGTAACACTGGATGTACAGGGAACATAGAGAATAGAAGAAAGCTTGTAGGAAAAAGCAAGGTCCTGGGCCAGTGCGGTCATGGAGACCTTCTCAGGGTCTGCTATGACTAGGTGTGTGAGGCCAGATGTACCTGTATTTGCCTGCCTTAATGAGTGATCCAGCTAAAAGCAAGTCAGCAATAGTGAGGATGCAGTAGGTCAGGTATCTGTGTGGTTCAGTGTCTTGAAGTGGGGGCAAGTTTCTGTTGAATTCTATCCTGTGGACGATTCACTGTTTATCTTCAAGCATATGCAAGCTACAGTCCCGTCTTGAATATTAGTGCGTATGCAGCCTCAGACTCCACCGCTTCCTTTCCACAGAGATGAGCTGGAACAAACACAAATGTGCCATGACTGGTGTAAGGGTCCTCTTTACTCTGCAGTATTTTCACACCAAGGAAGAATGTATGTATGTATTTTTTATCCTTTAAGGAATTCTTTTTACAACTTGTAAAATAATGAGGGTTTTGTTGGTAAAGATAGCAAAAAAGAATGTAAAAAGGTGGCTAAAAGGTTGATGTGACCCAGGGTAAATATGGTGATGATTATGCATGGAATATAAATAACCTATATAAAGGGTACCAATACTTAAAATGCATATTTCTCTTTAAAGAGAGATGAAGAAAGTATTTACTACCTTATTAAATAAAAAGAAATATGTAATTAAAAAGCAATCACTAGCTTCAGAGCTGCAATAAGCCTCTTTATTAGGTATTAATAATTTTACTAGGTACTGGATTGCTGGAGGGCTGGGATGTTATGAGTTGGTAATAAACCATCTTGATACATCATGTTCTTTTGGCCTTGCCAATATGACATTTGCTGTGCAGGCATTAGGAATGTTATACATCTGAACTAAGGCAAATGAAAAGACTCTACTGATCCTGAAACCCTCTTACTGTCCTTGGCAAATTAATATTGAGGGCATTGACTTAAGAAGACAAGATGAATTTTGATGTGTATTCATATGAGAAAAATATAGCACAGAGTAAAACTGACTCCTGGTCAAAAAATAGACAGTTATGTCTAAAACCTTCTAAATTCAAGAGGGGTTATGAGGGCCTGTTTTCTTCATTGGTTCGTATAGCCTCTCTTTCTGGGACAATACTTAACAGGTGATATCAGCACTATATGCTGTATGAAAACTGTTGTGATTTTATATTAAGCTCTAATTGCGACCAGAAAGTGAGTCACAAACCAAAACCAGTCTGATGCTAGATCCAAACATGTTCTGTGTAGTTCATTACTGCTGATGACTCCTGGGAAGAAAAATGACCATTAAGAATTGAATCCACATCTCCCATCTTCCCCACTCCCTCCAACCATGAAAATAGATCTGGACATGTGGGCCTTCCCTGTTCTGGAAAAAACAGCTCTTGACTTTCAGCGGGATTATGGCTCATGTATCCAAATCTGTTAGCAAGATGACATCAATGAATTTGAAATGTTGTTCTTATGTTAATGCTTCTCTAATTAGCAATGTTTGAAGTAGCTCTGCTAAACTAAGAACATATACTAAGCTCAAGCCAAAACTCAGTCCAACCCCTCTTTTGAAAAAATTTAGTTACCATTAGTTTCTTTGTCAACATAATCTGCCAGTGCACAACCCACAACTCCCAGGATAGAATACAAATAATCTATAAGCTTTAACATAAAATAATCATGTATAAATTAGGCCCTCAAAACATTTCTGCAAGTATTTCACTTATGACTCAATAGTTTCAAGAACGTTTTCAGCTTCTACGACTGACTTATTAATGTCTCAATGAAATAAAAAATACTAAAGAGCAAAGTGTTCAACAACAGCTCCTATACCTCCAAATCATTTTTTATCTGTGAGAGAATCGTAACAGATACAGCAGCAGTGACATAAAACAACCAAAACCCTACAGTCTGGACTTTCCATTACAGCAGTGGTTGTGTAGGTGGGGCACTCTAGAAACGTCCTCTTTTGGGCTTGTTCATACAGACATGTTTACTTTCAAGCTGATGTATTTCAGTACCTATTCTATTAATACATCTTTCCAGGAGTATACTCATAATCTGTTTAAGGTTAGCAATAAAAACTCTCTCAGAAAGGCAGAGACGCAGAATAGACGTGGTAGATGAGTTTTTATAGCAGCAGATCAGGCAGAAACCTACACATATATGCAAAAATTACAAAGCTAAGCAAATCTGCCTGACAGAAGGGTAAGAAAGTGACAATCTGCCTTCTGTGTTGTCACGGAAAGCTGCCTTTTGATGGGGGTAGCTAAGGGTAATATGAATTATAGACAGGTTGACGTATACTTTTTCTCCTCTTCGCTGTGTCAAGTTAGTTATTCTTCGAGTAGTTCAATTTTGGTAGAAACATTATGCCTTTTAGAACCATTTTGTCATGTAGAATTCATTTGCTTTCCTGTATATTTTAAGAACCTTATGTTTATTCTCTTTGCATCTATTGTTTTTATGGACAGTGTCTTGGCTTTTTTTTTTTTTTTTTCCCCCAGAATTTTGACATGGATGTGACAGTCTTGATTAGAGGTAAAAATAAAGCAGTGAAGTATGTTCAAGAGAAAGTGACCCACCACCCCTTATGTGAGATTTTCATAATAGGAAGATTTTTATCTTAAAACATGGATTGCCAGTACTCTTGAATCAGCTAGATTCCACATTGTTATACAAAGGGCATCAGCTCCTGTTAAGCCCACTTTATTATTAATACTTTCTTGACCTAGATAGAGTTTTTATCATATTCTAAGTGAATATTCAAAGCAGGTATATATGGAGACAAACATCTTAGGCAATTAGTCACCTAGACAGTTTACAAAGCCACGTAAGAATGCATATAAAGATGTGCTCTCTAAGTAAGCAAACCACTTGTCTAATTATATGACAATCATTGTGGCAAACCATACAGAATTGTTCAAGCCGCTGCATACATATTTTTCCATAAAAAGAACTACAAAGGAAAATGTATTTTATGAGACTGCCTTTCAAAATATTAGGTTATGCTGCATAAGCACTCATTTGATGGCTAAGTCATAATGTAACCTCTCTCCACATCTTTGGTTTGTTTTAGCCATTACTCCTGTTAATCCTTAAGACTCACTAAATACTGCTAGTGTTAAAAAATACCAAACAGTTAGGCCAGAGACAGGGTTATTTTCCAAAATCATAAGAAGTAATTTCCCTTTCCTTTCTGAATTCTGGAGTTCATTACAGTCCTTTCTTTTTGTCCAGAGATCCTCACAGAACTGCAGTAGCTCTGCACTATAGCCCAGTTCTGAAAAATGCACATCTTAAAATTTGTCTGTTAGGGAACAGGCAGATGAGTTACTATTTCTAGTATAGTCTGCAACTATACCAATTATAAAGTTATACTTAGTTGGATGGTTCAGAGAGCATCCCTAAGCTCAGCAGGCCCCTACCTCTTCCAAGAAGAGAAGGACCTTCAGATTTTCCTCCAAAGGGCAATCCTTGTGTGTTTGAATAAAGTACCTTCACTCTCAGATGAGCACTCTTCATCTGACCTGTTTTAGGTACTTAGGATGAGAGGAGATTGCACTTTAAGCCTGTCTCTCCCTTGACTGATAAGGATACCTGGACAAGAAGCTGACATGCAGAAGTTTATACTGCAAATATCTGCATGTGTCCAGAAAAACTCCCTTTGAGTTAGAGATTTACAGACATTAGGGTAAGATGCCTCTACATTCTCATGACTGAAGCCACACACAGTTGTGTCACCTTGTCTGAGGTGCAAGAAAAGATATAGCTGGACTTTTGCATTTTCTGCTAATGTAACCCAGGGAATGAGCAAAGAAACCGAAGAGATTCTGCTATTTTATCACACTTAGGCTCTCTTTCTGGCATTATTATGACAGTATTGGCACAACTTAGTTCCTTATTGGGGCAATTACATGACAAACATTATTTGCTGACAACTACACAAAACTGTAAATCTCGTTGGAGCTTCATATTTCCCGATATTAAATGCGTGCAACTAATTTGACTCATGGCACTGTGCAGATGTGGAGACAGTTATATAAGTGATACCTGTCTTCTTCACATTCTCATAAGTATACTTATGACTAAAACCATGTAGTAATAACATTTACTGGTAGATTCAGTCACACCACAAACTATCACTTAGTCTCAAATAAACTGTAGAATTTGACACAATAATTCCTGCTGTGGAGGGAATGAATTCTTTCTTGTTTACCAGAAATCACTTTTTTTCCTATTTATTATTTGGCTGATCATACCACATGTGAGAAACAACAAGAAAAAATTTACCATTTTTTTTTCCTATGTGTTGACAAGTGAGAAGTTTCAGAGGTTCTCCCCAGTTATGGTTCACATTTAAGCATCCACAGGATTTCTTTCCTGAGGATCAGAGACATGTACTTGATAAACAGGAACAAATAAACAAACTGAGTCACATGAAATTGGAAACAAAGATCATGATCCTCAGTTAAAGCTAATTAAAGTACGTAAATCCTTACACTCCTTTCTGCAGTTTTGTTGTTTTTCTTCCAAGTCATCACATCATTTTATCATTTTAAAAACCTGGGCTGTTAAACCAGAGTGATTTGTTCATTCATTGTTTAGATAACGTATGTAAAACCCTTTCTCCTGGATAATGATTCAAACCATTGCAGCCTCATTACCTGCTGATGATGGGAAGTAGTAAATGAATTCCTTATTTTGCTTTTATTGTGCTTGTACCTTTGTCTTTACCTATTGAACTGTCTTTATCTCAAACCATGAGTTTTCTCACTTTTATCCTTCTTGTTCTCTTCCCTGTCCTGCTGGGGATGGAGGGTTGGTGGTGAACAAGCAGCTGTGTGATGCTTAGCTGCCTATTAGGGTTAAACCACAACACATAGACATGGTCATGTGCAAATAAAATATGAGAACATAGCGAGACAGTGCTAGCCTAGGATGGTTCTGATGAAGACACAGGAACAAACAGTTTCCAGAAGTTTGTCCCTTGGAAGCTTCATTACACAGATTCCAGTGGTATTTTGATGGAGACCCTTCTTCAGTGTGGGCTTACCCAAAACAAATCAACTCATACTATGTGACACCAAAGACTTGTTTACAAGCATGCATTTGCTGATGGAAGTGGGAACACCCTTAGAACAGCTTTTTCCTTTCACCTTATTCCTTTTTCAGTGTGTAATGGGTAAGAGACAATTATGGTAAGTAGTAACCAAAGTAATAGAGGTCAGGAAAGATGTCAGTAAACACTAGCTGATTAGGGGACTGTGATTCTGCTGCATGACTACTTTGAGGTTGAAGAATTTGGTTTTGTTCCATGTTGAAATGAAGTCAGAGGTGTGTGTATCAGTTGTGTGTACAGGTGGGATGAATGTGTCACTTTAATAGCTGGGTGGTGAAGGGACAAGGCAGGCATGTGGAAGACCCAGGTACAACTCCCTGCTCTACTTGATTCAGGACAGGGATTTTCAATTCTACATCAGGGATCTGAACATGCTTCTCCCACATACTTACTCAGCACCATAGTCAACCAGCTCTGGAGTCTTTTCTTTGCATCTTCTCTTTCCTAACTACAAAACTGGAGAGTTCAGTGCAAGTGTTTTGAGAACCTGTGAGGAAGCTTTTGTTTATGATTTTATGTCCCTCTTCCTTTACATTCTGCGAGACAAATGATGTTCTCATGATCACTGCAGATCAGGAAAATACTGAGAACAGAAAGGCATCTTACCATCTTAGGAGCACTTGTCTATAGGTAGCAGCTGCAAGGCATGTTTTAGGTAGAGGACACATTTGGACAAAACTGTGGGCTGGTACAGAAGATCCTGCAAATTCAGGACACAGCTGCTGATAAATGTGAGAGGGAACAACAGAAGTTTACCGAGAGAATTGGGAGCACACGACCTGCAAGGAGAAGCACCATACTTTCAAAGGATGTTCAAAATATGGAGAGATAAAAACATGGGTGACCTGATCTTGAGTGGGAAGTACTCTTGCACTGAGTAGGAGGCTGGACTAGACTGTCTTTAGAAGTCCCTTCTAACCAACTTTTCATTGATTCTGTTAATACCACAGTGGACATGCTGACCTTGGTAAAGACTAGAGAAAACTGTTGTAGAGAGAATGAAAAGGTTTTGAAGCAACTGGACACTATCTGAGTGTGATTGAACTACTTTGATTCACCATGCTGAACCTGCCTAACACTGAGCAGTGCCAAAATAAAGGATATGAATCCTCTTGGTACAGAAAAGCTGGTTTAATTGTGCTCTTGGGATGCCATAAGCTATGTATATTAGGATCCTCCAGTGTCACAGTTGTAGTTAAAAACCTCCAGGTAAGCCTCTACAGGGGCACAGCTTGGATTACAGACATATGCCTTCCGCTTCTCTCTCCGAGATCTCCCATGACCCCAAACCACACAGTTCATCCAAGCAACATGAATGATTTCTGGTATACACAGCACTGAATATTGTTAGACTCACAAGGTGTCAGCTGAGATGGATAAGCAGCAAAAATGGTTATCCAGGAGAGAATAGGACTACTAACATGGCTTATTAGATTAACAAAATGGAAGATGTGTGGTGGGAAGCTCTAAGTTGGTTTGGATAGTCTGACATTCAGCCAAGACTTGACAACATCTCTGTTATTTTACAATGGAGTTTTTGATCTGTCTTGAATCTGAGTGCTGCTGGCATCCCCTTTTCACGGTGAGATGAGACCATTGTAGTCTGTTGTTTTCCTGCACCCAAGTCTCACAGTACATGCTTCATTTCCTGGAAGTTAAGATCAAAGTGAGCACTATACAATGAAGTGGACTGGTCACTTAGCTACCTCGTGTGAGGATACTGGTCTGTAAGAGACTGGAACACTATAAGAGACAAAAGATATGCCTCCATTACATACCATGCTGTACCTGGGAAGCACAGTGAGTGCTCTTGTCCCAGCAGCAGCACTACCATGCAAGCAGACTTACAGCTAATCATGCCACAAAATTCCTAAGTGCCAAGCAGATAAGGGATCTCCCCATTCTCTGGTATCTCACAGAATGATATTTCCAACCACTGGATGACATGTAATTCCTTGTTTGTATTTTCTATTACAGGGTTAAAATTGAATCGCACGTGGGGGCAGCACACGTGGGGGAACAGGCTCTGTCAGGTCAACAGGGGAATGTTATTGTTTGTCAAAGATGTCAGCTATGGTCTCCTCCAGGCAGAAGATCATGCGCTCAAGAGTTGCCAGAGTGGACATGGGAACCCAGATGGAATTCCCACAGAAACATGCAGCCATCCAGGTCCCAGGCTGCAGGGAATGCCAGAGCAGTTATGATAACTGCTATGTGTGCTGTGAGCAGATGGAGGATCTCCTCTGCCAGGTTGCAGAACTGCAAGAGGTAGTCAGTAGTCTGAGGAGTATTAGGGAGGTCAAACAGGAGATAGACTGGTGGAGCCAGGCTCTGCTCTCCCTGAAACAGAACTGTGGGCTCCTATCTGATAGTACCAAGGATCAAAGGGCCCCTGTATCCTGCCCCTGTCAGACCAGAGAGAGTAAACCTAATGAGGGGAGCGAATGGAGGATAATTCAAGGTTGAAGCAGCAGACATCCTCTTTCCTTGCCCACCTCACACCCCCCCATGTGACACTAAGCAATAGGTATGAGGCCAAAAGGTTGGGAAAGACCAACCAAATGAAGACACAGATGATGGGCAACCTGCACCAGAGGTATGTCCATGGCCAAGAAAGCCTACCACCCCTATCAGTACATCATCCACAAGGAAAAAAATAAGGGTTATAGTCATAGTTGACTCCCTTCTGAAGGGAACAGAGGGGACAATATGTCGGGTAGACCCTTCTCATAGGGAGGTATGTTGTTTACTTGGAGCCTGGGTTAGGGATGTTACTAAGAAACTCCCCAGCCTGGTGAGATCCTTGGACTACTACCCATTACTGATCTTCCATGTAGGAGGAGAGGAATTAATGAATGTAGAGGCACTTCAGCTGTGAGTCGGCCATGTCACCTTTCCAGAGAAACACCCCTTAATTCCCTTAAGATGTTTCCCTGATATTTTCCTAAAGCAATTAAAAAAGACTTTAAGGCCTTGGGATGAGTGGTAAGAGATTATGGGGCACAGGTCATTTTTTCCTTTGTTCTCCCAGTCATAGGTGACATTGGAATGAACAGCCAAATCCAGTCCATTATGTGGCTGGTGTCACCACCACAGATTTGGGTTCTTTGACAATGGTATGGCCTACGCAGCACCATGATTGTTGATACCAAACAGGAGACACCTTTCTCGAAGGGGCAAGAGAGACTTTGCTCAGGAGATTGCAGGGCTAATCAACAGGGTTTTAAACTAGATTTGAAAGGGGAGAGGGATAATATCATCAGGCTTTCATGTGACAAGCTGTGGGATGACACACCAAGGTTGGTGGGATGAGGTGCTAGTAAGGGCCTTCATCCCATTGCCCCGAAGCACGCTGGGGACACAGCAGTAGAGTCAAAGTCTCACAGAGATGAGACAGAGGCTCCTCTAGTAGTAATACCTGATAGGAAAATATCAGGGAAACATCTTAAGGGAATTAAGGGGTGTTTCTCTGGAAAGGTGACAGGGCTGACTGCCCAGCTGAAGTGACTCTACATGAATACATGCAGCGTGGGCAACAAACAGGAGGAGCTGGAAGCTACTGTGCTGTGGGAAGGCTATGACATAGTAGCCATTACTGTAACCTGGTGGGACAAATCCTATGACTGGAGTGTGGCTATTGATGGCTACAAGCTGTTCAGAAGGGACAGGAGGGGAGGAGGGGTTGCCCTCTATGTTAAGAAGTGGATTGAATGTGAAGAGATGTCCAAAAGGATTAGCCATGAGCAAGTTGAAAGCTTATGGGTAGGAATTAGAGGTCAAGGCAACAGGAGGAACCTTATGGTCAGAGTCTACTACAGGCCTCCCAATCAAGAGGAACCTGTTGATGAAGCATACCTACTCCAGCTACATGAGGCATCGCGCTCACAGGTGCTTGTCCTGCTGGGGGATTTCAACCACCCTGACATTTGTTGGAAAAGTAATACAGCAAGCATTAGGCCATCCAGGAGGCTCCTGGGGTGCCTTCCTGAGGCAAGAAATAGACACTCCTAACCAAGGGCACACAACACTTGGTCACCAAGGCAAGTGAGCTCATTGGGGATCTCAAGATTGGAGGCAGCCTGGGCTGCAGTGACCATGAACTGGTGGAATTCACAGTACTAAGGGTCACGAATCAGTCAAGGAGCATAATCAGGACCCTGAATTTCAGAAAAGCAAAATTCCAGCTTTTCAAGGAGTTAGTTGGACACCCTAGGAAACGGTCCTCAGGGACAAGGGAGCAGAACAGATCTGTCAGATCTTTAAGGACATTTTGCATAGAATGCAAGAGATCTCCATCCCCAGGTGTAAGAAATCTAGGAAGGGAGGGTAGAGACTAGTATGGCTGAGCCGTGACCTGCTGGTCAAACTAAGAGGCAAGAAAGAGCTGCACAGGCAGTGGAAGCAGGGACAGGTATCCTGGAAAGAGTATAGGGATGCTGCTTGATTGTGTAGGGATGAGGTCAGGAAGGCCAGGGCATGGTTGGAGCTGAATTTATCAAGGGATGCTAAGAATAATAAGAAAGGATTCTACAGATACATCAGTGAAAAAAGGAAGGTTAAAGAAAACATATCCCCCACCCCGTGAAGAGCAAGAACAGTGAGCTATTAACAACAGATGAGAAGGCTGAGGTTCTCAAAAGCTTTTTTTCCTCAGTCTTCACTGGCAACCTCTCTCCCAACACCTCCCAAGTTAAACCACAAGGTAAGGACCATGGTGACGAAGTCCCTCCCACTGTATGTGAAAATCAGGTTTGTGACCACCTGAGGAACCTGAACATATGTAAGTCTATGGGACCTGATGTGATGCATTCCAGAGTCCTGAGATAATTGGCTGATGTAGTCACCAAGGCACTCTCCGTAGTATTTGAAAAGTTCTGTCAGTCAGTGAAGTCTCTGCTGACTGGAAGAAGGAATACATTACACCCGGTTTTAAAAAGGGTCAAAAGGAGGATCCTGGGAACTACAGACCTGTCAGCCTCACCTCCATACTTGGTAAGGTCATGGAGCGGATTCTCCTAGAAGATCTGATGAGGCACATGGAGGACAGGAGAGTGATCAAAGACAGCCAGCATGGCTTTACTAGGGGCAAATCTTGCCTGATGAAACTAGTGGCTTTCTATGATAAAGTGACTACATCAGTGGACAAAGGACAACCTATGGACTTGTACTGTTTAGTATTTTTATCAGTGACATAGATAATGAGATTGAGTGCACCATCAGCAAGTTTGCAAATGATGCCAAACTGAGTGGTGCTGTCAATATGCCAGAGGGACAGGATGCCACCATAATAACCTGGACAAGCTGGAGAAGTGGGGCCAAGTGAATCTCATGAGGTTCAACAAGAACAAGTGCAGGGTCCTACATTTGGGCTGGAACAATCCTCCCTTATCAATACAGGTTGGGGGATGAGGTGATAGAAAGCAGCCCTGCAGAAAAGGACTTAGGGGTGCTGGTGGACAAGAATCTGGACATGAGAAGACAGTGCACATTGGCCCAGAAGACCAATCACATCCTGGGCTGCACCAAAAGAAGAGTGGCTAGCAGATCGAGAGAGGTGATTCTGCTACTCTACTCTGGCGAGACCTCACCTGGAGTAGTGCATCCAGTTCTGGAGCCCTCAGTACAGGAGGAACATGGGCCTGATGGAGCAGGTTCAGTGGAGGGCCCTGAAAATGATTAGAGGGCTGGAACACCTCTCCTGCAAAGACAGGCTGAGGGACCTGGGGTTGTACAGTCTGGAGAAGAGAAGGCTCTGGGGAGACCTAATAGTGACCTTCCAGTTCCTGGAGGGGACCTACAAGCAGGCAGGAAAGGGACTGTTTGCAAAGGCCTGTAGTGACGGGACAATGGGCAATGGTTTTAAACTAGAGAACAGTAGATTTAGATTGGATGTTAGAAACAAGTTCTTTACCATGAGGATGGTGGAACACTGGAATGGGTTGCCCAGGGAGGTAGTTGAGGCCCCATCCCTGGAGATATTCAAGGTGAGGCTCGACCAGGCTCTGAGTAACCTGATCTAGTTGAGGATGTCCCTGTGCACTGCAGGGGTGTTGGACTAGATGACTTTTAGACATCATTTCTGGCCCAAACCATTCCATGATTCTGTGATCTTCAAGCCTAGGTGTCTAGATAAGCCTGGGTGTCAGAAAGGTGTCTAGAGAGTAGAGGGAACTTTCAATGCCCTGTGAAATCGCTTCCTGTCTATTGCTTCAAAATCATTTAAGATCATCCCAAATGTAATTTCTCCAGCACAGCTGGAAAATACAGAGCATCCAGGCAGCATGGGTAGTCCTGGTTATCTTTTCCTCTGATTTGAACAGCATTTCCTCATGCTCATGAAACTACATATGTGTTGATACCTATCATCCTGTACTATTTCATTTACATCTATGTACCAGTTGGTTTTATCAGTACTGATAGTCATTTACCATTTATTTGCTGTCGCTGAGATGGCTGTGTTGTGGGTTGGTCTCTAGGGAGTTAGGTGAATTACCATTTGAGGATTTTATCTGAGTTTCTGTATGTTGAGGGTAAACGTCATAAGAAATAAAGCCACAGGATTATCCTTCCTTCACCCAGGGAGGTGGAGTCACCATCCCTGGATGTGTTTAAAGAAAGTTTGGATGTGGCACTTAGTGCCATGGTCTAGCCGATGTGGGGGTGTTTGGGTCATAGGCTGGACTTGATCTCAGAGATCTTTTCCAGCCTCAGTAATTCTGTGATTCTGTGTTATTGTACTTTGAAATGGGTTGTAACTGTGGTAAGTGTCTATGACTTTCTGTAAGAATGAACCACATCTGATAAAGATGACAATCACTATGGTGTTAGAAAGTTAGCTGAAAAGTAGGATGATCAGTATGAGTCATGCTGTCAGGGGAAACAGTTCTACCCAATTATTTTGTTACTTGGTGCATCAGCTTCTCAAAAGATATTCCAGGACAGTATACCACTTGAAAGATGATGAAGTGCATTTTTCATGCTGATGAGTGCTCCTCAACTCCCAGTGATGGCAGTCATTATTGGGGAAGCACAGTGTTTTTCCAAATTTGTCTATAAATCCATTGCAGCAGGCTCACGGAGGGGTTCTTCCTCTTTGATACAACAGAAAATACAGCACAGAAACTGTGTTTCCCTTCTCATTGCTCCTGGTAGAACTAACCCCTTTATGAACTTGTCTGCTTTTTTTGTTGCTGACCCTTCAAATAAGACAAGCAACTTCACACGTGGGTGGCTATTTTGCAAACAGCAGCCACTTGCTCCACATTTTTCCATTGGAAATCAAATGATTCCTGTTTTCTTTTACTTGTCCAGGGATATGGCCTGCATACTTGCTACTTTCTTGTACAGATGGAAGGCAAAATTAATAGCACGTGTTTTTCTCAAGGCAAGCAAGTAAGCAAAGGAGAAAATCCTGCTAATTTTGCTTAATTTGCAACTGGATTCCATTCTGTATTTCAACGTCAGGATCCCATGGTCTTTAGAGAAGCTACAATGATGTGTGTCATTGATATATGACAATGTAGTACACTATAATTATTGCTATCTCCTAATTTGCTTGAACTTTCCATGGTTTATCTAAGCTTTTCCCTGCCTTTACTTTGCAGCAAGCTCTAGAGCTTGCTAAACCTAGATGTGTGTGCAAAACACTCATGGATATGGAGGGAGGCTATGAGTGCCTCACCCTAGAGTTTGTAGCTGGTAGCACAATTTCTTTCAGAATGTATTACAGGGGAGCAAAACGGGCTGAACCAGAATAAGAATGGTGTTTGCAGCAGATCTTGTAATCTCCACCTGTAACACATTTTACTTCCTTGAAAATTTATAAGACAGGAAAATCAGTTTCAAATTACTTCTAAACTTCTGAAAATAGTAGCCTTTTTTTTTTTTTTTTCCCCTGACATGTGATGGAATCTTATAAAAATAGACTGGAATACTTATCCATCATTGATTAAAATAATGTCTTTCCAGAAAGAAAAAATGTGCTGGCCACATTCTAAACTGCTAATGCAAGTGGTACGCTTACACAGGAGAGCTTGCATATACAATATCGACTTAATTTCATCTCTGAACTAACTGAGATTTACTCCAAATTGGGTCAGTAGAATCTATGTAATTTCAACTCCTTTTGGACTCAGTGAACTGTGGAGATTAGTCATAAGTTAGTTGTACTCTGTCTGAAGGAGTAGCAGCCAAGTTGGAAGATCTTTCCCACTGAAAATTCCCACAGGTCCATGTTTGGATTCATGTAGTGCTGATGGTGCACAACACATGTAAAGCCTTGCTACTTGCAATAAGCACGCTCACCCTTACTTTGGAATGTGCCATTATGTGCAGGGAATTCGTATGTCAAGTCTAACTGGTGAGTTAGCTTCAGTCAGGTGTACACCCCTCATGGCACACAGTAGCAGTCATTTCCATACTGACTAAACAGACTCCTGACAGATAATTCTGCTTTTCTCCGTTGAAACTGTAATACAAAGCATACTAATCATCCCACAGGGACACACAGGGCCAGTGGAGGAAGAAAATTCTCCATGGAAAACAGTAACTGGATATCTTAGTACTCTTGGACTTTAGAAGCTATTAAATCATAAAACTAACACTATATAGCTTCACAGTCTTTTAAATAGGAAATTATCTTCACTAGTTAAAATAAGCCATGAAAGATCTTTTGTTCATTTTTTATAAGTTTGCAAGTGTACATGTGGTATTAGCAGAATCTCTTTGGGGTAAACACGCCTGGGTTTTATAAGACCTCTTATAGGTGACATGTCCTGTTGTGTTAACCAGGCTGATTAGCACTCAGTAGTAAGCAGACAAACAAATAAAATAGAGTAACATAATATTACTGATTCTGTAAGAAAAAAATCAATGTCTCCATAAGATATGTGACTTGCATGGTCAACAGCCAAGGAAGGAGTGTTTGTTTGGAGTACCTCATAAATCCATGCCATGCTACTTGTAGTTTTATTGCTTTCAGAACAAATTTCTAGAGCTGGATAGTTCACTGCTGAACAATTATTTTCTTCTTCATAATAGAAAAGTAGATCTAACTGGTCTTTGTGTAGTAAAGGGGACTGCATCTGCAGAAACTGCTTTCATAAGGAAGTACTGATGTCTCCCATGTAAACTTAAAATACAACCAGGCATGGAGGACAGTCACCTTACGAGGTAGATACTGTGGTCTCTTTGAGTGACCAGATCTGAAATGTGTAAAGTCTTTGTACAATTCATACATAAAAATTCAAGCAGAAAAGTTGACATAGGAGGTTGTAAGAGATAATGACATTTCTCATATTTCAGTCTGAGAAAGTCATAAGTTTTGTTTGCTAAAGTGAATAGGTAGCTCATTTTTAGAAAGATTAATGAATATTTGGCTTCTAAGATTCCTTTTGTCTGCATCAACCTAGGAAAGAAATAAGGCCTCTTGCTGGCAGAAGCTATAGATGGCGGTGGCTTGCGACAGTGTATGGTCCCAGATCATGTGTTACAAAGCTAAGCCAGCCCTGTCCTTCTCACTCTGGAAAATAATGTACAATGAACAGGAGTGAGGGTTCATTCAGAAGGGGACCTCATTGTTCATATTCCTTTGCACCAGGACTTGGGCAAAATAAATGCATGATGCACAATGAAAGAAGAATGTTCTGGCTAGTCCAGAAAAAAAGGAGGAGCTTCATTACTGCCTTTTATTTTTGGACTTAAAAATTTTTAATATAGTACTTTTTCTAAGATCAACATATTAACTTCAGTAGAGACAATAGCAAGAAAGGGAACAATAAATCATTTTGAATATTCATTAAATCGTGCTACAAAAAGAATAAAAAATCTTAATCAATGACAATGACTTATTAAAACACATCCTTTATATTCTGTTCTCTTAAAAACCTTGCAAGAAAGCCCAAAAGATTGCATGACATGCTGGCATGTCTATTTCTGTAAATGTTGTGTATTTTGTTTTCTCAGCCCCTGCTTTGCCAATGGGAAATGATGATTCCCCAAGGGAAAGTTAGTGTGCACTGGGACATGCCAGAAGATGGGTAAAACCTCTGCACTTGTCCACTATGTATGTGTGTAAGTCATTTTTTTTCTGGAGCTCTAGATACCTTGCACAACTTCCTCCGTGGTGGTTTTATTTTCTTAATAAAAATATATTTGGAATAAGCACAACAGTTTAACTGGGCACTGGATCACATTAGAAACAGAATGCAGAGATGGGAGAGTAGCAGTCAACTTTTCTCTTTAAGCATCATCTTTCCTGCCTGACTCCTCTGTCTTCTTCTTGGATAACTTGTCTGCCTACAAATTATCTCAAAAACAGCAAGCCATTATCTTTTCAGATAATGTATTGTTAATAGTGTCTTGGTGGGATGCAGCATCCACATACCCAGAGTTATTTGGGGGAATATCTGCAGCTATACTGCCCTTTTAGGCATCCTACTGGGGAAGATAAGCAAGGGTGGCCCCAGTTACTACTAGGATGGGAGACTGGCCTGGGACACCCTTTAAGAGCTATGAATGTTGTGTATTTGGACTTCTGTAAGGCTTTTAACTTGGTGCCCCATAACATGCCTCTTTCAACATTGGAGAGATATGAGTTTGGTGGGTGGACTGTTTGGTGGATAATGAATTGGTTGAGTGGTCACATCCACTATTTGAGAGGTTGAGAGGTCTGTACTGGGACCAGTGCTGTTTAATATCTTCATCAATGACACTGGCAGCAGGATGGAATGCACCCTCAGCTAGTTTGCAGATGACACTAAGCTGAGCAGTGCAGCTGACATGCCAGAGGGACAGAATGCAACCAGAGCAACCTGGACAAGCTTGAGAAGTGAGCCCAGGTGAACCTCATGATGTTCAATGTGGCCAGGTTGATGGTCCTGCACCTGGGTTAGGGAAACCCCCTGGTATCAATACAGCCTGGGGAGCAGAATTTAGGGGTACTGGTGGATGAAAAGCTAGGTGATTCTCCCCCTCTATTCTGCTCTGGTGACACCTTTCCTGGAGGACTGTGTCCATCTCTGGAGCCTTCAGCACAGGAAGGACATGGACCTTTTGGAGCAGGTCCAGAGGAGAGACACAAAAATGATCAGAGGGCTGGAACACCTCTCCTGTGAAGAAAAGTTGAGAGAGTTGGTGATGTTCATCCTGAAGAAGGCTCCAGGGAGACCTTATGGTGGCCTTTCAGTACTTAAAGGGAGACTATAAGAAACATGGGGACAGTCTTTTTAGCAGGGCCTGTGGCAACAGGACAAGGGGTAATGGTGTTAAACTAAAAGAGGTGAGATTTAGACTAGTTATGAGGAAAAATTTTTTACGCTGAGGGTGGTGAGACACTGGAACAGCTTGCCCAGGGAGGTGGTGGAGGACTCATTCCTGGAGACATTCAAGGTCAGGCTTGATGAGGCTCTGAGCAACCTGCTCGAATTGCAGATGTCCCTGTTCACTGCAGTGGGGTTGGACCAGAAGGACTTTAAAGGTTCATTCCAGCTGAAACCATTCTATGATTCTATGAATTGTTTCAATTTTTCAAATGCTTTTTGGGACACATTTTGGGTTCAAACTTTGTATCCAATGCCAAGTATACATGTACTTATAACAAAGCATTCAATCCAGTCAAACCAAATATAAATGGAGCAGTTCCCTGAACAGATTTCTGCATATCTTCTTTTCCTTATGTTTTGTTTTGGTTTGGTTTCTTTTTCTCTCTCAGAAGTGCTGGTGATTGAATGCTCATACTGTATACACCAGTTTTGTCCTATCCATCTCTTAGGTAGACATGGTAGAGTCCATGGATGAAGGTCTGTACTTGTAACACTGCCTGGAAACACTTCTCCATAGCAGCACATTTCATGTAATATAGAAAGTGTTATCTTTGTTCATATTAGAAAGTGTTATGAGCAGAAACCTACAGTAGATCTGAAAAAATAAAGCTGGCTACTTTAACAAGAGTAAATCCTGATTATGTCAGTAGACTGTGTTGAGACAGGACTTTCTCAATGCCTTAGTCCAAGTCTGTGGAATCACCTCTAGCAGAATTTCAGCTCCCCAAGGTGACCTTTACCTCTGCTCTTAGAGCAAGCAAACTCCTTTGACCCACTTTTAATAATAAAATCACACAGTAAAGAAGATATTAATACATATTTTTAAACCCCACAATTTTCCCCTGTGAGGAGAAAGAACCTAACATGGCAGATATTAGTCATCTTCCTCAGATAACTATTAGAAGGTCTGATATAATATTGATAGGTACCATATAAAAATCAAATATGAAAACTTTCAAAATATATTTAGACTGTTTCTACCCTACCTTTTGTCTTATTTGTCATCTTTATGTATTGATAGAGGCAGGATTATTATTTTTCTACAAGTCTCAACACCATGGTATTTGAATGACTCCCAGGAATAGAAGAGTGGGGAGAATCCTGTAGCAACTTGTTAGCAGTAGTACTTCTTTATCCCTGATTGACAGATGGAGAATCAGAGACATGGTGAGGTTATCTCACTTTCACAAATTCATGATGTACATTTGTGGCAGGCCTGGGAGAAAATTCAGTGTTTGATTTCTTTCCCATTGAGAAACCGTAAAAGCTTAACCATAATCATCACAACCACCATTCTTGCCCTCTTGTTAAATCTGTGTCCCTCCTTCCATCACTCATCATGTTCTCATTTAACTGACAGTACCATTTTGTTCTATGCTCCCAAGCACCCTTCCAAATATCATAACAGCTGTTTTTTACCAAAGCCCATTTCACACAAGTTCTTCACCTACTAAGTTATTGCCCTGTATATAAAAGGAGGAGTAGATCAACAAAGGGTGTTTACAACCATCACAGCCCCTGCGGGGCTCTGTTCTTGTCAATCCTTGTGATTCAGGTTTTCCACAATTTTAATGGATACTTAATGGATCACTTTATAATGTTCTACCCATTCATTTTGCTCTATTGTCACTTGGCAAACTGCTAGTAGAAAACAGTAGAATACTTCCACTCAGTATCAACACTCTCTTTAATTGATTATTGAATTAAAACAGCCTTTTGAAAACTGTTATAGATTCAGTCTGAATCACATAGAAGTCAGAAGTTAATGCAACTTTCATTAGTAGGTCTCCTATAAGTAGCTGCGTGGGAAAAAGATGCTTAGTAAATATGACTATTCTTAAGCATTGTCTACTGGCGAAGATGCTCCAAGCCTGAATGAGTCTAAGATCAGAGATACATCTGCAGAATTGAACTGATACAGAAGAATCAGCTATGAAGTTCACTGTTCCACATGTAAGCTGTTTCTGTACAGTGCATAAGTAGTAGGAAACAACTTCTTCATTGCCTTAAGGAAGTGGATGGTCTTGACTGATCTTTGTTTGAGGGTTTTATATATAGTTTGACCAGAAGTAATGATTTTGTGGAATTTGTAATTTGTATTGAATTTGACTATTCAATAGATTTGCAAGTAGGTTTTCTTGGGCTACAGTGATGCTATTCGATGTTGATACTTGAAGTTTTACCAGGTTTGGCTCTAACTAGATGTATAAATTACAATAATTCCTTTCTGTTCCTACTTTTTTTTAGTACTACTCTTGTAATTAAAAAAACCCCTATTTTAAAAAAGTCTTTATAATCAGACCTAAGGAAATATCTCTTATTTAAATTACTGAGAAAAGGTTATATTTTTAGGGGATAAAAATTACCTTAATTTTTTTTTTTCACTCTTTTTCCATCTTGAGCACTTTTTCACCACACAGAATAGAAACACAAAAGAAAAGAAAAAAAAAAAAAAAAGAAAAAAAAAAAAGAAAGGTGGCTTGGGAAGAAATTGCCTGGGTACATAATTCACAGCTTTGAGTTTGTTGTTACTTTAGTGAAGGGAATGGCCTTGATGATCACTTAAAATACCTAGCAGCCCTTCTTGTCTCTAAGTCTATGCAACTATAATTACCACTGATGATACTCCAGGGTATAAGCTTACCACTGATTTTCTGTGAAGACATGTACAAATAAAACTTGACCACTCAAATATTTGAAGGGAAGTGAAGACAAGACATAAAAATACAAGTGGAGGGGCAGGATTTTTCCACACAGATATATAGGATACACTGCTAGTTTATTGTGAATCCAGATCCTGGGGGCAATTTGTTGTATGGGACTCTTGGTCTGTGTTTTTATTGATCAGTTCACATTTCTAGCCTTCCTTCGTGCTGAGAAAAGGCAGAAAATGTGGAGGGAGTGCACCCTAATGGCTCAGAAACCAGAAAAGAAGAAAAAGAACGTAAGCTTTTCTTAAAGCCATTCCCTTGGATTCCCTGACTCATGCTATTTTAACATTTGGGAGTGACTGTAATGTCAGGTCATCAAACTCATAAGAGCGCATAAGTCAGAATTTCAGGAGACTATAATGAAATGAACTATATCCAAAAAATCCAGACAGTTGTGCAACTGCAAGCCAGTGACCTGTTTGAATCTGTCTTATCTTAAATATATCGTTTGGAATGCTGACTCTCTGAGGTATTCTCCATCTTTTTAATAGTTTCATTGACAGTCATCCCTCTGCCTGTTTATGAGCACAAGGAAAAATAGGAATTAGTGAATCACTGGCACATGATTTTTACATGGGAAAATAACCCAAGTTGTTGCCCAGTGCACTCCCCCCTCCTCCCAAAGAAAAAAACATTGGGAAATGTGAACATGTGGGTGCTGCCCACAAAAATGCAGTGAATTATCCCTCATTCTCCACTGTTTTCCGTCTGAACACTTTAAAAGGTAATAAAAAGCCCTACCACTTAAATCTTACAGTGTATCACATTCTATATTACAGTAATAAAACCTAAGTATACTTAAATATATATACATCTCTTTAACTAATACATTTTATTGTTACATTTAGCTTTGCAGCTGTTAACTGCTATAAGTAGGACCTTTTCATGTTATTTCTGGCATCTGTGTCTTTTTTCCATCAAATATTACTTCTCTAAGCCACTTCATTAGCATTAAAGGTAGGTGAATTATTTAAGGATTAGAATGAAACACCCCTTAGTAACAATTGGTTAATTGACTTCAGATTAGTGCTTTGGCACTGCTGAGTGTAGGTTCCGTAATATACCTTGACACTGGATGTTAGCCAGTAATATACCTGCAAACCTACAGTGGTCAAAACAATATTCTCTATGCAATTGAACAGTCTCATGTGATATCTTGCTCTTCTCCTGAGATGAAGAGAAAGGAAGGAAGATAGATGCTTTTCAGTGGAATAGAATGACAAAGTCATTGATTCATGAAATCCTGTTCTATCATGTGTTCATATATGCATAGGGAGATGATTCTCTGTGAAATGGCAAGTATCTCCATAACTTTCCTTTTCAAGTGATAATTCAAGTTAATATTAAGTCCAACAGGTTTTCATTTGTCAAATTTTCTGAGGAACAGTTCATTCTAGTGTGAAAAATGTCAATATCTGCAATTGAAACAGAACACTTTTTGAAGCGGCAGAATCACAAGTGGGCATCTTCAAAATTTCACAGTCTCAACCTGCACTAGCATGTGTTTTTATGTTCGTCCTTTGAAAGCACTGAAATTTTCACCAAAGCTGACATTTCAACATGTCATAGAACATCAGATTCTTCAGGAAATCTTTTCGCTCAATTATTTTGGCTGCATCTTCAAATATGGCCATGACACAATTAAACCAGCCTCACAAAGGATGCTGCTATCTAAATCAGGCTGATGGCAGTACTACCTATGGAGGATCACAATTTTCATGCCAATTTAGTTGAAGCCAGATGAATGGTCTTGTATTGCTTTGTGGTGAAATTCATCCCATGGCTTGAACCAGTACAAAAACTCTGTCACCTAAATCCTACATTGGCAGCATAAGCCTCTGCAGAGGGCTCTCTGTAGTGTTTAATGAGGACATCATCAGAATAAGTGCTAGGTGGTTTTTGAGGCTAGATGACCAGTCACTCATTGTAACCCTGTGGGAAGCTTGAGCTCCTAACTGTAAAATGTGCTAGCTGGCTTTGTAGTATGATTTACCAGGTAAGGCTGTGCAAAACCCACCAACTGCAATTTGCATAGGTTTTGGAAAATGAAGCTGGCATTCTCAGTTTGCAGTGCTTTGGGACATCCCCTCCACTATCTGTGCTTTAAGTTTCAGTATTGTGTGAACCTGAAAACTCAAAGTGAAACTGGCCGTAGTCATGCAGACATCATCACTCTGTTGCGAGCCATGAATCTCTTACTGCTGGTACAGACTGAAGTGTCTCTCATCCCACCCTCTGCTCTGTGGGATCCATTTCCAGTCTCTGCAGAGGCTATACATCACGTGCCTTCCCTCTGCACCATGTACCCACATGTACACCTCATGTCTTTCACAGCATTCCCGTGTGTATATGTCTGATTTGTTTAAAATTGGGAGCTGCGTGGAGGAAGTCAATAGACAGACCGGGGAAAAAAAAAAAAGGATTGCTGGAGTCTCTTTTTAAGCCATTACAAATATCAAGGATTCCTTTTGCAGGGTTAAGAACAAGGTAGATTTACCAGCTCTGTGGTCTGAAGAATTTTTACAACTCAGCTAAACAAAGAGATACTTTTCATTTTGTGGAAGACTCATTTTTGGTTCAGATCAAAGAGCCTGAATTGCTTTAAGATAAACTTAAGGTAATCTGTAACTTTAGTGGGTTTAAAAAGCAGTGAGATTACTTTCTACTTGAACTAGTTTTGAATCAGGAATTTCTGATGAAGATACAAATATGTGTATAAGACAGACATAGGCACTGAGGAAGTTTATTTTTTCCTTTAAAATCTAGTGAATATTAACTGAATAAGAGAAAATCTCAAATTAAATTAAATTTCACTGTTTTGTTTAAAGCTTTCCCTATTTTCTACAAAAACCAAAACAACTCTTCTGATTTTCAGTTTTGTAACAAATACTTGAGAACTGCTAACAAATGAAAACCAATGAACAAAAATGTATGTTTTGATGAAAAAATAAATAATTTTTTTACATAAATCCACCCAATTTGGATGTTTTCACACAGCACTATTTTATAACTCTAAATAAAGATTGCAAATTTACAGGTAATACTAAAAGAAGTCAACATGACAAATTATTAAAATTCCTCTACTGCTGCTTCACATTTTCCTTGCTCTAGTTCTTCAACAATTGTCGTCACTCCTTTTTTCTGTCTTACCCATTAAAAAAACACAGTGAAGAAAAGAAATTTTTGCTTGTAGAGAAGAATAACAACCTTTCCCATCCTGTTAAATCAGGATATTCTATAATTGTAAAGCAAGCCAACTTATAACTAAATAACATTTAGCTAGAGTAAGTATTTCTTTTAGAGACTACCCCAACCCACAGTTTTAAGAAACAGATACCAAACTTCTAGTAAATCAATGTCCTATTGAGACTTGTGTTCCAGAGCAAGACAGAATAGTTTATCCTGGTGAATCATTTAATTCAGCAAAGGAAACCTGACCCATTAATCCTCACCTGCAAGTTACAACAAATATTGAACAGTTCTGACTTCTCAAACACTTTTCAGAAGTTACCACATTTACTGCTATGTGGTCAATGGAAACATGTCCAAGTTCTTTGGATTCCCACCACCTTCTCTGAAGAAAACGACATTACCTGCTTGCATTTCACTCAGTTATTAGTGACTAACTAAACAGGTCTCTGGTTCTTTAGCTTGCAGAACTTGTGGACATTCTAAGCAACTCTTGCTGTTATTTGTTCTTGACAATTGCCCTCATCTAAGTCTTTCAGAAGGCAATCACATCTCGGGTCTGATTTCAGGCTGAATGAGTACACCATTCATCACCAGAAGCATCCAGGCTGCACCCTGGAAATAGAGTGAGAGGGACCTTGGGCCACACACACACATACATAATTGTGCACACACACACACAAGCAAGAGCAAACACATGGAGTACTAACAGAGAGCCCTTGTGAGCTTTCACTTCTTTTCAAATTGCAAGGAAGTCAAGAGGAGAAGCAGTCTGTAATTTTCAACTAACCAGGCAAGAAGGAAAAGAGAGTGGGTGGAGGGTGAAATTTTGTGTGAGAGGGAGTCAGGTTCACAAGACAGTCCAAGGATCTGGATAGTCATAGGGAGGTCTTGCTTTGACATTAATAAGTAAATCTGGTTCAGAATGATCGCCTGAGTTTGCTGTTACCACTACTGGTGGTTATCAGTGTGATAACACAATACAAATCCCAGGCTATGGTGCTATACTAAGGAAGACAAGAATGTAATTTGGAGGGGAAAACTTCACATGTCTGTGATCATATGGACATTTCACATGTTATGGGATTACAATCTTCTCAGACCATGTTAATGAGAGGACTAAAACCTGGCAGATTTGTGGGTGATATAACCTAGTCCATCTCCTGACCTTTCTGTCTGATTGCACAGGCCAACTGGTTTTGAACAGGCAGGGAGGATCTTTACCATGTGATTGCTACTCAGACATCATCTCTGTAATTTAGATTATGAAAGGCTTGTGGTGACTTTCAGGTTCTGTCATCAATAACATGTTTTTGGCGTGGGTGGCGTAGCTGTGCCATTCCCCGTACATCATGATGAGAGCATGAACTATTTCAGGTACTCTGTTATAATAACTTTACTGTGCTTAATTAAGTCACAGATTATTCCAGTGGGAAGAACAATCTGGAGTGTATCTGTAGTGCAGTGTCTGACATTTATCAAAACAATAAGTCGTCAGGTGTAGAAGTTCCACACATGGAGGCCTGACCTTATGGGGAAAAGTAGGAGGTAAGGTAGACCTGGCACTCCTACCACAAGAGACATACTCCTTTCAGTCTCATGGAAGAGCTTGGTGCATGAAATGCCCTGCTTGTTCTGTTTGTCTGCTGGTAGCTGGTGTTACTATGTACTCACAGAAAATGCACAACCTCCCTCCACTTTCTTCTCTGAAGTACAAGTTTGCTGGGATATTAAAACCCTCCTGAACCTTTATTTCTAGGAAATAGTCACATGGGCCTAAGCAGTAACTTGTACTGATCCTTCTTGCAGATTTACAAAGGACCCTCTTCCAGCCCACCCTTCCTTCCATTACTCTGCCTCTACTAAGCTTTACAAGAGCTCTCCAGGATGTTCCACTTGATGGTCTTCGGGCATTTGGATAAGTGTGCAGAGAAGCTCTTGGTTTGCATATATCACTGAATTCTTGTCTGGATTTCCTGCTCTCTTTTCTTCTTCCCCTAATTTCCAGTGCTTATTTGAATTTATAATGATAGAAAATATGCTATTGGTTGGGCAGAGAGGATCAGTCAGATCAGACAGGAGAACTGTGCATCGTTAATTTAAGTGGAGAGTATAAACTCAATGCCATATTAAACTTGAGCCTGAAGATCACTCTGTTTCCTCTGGAGATGTAATATATCACACGACAAAACTGCTAAGCCCCACTCCCCGCTTTGGATGGCCATTTACAGTGGTGTATCAAAGTAGGAAAGCATGGATGACACAGTTTCCTGCTAGCACAAATTTAATGATATGGTATAGTGCAGCCCAGAGAAATGGGACGTGGTGAAATGCTCCATGCTTGACCCTAATGAGCAGTGTTCAGGATGTTCGTCAATGCTTCTTGAACAAAAACAAGCTCAAGTTTGTTCTATAAAATGAGGAATGCAGCACAGAAAACTGAGCCTGTGCCACAGAAAGCCCAATGATAGCGGTGACTAAGAATTTTATACTGTGTTGAGTAATACCATTCTGCAAGGCGATGCAGGAGAAGGAACAATTTAGCACATTGTATACTCAGATTTATAGAAAATCAGCTTCATGGAAACTGCCAGTAGAGTGGTACTAACGGGTTTGCATTATGTGAGCACATTAGCAAAGCAAAACAATGCTGGGAAATACGTTGGTTTTGTTCTCAGCTACTATGCACAGATGAAACTTTTATTAAAACCTGTTGGCTTGCTCTGGCAGTAGCTTGGAAAACTAGCCACCTAAAGTTCTGATGACCTAGGACCTGCTCCCTCTCCTTTTGCAAAAATTTGTAAGTCACTTGTAAGTGACTTGTAAGTCATTTGTAAGTGACCTGGTACACCAAATCTTTTAAGGCTTAAAAAGTGTAGGAACAGGCTGCCCACATGCAAACTAAAGACAGAGTTGCTATACTCTTTCTTTCCAGTGAAGCTGTACGCGTGGAGTGGAGAAATGTGTAATCACTACCAGTTACTTGGCAGTTACTTCTGTAAGTTAAAAAGATAGTTGCCGTGTTAGGCCAAGCTGTCATTGCAGCTCATATATACAGCTCTCATTGAATTCATACAGGTTTGCCTGGAAGGAGCAAGGGCACTGTAGGATCACCGTTACACTTTCTGAGAAGTAGAGAAGTGAGAAGAAATCACAATTTTACCTTTGCAAGATGAAAATCTCCCTCCTGCCACAACTGACAGCTGTGCTGTGTTTCTAGGTGCAGCTGTGCCATAGGCTTGGTGTTTTTTACCTGTGAGCTTTTGCAAAAAGCAGTGAATTGGTGAGGTATTTGTTCTGAAAAAAACTCTGGTTAAGAAGACATTACATACTAAGATCAAATAAAGCAAGGAAAAATTGGTGGGGAAAGGTAATATCTTTTGTTATACAACCTGGGGGAAACCAGACAGACTTTAAGGCAGACCAGTTTTTCCTTAGATACGAACAAGCACATTCTTAAAATCTGGTCTATCGTATGGCTGGCTGCATTCATATCTCCTCTGTTTCATGAACTTTCTGTTCATCTGAATGCCTGTTGTGATGCCAATTTTATGATCTTATTAGACATGAATGATCTAACACATTTTGTGTCATTCTCAATTTTACATTTTAAAGGAAATTACTCCAGAACTCACCTCAGGAAGATAAAAATGCAACGCAAACAAAACCACTATAGATTTCTAGATAATCCGTTGAGAAAAGAATGAGTGAAGTATTAAAAAAGTTCTTTTTATCACATGTACACATATATTTGCACTACACATTGTGACTTTTAAGTTACTTGTAAAATCTACTGAAGATTATGTCCTTAAAATTCAGAAAGATAGTGTGTCTGGAAAATAATTCTAGGTAACATGTTTATTTTGTAAAACATTTAAACACAATATATGTAAAAATATGACAGTACATACTATAGAAAAAAACTGATCCTACCTACCTTGCTGTAAAATGAATTATGGCTCAGTTTTTTCAGATGGTAGCGTACAGTCTTAGAGATTTCCAACAGCACTGTTGTTATTCACTTCCACCATGATAACATCATGTGGCTCCAGTTAATATGAGAGCCTGTAATTAAAAATTACAATGGTAAATGCTATAACTACACAGTAAGAGACTTGTCCTGAAAATCCTAAACAGCTGGTGGGAGTGCATTTAATACAATTTAAGCTAATAATTGATGAAGAACTTGCATGCATAGGCTGGAGATGTGGTCAAACATCACTTTCAGGTCTGGAGCTTAACCGTCTGTATCTGCGTGACAGCAAATAATCTGTATTTCTGTCTGCACTTTACATCTTATCACACACTAACACCATGCATGTAGCAGATGTTATTTTTGGTGCTAAAACTCATTTTGGACTTACTTTGCATGCAGACTGAAAATGCCCATGGTTGCATTTTGTTGTGCCTTTTTTTGACAGACAACATACAGTTTATTTTAAGTTCTGCCAGTGCAATCTGATAGGAGGGTCCTACTGAAATTTTTTGTGAATCTGTTTTGCCATCTGACAGATGAATTTTCTGCTGACCTCTGGCTAATATCAGTTTTGAATGTGCACTGGCAGAAATGTGTCCTGAACATACTAGTGAAAATGTGTGAATATCATCGATGAAATACTAATCTAGTTTTCACTCCTTCTGTTATTCACAGCAGTCTGCTGGATCTTATATTTTTAGATACGTGGAATAACCAAAGACTTTTAAATTACTCAAAGTATCCTATTTGTACTCTCTGAGTACAGCAAACAATTTTATTTTGTTTACATTATTATGTACTTATTTTTTGCTGGTTCATTTTCTGTAACCTATAGATCTTCTTGATCTAATACCCAGTATATTCCCATGAATACAAATGCCAGTAAAATTGAGAGACAGAACTGAGCAGGAGGGTGAAGGGAAAGAGAGAAGGGAGGGCTGACAGACATTATTTATGTGAATTATACTCTTTGTGCACTGTGTCTATACCCAGATATAAACCATCAATCATGATGATCAGACTGACTGTTCTGACATGGGATAACTATCATCTGAAGCTTCTGAAGATACCCTGGCTTTCAACATGGTAAAAGGACCCTGGATGAATGACGCCTGATTTTAAATCATAAGTACTTTTTCAGTGTTAGCATATTGCAATTTGTTTTCTTGAAAGGAACCAGATTAACAAGCAAGCAGACATTGACCCACTGTAAACTGTATTGGTCCTTCAGTTCACATGACTGGAAAGGAGCAGAATGCAGCATGAAAGAATAGTTCAGTCCCTGTTCCCATCAAACCCTTGACCTCTCTGTGAGACTGCCAACATGGATACCAGTTATGGAAGTAATTTAGTGCACAAACAAGTATTTACCAGGAATTAAACTGACACCACCAAACACATTTCACAGTGAAGACCAAATAGTCATTAGGCTGAGTCAATTTTAGGTCACTACCAACTTGAGTCTGATTCAAGAAAGCAACCTCAAGATAAAAGTCTACATCCCATCATCTAAGTCCCTGAGGCATTCAGTCCCTGAGTTCCTTTTCTGTTATAAACATAATTCATGCATGAGATAAGAAGTTTCACTGTACATTCAGTAATCCAGGAAAAGATTAGAAACAGAAAGGGAAAAAAAAAAAAAAAAGGCATTTGAAACATTTTGCAGAGACAGAGAAAGTGCAGTGTTCATGTGAAGACTTGGGAAGAGGGTTCAGCACTCCTCCCTTATACATGAGTAGTGAATTACTCTATGAGGGGAGCAGGGATCTGTCCTCCAGGAGCTCACTGCTGACATCAGACACTCTTACTCCACAATGCTCTCTTAATAACTTTCCTACGTTGAGTTATCTTGTCTTTATGTATTTGTTAAGTTTTAAATACTTCTGCTTTGTTTCTGTCTTCATTTTTTTGTTCCTTCTGTGAATCCAGAAGTAAGGGTGAATTGCCTCCATTCAGAGAGTTCAACCTCCATGAAAATAGGCGAGTGCTCTTAAGAACATTCTTTTTACCACATACATGCAGCTGTTAGAAGGAGCAGTAACGTCTGTAAGCAATACATACAGAGTGTATTGGCTATCTAGTTGCATAGTGTGTTTCAGCTCTTTCAGGGATCTGATTTCTTTCCCTACCTTTTTGTAGCCACAAATGAAAACTCTTCTGCCCCTCCCTGCCCTAAATATTTGCTTTCTAGATAAGGATGAAGTGGCCAGAAAACATTACAACCCCTCCTCCAAGAATGGGACACAGGCTAAATGTGTCCACTAAGAATACAGTGGTGCACTCCTATACATTATTCAGTACTAGAGTGCAGTCCATCCTATTAAACATGTCAACAGTCAGAAATATTAAAAATATTACTTACCTGATTTTGTGACTGTAGATGAGCACACCTCAACATTTCATTTTTTCTGTCCTCTCATCACTGCTGGGGAAAATCTCTTTATTGACACCAGTGATACCGTGCAATAGATAGAAAAGCCACTCTTAGCCAAATCTACCCACCTACCTACCTACTTTACCACTGAGGCCAGAATTGTCAGGGACTATCCTTCATGGCATGTCTCATTCCTATACACACAGTTATTACTGGTAATAAGCTGGCTCATCTCTAGATGAGACTTTAAAGCAAGAGAAGTTTCCTAGTGAGTTTAACCCAAGTATTAAGCAGTGAGTATGATAGAGAGCTTTAGTTATTATGTGTGACTATAGTCATACCCATCTCTTCAGTAGTGTTTTTTCGTTCCGTAAAAATGTTTATAACGGAAATGTGAACTTAGGTGATTTGGAGAGACGGGACAGAACCTTGAATCTGAATCCAAATATGGTCATTCTGAAATAGCAAGAACTAAGGCTGTGGATGATTAGTATTCTTTAATCATAGAAACATAGAATGGCTTGCGTTGGAAGGGACCTTAAAGATCATCTACTTCCAACCCACCTGACATGGGGAGTGACACCTTCAACTAGATCATGTTGCTCAAAGCTCCATCCCATCTGGCCTTGAACACTTCCAGAGCACAGGCATCCACAACTTCCCCAGGGAACCTGTTTGAGTGCCTTACTACCCTCACATGTGTGGTTCAGTATTTTTGTACATTTTTTGTATATTTTCAAAATGTCCAAAAGAGTACAGTAAGTTGTGCTCATTAATAGACATAGGTTGGAAGCCTGAACAGTATGTGAAGCCAAAACTGGAGTTGGAATCCAAACTTCAAAATCAGTCCCATCTTCTGCTGTAGCACTGAGATAATATGGATAATCTGATTAGGTAAAATTCTTTGTTATTTATTGTAGAAGAAGGTATTCAGTGACTAACGACCATAAGTGACTTGTTAGTTCACAGTAAGAGGTCTTTATTCAGCTCCTCTTCTGGCATCAGACATATTGTATCCCCAACTAGAGAAATGTCCAACATGTGTAAGACTAATGAGGAAACAAATAAGTAATACATAAAGATAGTTGTTGGTCACAACAGTGGGGAGAAGTAGTTGGCTGTCCCTCAATAGAATGAGGTCAGACTGGGGGGAAAAAAAAAAAAGAGACTAACTGGACTTACAGAGAACAGTATCCTATTTCATGATGTCACAACAGATGATGATCATGGTGATACGACATGCTCTATCGGAAAGAAACCAAGCTCTGAAGTGCTCGTATTCTTCTGCCAGATCTATTCTGTTCACAGTAGATACCTCTAACTTTTTTTCGGAATGAAGTCATAAAATAAACCATCTTGCATAAAACCATTTAGAAACTCTCTTCCTTCCTAGAAAATGTCTCTTGCCATTCTTTTAACTTGAATAAGTCACTGAAAGCATTTTTTTTAACAGCACTTCCTTCTATTTGCTTGCTCATTTGTGGTTGAAGTATATTTATTCACTTCGTAGCTCTCATCCTGCCAAGGAGCAAACATGCAACAGAGGCCTCTAAAATAAACGACAGAGCTACAAAAGGCAATTTCTGTTATCCTGATTGTAAATCTGGAGGGAGGCCCAGATCCATGAGTTGTTTTGGCTCTGGGCTTCTTGTTAGATGACCTCAATGGACAGCAAGGCACCTGAACTGGAGTGAGGCCCCTAAACCTCTCTTTGGATTTTATCTCCACTAATGAATACAGAGTCACATTAATATAAATAAGAGTAGTAAGGAATTAAAAACCTTGATAAAGTGGGCTACAAGATATTTCACTATTGTCAGTAATTGCAGTGTTACATTTAAGCTTATTTGGTAAAATATAGGGAGAAGTAGCCAGAAAGACTGAGCATAGTTTCCGTGCATAACCACAAGACCAGGGATTTAGGTTTTTGAGGACAAGGAATGATTTTCTATGTCAAGCAAATACTCATCACACAAAAAACCCTTGAAATTTTTAGTTGACAAAAAAATTGTAATGGAAAATTTCTCATTTGGTGTAACCTACCTTTGATGATGTGGAATTGCAAAAGATAGAACAGCTCTGTTTTCAGAGCTTAGAATCCCAGTTGTTGAAATAGCAAAAGGTTTCACAAGGAATTTGGTGGCATAAAATGCCTGTGGCAATAAGACCATTTCCCATCACTTGCCCTACCTTTCTCTAAGCATTTTTAGTGGACGTGCTGAAGGTGATGCCACCTGGCCCATCCAAGTGCTTCCTTCCTCCTATGACTATTGGATGTATGCTGTAGGAAAGCAAAACCTTATGCACAACAGGTTCTGCTCCTGCAGAACGACCAGTGTCAGGCAGTGGGTTAGCCTAAACACACCTGTGGTGACAGAGTTCATCTAGAGGAGTGTTTTGGTGCCCAACACCTCTCCGGACATAGCACCCTCTGCCCTTTTCATCTGACGGCATCACACTTTGATGATCAAAGAGCAGACATATCTCTGCAGCAGGTTGACTCAAAATTACACAAGAGTGTGAAGACATTTTCACCTTGTGCTTCTCTGGAAATCTTGTTTGCTGTGGACAGTTTTGCTGTGTATACAACCTTTGCCCTTCATGGGCTGATGAAGTTCAAGGCTTAGTGTCTGAACAGGGGCCATCATTGAAAGACCATCACAAGACAATCAAAATAGACCAGTCCTTAAAAATGACAGTGCCTTTTCTCCAGCGATGCAGGAAGTAGTCCATTTGTTTTAGGCTGTGCTTCACTGGCTTTCCCATCAGCAGGTTTCCTTGTCCTTCCAACACTGCCTGCTCACCAACAGGCAGTGTCCATGTTCTTGGAAGAGGTGGTTAGCATAGGAGGAACATAGGCCTGAGGAGTGACAGGAACAACATCTACATCCTCTGATAAACACCTGGGATGAAAAGGGAAGGCTGTGCTTTGTGTGCTTGCCCAGGCATGCTGCCAAGTGTATGTAGTTCAGCTCTCTGACTACAAGGAAGTTAAATCTATCAGTAGGTCTGGTCATGGAAATGTGACCTTTCCAGAGTCTCTTTTGCAAGAATGAGAAAACTTATGGAAATCTGGGTAGGAATTTCTTGCTGAGGTGGGGTAGTAGTGCCAGGGTGATGAGGAGCCCATGAGGAATGCTGTCCTTGCCTGGGAAGGAACAGTCTGTACTCTGATTATGACAATAACAGAAAGACCAGTATTGAGCATGTAGCTGAGGTTTCAGAAGGTACAGCCCCATCGCACATACGCAAATGCATCCAAAATCCCAAAACTCAGCCACCTCCACAGATGAGCCACCTCATGCTTTCCTATATTAGAGCTCCTTTTATGAGCTGCTTACCAGGCTGAGCTATTTTAATGGGCCAGGACAGGTACAGTCCCTCATAATTAAACACTGCTTCCCCATTCGGAGTGGCAGCCAAGCCTCTGTGCTGTGTTGCTTATCACAGCAAGATTAAAAATAGTTTTATAACAATATGCAAAGCACTGCTAAATCCCATTCTTCCCACATTAAAAGCAGATGCTCAGACAGACTGAATCAGATTGAGCGAATTTACTGAGTTAATTTAGATGTACAAAAGCTTCACAAGGACTGACTTAAGTTTTTGTTTAAATAGGGCTGGCAGTATTTTCAGCTTGAAGAAAATACTGCTTCGGTGCGGACTGAACCTTATTGTTTGAGGTTACAGTAGCTTCAAGGTCCAGCCCTGATACCAGTGCAAGCAGTGGAAATGTGGATGGATAAGGAAGAGTTCAGACCCATTTTGGGGCATATCTTTCAATCTAAAGAGTAGATGTGTAAAGAACCATAATACATTATAATAACAACAGTTACTATAAATAACCCTAAAAAGAAACCCCAACCTAATAAACTAAAAAGCACTGAAAGTCAGAGAAAAGAAAATGTTCCAACTATTCATGAGATTTTAGGTAAACCTTGTTTCCCTCCCCCACCCCCTTTCAGTACTGCTCCCTGAAGTCTAAATCAAGAGACTCTTAAAGTCAGGAAGCCAGACAGACTTCCAAAATATGTGGTGACGCTAAGGGGCCTGTGAACCGGAAACAGACATTTACTGTCTTCTTTCCCAACCCAATTGGCTCCAAGTATCTGTAGCTTATGTTCTGGGATTTTGGGTTGTGGCCAGAAGACCTAACCTGAGAGATTGGGAGCGCACAGATCATGGAGGTCATGAGTCGCTTCATCTCCACCCACTTTTCTTGCGGAGAGAGTTTACAACACTGGCACTTTCACAACAGGAGAGAGGAAAGAAAGGAAAAAAAAAAAAAAAAAGGATGTTTTTAATCCATTAGACTGCTGCTGATTCAGTAATAATAAACATGAGTCTGTTTCCTTGATTATTCTGTACACAGCAAACAGTTGTGTAATGTGTCAGTTAAGTATGTGCGCCCTAAAGATCTCTCATTGAAGTATGTCTGCATCAATAACAAATATATGAAAATGTGCCTTTGTGTGCGGTTTTGCGTGACTGCATGAGCAAGAAAGAGAGCAAGAACTCAGTTCCCAAGCCCCTTAGTCATCCCCTGATCTTCATTTCTGAGGGTGATCAAAGTGCCAGCTTTTGAGGAGATGCTTCCTCTCTGCTAGGCTAGAGATACTAAGGTCTGAAGATAGCGCGCTTCCCAACAGCCTGCTAGGAATGAACGCTGTAAAAGCTTGGGATGTTTGCAGACAGCGAGAGGGGAGTTTGCTGCTGCTGTTGCTGCTGCTTTTGCTGTGCCTCTTGCTGTGTTACAGACATCTTGACTGGCCACACTGATTTAACGATGAGTGTTTGTTGGCCTGCAAAATGCAAACACATTGTAAGACTGTTTGTACGCTAGCTAAACTTCTGCAGACAGTTTACATGCTAGAATGCGTTCTTTGCACACATTGATCTGTATTCCCAAAGTGCATCTTCTGCTCTCAGTGCAGACTGGTTTTTTGCTCTTATTTCACCTTAATGTTGCAAAACACATTAACATTGCCTAACTTCTGATCATATGAGTAGGGTAAGGTCATTTACATGACAGCTAGAATACTTTACAGTTTGTTGAAAAACTGCAACTGCATTCGGAATTAAAATGGAGAGGACAATTTTACAGAAAGGTCACTGTTTCATTTTGAAACAGTTCTTATGTTTCAGTATTAGCCTCATGTTTTTCTGGAAAGAGCTAAATAAGGCCAACATGAAATGCTTTATTTCAGATAAAACATTTCAGATTAAAGAAAAATGAAATTTTATATGTTTTCCATTTTTCTTCCCCTCTCACAAAATCCCATCCTTCATTTTTTCCAGCTCAGTCATGGTCTGAAACATTTATCATTTACACAACTGTATCTCATGGACTCACAGAAGGGGAAGCACTGAGGGACATTGCTAAAGCATGACTTATATTTACCGTTGTTATTAAAGTGACAATACATAGCAGAACATAAAATTTGAAAGTTTAAACTGAAATACATGTGGTAGCCGATACTCTATCATTACAGTGTACCGATACAAAATTGAGAGTGGCCAGATAGAAAAGGAAACACAAGGGAAAAACAACTGCTGTTTTCTTCTTACATTTCTTCAGAATTTTTTTTTCTATCTCCTCTATTTTTAATAAAATCTCATCCACTCTTGCAGTGATGTATCTTGCAGTCTTGTATCTCAGTCTCAGGTTAGACCAGGGATGCAGGACTGGACTACTTCTCACTGAGGCCTTTTAACATTAGATCTGACTGTGCCATTCATTGTTCAATCCATTACCACTCTGTGTTTTGCCTTAGTTCTTAGATTCAGGTAAAGTAGGAATATATATCTGAATCTGGATCCAGAGCTTTCATTCCAACCTATCTCTATTTTGACACTTTCTGTAGCTCCCCCACCACCAAAACAATTGATAAAACATGGAGTGAAATTTTAGCCCTGCTGAAGTTGATGGTGAAACTCTCACAGAGCCTGCCCTTCATTTAAAATATTTATGTTCTGGCAGTCAACCAAAACCTCTTCCCAGTAGCTTGAGAAGCCATATCCCCCTCTATCTCAGTTTATCTTTCCACTAATGCTCTGACCAATAATGCATCTCACCGAGACATAGCGTGCGACTCCTGCGAATGTTATGTTTCTCACTCCTGCCACTCATCCACTAGTAGCTGCAGTTTCCATTGCTTCGTCCCAGAAACAATTTCTTCCTTCCTTCCCCATATGGCATTTCCTATACCAGAAAAGGACATGTTTGAGCAAGTCTCCTCTTCCAGTTCTCTCCTCAGGGACTCCTTTTTTTTTGTCTGCTGTCTCCTGAACTTAATTTTTTCCCCTCATTCAGAATACTAGTCATAAACTTTAATTACTATAATATCTTCATGAATAAACAAAAAGCAATGAGTTAAAAACACAATAAGGAAGTTTCAGGTTAGATGTTAGGGAAAAATAGTAATCTGGAAATTGCTGACATATCTTATAAATATTTGGAAGGCATTTTCTACTTCCAGATGTCACTGACTCTGCTGAGAGAGCTCTGGGCTAAGCTTTATGTTGCAAGATGAGGCTCAGTCATACCAAAAATAAAAGAGGGGAGACATATGCTAAGCCCGAAGAGTGGACAAATTTGTCCTATCTGTGCCAATTCACAGACCCACACAGGAGGCAACACACTGTGTGCCCTGAAGCTGGGAGCATGGAGGGCTTCCAGGAGAGTGATAAGCTCTGCACACCCTTTAAAATCCTGCTGACCTTAAGGCAACCCTTACAGTATATGTCCGAATCATTGTTTAGGATTAGCGCAGAAGCTTTGCATGTCTTTCACGGAAGGTGTATGAGGCACCAGCTGAGATGGGAATTTCCACAGAGCCCAGCAATCCTGCAACTTTTTGTAACTTACGCATTTTCTGTCTTCAGCCAGCTGGACAACAGTCCTGGCTCCTTGGCACTTATGGCACATTTTTCCAGTAAGCTCTAATAAAATGCTTCCTATCATCCCTTTTCATTGGAATGAGGAGGGTTCTCACAGAAAGTGTGCAAACTTGGCAAAACACAGTAAAGCCAATGTTATGCCAGCACAGCAAACAAGAAATAAACATTTCTTATAATGTAATAATCAGAGGGCTTTTCAGATGACTCTGACACTCCTTTTATGTACTATGGAATAATATGTTGGGTGCCAGGCTGTCACATTTATCCTTAATTCTCCTCTGAACTGGAAATAAGGATAAAAACCTTAGTGACACTGCCCTTAGACATGGCTTCGCAATGTGTACATGTCTAGACTGCTGTAAAATTAGGAGGATTTTGTTTGAAAGATTTGTTTTCATGACTCCCATAATAGATAGTCTGAGTCTCTCTAGTTGTATTGAAAACACATTGAAGCAAATTCTGTGCCTGATTACACCACTGCAAGTTCACCATCAGCTATCAAGAGTCGGTGCTTGGGAACAGAATTCGTTTTGCCATGTTTGTAGTCATTGCACTGATGAGAAGTATGTCTTCAGGGTGTTGTATGTGTTGAAGTATCAAGGGATGTAAAGTTGGAGGATTAAGGGATGTAAAGCTGGAGGAAGGCCAAGGCTTTTAAACTAAGTGGAGAGAATTAAATTAGTGTTTGACTTCATATAGTCCCATACTTCACCTGCAACAGGTGGTGCACAGGAAAAGCAGAATATTAAAAGATTCAGCAACCGGTGCCCACCCTAAAGAAGAACAAAAGGAAATGTACTTTTCCAAAACTGATGTGTTTGAGACAGAAACAACCAGAGGAGAAGCAGGCCTTGAAGAAGACCTGGGTCATCCTGAAGAAGATGGATGATTTGGCGTTTCTTATGATGTTTCTCTGTAAATCTTTTGTTCTAAACTTTGGCTGCCCTGCCCTGGCTGCTCTCAATCTTACTCAGTCTAGAAAGTTAAGGGATCTGTCTGGCCCTTTGATGGGAGAGTGGTCAGAGGTCCCAGTTAGAATAGTGACAGAAGATACGGCTGAAGAGTCAGTGGCTTAATGTGAAGGAGCTGAGAGATGGTTCAGACCTGTTGCCTCAGCCTTGTTTAAGCGGACAGCAAACCTCCACTCTAACATTTACTTCCACATGGAGGGATTTTCACCAAAGCTATGTACTCAGAGCTTTGGGAGTCTCTGTGTCCCTGTGTATTCATGCCAGGCCCTGTGCACAGAGGGAATTCAACTCTAATACACAGGCTGAGGTAAAAAAATCACATGATTTTTCTTTCCCTGTGCCATGATCAAGTTCCTTTGGAGAAGCTGACTCAAACACCCAAGGCTGTCATGAGCCAACAGGTTTCTACACTATGAGGTTCATCCCTAGTCCTCCAGAGGGGCTGCTGAGGAGCTGGTGGAGGTTCTGTCTTCAGACAGCAACAGTTTTGCCCCAGCATCACCCAAACAGTTTCAGCTGTGGGTTTCCACCAGCTGCTGTCACCCTATCTTTGCCCTCAGCTGCAGAGAACAGCTGCAGAATCTGGAGAGAATGAGGAGGTAAACTAGGCTGAGGAAAACAACTAGTCTGAGAAGCTGCTTCAAAAAGGGACTTTTTCTGAGCTTGAAAAACACGATTTATTGAACTTGACGAAGGTGTATACTGAGTTGAGGAAAGAAACCTCATCTGGTGGCAAAAGATTGTGTTCCAGATGCAAGATGGTGAACCATCACTGCAGAAGGTCAGAATGACACAGGCTGCCTTCCAGGAAATCTGCAGGAAGCACAGCACTGAGCTGCAAAAGCAACACAGAAGAGGCAGTACAGTAACAGAAAAAAACACTCTTATCTCTTCAAAATCACCATCCTGCCTTCTACTAACCAGACCAGCTTGAGTAGGATGTCTGTGATACCACCAGGATAAAAGCATACCAAGAGAGACCTCTGCATACAGAGGCCTGTTTGCTGCTGCAGTGGGTACATTAACATTATGGCCAGGCGGTCTGAAAATGTGCCCAGTGTTACAATCCTTGGGAATTCACATCTTTTCTCTGATGAAAGAAGCCCAGTGTGTGGCTGACAGTAGTGCAGCTATTTATAAAGGCTTCTTCTTGCTATTCTCCAGTCAGGGGAAACGCAGAGACAATAATCATAACAGTACTACCAGCTCCTCTTGGACCTGGTATAATGCAAGCACTCAGTAGGTGTCAAGTGCTGCCCATGAGCCTGTCCCTGCCCTAAACCCAGCAGATTGAGTGCATGTCCAGAGGATGAAGTGACTGTGCTCTTGAACTGGAGGAGTACTGGCACACCTTTCAACATGTCAAATTGATCATTACAGTGCATATTAAGTCCATCTACATGATTTCAGTCAGGTTTCTCTCTCAGCAAGAACTTGCTAACTAACCCCTAGCTGTTCACAGGGAGCAAGTTTCCTAAATGTTCCTCTTTTGTGAAGGTGGAAGATGAGAGAAGAAGCCACCATTGCACCTATGCAGGTTGCCATCACCTGACACAGCCATTTCAAGGGAGGCCAGCTGTTTAGGTGAGACACCTTCAACTGTTTACCTTTGCCTTGAATTGGCTAGAGGTTCTTATAGAAGGTATGTCTAGTTGAATGGATGGCATGTTTAGGCAGTATGGAGG
The DNA here is from genome assembly GCA_025345505.1 of Todiramphus chloris collaris. NCBI lineage: Eukaryota > Metazoa > Chordata > Aves > Coraciiformes > Alcedinidae > Todiramphus > Todiramphus chloris. The sequence continues at coordinate 46,720,262 of JANVCC010000018.1, read as the reverse complement.
TGTGTGCTCAGTCATAGCACTAGTGTCCTGCTCTACTTTGTTGACCACACTCCTTTACAGGCACTCATCTTTGACTTCTCAAGTAAGAATATGAGTCAGGAAGCTAATGTGAGCTGGAGAACTGAAAAAAAAACCCTGGCCTTGCAGGTGCACCTTTGTACAACCAGAGAATGCCAAACAGTACAGCATTTAGTGCAGACACACATTTGGAGCCACATAGGATGCCTCAAGCGTTCTAGGCATGAGGGCTACAATGAGTATTTTCCTAAACAAAGTATGCTCCAATGTTTCAGTGAAGATATCAAGAACGTGGGAAGGAGAGAAACTGGACCGATGGCTGCAAATTTTCTACTGAAAGAGAAGATTGTCTTAATGATAGTAAAGGCCTGGGAGCAGATTAAAGCCTTGGGAGGATCTGGTATATAACAGTGACACCCAATGTTTTTTGCATTAGCCACAGCTTTTTAAGGAGGTCAGCTTTTCTTTCTAGGATTCTATATCTGGATACTTCAGGGCATTTTCACTCTGCTTAATTTTGCACACCTAATTTAGTCACCAACATGACAAGTCTATCTCCTTGGACTATCTTTACCATTAACAGAGAGACAGACTGGTTCTTCTAGAACAGTTTAGAGCACAAGTTTATCCTGCATACCTCTGAATCTCTCTGAGATACCTCACAACTCTAGATGGAGCCTGTAGCATCACAAATTAGGGATTTAAGTCAGTATCTAAGCTTATGTGCTGTAACAGAGTCCCCCTAGACCCATTTCAAACCCACTTCATAGATTTCACAGGAGCTACTTTGTATTTACATCACTTTTTATGAGATCAGAATTTGATGTAGCACTCATCTTCACCCCAGCACCTCTCAGTCTTCATCAGGAGGATGCTGGTGGGTTTGGGTTTTGTTTTAATGTCAGTGCACTCATTTGCCAGTTCTCGGTTTGAATGGATGTGAGCACTGGCTTCTCTGAGATGTTTGAGAAGCTTCTCCATCAGTGGGGACAGCCTCAGCAGACTCTGCACTTTGCTTTTGCTTTGCATCCCCATGCCTTAGTGCAGCACCAAGCCAAATATATGAATTTATCACATCATCACATTTACGGAGGTAACTGTGCAGCAGTTACACTGCTCTTGAAATCCCCTTGGATGCATAAATACGTTTAAAGAGCATTTATGCTGTGATACGTGGCTATATTTTTATATATAGGCATTTATTTAAAGCATCAAAACATGGCTTGAATCCTCATCATTTAGAGGTGGAAAGGTGAGTACTGCCATGCTGCTGGTGCCCATTTGACTCTCCCAGCTCTTAGAGAGGTATCTATATAAGCATAGGACCTGGGTAGGAGAGTACCCTCATATTTTCTGTGGCTCCATATTGACACTTCCCTAGGCATTATTTATAACACATTGAGAGGTTCAGAAGTTCTGCACTCTTTCTGTGCTTCTTCCCATGACATATTTGTGAAAAAAACTCCCTAAAATCAATGGATGTGGAGAGAAATGGCCTACCTGGAGTAAGCTAAATCAGTAAGAAGGAAGCAATCGCTGGTGATGAACGTCCAGGTAACCCTAGAGACACATGCCTGGGTACCCACAACTCCTCCATGAGAACAAATACTGCAAATGTCAGCTGATACTGCATTTAGTGCTGAACAATAGTCACAGACACAATCAGTAGTTGTTAATAATGACACATATTTAAAATACAGTAAATATTTTGAACATAGACTGAAGTGAATTTTCTGAATTTATTAGAATGTGGATCAGTGTTGTCCTGGTTTGATCAGCCTTGTGCTAATTCTGTTCAGCGATTTTATTTTTCATCTAAGTCTCTTCTAAATAACTACACTTTTTGAAGTTAACATCATACTTTTGCAGACAGTGTCTGGTTCTAGAAGTGATAAAGCTTTATGTTTATAGTTACCACCAAGGATTGGTGTGCAGATGGACCTTTGCTTATACTTACTCCTTTGGAGACCAAGGTCACTGCTAAATCTTGTGTGTCATGTTGGGGGGTGAAAAAATAAAAGGCCACAGCTGTGGGGAGGAGTAGGCAGGACAGGTGACCCTAAACTGACCAACAAGGTATTCCTTTCCATGTATGTCATATTCAGTATAAAGCTGAGGGATAGCAAAGATCAATCTCTCTTCTTCAATGTCTGGCATCCAAGGAGGACTCTGTCTGTTCTGCCTTTGATCCTGAGCTGTGTGTTCCTGAATCCAGTACCAGAATCCAGATCCTGAATCCGGTTCTCGACTGCTGCTGAGTCCAGTCTGGGAATTCCCAGAGCCTGCTCCAGAATCAGTGTTGATGTTGATGTAATTGTCACTGGGGGGAATTGGGTTTGATATTGGGTTTGTATAGTTTTTTATATATTTCATTTTATTGTTATTATTTTCATTAAAGCTGTTTTCATTTTCTTTTCCAATACATAAGTATCTCCCTCTTATTTCTTTTCTCTTCCCCATTGGGGAGGAAGAGGTGTTAATAGACAGCATCTGTTATTTTTTTCTAGAGGCCAACCCAGCTGTAATCCTTGACAAGTGTTCATCTTAATGGAGCTTACTTAAACTAGGAAAACTGGATTACTCAAAATTTCTTCAAATAATTTGTTGGTTAAATACAAATGTAAGAACTTACAGGGTTGGCTATCTGGTGGTCTTTCACAATAAGATATTAATTGGTCATGGCAAAAAAACATCCAATACAACTGTTTTTCTTATAATGATTATTAGTTTGCAATGCAGCATATGCCAAGTAATCTGCAAGTTTTACGGTAAGCTTGAAAACGCGTAGTAGTGTAGGAAGTCTGCTCTTTTTTGGACAGTGCCACTATTATCACACTGTAGATTATTACACTTAGAGTCTTGGAAAAATCAGCAAGAAATTATGAGTAAGACACTGAATGAAATCTGGGAGGCTTGGCATTTCCTCCTGATTCAGCCACAGGCTTTCTGTTGGACCTAAAAACATTACTGATCTTTTATTGCCACAGTTTTCCATCAGTAAAATGGAGATAACAATATTTCCTTTCTTTACAACTTTTTTTTTTTTTTCTTTTTTTTTCTATTTATATTGTAAGCTTCTTTTAACTGGGAATATCTCTAACTGTATATTCATCACAGCAAGTAAGGGAGCTCTAGAAACCACAGTAGAAATAGCAAAATAAAGAAACAAACAAGAAAACTTGTTTCCGACACTGTCCACCCAAGATAACTGTAAACAAACAAAAAAAAAGAATGAAAAAGTGTCCTAAGTTTAAAATTAAAAAAAAAAAAAGGGGAGAGAGGTAAAAGAAGAAAAAGGAAGCATGAGTTAGACAAACTGAAGGAACACTTTCTGCCTGCCTGATGAAGACAGAAAGCACACAAAACCATAAAAATCAACAGTGCAAAACCCCAGAATCAGAAAAACATTGAGGAGGACAAAACAAGGGGGAGCAAGACAGAAGACCCAAGGCACTGAAGACTAGAAAAATGAGAGAAGGCAGAAATATAGTGTTAAAAATATTTTTATTATGGTCTTAGACTGAAATGAAATCCTAATAATTAGGGGAAAAGTTCATGAGACACTGACCTCTTGGTTGGATCTCCTCTTGCATGCTCTGAATATTTAGAGCATCAGGGAGTCAGTTGCAGTTTGGGTTTCTGGGAATATAGAGTTGAGCCCTTATGGTGCACTCAGGAAAAACACACATAACTATGTCTGGAGCTTTCTGATGGTGGAGTGGCATGATGTCAGTGTTGCCTGAAGAAAGAAAATTTCTTGTACAACACTGAAAATCAAAAGTGCTTTCCAGGAAGTAAAAACCTGGCCATCAAAAAAGAGCACAACCATGCATGAATGATAAGTAAATATAATTCACTTTCAGACATATAGCTTTGAGTCATGGAGGAGTGCATGCACCCTGTCTATTTTGTTTCTCAAAATATGATGGGTTTTTTGCAATATGACAGAAAATCTTGAGTGTCACCTTTCCCAGGAGGTTTCAAATGCATTAGACCTATCCTCTAGTGGCAAATCCCAGTCCATATATGAAGGCCATATATTTTTAAAACTCAAATCATATTGCTCTTGTGATTTTGCTCTTGGGACCTGTGTCTTTCTCTTTTGAGTGGTAAAAAGGACCAAAAAGTTAGATGGGGTGATTGTGTATGAAAGAGCAGGATGGAGGAAGACCTAAATTGCTTAGCAGCAATGATACACCAAGAACAACTCAGGAAATCCCCTGTCCCATGTTCCCATCACTTATTTCACATCAGAAATTTTGCATTCTAGCTTTCTGGGGTTTGGAGCTGTGTGTTACATGGATCTTCTTTCCAAGACAAGTTAAAAAAACAAGTGAAACAGGACCCGGTAGCTGTGATTTTCTGTGGGTTTTTTTGACCAGTTCATCTCTAAAATAAATATAATGCTACATTTTCAAAGCACGAGTGCCAATACTATTTAATGAATGAATCCAATGACACTTCTTCACAAGACTGAAGTGTTTGTTCCACATACATACACTTTAAACACCACATGTATCAAGAAACACTTTCCTACAAAGTCAAACAAAGAAATAATGAAATCCATTAAATGAAGAATAGCTGGATCACGTCCATAAAGAGTTCAGCACACGGAATTCTTGTTGATTGGTATGCCACTGAAATAAAACATCGTCTGTCTTTGGAAGAGCTTTATCACTTAGCTATACTAAGACTTGTAAAATACTTATTCATCTGTAACCTTTTCTCAACTGAAATATCATGGTCCTTTTTGCATCTTGATACACTGGCAAAATCTTCAAATAATGGATCACAAATATCTCCCATATTCATGTAAGTGAAAGGGTTTGGGGGTTTTTTTGTGCTTAAAAACATGAGCAAGGTAGGAGATAGGACTTTCTGAGGAAGTAAGCAGTCACACTAGAGTGAATACTTTTATTGTGATATACCACAAAATAGAAGTACCAGTAGTAGCTAAATCAGTTTTCAAACTCATTTATATTACAATCACAACTAAGGTAAATAGATGTAACGGAGGTTTCAGCCATTCTGAACGGTGCTTAAGCAAAATTTCATAGTGATGGAAGTAGACTGGTTTTATGTAAAGCTAATTACACATCTGCCCATTTTTAAGCATAAACAAGTCTTTAGTGATGACAGTAGTGAATTTCCTTCTCAATTATGCTAGTGAGCACCACTAGTGTAGTAAGGAGCTGCACTCTTCTGAGCCAACATGCCAGCCAGCTCCTCTTAGTGCTGGAGGAATAACCCATGAAGCTGAGGTTGCAGTTGGAGGCCAAGATATTTCACTTAAGGCTCTGGAGGGATGTGATGTTCCACTGAAATGATGGGAAGAGGCCATGTGGTAGAAGTTTCTGCTCCATATGAAAGGGTTAAATCCAGCATGGGTGTCTGAGATACAGCTCTGCCCAACTTCCATATGGCAAATATTTAAAGCTGGTGCTAAGATGTCTCTTCTTAAAAGTGATTTTCACTTGAAAGGTATTTTACTTATTTTTCCTCTCAGTTTATTGTGCTTCATATTTTGGGACTGAATCACTGACATCCAGCAAAGTACAATCTTTACTAGCTTTGCCTGAACCTCAGATTATCAACTCAGGTCCACATGCTTGAGCGGGCACAGTCTTCTGAAACATAATGTTCAGACTCTAAACTCATCAGACAATAATCTCGTGACTTGTGCAAATAAAATGTATTAAAATTTGGATAAATAATATGCATACGCATTCTCATTATTGCAGACATGGAGTTTTTGTTTAAAACTGCAACCCAAAATGTACAGGGAGAAACTGTGTTTTGGAAGGGCAGTAAACAGTTTGACAATCCACTCGTCATCAACTTTCTGATTGATAAAGCTTCAAATTACTGGTCTTCTCTACAGGCCTAGAGAGAGAAGTGATGAGTGATGAGTGATATGATAATATACTTTCTGAAGACTGGGGGACATGGACACAGTTTTGGCCACAGAGCAGTTTGCATGAGACAGGTGCTTATAAATCACCCAGAGTTGCTTCCCATACATCAGAGAGGGACAGCTTTTCTGAAAAACAGAAAGTTAGGTGAACACAGAGCTCTCAGTGAGAAAATTTCCAGACGTGCAAGACCATGTAGAAATGCATGCCCTTATAAGTGAAATATTTAGCAGTAAAGGAACCAATCAGGTCACACAGCCTGAGAAAAAAGGTTCTGTTCAGGATTCTGAATAAATGTCAAAGACTTAGAGAGAGGGCTGGGAGATAGGACAGATGCTTGAGGCTGATCATTACAGCCGTGGGAGAAAGTATTAATATGTACAGGAACAGGTAAAAAATTAAGTTTTGAAAGAGAAACAGAAAAACCTGAGCAGCATGCCAGAATATTTCATAGGATAAACTTGAACAAGACTAAAAAGTTCAAAAGCACCAGATGGCATTTCCAGAGGAACTCCCCATTATATGCAAAGACAAGGTTCATTGTCTTGCATGTGGGACAAGAGACAAAACAGTACTACAATTTTCCGGGAAGAGAAGACAATTCTCCCATAGCCTTTTGATGCGAAAGAAGGTAAATTCATGATGTGTGGGTGAAGTGTGAAGTTCTATAAGCATACCTTTGAGTTTCACAAGGAAATGAGCATTTCCTGAGTCCCAGCTTAGAAAAAAATACTCTTAAAATCTTGTCTCTAATGACTACTTGTCACAAATATATAGAGCAGCTATATACCAAATTAAAAAGCTCTCCAATAACCTAAAGGACAAGTGAGAGCGCTGCAGTGATACTTAAATTACATTGCAGTAAGCTACCTGGACTCAGCAGAGCTGGTAATGACCTGGCTGACCTGAGATGATTGCATACAACTATCTAGTTTTCCACTTCATCCCATCTTGCCCATACAAGATTTTACATTGCCTAGGCAAAATTCTGCCTTCCATTGTCCTAAGTAATGACAACTGTCTGTATGTGGAGCCCTCACCATGACACAGAATAAAATATCATCCTGTTATAACTCTGGATGAGAAGTGTCATCAACCGTCCTAAAATACAACTTAAAGCAGAAGCACTAAAAGTCTGGAGACAGAGTGCTTAGGTGGGAGGGTTTAGAGCAACTCCGTAGACTGATCCAGTATAGAGCATCAGTGCTGTGGATCTGGGTGCTGGGACATGGTCATGCTGTTAAAGTGTTAGAAAGGTCCCTGGCATAATTTTAGCCCAGGCCTGCTATCATGGCTCAGGACTCAGCATGGGTCATAGCCCAGGTTCCTCAGGCTGTGGTCCAGGGTATGGGAGCATGCAACTGAGTAGCCTTAGCCAAGAAAGTGACACAGAGCTGGAGAATACCCCAGCGTTGCTCCACTCTTGGGTACAAACGTAGCTGTTTGGTCCTTCTCGAGGCTTTTACATCTCCCACATCTAGGGTGCTAAGTCTTCTATGTGTGTGTGTGTGAGAAAGGGGCTTAAAGGCTTTTGATTCATCTTAATGAGGTACAGATTTGTTGAAAAAAAACTGTTTAAAAGTTTTGAGAGATAGAAAGCATTATTTCCTGCCTGCTTTAGCCTCAAGTGCTTATAGGATAAAAGTTGCATTTCTGCAGCATTAGATATAGGAGCAACATGCAGATAAGAGATCTGTGTCTCTTCCAAGACAAAAATGTGCTGGCTTCAGCCCTGTACATTTTAGCTCTTATGGTAGATCAAAAGTAACTTAAAGTAGGTCCGATGGCTTTCAAAAAGCACAGACCAAACCTCCAGACTCTTCTTATTAGTCCAACAGTTCTGAGCCACTTCAGGCGAGAGACACAGAGACCATCTTGTCTCTACAGGAGGCTTGAGGAGAAGTAGCTTCTTACCTAACCTAGTGGGAGGCAACTTTTCACACCTATGCACTGCAGCTGTGTTCATATTTCAGGAATTTGCTTATTGCTTCATGTGCTGAAGTACACGAAAGGATCAGATGTTCTCGGTGAACCAGGTTCCTGTTTTGAAAGAAAGAAGAAAGTACACAGCAAGACATAGATAACTTATCTGTGTTTGGAACAAATTTTCTTATTTTTTCTTATATACTAGATGAGCAATAAAAAACTATTTACAAGGCATACAAACTTCAGTTTATAGTTAGAAAGATGTTTCTCTCTGTCTGTGTTGTCTCTGCAAGTGTCAAAACAGACTTGTATTTCATACCAATAAAACATGAATGTCATGCCAAGAACAGCAAGAAACAAAACAAAATGAAGCTATTTCCTCAGGAAAAAAAAAAAAAAAATTAAAAAAATTTCAACTCTTACAGATCTGCCTCTGATCCTGTAATTGGGCTGGTGGGAGCAGACATCATGGGAACCCATACAGCAGCCTGCCTGTGCAGATCATTCCAGTAGGCCCCCCTGTAGTCTCCAAACCATGCTGGGAGAGTGCTTCATTCCCCTGATTAGTTAGTTGCTTCTCAAATGTTCCCGTTAATTTCAGAGGGTGAGGGGTTGCAAATTTAGCCCAGAGTGTGAAATCCAGGGTTATTGCTAGAGCTGGTTAAAATTTTTTCCAATGGAATGCTTTTTTTTTCCATCAGAAAATGCCATTTTGTTAAACCAAAACTGTTCTCTGAGGCATGTTGATTTTCACAACCTTTTGTTTTGGGGGAAAAATCGGGAAGAAGTATTGTGAGAAGGTCAAAATATTCCATTTCAACATTTTTGGAATGGAAGCTAAGGAGGAGGAGGAGGTGTTTTTGCAAAGCTACTTTTAGTTTCAAAGTGTAATTTGCTTTCTATCACAGAAAAAAAAGTACTGTGATACTAGGATCTTTTTCAGTCATGGCAATTAATTTATCTTCATTCTGATTCAGAGCAAAGTAAATGTTAATTTCCTAGAGCTCCTTTGTAAATGGAAACTTCTTGTTCTCTCACAGCATTAGTTAGGGAAGTATTATAGTTGTGAATACATTGGAGATGCGTTTTATCCATCAATCTTTGCAACAAGTGCTTAGATGGTTATTTGATCCAAGCAATTTTCTTGGTCAAATGAAAACCAACATTCACACAAACGACACTTGGCTTGAATAAATGTTCACAGATAGCGAACAATGAAGACATAAAACAGGCAAATGTGACAACTAATCGTGATTTGTCATAGTACTCTTGTACAGATTTTTAACCAATCACAGATTTCATGCTTGCTAGCTCTGAAATTAAGATAAGTAGTAGATCTTAATACAGTTTGAGTAATGTTTTCAAATGTGGCACTGTTCCAGCTAGAAATGAAACTAATCTTTAAGTTCAGCCCAGTTCAATTAGAATGTGCTTAATTATACCAGGTCTGATTTTTCTAAGGCGATAATTAAATATTTTGTCTTGCTTGTGTTCTGCAATGTGCTCATTTTATTTTAATCATTTGATGTACCAAGTCTGATAAATCACACACAGCACATAGGTCTGTCACAAATTGAAAGAAGGATTAAACACTCAGATTGTTATCTTTGCCTAGCTCTGAAATAACACCTTACAGAGACTGCCTTATATTTATTTTCTACCTATACTCTGTACCTTGACCAGCTACATAATCCAGAACTGTGTGCTAACTCACACCACATTTGCACATCTAAAATGGTGTTGAAAAACTAAGGGATCAAAGATGTTAGAGCATACTGTGGATATAAAAGCAATAGTAGCACTATTTGTTTGATCCAGTTAAATATCTAAAAATATCTTCCTTTTTAATAAGAGAGTAGAGTGACTCATAGGAATCTACAAACTTTGCCTCAGTAAAGACTACAGCCAGCACCTTGTGGGCGGAACAGACACACCCAATACTCTGAGAGAGGAGGTGCCATCACCACGAGGAACAGGGTCTCCTACCACCACTCCTGCTTGCCCAGTACAAGTCAACAACTTCCAGGCCTGACAATTTAGTCACACAAAATCACAGGATTGGATTAAAGTCTTCAGGGCCCTAAAAAATTGATGAATGTCTGGTCCTTTTTTATTGTCTTTGGACTTCTTAATGTTTTGGTTGCATATTTCTGAAGACATGTCTGCAGCCGTAAAGCCCAGAAACGAAATTCTTAAAGAAGGATGAGATCTCCAGTTACTCACCTGACACCAACAGATGGGATTTTGTTGTGGGAGGAAATTACATCCAAAAACATCAGATGTACCTACTTCTTCAGACCTACCCAGGCTGTGTCATTTGCAGATGCAGAGGTAATGAATCCTGCCGTATGTACCTTGGAAAAGAAGAGCAGTAGATCTTAACTGTGATCAGCAAAGTATTATTCTTTCTTAAGGCAGTAACACTAGATCTTCAGCTAGTATAAGGTATCTTGAGCAGAGCTAGTCCTTAAAGGTTATGAAGACAAAAAAATAAGAACATTATAATTCAACTCAACTGAAGCAGAACTGAGCTCTAAGTACATTTACATTATTTGGCCTTTCATTTTCAAGTGCGTACAATAAATCATAAGAAAACAGATCAAATCCAAAGTGTGTGTGTATTGATGGATGAATTTATATATCCATGTATACTTATGAGTTCAATATGTCAATTTATATAAAGTTTATGTGTGTGTGTCTTTTTTGGAAGTGTTCGCAGGATGAAATAATCTACCATTGTAGTTACAAAAACCTCACTTCTTTATAGTATGAACTGTGTTATGTTTTATAAAGAGCTTAATGTGATGCTCTATCAGGCATTTATAGAGATAAGAAAAACTGTAGGAAAAAAGTTTTACTCAGACCTTCAACACACATTCCCTGTCCCTTTCAGGTTGTTTTCAGCATCTTCTTGATCATGCTGTCACTGCATCCTCACATTCTTTCTTGCTGTGGCAGGGCATTGGTACAAATTCCCCGTTTACACTTATATTTCATGCTTACCTCAGAAAATCATTTTTTCACCCCTACTTAGTTTGGCTAGATTCTGAATGTGAACATTGTTCAGAAGTGTAAGTGTAGAGTCGTAATCTTAGTTAGCAGCAATGAGTCCATATAAATTGCAGTTGCTTTGTCTGACAATTTCCTGGACTCAGGTATTAGTTTCTCAGTTGACCTCTTACAATTTTTTTTTATTTCTTTGCTTGCTTTTGATTTAGAAGAAGGGGCCAGAATGATCCTTTCCCTCCCATTTTTTTATGAGGCCTGTTGCCATTTGGATTCCTAGACAACAGATCAAGTTCTGGGCTTTGTTAGAAACTGTATTTTTCAAGTAACATTCTCCTCTGACTCAACTATCTATGTCAAATGCACAGCCCCAGTGGGCTGCCACAGTTAAATGCAGAAGACAGTGGTGTCAATTGCTTGAGGTGTTCTATCTCTTTTCCTGTTTACAAGGAATGTGCTTTTTGCAGGGATTAAAGTAAAAATCATAACTAAACAAAAGAAAGCTTCTTAGAGGCTGTGTAGACATGCATTCGATCAGATGCAGACAGGCTGCTCTGCACAGGCTCCAAGGCAGCTGGACCCCAGCCAGCTGAGTGCAATAGCATCTTCTGAGGGGTGACATAGATGAGCTCAGGCTCTCCTCCTGGGCTGCCTCTGTGCGCAGGTGCAATGGCACCAGCCAGGGGCATCAGGCTGTGTAGACATGCCCAGAGTCTTCTCCTGGCATTCAGGCTTTTTTTCCAGTCAGCGTTTTGCCCCAGGCACTCACTAAGATTTTCTCAGGACACGTTCACAGTGCTGCTCTCACTGTGGCCTTGGTACTCCTGCCTCTTTGAGACTCTTCTTGGCTGCTCTGGCAAGTGCTGGCAAACAGAGTTGCATCCATCCATGCCACTGCTTCATTTCCCAGTGATGACTCTAAGCTGCAGTGAAAGCAGGGCTTGCAGGCAGAGCTCTCTTCCCTTCCCTCTATTTCCAAACAGAGTGATTACCCTCTTTCTCATTAGGCCCCGATGGAACAGTTGCTTCTATGCATGCTCACTTAATGAGACCTGACCCAGCTCACTAGAGCAGCAATAACTGACAGAGCTGTGAAGTACTTTTCATTCCCTAAGTGCTTACTTCTCCCAGCTCATCACCTGGATCATCTTTTATCAGATGCTCCTGACCTAAGTCCTGGGTCCTCTTATCATGTTAAAAGGGATATGTAAGATGAGCTGACTTTTGTGGTGCACCTATAGGGAATACAGGTAGAGGATCACTGAAATTTAGTCAAGACTCTAATGATAAGATTAGTGGCAGTAGATGAGATTGAGGACAAGAATTAGAAGGGAATATTGTGTTTGGTTGAAATATTAGAGATAAAAAACTTGGCTTATTTGTCTAAATGTGGTTATACCACTGAAGAAACCAATGTACCTTTCTTAGGCTGCTCATTTTCTTTGCAGTTGTTATAGGCCCACAGCGCAATTTAATGCACAAATTCATTTACTCATGACCTTTAGAAAAGGTATCACTTTCAGTCTCCTGCACTGAAGTTTCCCTTCCTTGCCCACACTCACATACAAGTCTCCTGCAAACAATGTGGCATGCAGCAGGAATCTTCTATTTGGTAGAAAGTTTTCCACAATTACATAAGTGCAGCCTGAAAGCTGATGCGGAGGTAGCCGAAAATGCGAGAGTGAGATTTACAGTAATATAATTAGATCACTTACAGTAAGAGGGAATGCTCTTTCCCGCGTTAGGACGAATGCCATAGGAGCCTCCCGCTACTCCTCCTCTGAGTCATCTTTCCTGAGGCACTTCTGAGAGCCAGTCACCCTCAGGTGTTGAGCAGTATTTGTTTGTGCTGTGGGTGAAAAAAATGTGTATGCGTGCACACAACCCAAATTTGATTAAGCAAACAAGGGCAAAGAAACCAGAGGGCTGTGGTTTCTTTGAATGTCTGCCTGTCTGCTTAGTGACAGAGCCAATGCTTGCAGTCTCAGCCACAATACCTTGACTCATCACACAGTCTAGAAGCAGTGCTCATCTCCAGGAGGGGTGGGAGCCAAACCACACACCCGCACTGGAGAGCACTGACAGCCTTATCAGCCCTTCTCGAGGCTCCTTTTCCATGCTTGTCCACACCATAGTAAACTGAGTGTCCAAGATTCATCACAGTGGCATAAGCCAGTGCTTTAACTTTTGCCAGGTTGAATAACTCTGAAAACACTGCTTTGGCCTAAGGATTGAAACACATGGTTTAAAGCAACCCTAAGTTCCCTTCCATGCTTTGTCTGGGCAAGTCGTATATCTTTGGTGTACCAGCAATAGAGTACTGTCTCTTGGTTCACAATAAATAATGGCTTGTGTGCATACTAAACCTTGTCTACCTCCCAGGCATGTTGTGAGAATGGATGGATGGATGTTTTTAAGGAGTTTTGTAAGCTGTCCATGAAAAGAGTTACAAGCATGCAGTATGTAATTATTGCCCTTATCTTATACAACCATCCAGGTACTGAAGGAGCTCGGGCTTTATACATGCAAGGCATTAAGGGTAAACTACAACCTCAGACTTGCAGGAAGAAAGACGAAGGAGAAGAGGTTTCTACTCCATAGCACTCCAGGTGAGCCTCACTACTTATTTCAAGTGGATCTAGGTACTGGATTGATGTGATTTTTTTATTCTACATCAGCTGAGTGAATTAGAGGTAGTGGGTAAGCTACAAAAGCCTAAAAGCAAGGACCAGAACCCAAGACAGCTTTGTTCCATCTGACTGGGCTAACAAAGTCACACCTCTACTTCTGCCCTGCTTTGGTCCTGTTAGATCCTTTTGGCAATGCAGCACAGCTTTAATTTGACCAGAGGAAAGTGCCCTTGGCCATACGGAAGGGATTTAGCATTGATGATGAAAGGCATCTGAACTAGTAGGTAAGATACATAGAAATGGCCTGTGCTATTCACCTCTGAGTCAGAAAGAGACATTTTTTAAGCAACACACTGCCAGGCTTAAGCACAGCTGCATATAGAGAGTATGACAACTTTTGAGGCAAGTGCTACATTCTGACATAACAGACTGACCTGAGTCATTACAGCCTTCAGCCAAGCTGTCTTTCTTCAATTAGGAGATGCAGTTGGAGCAATATCTATAAGCAGTAATGAGGACTGTCACATGAAAGACAGGTTCTTGTACCCACTGCAAGGGAGTTATATCCTCTGTGAGAAAAAAAGCCCCCAAAAACCTTTGAGTGGGGCAACTACAGATTGTTCTGCTCAGCACTTTATATGACATGGACCCTATGTGTAAAATTCTAAGTAATCCTGACATGGGTGGTCAAGGGAGGTTGTAGCAGATCTCTGGCTCCAAAGGGAGTGTTAACAGCTTCATAGCACTAAGGCATATACAAGAACGTGCCTAAGCTCAAGATTTTTTCAGTTTATATCAATGAGGTAAGAGAAAAGAAGTAACATCCTCTTTATTTTATAGGTAAAAAAGACAAAGATCACAAGGAACTTCTGAGGGGACATCCAAGACCTTGTCACAGAGGCAGGACCTGACTAGTGCCTTTTTTGTCTCCCTGGGATTCCTGTCCTCAGCTTTGAATATAAATGTACTGATTCCTAAGCTAAAGTGGCCCAGAGACAGAAGTGCATCTGTGGACTATAAACTCAAAAGAAGAATGGGAGGGAGGTATGCTCTATGTGTGTGTGTGTGTGCGTGAGATCTGAAAGTGTCTATAGATAAAATGAGGATGTGAATTCCTAACCCTCCGAATAAGGAAGTAACACTGACGCTTTCTCTGGGAGTGATAAAGTAGGTTTTGTGTCAGCTTCTGTGTAAGTGAACTTCATCCCCTGCCTTCCCAGGTAAATTCCTGATGCGTTTGACAAATTGTGTAGTTCATAGAAAGAAGGGAATTTCCCTGTTATCAGCAAAATCTTAAGGAGTCATGGGACGATTACATGAAAAAGCCCTTATACAGCCCCTGCAGGACAACCATTTTAACACTGAGCTTTTGCTGTAGCTTTTATGGTTGGTCTTTCAGTAGATAAACATGTCTTCATCAAAAAATACCAAACTTTTGATAACTCATTAGACCTAGGGATCTCCCTCAGATCTTCCTAAACTCTCCCATGGTATCCTCATAGGTAAACTTGTGAAGTGTGGGTTAGCTGTGTGGACAGTGAGGTGGATTGAGCACTGGGTCATTGATAAAGGTCAGAGGGTTGTGATCAGTGGTACAGAGTCTAGTTGGATGTAGACAGCGGTGTTCCCCAGGGGTTAGTACTGGATCTAGTCTTTTTCAACATATTCATCAATGACCTGGATGAGTGTACCCTCAGCGAGCTTGCTGCTGATACAAAACTAGGGGGACTGCCTAACACACCAGAATGACCTGGACAGACCGGAGAGCTGTGTGGAGGGAAACATAATGAAGTTCAACAAGGGCAAGTGTAGGGTCCTGCACCTAGAGAAGGATAACCCCACATATTAGTACAGGTCAGGGGCTAATCTGCTGGAAAGCAGCTCTGTGGAGAATGGACCTATTCAAGTACAGAGTTAAGGTAATGATTTTGCCCTTCGCTCTTACAACATTTAATGTTAATGGAATATACCTATATTGATTTATTATTATTATTGTATTTTATTTCTTTTGATTTATGTTTCTATTTAATTTCATTTCTTCAGATTTTTCTCTACTTCTACATGTTTCCAGTGAAAAGAAGTGGAAGAAAGAGCAAGGGTCTGATTTTAAGACGCTGCAATCAGGCAGCAGACTTTCATTTGCTTCAGTCTTGAATTGTACCTCAAGCAAGGTTGTGTGCTGGTAATTCAGTACTTTGAAAAGTTCTCATTTAATCCCTGACACAAGAACACCCCTTGTCAAAAACATAAAGAACATAGGCAATTCATACTGCTTAAGCACCGGAACATGTTATTAGGAAAAGCTATACCAACCACAGTGACCCTCTAATGCCAGAGGTTGGCTTTTCACTCAGGTCAGTGGTATTGGTGGTAAAATCCAAGCCCAAGATGAGTGATATTTCTGGAGAAATCAAAGATAACTGTGTGGAATTCTTTTTTTTTCCACTGAAGATGTGGTCTGAATGACAATGTCTATGATTTGCTGGGAAGTAGCACAGAAAGGAGGCTGCATTTTGTCCCCTTGATCCCAGCTGGGGGCTGGTAGAGAATGTCCAGTAGTTCTTAGAAGCTGGTCTGTCCTCTTTTAGGTGAGACAGTTATGTTTTCTGAGCTCTGGCAAAGAGCAGCTGATTTTGCAGAAGGGGAATATGCAGAGTGAAACCACTACAAACGCTAATGCTACCAGAAATAACCATCTCTCCCTTTGCACTGTTTAGAAACAGAGAGTACAAAAACTCCAGTGATTCATTCTCTTATCTACCAGAACAGGGAGAAAAAACCCACCTAAATAAAAGTGAAATGTTTTACTCAGACATATGGCTTTACATGAAATTCTGTTACCCTCTCTCTTTGTGGTAGTTTGTAGAACACAACGAATCCTGAAATTTCATATTCAGTTCCTTCCTAAGGATTCCTCTGAAGCATGTGGGCTGGCAGACTCTACCTGACCAACTTAGTCTCATGAGTTTCTCAATGATCTTCTCTCTAGATAAGAAGAAAGCTTTGATGGCTTATCCTGCCTGGTTTTTGTTCTGATTTTTTTTTTTCCTTGAGAAGAGACCTGTCTAGCAGAGTGAACCCCTCCTTTTGCTTCCCCCTTACACATCAGAGAGATGACAACTTCCTCTTGCCCTGAGAGTCTTGAGCTCTTCTTCATACCAGCATGGTTACAAATAGAGGCAGAAATAAAAATGACAATATTCAAAAGGTACCTTTATATAAACAGTTTTGAAATTGATACATATTGATTATATCAAGGGTAGGGAGAACCTGATTAGTCTGTTGTGTTTTTTTTATCTTTTCCTGCTCCAGTAGTTACTGATCATTAATTAATTTAAAATATTAAAGTCCCATTATTTCTGACCTTATTACAGTTATTCATTCCTTGCCCTTTCAATAGCTCAGTTTTTTCTTTTATCAATCTGAAGTCAAATAGAATTGTTTTGTGCAAGAAGAAAAAAGTTTGAGCATTTTGAGTGAATCATATCAGTTTGTGTGTGAAACAGATAACCACAAACTATTTATGCCAGCACTGCCACTCATGGGATTTTATTTCAGATGAAATGTGTCCTGGCTTCCAAGTATTTTGCATCTTTGCAGTTGGGATTTTTTTTTCTTTCTTTTTTTTTTTTTTTTTTTGAGGCTGAGAGTGGTCTGATTACACTGTAATTCATCAGGGAAAAGAAAGGGCTACAAACATATGATTTCATAATGCATCAGAAGGTTTGTGGCTATTATGCCAGAACTACAAAGCAAATGCTGTGCACTAGTTGTATGTGAATGTAGATGAAAACGGATTTAAACATATGTATGCAGTGGGTAGACAACATAGTCAAACCATCAGAAGCTTGCTTAATGAGCCAGGATTTTTATGAGTCAAGAGAAAGCACAATGCAGATGAGCAAAGCAACTGAGAGCTGCAGCAGCTTATCCAGTGACCACATTTCAGACATAAAAAGTCAGAGTGATCAAGATGGCCAATGAAGTTTCCAAGCAACCAGATGCTGTGGTAAAAGTATCTCAAATTCAATGTTTGGTCTAGACATGAGCTAGAAGTGAGGAGGAGTGGGAACAAGATTTAATAATTTTAAGACACAATGCATTGTCATACAAGGTCAAACAGGTTCAGTAATCTATTTCGCCCCTTCTCCTCCTTGTGCATATTAAGAACTTTTTAACGATTTGGATAAGCTCTCCTGCTCTTCTTCCTACAAAAGACAAGAACTCACTGGCAAAGTGAGTGACTTAGCACTCATCAAAGGTGAATTTGTGGCTGTCAGTCACACAAAGTGCTGTTAACTTCTTCAAAGATATGTACTATTTGTATACCCAGTCCTCAAAGTTTCATCTCCACCTATAATGACAAATTTACTGTAGGTAATGGCATTTTATTGGAAGACTTTATTGTATTTCATCATTCAGAAAAAAGAAGAGTAGAAGATGCATAGATATATATATGTGTGTGTGTGTTGTTCACATCAGTTTTTTTCATACTAAAAACCATTTAATTTAATCGACATCTTGTACATTCATGTTTGCAGTGGGAGAAATACATGTTATTTGGCGGTCACTGCCTAACTGCTTAAATGGCCACTTGCTAAAACTCACTTAGCATTAAAATTAATTGTCACACCCACTGGCAGCCTCAGCAGAGAAGTCCAGGAATAGTAATCTTCTAACTTCCCAGGAAGGTTCCTCCAGCCTTCACCAATTTAAGCAATGCACTGGTCTGTTTCAGTACATCTGTGGTACATTTGTCTTTCTCTCTTTTTAGAGACTCTGGGTTTGACCTTTAAAAGCTCTGTTTTTCACTCATTTCTAGGTGTAAGCTGCCCTGAAGTCTCTAATGCTCTGACACGGGTCCCCAGACTTTATATAGAGATTAAAGAAGGTCAGCTCTGCATGCCTAACTAATAGCATTACTCCTTTGTCTACTAAATGGCTCAGTAATTAGGTTCGTAAGGAGGGACAGGCATCTGCCCATTAAGATTCATTCAAGGAGATTTCATATTTCTCTTGAAACTCTTTTTGCTCTCCATGGAACTGATTGATACATTGAGGTCTGCTCAGAAAAATAAATTAGGCAATGCAGAGCTCAAGGCCATGATGGCTGCCACATTTCTGGCAGAGGGGAAAGATCAGTTACCTGGAAGCCAAAGCCAAGCTTAGTCAGCAATGCTGCCATTTTACCGCTCCCCAGCTCATCTGGGCAGGGAGCCAGCTTTTGGGCTTGAGCTAGGTAAAGACTAACAAAGAAAAACAGTAAGTTTCCATCCAGTTTGGCTCCCTGGCTGGCTCATGGTAGGGAGGGAGAAGAAACAAACAGCTTGGGTAGGAGATGCGTAAGTCCTCACTAGGACTGACTTCCCTCTGGATCTGGACAGACTCATGAAAGTTTGGGGAGGATACCATTAAGCAGGGATTTGAAGATCTTACTGCTAGATCAGAGATACTCTGACCTTTGGGGTTTTAGCTTTTATTCTCCATAGACCTTGACACTTGTTTCTGCTTTACATTTCAAACAGAAATGTAGTATGCAGCTGTCCAGGTTCAGCACAAAACAAAATGTTTCTGTGGTTGTAAAGTTGCTCATGTGTTTGTTCCTCTTGCTTTCAAAAGTTCCCATCTCCAGCTGTGATGTGCTTTACACTATGAATCTGACTATTCTTAATGGGCTATGTTAAGAAACATGCACAAACCCTTCATTTATACAAAACTTAGGCATTTTGACATAAGAGATGCCTACCAGTTGGATGGGCCAGCCATGGAGAAATGTATGGAAACTTTCTCTGCTTAAATCCTCCATGAAAAATCAGGACACAGCAGCAGTACCCCTGCCATGGGGTTGTTTTTTCTTAATACTCTTCATGACACAGACCACTTTAAAGCGGGTTGGAAGGCACTCTTTGTCAAATTTCTAGTAACACATCATGGATCAAGTTTAATTTTTCTATTTTTTTTTTTTTCTGAACCAGAGTTACCAACACTAATTGAAACCTGACAATGCTGCTGAGGCCAAATTTCATGAGAACAACAAAGTTACTTAAAAAAATAAATGATTCATTCCCCACTCAGTGCACTGTCAGTTACTGGTACTCCCCACGCTTAATGCCTGAGGTAGCTAATGGCATTAACACATGAAAGAAATCATCAACATGCTTTTGACTCCCATTGGAATCCTTTATTAAAATAGTCCTGACACTTTTTTCTCTGTTTGTAGAGTTGGTATGCCAGTAGCCACACGACCAGTACTTTGACCAACGGAGTGATAATTCCCAGAAATACAGAATTTGTTTAGACTGCTCCAGACACAACCACCTTGACCGGATAACCTCTTCTGGGTTTTGCAATGCCAAGCGAGTATCTGTTCTGGCAAGGCAGGGCCGTGCTCCAGCCAAGAGCACGGCTCTTCTGGACCTGCATTTGGCAAGCATGAGAAAACAAAAATGTCTCCTATTTAGGGCCATCCTGTGCAGCTGGAGACTTTTCCATTCTTTTCCTTCTGCCCAAAGGTAATCACATTGGCATAGCTTTGCCATGCTCAGCAGCCAGAGAGCCATAGGGACTCCATGGAGTGTGTCAAGGGAACCCACTGTCATCAGAGGGACTTTCATGGCTGAGAAGCAACCAGCCATTAGAAAAAACATGTGTAGAATAGTGGAAAATATACAATGTTGGTAATACTGTATTCTGTGGAGTAAGAGTGGTGGTGACCTATTACCAGAAAAAACGTTCCAAGAACTGAGTGTCCTTTCACCAGGAGAGAAAGAAAGGGGGACAAGTTGGGAGCTTTATCCTTCCCCTACACCATCCTTGTGTGTAGGCAATGCAGCCATGCTGCCTGCTTTCACTTCCTACCCTCTCCCCCTGGCCCTGTACCAGTCCTTTTCACACAAAATAGGCATATGTGTGTGTGTGTTTGTGTTTGTAAGGAGGAGTGAATCACTGGGGAATGGCCAGGTCTGGTGGCAGGAGGCATTTTACCCTAACTATATGTGCTGCGGATTCACCTCCAGACCATAGGCAAGTACCATTTATCTAGCTTCTGATCAGAAGAGTTGAGAAGGGAAGTGAGCTTTAACCAGAAAAAGAAATTACTTTGGAAAGATGCAGAAGGTTAGATAACAGGTTGTGGTGTTAAACAGCAAAAGCATTTATCCTTACGCTCATCAGATGGAAGTAAAAGCAGTGAAATATACTTTAAAATTATAGCACACGTGTATGAAATGTCATGTTAAACAAGTGCTTACCTAATAACACATTGCCTCCTATCTCTTGGACTACATTATAATACTTATTACTTTCAGAACTGTAGAGACCCATTTATGGTGCTGGCTATTACCAGGAAAGTTGAAAAAAATATAATCCGAAGGCTGATAAAAGACAACTAAGTCAGTGGAAGTGTACATAAATCCAGGGCATAAATAGTCCAGAGCTCAGAATGACCATTTTTTTTTGGGACAGCTGCAAACTCCAAATAATTGCAAAATCTTACAATGGTGAATCTTCCCCATAGCTCCTCTGTTGAACTGAAATCCCTAAGGATTTGTGGGAGAGAGATATTTCAGAATTGGATTTTTTTTTTTTTTTCCGGTCTTGGGTGGAATAAAAAGTCACATTTCCTGCAAAGCAGAAATTCCAAAAATTTCAATTTGCAACCACAGAATCATTTTGTTAGTGTCTTACAGATACTTTGCAGAGATTTGTACAGATCAGAAAATATCAGACGGACATAGCATATGCATCATATTAAAGTTGCATTTTAGCAATAATATTCCAATATATGACCTTTTCATGCATATAGGCTAACACAGTAATTTACCTTAAAAAAAAAACCCAAACTAATGCCACCATCATTCTCCTCATATCATTCAGCAGCCATGAATTGGGCACGTTAAGTGAAGTACAGTCTGAGTTGTCTCCCCTCAAATATTCCCTCTTCCTCCTTTTCCCTCTTGCCTCTCATTTTCAGTGGCCTCTCTGCGGTTGTGCCGTGTTGCCCTTGCCTTCCAGAGGCAGCTCAAAGTAGCCTCAACAAGAAGAAGCGGTTACTCCTACGGGGAAAGAATACTTGACTTTCCAGTGGCCCAGATGATTTGTTTTACTTACAACAATTGACTTTTGCACACTTAACTTCAGCATACAGATCCCTCCTGTGGCCATGACTCTAGGTTTTGGACACAGGAAAGTATAATTTCACCATCTGGCTGTGGTTTGTGCTTTTTGAATAGCGGTGAGAAACGTTTCACCTACACAAAAGCCTGGTCTGGCTGGTCTTTCAGCATTATTCAGAAGGGGATTTGTCAGGAGCATGGGGCAGCATCAGCTGTATTCAGCACTCTCTGATTTTTAAATTTAGCTTCTTTAGCACTAATACCCAGTTTCCCCATTCCTTCAATGTTTCAATGTCCAGTTTTAGTGATTCTCTGCCCTCGTGAGAATGACTACCCGTGAGCAAATGGCAGTCTGACAAATGTGTCACTCACCCTTCTACAGAACATTTCTTTTGCATTGCTCTGTATTTGACCTGGTTTTGAATGCACTAACCCTATTTTTACCAGTCTGGTTAGGCAGTGCCTATATGCTCTGAATTAGCTCAGAAAGTAATTAGCCACTTATTTAGGTTATTAAGCAACCACAGCCTGGACTACTATTTGTGCGTGTGTGAGCCTGGCTGGGGTAGGCTTGTGTCAGCACGTATTTATTGCTGCAGCTGCCACAGCCAGCAGCTAGCAGGGAAGACTTTCTCTTGGTTTTCCTTCAGTCTTGAGATAAGGCAAGTAGTTCATCCCAGGACTCTGCATGGAGGCAATTAAAATGTCCATCTACCTCAGAGATAAATCTCACTGTGCATCCTTAGCTACGAGAGGGGGTCCACGGCTGTAGACCAGTGTTTGAGCCAATTGCTAACTCAGCTTTAACCTACATCACCCCAGGTGCACTCTGGGTGCTGGTCATCAGGACCAGCAGGAACTGCTTTTCTGCCATGGCCCCTCTTTCCTGCAACACTGGTTAGCTCCCAGTTCCAACTTTGTGCTTTCCCTTATTCGCTCTCCTCTTTGCTACCTGGGAGTGTTGTGCTCTTCCTCAGGTCACTCGTGCAGGGCTGCACAATGCCGTGCACAGCTCCATCCTGCACACCACTGCTCCTAGTGCAATGAGACCTAATGTAGAAAGACAAAGTGTAGTTTTGGACATACAAAAGACAGCTGCTTGGGTTTAGCCAAAACCACCTTTTCCCCTAGCTTCCCCTTTCATCTTGGTGTTCAAAAACGTGTCTCCTCTGGGATTTATTTAGAGATGTGCTGCTGTACTAAAAAAAGACACAAAAGACCTCTCACTTTCTTACTGGAGTATGAACAGAATAACAACCGTAAAGCAGTCCAAAAGGTTCTTCTTGTCCTTTTCTTCTCTCCTAAGTGTTACTTTGGTGATAGTTGTTGTTTATTAACCCCACAAGCCTCAATTACAAAGTCTTGAGGAAAAGAAACAACAGTTGCGAAATTTCCAGAGCTGGCATTGTGTCCTTCTTGCCCACAGCACTAGTGTTGTTGCTTAACAATCAATGTAAATACTCCTTGTCCCTTCACTGCTGAATACATTACACCCATCTGATGCCTCATCTCCTAGACCATCTGGGAAGTTTAACTAACTCTATCCTTGGGCAAATGTCATTGCAAAAAGTCAGGAAGGATGAGCTTAGGTGGACCTGGTGCTACCTCTGAAGTGATTGCTGATCTGCTCAAGGTATATCCGCTGCGTGAAATTCGGTTTTCTTGTCTTCCGTGATTAAGTAGGTGCCTGGGCCTGATGGGTGGTGGCTCTTTATAGACTCTAATTCTGGTGATTTATAAAAAGAGCAAAATTTTAGAAACCTGTTTGTCAATGTCCACCTTTCTTCTCCAAATTTGAGTGGTCCCATAGCGGGCTCTGCTGGTAGTACTGACAGTGCCTGAAATGGAGTCTAAAAAAAAGGAAATCCAACACCAAACAAATGGGGGAAAAAATTATTCCTCATTCCTTTCTCACTTTCCTCTTTTTGCTTAAAAAAAAAAAAAAATTATGCAACTTATTCTTTGCTTAGTAATGCTTAATCCCCATGAAAGAAACAAATGATTCATTACAGCTCCATGCTTTACCTCCTGGACGAATGTTCTTCAAATTAGGAAAGGGTAATTGCTATGAGGCTAAATAACTGAGTATTTTTGAGAATAAACAGCCTTCTGAGAGACTAGAAATATTGCCTTCCAGATTTTCCATCACCAGATCTTGGAAAAAACATGTGATCACTTGCAAGGCTGCTGACACAGTGCTGTTATGTGCAGGGTCTGAGTAGATATAAGTGGAAAATCCATACTTGCTCACAGGAAACAAATGCAGATTCCTCATACAGAACATGAGTTGGATGGAAATGATCTTTCACTCTCAGATTAAAAAAAAAAAAAAATTAAATACTTCCCAAAATGGTGTTTAAAAAAACGAGTGAAGAGACAATTTGGCTAACAATGTAAAATAAATTTAATCCAAGACTGTCTAAAACAGTATTTCCTTCCACAATCCACTCATATATTTCCTTCCACAATTCCCAAATTACCATTTTTTAAACAGAATTCTAATTAAAAAGTTTATCTGTATCCTGTCTTCCTAGAAGCATAAATAGACAAATATAAGGACAAGAATCTGAAAAGGGAAGGAGGATCTTTCATAGTGAATATTTATTAAATTGTATTTTTGATCAGGTATGATAAACTTTTTGCTGTCTTCCCTGATCAGTACTTCAGGGAAGGAAATGCAGTACTCACAATAACTACTTTTTACTATTTTTTATTTTTAACTATTTTTTTTCAAGGATTAAAGTAAATCTGAGGCATCTAATAAGAAGGAAATGTAAAAAATTATTTGTTTTCCAAAGCACTGAACTGGGAGATTGCATTTGTTCTTAGTAGCATTGTTATCTGGAGCACCGAATCTCAATATTTCATTTTTAAATAAAATTTTTCACTGACTTATTTCAGAGAGAAAAACAATTTTTTTCCAAGAAAAAAAAAAAAGGTTTTGAGATCATAAAAATAACCTTCATCCTTAATGTTATCCTTTTGTGCTCAAAAAGCAGGCTGTAGAGTAGCAGATTTCACACTACATTTTAATTTATTTTTTTTAAATCCATATACTGTACTTTCACAGCATTATTTCAATTTGAAATAGCTCCACTTAAAAAACATGGCATTGCAGTGACCCACATGTAAAGTCAGTGTAGTGAATCAATCCACACATTTATAGTTTAACATTCCTCCCTGGATTTTCTAAGTTTGTTTAAAAATACCTCTTTTTGTCTTGCAAGCTCTGTGCTTTGCAAGCCTGTATGGCCCTTTAATAATGAGGAACAAGCGTGTTAGCAGTTACTGCATCTCAGCTTAGCGTTGTTTATTAGTTAAGAATTTTCTTCTTTTGTATTTCTCGCTTCTTCTTTTAGTATCACCACCACCGGCTTAACAGCTTCGTACCTTTCCTGTTCATCTTACACCTTGCATGCATGTATTTAGGTGCTACCAGGTATCCTGACAGTTAAAAATGTTCCTGAAAAAATTTAACCCCAAAGTTGGTGCAGAAATTCTAGATTCCATCTCCTACAGGAGTCTGCTTATCTGGCTGAAAAACAGGCATTTTTCTCTTGTAAAAGGAAAACACAAAAGAAAACTAAACCAAATGCACAAAAATTGGACTATTTTCTCCTGGAACACTTCTCAGAGAACACTTGGGTTTAAGTTAACACTCCAAAAGACAAGAGTCTAGCATATAATTAAACAATTTTATTTTTTTTTTTAAATTGGAAAATGTGGCTGTAATATCACCAAGAGGTTTAGTTTGGGTATTCTCCATCTCTGAAGTTTTAAAATTTCTGACCCACAGTCCCCTTTTGCAGGTCCTTGGGCAACTGAAATACTGAGAAAAAAGTATTCACTTTTATTTGTCTACCCAAGAGTCTGTGCTTCCGCTGGAGATTTGGGGGTGACCGCACAGTTAAGCTTGAAAACTGTTGATCTATAGCATAGGCAGGAGGTGATGGGCAATTGCCCATCTTGACATCATCTCCCACTGCAGGGCTAAAAGGGTCAATACCATTCTCAGATGTGCAAGCAAGAACCTGTCACCAGGACAAATGCTGATTTCTCCCATTTTCCCCTTTTTTGGAAGCTAAGTGTGGAAAGCCAGCTCTGCTGAGGCTGCTGGCCAGCCAGGAAATTTCATCAGCGGAGGCTGCAGAGGTGTCAGGCCAGGCTGCTCCCAGGGGGGGTCCTGGTCCTTGCTTAGGTGGGTGACAGAAACTTACATGTGTGGAACACTCTGGGAAGGGAGACAGAGTTTCCATTTCGAGTCCATCTCACCACTTGTCTAGAAGCCGGGTAATTCTTACCTGGCAGCTCAGGAGTGGCTGGCACTGCGCTCGCTCCTGATAGTTTTCCAGGAAGATGATGGAGGAAACTCCCTGCAGCCTTCCCCAAGGGCGGGTGTGAGTCATGAGATCCTACAGCTGGGGTCAGATCCTTACAGACCATCTGTCTTTTTGTCTACATGCATGCTATAACCCAGCTTGTATATCCCGGTCTGCTGCAATTGTACCATCACCCCAGAGGAAGCCTGTTCCAGAATAATACAGACCTGAGGCAGGAGTCAGATTTGGGTAGGAAAATCCTTTGCAATAAATGTGGAAGGACTGTGCACAGAGACGTGAGCCCACCCAAGAGGATTAGCGGGTAGGTACAGGAGCAGTGGCCACCCATCTGAGAAAGAAATAGAAAGCGACCTTTGGAGCTTCCCTTTCACATTGCATTTGCACACACTGTTCTGGAAAATATCCTCGGAGAAATACAAATGGGCTTGAAATGTAACGCCTTTTTTAGGTCTTAGCCTTTAAACTGCTTTTCAAGCATTTAAGTGTGAATTGAAAACTTGTTGGTTTTTTTTTTCTTTTGAAAAACATGCTTGAACTTTTGCTCTGTACAAAAAGTGTCTGAAGCAGAAGTGCCAAAAGTTCTGTGAAAAAAAGAAATCATTAAAATCTTCATGACTTTGTGTACCCAGTGCTGAATCATTGTTTTGAATTACAGGCAGTTACTGTGGGTTGAGGCATGGGTATGGCTTGTTTTCTTAGCAAAGGATTCATATATAAACAGAAAAATGTAACATGTTTTCAAGTTGAATTCCGTTGTGATAGTTCAAAAATCATATAATGTTTTCCCCACACTTCTTTGGTTGGTGTAATTGAAAACTGTTATTATCTTTGATGGTAGCAAAACTGTGAACATACTCAAAATACACATTCCCATGAAAAGTCACACTGACTGAAAAAAGAAAAAGAATGGATTTGTATGTGGAGTACATATTTCGTTGTCATTGACTAAACAAGGGCATCAGTTTTCTCAGTGGTACTTTGCTGGTTTTAAAATGTAGCAATGACAGAACATCAGATGCAACGTTCTACTGAAATTTCCAAATCCTTTCCCTTGGAAAACACAGTCATTATGTGCTGGGGATAAATACATTATCACTCAGTTAGAAATTACAAAGGGAACCAAGGAAATCATACTTTACCTCTCCCCACCAATATCCTTCCTTAACATTATAACCTTAGTTATAATAATTTATAATTTATAAAATTTATATTTATTTTTTCTCATAATTTAAAGAAGTATATTCTGCAGTGCTCATTTTTCATTAAATTCTTTCTCAGCACTCCACTTCTGGAGTGCAATTCCTGGTCTATGGACTCCAGATGTAGCTTGAGAAGGTGCTTTCATCAAGTGGGTTGCTCCTCTCTCTACCTGTGGAGACTCGTCAGCGGTTTCACTGCTGGCACCCCAAGCGTAAGTGGTAGCTGCAGTCACTGTAGGGCAAAAAGTGACTTTGTCATTATTCACACAACTATTTTCGCACAGCTTACAGGCACATGAGAGACCAACAGGATCATTTCATATGATCAACAGCAATCACAGGCTATAGAGTTACCTTCAGTAATTCCTGCATCAAGTCTCATAACCTTTGGCTGAATTAGAACATATCTTTTTGAGAGAGCTGTAATCTTGATTTATTAGTTTGATTTGATTTCTCTACTTTATTCCCTTGCGGTTTGAATTAGTTCCAGATATGTATTTTTGTTTGAAATGGAATTCCTAAATTCCCAAGTGAAGTCAATCAGGCAGTAAAATGTACTTTCAGGCATATATTGCACTACTGGTCCTGGGCACAAGACTTTGTGTGAATTCTTGGCCCTATCTATAATTTTTCCAGTGTGCCCCAAAACTGAAATTTAAATGGATAACACAGCTGTTGGGGGAACATAGTACCTGAAAGAGTCTGCTGTGATGCAGACACCTGAGCTGCACTTTAAATTGTCTCTGATTGCAGTCATAGTTGCAGGGTGCCCCAGTGCTGTGGGGTCTCATTACAGGATCGATCACCACAGCACTCTTAAGATAGCACAGACCAAGTAGAAATCTCTTACTGTGTGTGTCCACTTAGGGATGAACACTGGTGCCAGAACTGCTCTACCCCAGGTTCTCTAGCTCTGGAATTTGCTCACATAGGAGACCTGCCCTGGCTTCTGCAGGATTGGGCTCCTGAAAGTAGGTAAGCCATGTTTATTTGATTTAGTTTTTTGGCTAATCTTTGCTGTTGATTGATTGACTCCTGCTATGGAGGAAAGGAGTATGGTGATGGTGATGCTGCTCCCTATGGGTGATTTTATACAAGATACAGCTTTTAAAACTCTTAGTAGCCAACTTTCCATTACAGCTATAGACCAGCTAAGGTAACTTTACTGTCCTGCTCCACTCATCCTTGTCCCATTTCCAGCCAACAGTATAGATGGGGGGATGCACTAGTAATGCAGGTACCTACCCATTGTTATGAGGTGGTTTTATGTGCTAATCTCAGGATAAGAATAATTTTTATGTATATGGCATTCTTACTAGTGTTGTGTTTCTCATGATCTGGTGTGTAATATTTTACCAATATGTCTTCATTTGGCTGTAAGAGAAGAAAGCAGAATAAAGCCAGGAAAGTGGTATGTAGTATATACTACAGAAATATTAAGAAATGCTGAGTGGGTGGGGGAAGGAAATGACTTCAGAGACTGAAGGAATGAAAAGAGGAAATTACTTCATTCCCCGTGTTGCCATGCAACGTCTCAGCATCCAATCACAGGGAATGGGGCAGGTAAACAGGAAAGGAGAAGAAGAAGTAGGTCATTCCCCAGTGTGGTGGGGAAGGAGCACTGTAAGTAACTGCTCAGGGTGGCTCCAGGAGATGTCATGAACAGTTAAAGCAAGAAAGGATGCTCATAGCCTACCTTAGATCATTCAAAGCAGCTGTCTGGTCTTCCTAACAAGCTTTCTAGGGGACTGGAAAAGCTGTTGAGTCTTCTTACTGATAAGTTTAGTCGTAATAATGTGATTTTGGTTTAGTTTTTGAGTCTTTATTTCATTATTTAAAAAGATATGCTTCCATAAAAAAATCTTCTGCTAAAGATGAGTCTGGATAGGCTAACAAGCAACACATTGAAGGCCAGAATTATGGGCAGTCTCTTGCATGCCTAGTGCACAGTGCAACTGAAGTAGTCCCAGCTGGTAAGTCATTACCAGCAAATTAATAATGACCTGGACTGTCTGCCAGGGAGGTCACTAGCACAGCAAGACTCAAGTCCATTTATCACCAGAGCAGGACACCTGCATGCAAACTGCCCGTTGGCTGTGGTCTCTGGCCCCACTAACTTTCCAGTTGTTCCTGGGAATGGTTTGGCATGAACCAATATCATACAGCAGAGACTGTTCAAACAATTTAAGAGAGGTTCAATTTCCAGTGCCTGGGAACACTT
Source organism: Todiramphus chloris collaris (assembly GCA_025345505.1). Classification (NCBI taxonomy): domain Eukaryota; kingdom Metazoa; phylum Chordata; class Aves; order Coraciiformes; family Alcedinidae; genus Todiramphus; species Todiramphus chloris. The sequence goes on along the minus strand of JANVCC010000018.1, from coordinate 46,690,896 downwards.
CCAGTTTTATCTGCTCTCATAGACAGTCGAAGTGCTCCTGCATTTAAGCTGCATGATGTGGTTTAGGGGTTTAAAACTTGGGGTCTGTGTGTATGTAATCTCTTCCAATACCTAACATAATCTAGGGAAGTTTCTTTGGCAGACAGTAGTACAGTGGATTAGAGCCTGAACCACAAGGGTCTTCAGGGAATAGGTAGCACATTTGCAAGGCTCTCTTCTGACCTAGCCCAACTAGTGGCAAAGATCTCAAAGGCTGATAGGGAGGCCGTTGTGCATCCACTGCCTGCTCCGCTCACACACTCGGTGACTTCTGCCTGAACCAGCCATCAGGAAGCAGCAGTCACCGGCTTTGGTTCTGTGCCAGCTTCTGCAGCCTTGTCTCCTCCTTCCTGGCAGTGCAGTGTCCCTCATGCTGCTGCAGCCTCGCATATTCAGCCTTGAGGTGGTTTTTTGGGTTTTGTCTTTGGGCTGGGTTTTTTTTTTTTTTGTTGTTTGGTTAGTTGGTTGGTTGGGTTTTTTGCATTCTGAGTCTTCCCTCATTTCCTCTGGGGAATTTCACAACAGCTGGATCAACTGAATAACTTGGCTCAAGGATGTTCCATTTTCTACTGATTTCTGTGATTACAATGATAAAAGTTGTAGTATCAGGCAGTGTTTCACTAAGATCCGGAGAGCTATATAAAAAAATAGTTCTTTGGGGGCTTCCAGTACATGCTGAGGACTTCAGATCAGACCTGGTCTGGCTGGTTTATACAGCTCCACAGACAGTCCAGGTTTATGACTGTTTTGTATCACCAAGATGATGCAAAGCATCCCAAGAATACTGGTGAATGTGACCCGTTGGATATATTGTATTTCTTGATACCTGAGGGAGATCATTGTTCTTCAGACCGGAACGTTCTTTGTGATCTTGAGTCCTTTTTGATTGCAAACATAGGAGCCAGTACAGGAAAAGCAACCTTAAGCCAAGTTATCCCACTCATCCAGCTGTTAAAAAATCCCCAGAGGAAATGAGGGAAAACCCAGGCTTCAGGAAAGCCTGAAACTTCATATTAGGGATGTATAATAATTGATTTACTGTCCCCTTTTGGCCAGTTCTGTGTTAACTTTCGTTTGTTTTCTGACCCTAAGGCTATAATGCTCCTAAGCCTAAGCAGTCTGGTTTATGTGGCTCAGGTCTGGATAAGCATCTGATCTTTGGAGAAGGGGCCTTATCCTGACTGGACCACTCTACGTTTTGATATGCATGTATGTCTGCTCAACAACTTCTCAGAAGAAAATGATTTGCAAGGTACATAACACAACCTGCTGTGGTATTTTAGGAGATCAGTTGTAAAATCTGTGGAAGTTACATCAAATAATCTATGAAGAAAGGAATGCATGTCCTTCCTCAAATCAACTGAATTAATAAATTGCTGTAATCACCTGATGCTTTTTCCTTGTGTCCACATGCTGAGGAACAGAATCCTGTTTAAACCACTCCATTGTTTAAGGAGACTGTTTTACGAGGAAAACCAAGAACTCATATTAAACTCTTGACAATTGCGTTCTGGCTGCACATTAGTTAAATATGCTCCCGGATCTTGTATTTGAGCAGTCATGCTTTTGACTGTGTCTGCTTGATCTCATTCCTGTAAGCTACATAATGAGGAGGAAGCTCTAATGACTGGCTCCAGCTAAGCAATGTTTTTCTGGAAAAGTCTGAGCCTTTGATTACTTGAGATTTAGGTCCCGGTGATATCTATGGCGCATGGTAGTGGAGGGAGGGCATGACAGCACACGGGCTCAGGAGAATCACTGGCGAGAACTAGGCCTATGTTAAGTCCTGCTTTACTAAAATGCTGATTTTACTAAGTTACATATTTTCAACAAATCACTTCTGTTCAGAATATTTACTAGTCCGTGTTCCTTTCCATGGCAGCAGCTGAGGGATAAAACCTCTCTATCGTCCTTCTTTTTTCCAAGTCCACAGCCCTGAATGCATCCTGGAGTTTCCTTTCTGAGATACGGGATCTGATTATCTGTGAATATCCTACTCGAAACAAAACCACATTTGGAAAAAGGATTCAGGATTCTACAGTCCAATATAGGACACCTTGGGAACAGCAGTTTAGACCACAAGGCAATTCTCAGGTGTAAATCACAAAAACTTACATGTAAAACTCCTGTGAGAAAAATGATGACCTGCTCAGGAATCTGAATGAGAGCTTAGGCCATCTGGAGAGAAAAAATTCCATTTCTCTGATGTTTTGGTGTCATCCTGACAACAGCCAGGGCAATAATTAAGTCATTAGTGCCATGGCTTTTTTTGCATTAATTTCCCCTGCAGAAACATACTGCACTGAGTGTGCTCATTATGTTGTTGTTTGTGTGTCTCTCATTGCAACCAATTTTTATGGATATTTGGAGTGTTTTACTCAAACCAGTGAAAAAATTGAGTAGTTTACCATAATAAATAAGTAGTGACGATTTCACTACACTCCATGTTTTAGCTGTTGTCAGACATGATTATTAAATGACATAAAATGCTGATCTCTCTGTACATCTGCTGCACCCTAGTTCACAAACATATGGAAAAAGTAAGATGTTAAAAAAAAAAAAAGTTTAAGTAGATTTTATAAATGTAACTTGCTGGGAAAAAAAAATTCTTTCTCCCTTGATTGTTCAGCTGAATCAAACACAGACTCAATCACACAGTAGTAGATGGCCTCTGTCTTTGTCCAGGGGATCCTCATCTTTTCCACCAGAGCTCCTGTGGACAGCATTTCCCACCGTCTGCCTGCCCCAGGCTCTCCTCCAGTTGCAGCAACTCTCGTGCAGAGCAAAAGGGGAGTTTGGTGGAATTCAGGCTGTGTGAATGTAGCCCCGAGGCGATCAATAAAAGGCTATGCTTCTTTGATCTCCACATCCAGAAGAGTTAATTGTGAGCAGCTTGATTGAAGTAGGCAGGGTGTTACGCCATAGAAAGATACCCTGGGATATGTACTGAACTCTGGCCACAGAAGGGTTGCGCTCCCCTAACTGAGAGCAGATTTGCTGTTCTGCTTGGAAAAAATCAACAGCAGAAGCAATAAACAAATGGAGCTATTATCTTTAAAATAAAGGAAGGATTTCCAGTTGGCTGGTTGTCCCTTATAAAACTATTTATGATGCACATTTTTGTATACGGATAACATTAACATGCAAATAAATCAGTTCTCTGAAGAACGGTGGAAAAAAAAGCTTTGCTGGTCTTGTAATCAGTAGGTATTTTTTTCCATTTTAAGTGGAAACAGAAACAAAAAAATGGGATGGAAAGTGGTGGGGAAGGTGAACAATCTAAAAAAATGTGATCATGTATATTTCAACTCTGTCAATATATAGCTGTCTAGCAATAAGAAATCCATATACCATGATCTTCTTCAGTGCGTGCTGGTCCTAAGGTTCTCAATCCTATTTTCAGTTATGGGAGACCCCAGACCATGGCTTGAGGTTTTATTTTGCCCTTGTCATAGCCCTCCAGATCTGCATCGGCAAGAGCTGCCATCACGTTTGGGAGGCACCCAATCTGAAGACAGTTACTACTAGTGGAAGGTGAAGCTCCCCTCATCCTTGGAGTCATCGTGCTGTCCATTATAGATCAGCTGAAAACAAGTATAAGCTAGTTCTACTCTCATTTTCAAATGAGTTCCTCAAATTCCTGGCTCCTCACAACAAATAGGTTTCTGGAGAAAACTAGGAAGAGAGTGAAACCCTCTTTGTCCACTTGTGAGAAGATGGATAGGCTGGGTAAGGTCACAGTGCCTTTGCCACCTGCAGCTCTCCCCAGTATCTGAATGCACAGTCACACACTTCTCCATAGCTGTCTGTCTTCCTCACCCTGCTTAGGCCTTATAGTTTTGTTTCTTTGCTTTAAGGTACCTAATTTCAGCCTTTCTTCTTAGCTGTACTAGCAGTTGCTTCTGTGGCATCCTCAAGCATCTGATCATGTTGAAGTCTTAGGAAAGAAAAACTGCATTGTTTTGCCCTATTTTATATCAACTTTAGGCTAGCCACTTTTGTGCTACATATAACTTTACCTTCTGCTGCAATCTGACTGAAGTGTACTTTCCATTGCTGGCTTAGATATCTTCTTTAGCTGTGTATGTGGATAGGAATATTAGCACATAAATAAGAACTCTAACGTACCACAAATTTCCTTCAGTGTTTGATAGAGAAAATAAATCAAAGCTCTTCTTTTCATGTCTTCTTGTCCAGGTATATGCAATTCTTCTGTCATTCTCATTTCTTGCTTCCATTTGGTTCCTATCTTGTCCTGCAAATGACATTTTGGTTGAGTTGCTGAGTCTTGGACATGCACTTGGGACAAGCATCTGTTTTATAGTATCCTTTACAGAATCACAGAACAGCTGAAGTTGGAAGGGACCACTCAAGATGGTCTAGTCTAACCTTTCTGCTCAGAGCAGCATCAATGAAAGCAGGTTTCTCAGGGCCGTGTCTGTTTGTCTTTGAGTATCTCCAAGAATGGAGGTTCCAAAACCTCCCTAGGCAGTGTTTGTTCTAGTGTTTGACCACCTTAACAGTAAAAAATGTTTTTCCTTTTATTTAAATGGAATTTCCTCTGTCATTGGATATGACAGAGAAGAGCCTTGCTCCCTCTTCTTCATTCCCCCCCATAAGGTATTTATACACATTGATCAGATCCCCCCTGAGCCTTCTCCAGGCTGAACAGTCCCAGCTCTCAGCCTCTCCTTGTAAAGCAGATCCCCCAATCTCTTACTCATCCTCATGGCCCATCACTTCACTTGCTCCGATTCTTTCTTGTAGTGAGGAGGCCAGGACTGGATTCTTAATTTCAGATGGATCCTTAATTTCAGATTATTTTAACACTTTACTTGAACAGTCAGGTACCTTTCTATAGGCAAATATAAATACTGAACATGGCATTCTTAATTATTAGCAAAGAATCATTAGTGGAAAAAGAAACCTTTTGGACAGGTATTTCAAAGTGATCATATAAATCACACATTGGGTTACTCTTTTGATTATACATGTATAGAAACCACAATGCCATTAACAGAAAGTAAAAGTGTTTTTACATCAAGGATTTGAGCATGATGAAAGTGTTACTTCCAAGACCCAGGTGGAAAATAACTGAAGGTTTAGAGCTACAAACCCCATTCCCATGTGAGTTAGTTCAACCCTTTCCATTCTTAAATGAGATGGGTAGCAAAATATCCTCCCATATACTGTGAGAAGGTTTGTCAGAAAAGGATAGAAAAGACAAAATCTGCCGTATGAGGACAATAGCTGTTAGGGCAGTGATTGAGAAGAGAAGTAGCCAACAGATGGCTGAAAGGAAAAGAGCAGATGAGCTAAATTAATTCCAGAAAAGGAGACTCCTCTAGTGTCCTCTTCTATAGACTTGAACAGGTAAAGCTAAAAGAAAGAGTCCTACCAGAACACCGTGCTACTAGACATAGAGATAATGAACTGTCAGTTCCCCCAGCTGATATGATCTTCATAATAAAGTACACCTTTTACAGAGCAGATACCTCTTCATATTACAGACCCAAGATTCAGATGCTCAGCCCACAGTCTCTTAAATGAACTTGCAAAATCCCAGCATTTGCCTAGGGTTGGTTTGTTAGTAAACGGGGAAATAAGCATTACACCATGTTCCCTTCCCAGGCCCCTTGAGCCCTGGTACATAACCTTTCACTGCTGTCACCCAAATATTTGTGTGACTGAATTTTATTGCCTGAAACATTTGTTGAATGGTTGGGGTTTTTGTGTGACGTTACTTTGCTTCAGCATGAAAATGTAATGCATGTCAGATATTTCCCTCTTCCTACATGTTCTGCGGACCCTTGCTGGAAACTGCTCCCTCTTCAACTTTATAGGAAAAGGAGATTTTATGATCTTCTATTTGTTCATTGTGCCAAATGTGCTTGAAAAACTCCATCACTCTGAATAAGTGCCAAACATGGTAATGAACTTCTTCACCCTTCAAAGATTGCACACTCGTGGGATTCTGTAGCAACAAGTCTCTCTGAGAAATCCTCTTGCAGTTTAATGATAAAAGTTTCACGAGCACAGACATCACGTACTGATGTTGACACTTGCTAGTGACTAAAGGATAAATGACATGCAATACAGTTGCCTTGATATCCTGTATTCTGACCAGATTTAGCTCATCTTCCTGCCTAATTTCCTCTGTCTTGTTTGTAGTTCTTTTTCTCCTTAATTGCTGCTCTAGCCTGTCTTTATAAATTGCATTCCCTCATGTTTATTCGTCAGGGGCACACAGTCACCATGTGACAGGACGTGTGTGCTCAAAACTGACAACGTGTGTGGATCAAAGCCAGCAAGGCAAAGAAAGAGCTTCATAAACAATGCTGTAAATAACATCTGGGTTGTCCAAATATGGAAGAACATGGTAGTTTTCCCTCTTTGTTGTTGTTTTGTTTTGTCGTGGACATCTCCCTATAGGCACAAACAAGTCTGAAGTCAGTAATTATGGTACAGATTATTTTAAGCTAATTCTCATCACCAAATGCATATAACAACATGCTGCAGACGGAAAAACCAGACAAGGTGAAGTGAAACTTCAGGAAATGAATGAACCAGTGTTGGAGAACAAAGCCAAAACAAAAAAAGAAAAAAATAAAGAAGCCAAGACAATTAAAAAACACATGGAAAATGATTAAAAGAATCTCAGTTTAAACATCCTTGCCTCATCCTACTGCATAAGATATTGACACACAATTTTTTCAACTTATCTAAATATCAGAAATTGGAATACAAACAAAGGAGAAATGTGTAAACCCACACAAGAGTGAAATTAAGGCAACATCAGTCCTAAGTCTGAAAATGCTCCTAGTTTTGTCTAAGTCAAAGTTGGACTGGATGCTACTATGTTAGTATTCCTGGATGTGGGTTTTGAACCAAATTTGCTGCTGTTGCCTTGACAAGTTGGATGAGGTGGATGAGAAATTCATTTACCCACATTCCCAATGTTATCAGCCACCAGCTTTTTTCTGGAGTCAGAGGAGAGAGATGTGATGTGCACATTAAGCCTTTCCAGTGGGCACTGGGAGTGTGGTAATACTATAAAATGGGAATTACCATTCCTTCATTCATTCCATTTAAATTTTTAGCTTCTTCTATTGGAGACTTTTCCTTTTCCTTCTACAGGGCCCAGCTCTATAGAGCCTGCTTTTAGTTGGAACCTCATAAAGGTAATGTTAAAGCCAAATAACTTTATAAATGGCTAAATTAATTTGTAGATCCCTGGATCTACAAATTCAAGAAGGTTTTAGTCTCCATTAGATTTTCTGAGTGTCAAAACAAACTACATCATACTGAAATATGCTCCAATTTTCAGTATTCTCTCTTCAGAGAACTTTCCCTCTTGGATTGTGTTAGCTATAATCTGAAGTGGTGGCAAAAAAACTAGAGGCTTTTCCTGTTCCTTTCCTCGGCCTTTGTGATCTTATATAAAGGGGAAACATAATTCATCCTCTTTGTTTGTGTGTGTATACAAGATCTCATGCATATTCAGAACAATCTACTTTTTTAGAACTTGCTTAAACATGACATTATGTCCTCCCAGAAATTTAAGCAGAGTTGCTGGTGGTTTCAGACAGAACTGACAAAATTTCATAGCTTCCAGGAGAATGCAAGTCACTCATATCTTTGGTTCATTGCCTAAATGCAGAAAGAAATTCCAGTTGTCACAGATTTCCGTGCACAGCAGGCAACACTTTTTATATCAAAATCTCTTCACTGCAGGCTGGCAACAAGCTGCACACAAGAGCCTCACTGAGGCTGCCAAAAGCTCTGTATAACTCGTGTAGCTGATGCCCAGCCCAGCTTCAGCATAGAACAGGGACATATAGCTACTCAAACCAATAATAAAAAGGTTAAAATTACTTGCTTCTGTTATAAACTGATCCAAATCCCAGTGAACTCCAACAGCAGATGGTTTTAGACTAGGTGTCAATAAATGCCCTCATCCTCTGTGTAAATGATTATGAGGCCAGAAAAGATAATCCGTGAATCTGAAAATTTCTGATACTTTTTGTTGTTGATTCTTATACACTTAATTCATATGTTTGCAAATAATTCTCCAAATGTTAAAAAAAGCTTGGCCTTTTTTCTGCAGGCTAGCAATAGCTTTGCAGGATGCCAATATGTATACAAATATGGATCTTAAACCACATGGTCAATTCTGTCTGGACTTCTTGAGCAGCATTTCTAACACTGTCAAACAGAAGTATATGCCATTTAGACCATATTCCTGTTAACAAAGTAGAACACATGTAGTATCTCCCTAAATCTGCAGCAAGCATTGTTTCATAGTACAGATGCTGACCCTTGTAAACAGTTATATTAAAACCAGGCATAAGGGAGTAAGTGGGACATTTTAGAAGTGCAAAGTCTGCATAAGGATAACCCACTGTGCTCTTCACAGATAGTTAAAGATGTTAGAAGGCTGTGTGAAATGGCTGTTTTCTTGTTCATAAAATGAGATGGTTGCAGCTCAACAGCTTTCTGGATCATTTGATGCTACTAGATGATGACTAGGACGAGATAAGTATTTGTATCATATATCATTTACCTAGAATCATCTGGATAGAACAGGTATTTATTACCAAAATGACTCTATATAATGTGGTTTGTTCTGTCACATCACCTAGATACAGAAATACAGAATTTATGCACCTGCAGCACCTTCTGAAGTTTTCCCATTATGTTGTGAACATTTTGCTTCATTCCCTGTTCTGGTCAGAGTAAACCATCTCCAAGTAAACAACAATTTACATGAATCTCCTAAGAGAAGCATAGTTAGGGAGAAATTCCACACAGCACCAGTTAAGAAGTGGAGACAAGAACTTAAAAGCTAAGGAGATGATCGTCCTATCATTTGAAGCCCCGCGGTGCCTTCTCAACCATGAGCTGTTCCAGGCTGTCCTGGAACAGAATCATCCTGGCAGAGAGCTGAGAGAGACCTGCAAGCAGCCAAAGCTGCAAGAGCGTTCCCAAGTCATCTAGCAAATTTCAGTGATCCAAGGGGCACTGCTGGGCTTCTCTGTGGCCCCAAAAAGCCTGCCTCTTATAAGGCTTGAGTTTGGCCCTCTGCAGATGCCTTCAGGAAGCAACCTCAGGGCTGTCTGTCAAAACCTGCACAAAGGAATCCTTTTTGGGTATAGACCTTGACATTACAGCTTTCTAGCATGGCTCCAGCTGGTGTTGAGGATGCAGAAGAGGATGGATAAGGAGTTAAGGAAGGGAGAGAAAGTCTTTGGGTTTAGCGTTTAGACAAGAATTTGCACTTCTTTACTCAGTTTAGTTTATCTGCCCTGTGGTGTAGAGGATCTGTCACTAGGAGAGGAGTTTCAAAGGGGCATTGGATGGAGATGGCTGGATTTGGATTTGGATGGGAAGAATCATCACATGGAAAGAGCTCATCCCCAGGCTTTCTTCATGTCACATTTTAGAAAAGGGACCTTGACTTCTTCCTCCCTCTTCTAATTGATCATGGGGAAGCTATGATACTTCACAAGGCAGGAACAGTGATGAAACTCACCTAAAACATTAATATAAAAATAATTATTATTGGTGTTACATAACAAGAAATGCTATAATCAGAGTAATTTTATTTTTAATCTGAGAAAAAGTAAATTTTCAGCATTGTTAGAAAAGCACTGATGAATGAAAATGATAAAATCTTTTTTTTCAAGACTTTTATTTTATTTGCTAATGGCAACCTGATGTTGGTGCATATCTTAATAGGGACATTACTTTTGTGCATTTTCTTCCATTCTTCAGCCCAAATGACACATCCCTGGAAATATATAATTAAGACAAAACAGGAAGATGCCACCCCATGTAACACCTACTTTATTTGGTGACTCCATGGGTGCTACACTACATGGATGCTTCCCTACATGAGAAAAGGATGGCTTTCATTAAAGATTTAAATAAGAAAAACTATAAAGAGGGGTAAAGAGAAAATATTTAGTTCACATTAACAAGCCAGAACATTTTAACAAAACATTTCCTCCCAAAAAAAGAGACTTTAAAAATTATGGGTCTGATAATCTTGATGTCTGTTTCAGTTTCCCTTTTGGAGAAAAGCCAATGGGAAGCAGGATAATTATTCCCTGAAATACTGATTTCCTTAAATCTGTTGATTTTGCTTATGAGCCTGATTATTAGACAAAGATGTCATCAATCATTATCTGTGTGCAGAAGAGGAAAATGTCTACAAAGCTCTCTAGATCTGTTCTAGCCCTTGATTTCAGTGTTTTGAAGATTTATTGATCTTCTTATGCTAGAAGTGGAGAATTTTGTTGATGTTAAGTAATTTAGATCCTATTTTCTCTAAGGAAATGACCAGAAAGCTATAGTTTTGTTCCAGTGGCAGCATACTTCGGGTTCATTAGCTCTCCTACACAGCATGTGCAGACTATCTCCACAAGAACAAGTGAGAAGGAGATACATTTTCTAAAGTAGTCATTTTGCTGATAATGATAGCCTGCAAATAAGTTTTTCTACATAGTTTATTTGGTAATGTAGCAGGTAGAGAGCAGGTAACTTGAGTGAAAGTTTTTAAGACAAGTGAGAGAAGGCTTTCATGTTCAGAAGTGTATGGCACACCCACAAAATCCAAGTGTGTTCCCCAGTCTTGGTGGTGAGAGGCTTCCTAGCCCATTTTTTTTTCCAAACACCTGTACAAAGATATTTATTAAGATAAGGAAAAGTGTGCTTTCCTTAAAAAGCGCGTGTGCACGCGCTCTCCCTCCTCGCTGTAGGGTTGCTGCTTTAGACTCTTTCCCCATCCTGCCTGGTTTCCTGGTACGTGTTTAAAGAAGCAGAATATATATCCTCATAAAAATAATACCAAGTCATTGTTTCAGAAGAAAGAATATCACCATTTCAGTTGGCATGAATATCTCCTTCTGCATCAAGACTGAGACAGTCACGTCTGACTTGGGATTCAATGTTATCCAAGCAGATGTAGTTTGGTCTTGAGGATGTTAAAAATAATCTGGTGATAACCGGATAACTGTGTATTTTGAAACAACTACTTCCTTGGATACAGAGAGAGACAGTGTGTGCTTCTAACATCTGCACTTTTTCTTATTTGTGAGTGCATGAAAACAGGAAAATAGCATGAAAGACCTGAGGTGGAATTTTCGTTGTATCACAATTCTGCCAATGAACTTCCACTGGAAAGAAATTGACAGTTTTAAATGTGTTTTTGAGCAAGTAATATACAATTCATTATTGTGTCATGCATCCTATGATTGTGAGATACTCTTTATTACTCATTGTTATACCAGGCAGCATTTCTCTCCTGCTTACATCTGGTTTTATGTAGTTCCTAGCACTGGAAAAAAATATAGCACATGCTTTGTGGTATCTCTTCACAGTTGAGTTTCCCTTGCTTGCCTTTTAGAAGATACTTAGAATTTCCTTGGAACTCGATATTTGTGAAGCAAGTCTTTATTTACAAGTGATGACATTAATGATGGATAACACAAAGAGAATCTGTTCAGTAATATAATTTTGAAGTCAATCAAGAAACTCATAGTAATTAATAGATACTTCATTTTAATTTCTTGCAACAGATGCATGTGCTTCTCTTGGCAGTTAACTGCTTTCAGGCACTAATTTGACACCATATGGGTGTCAGATTTCTGATCTCAACAACTGCTTAATTAATTGATGTCTTTATCTTTGAATGGGTTGTGTCGTCTCAGATCAAAAACCAAAATATGCTATAATTGTGAATAGAGAGAGCTTTCCTTAGAGTGTAATGCAGCATAACACCAGACACTGGGGTATGTTATGTTTATGATTGATTTCACTTGGGGATCACATTGACAAAAGTGTGAGAAAGAGAGAGGAGACAGAAACTGAAGACAGTGCTGGGAAGCATATACATAAAGTACTGCTAACTCCCAAAATCATGAATCACTCTCCCGAATAAAAACAACTAAACAAAACCAACAAAACCCAGAGATGGTTCTGAAGGTGGTACGCTGTAGAAACAGATAAACAGAAACATCCAATTTTAAAATTTCCTCTAGCCCATTCCAGCAAATGGAGCTTAGCCTGGAATTTAGTGAAACTTAAAATATAAGTATGCGATTTGACATTAGATGCTTCAAAACTGTTTCCACAGCTGTTGCAGTCCGCTGCAGTTTGTCTCACTCCATCTCTAGAAGATATAGTAGAGTGGAAAAGATGCAGACAAAAGGTTGACAAAGGTGATGAGAAGTATGGAATCAGCAAAAGAATTATAACTCTTTAGCTGGTAAAAGAGGTGACTAATAATAAATGTAGCATATCTGCTATGTTTCCTTGTATGAGGAAGGTGAATAGGTGCCACAGGTGAATACTCACCATTTATTCACTTTTTCTTACCATGCAAGATGGTGCACTAAATGTATGGTGTTTAAAAAAAAAAAAAAAAAAAGAAGAAAGAAATTTTTTCACCCAAAGCATAATTAACTCACTGTCACAGGATGTTGTGGAAGCCAAGAGATATAAATGGATTCAAAATAGGAATATAGAATTTTGCAAAGAATAGGTCCATTGATGAATATAAAAAACAATGGCCCAGATGTAACCTCTTGCTCAAAATTTCTCTGAACTCTTGATTGCTGGCAGTTGTAGCCTTGCCCAAGGAAGGGTTATTTGAGTTTGCCTGTTTTCTTCTGTTCTTTGCTTAGCCAACCTCAGCTGGCTAGTGGAAAAGAAAGGCTACTGTGCTGCACGGATTTGTTTGGCCCCATCATGATCTTTACATTTTACAAAAGAGAAGTTAATAAAAGAATAGAATTTTGCAAAAGTTCCACACTTCTCATCTCTATCAGTCCTGCTCTGTTTCTACTGTAATCACAAAAGGACAGAGAAAAACTTCAGGGTCTGGGGTGGGGAGGGAAATCTTTCTGGGAATCATAGAATCATAGAATGTTAGGGGTTGAAAGGGACCTAGAAAGATCATCTAGTCAAACCCCCCTGCCAGAGCAGGATCACCTAGACCAAGTCACACAGGAACGTGTCCAGGCAGGTCTTGAACGCCTCCAGAAAAGGAGACTCCACAACCCCCCTGGGCAGCCTGTTCCAGTGCTCTGTCACCCTCACTGTGAAAAAGTTTTTCCTTGTGTTTATCCTAAACCTCTTGTGCTCCAACTTATTCCCATTGCCTCTTGTCCTAACATTGGATGACATTGAGAAGAGCCTGGCTCCATCTTCCCTACACTTGCCCTTAACATACTTATAGACATTAATGAGGTCCCCCCTCAGTCTCCTCTTCTCCAGGCTAAAGAGACCCAGCTCTCTCATCCTCTCCTCATAAGGGAGATGCTCCACTCCCTTAATAATCTTGGTGGCCCTGTGCTGGACTCTCTCCAGTAGCTCTACATCTTTCTTGAACTGGGGTGCCCAGAACTGGACACATTAGTCCAGGTGGGGCCTCACCAGGGCAGAGTAGAGGGGGAGGAGAACCTCCCTCGACCTGCTGACCACACTCTTCTTAATGCACCCCAGGATGCCATTGGCCTTCTTGGCAGCGAGGGCACATTTTTGGCTCATGGTCATCTTGCTGTCCACCAGGACCCCTAGGTCTTTTTCCCCAGATCTGCTCTCCAACAGATCAGCCCCCAGCCTATACTGATTCATGAGGATGTTCTTCCCCAGATGCAGCACTTTACAGTTGCTCTTTTTAAATTGCATTAAATTTCTCCTCGCCCAGCTCTCCAGCCTGTCCAAGTCACGTTGGATGGCAGCACAGTCTTCTGGAATGTTAGCCACTCCTCCCAGTTTTGTATCATCAGAAAACTGGCTGATGGTATGCTCCATCCGTTTGTCCAGGTCATTAGTCATAGTCAAAAGGACTATCATTTTAAACAAAATCCTCACATTCACAACAAAGAAATATGAATTCTATCAGGAGAAACAGAAGAACTATACCTTGGATGCTGATCAGGAATTGTCACAAATCCTTTTCAAACTGTTGCATTTCAAACACGTTTCTTCCTTAAAAAAAAAAAGAAAAAAAAAGAAAAAAAAAATTGTTTTTCTTGTAACTGTATCAGAAAGGGAATTCCCTGTCTCTATGAGGAACATTGAGATTTCTTCTGAGTCAGATATGTTTCTTATATCACAGTTTGAGGACAGTACAACTTAACTTGTGCTTTCAAGTATGGTTTTAATTCCAGTTTAAAAGGGGTTTTCTGGATTCAGAGTCGAGTTCTTGACTGATCTCTACCAAAAATGTCAAGCCAATACTCAGTATCATCTTCCCTCCCATAGTGCCCAGAAATGTCCATCTCCACTCACCTACTGTACCACAGTCCCACAGACCCTCAGGCTACAATGCAGCCATGGTTAACTACTTGCAAATACCATCTTGATTTAGCAGCCACATCCTGCTGTTTGTAAGTTTTATCTTGCTCTTTGCCAGCAGCTCACTCCCACAAAGGATAGAGGTCAGCAGAAGGATCCAACACTGTTTGGCAACCACCATTCCTCCACCAAATGGAATTCATGAGCTTCCAGAGACATACAGTTGCCAGAGGATGAGCCCTGCCTGAGACAGGTATTCTGCTATGGTGCTCCCACACTGGTGGGAGGACTCACACTACTCTCAGTGTATCCTGAAGTCCGGGTCAAGAGTGACAGGGTCACAGCAAAACAGCATGGAGATCATCAGCTCACATGCTTGGTCAGACAGAGAAAGGATTGGCATCACTCAGCATCTGTAGTTTTCAGCTTCTCTTTTCCTGGGGATATGATGTGGAAACAAAGAAAACAATTTTTTTATGAAACTGAGTTAAATCAAATGTAATTTGCCTTATAATGAAGTGTCACCATAAGCCTGTGTGGGCCAAGGCAGTGTGTTTAGGTCAACTATTCAGGCTCCCTAGTATGGCCTCCCCTGTAAAAGTTACTGCTTTAGAAAAGATTGCATTAACTTTATTCTCAGTCAGGTGATATTTACCACATGAGGAGTAATACGAAAAATGAAAATGAAAATTTAATTGAGGTTGCAAGAAAAAGGAACATCCAAATTAAACACCAATTACCATCAGGTACTGAGTTACTCCAAATGATGCATAACTAACATTTGGTGAAGTCCGAACTCTTCAGGTTTGTGGTTTCATCTGTATCAGCTATCAGTAATGCAAAAGAAAAGCAGAAGTGTTTTCTTAAAGTAAGACTTTCTTACTGACACTTGTCAGTGAGAACTGAACTCTAGCTGACACAAGTAATGAATAAATCATAATTATTGGGAAGCACTAAAAATACATTTGTCCCTTCCTCAACTCTCCGGAATAATGTTTCCTTTATGGTTCCCACCAAGTTAAACGTCAGTAACTGGTCAGATGTGGACTACTGGTGGTTGTCATGCAAGCTGTAACTGGAAATCTAAAAATGTACCACCAAAACCTAATAGTGAAACTGCAGGCTCAGACAACTGATGAAGCAGAAAGGGTAGGTGTGATTTTCTAGCACAGCCTGCCTGTTGACATCAATCCATTTCCTGTTCACCTTACTCACATGAGTAGCCCTACTGAGATCAGCTAAATCAATTGTGTAAGCAAAACAGCTTTTGAATCTCTTGCTTCTCAGCAGACATGTCCTAAGTCCAAAGAATCTCGCTAGCAATTTCATGCACAAAGGTGTTTTCTATCATCCCTTATAGAATCTTACTCTCCTTTTTAGAAATCAGTTGTTCCCTTTCATGTAAATTTACCCATCTTACTCTCATTCCTCTGCCAAGTGAATGCCAGTGGAACAGTGATTTCTGACCCACAAATTAAGCAACATGCTAAAACTGGGTGCTTATACACAGTGTAGGCAGCTAAGTATGATACAAATACTTAAAGGTGGAAAACAGAATTCAGAACAACCAAAGTAGACACATATTGCAATGACTGCACAGGAAACATTAGTACACAGCACCAGCAAACACAGATGACTGATCACATTTGGCCTTTTGCTTGGACTTGTTCCAGATATCCAGCCACACACATTCCTCTCAGTATCTCAGTATGGGATCTTAAAAAGGTGCTGCAGAAATTGCAAAATTGGTATCCAGTCTGATGCAATCTTGTCTAATCACTTGTCCCACAGCCGTAAGTTGCAGCTCATGTTTCCTGAGTCCCACGATCATGTCTCTCCTTCCCTTCCCCTTTTATCTTCATCTTTCTCCCCCTCACTTCCTTTTCCTATTCGACTAACTCTTCTGCACCATTACCCTATCACCCTGTTCTCCCAGACGCATATTCATCAGGGGGTGTAAATCAGCATTGGTGCATTGATGTCAATAGGAACGATGTCAGCTAAAAACCTGGCTGACAACACTCATTTGAAATGCAGAAATTCAGTCTTGCACCCCTGCCTCTCCTTGCTGAGAATGCTTTGCCTCTGCATGGGATGTTGGTGCCTGGCACAGCCCCTCCTTGCCACCTCATCCCATTAAAACATGAACTGTTCACAGGGCTCTCTCTGTTGGCAAGAGTTAAGTGCTGGGTCAAAAAAAGCCTTGACATCCCAACAAAAATTATTTTGTGTTGTTCTAACACTGCTACTAACAGATAACAATGGCTAAGGCTGCTGTTCTGCAGTGTCAGAGCGCATACATCAGGGTCTTTAAACCCTCACCACTACTCAGCAAGATGCCCAAGCTCTCAATATTTCTGCTAGTCTTCTCATAATTTTTGAAGTCCCTTGCAGCCCTTTTATACATACGGCATCAAACACTGATTGCAGGATGGCGGCCTTGTCATGTTAAGAAAACAATGGCTTAGGTCCAAGCTACAGTGTTTTTCTTTCTGTGGGATGATCAAAGGGCTATAAACAAAGGCACAGAGAAGGTCTCCCAGACAAGTTTCTGCAGTGATTACACTGAGGTTGCAGACAATGGGCAAAGTACAGTAAAGTCAGTGAAAGTGAAAAAGGACTGGTAGGCAAAATGATGTTTTCAGAGCCTCAGAGAACTCAGCTGATGAAAAGGTGATTTACTGGCTCCCTCTGATTTCTCCTTAACTCAGTGACAGGCGTCATAAAGAGAGTTTGGGTTAGCCTGTTTAATTTTGATTTTTTTTTAATCTCTTTTACCTTATGACACTATTGTTCCAGCCCCTGGCCCCCGAGAGATCCCCCTGGCTTCCCCCTGAACCATTGTAAGAAGAATGGTGTATCCAAGGGTGTTGGAAAAGCCTGTGGCATTGTTTTGCTGTCATGCAAACCTGGCTACATTATCATTATTATCATAGACTGACATCTTTCATTGCCTTTTCTGTTTTCCAAGACAAAAGACCCAGCTGAGATTGGAACAAAGGAGAATACAGGGAAAAGGAGAGAATATGTCAAGCAAGAATAGTTTGGAAAGGGCCAAAAGTGGAAAAGGAAGTCTAATTCTAGCCTCATCCAGGGGAAAAAAAGTTTTTTGAGAAATGTAAACAAATCAGGAAATCCTGGCACTTACTCCAGTTCCGATTTGGCGAAACACACCAACCCTTTCCCTGTGTGTGAGCTGCTGTTTGTGAATGAAATCCAGATTAGGTTATTCATTGAGCCCTGCCAGTCCCACAGTTTCCAGGTTTCCTTTTGCCTATGGCATAGCTTAAACCTTAAAATAATAATAATAAAAAAAACATATGCATGTTATTAACTCTACATATTCAAATGGAAATACAATGCTATCATAAATCTCCTTTTTTTTTTTTTTTTTTCTAATGTAAATTCCTTTCTCCAGCATGAAGCTGCAGGAAAGCCATTGTATCTGTGCAATCTAAACTTGAAAGGGAATTTTTGTTAAACTAGTTATGATAGGGGAAACATGTTTTTCACTGAGTTGAAAGATTAAAGTTGGCCATAAAAAGGGGTGGAGGGGCTGGGGGAGGATTATTGGTTGCTCAACTAATGATTAGATACAGGACTTCAAGGACAAATTAAGGAGCACAAAAAGAAAGATTTCTGAAGATAAGCAAAACCAGCTCCAATAATATCAACTAAAAGATGCCTTGTTTATCATGGATTTTAATCTCCCCCAGTTCTATTCTACCCCTATTAGTCTAATTAGACAAAGAGAGTGTAAACCCCAAAAGAGACAACCAATGTTTTCTAGACCTTGAAGTCTGCCCAGCCTATCTGTCTTCCAACTTGCCCTTCTTTTGCCTGTCTCCCAAGTGTGGGTAATTTCCCTCTCTCTTGTGATTCCAGCTTAAACAGCTTCTTTGTAACACTTTTTCTCCCCTTGATTTTATTTTTGATTCCTTACAGAAATAAGACACCAGTTGCCAAAATGCCCTTCTCCCGAGTCAAAATAGTTTCTGGCTCATTAACACTGTCTGTTTAGGGCAGGGAGGGGGAGCAGGGAGAGAAGAGGGGGTTGAATACTGCTGCTCTTACCTCAGGCAGGGTTTATCTGTATCCCAAAGACTGTTGAGGGCTACACTGAAGGATTGGTCAGAACCCATAAAAATAAAGTACCTAGGAGGAGCAAAATCCATCGTGTAGCTCTAAATGACCAAAACAAAGCAGTGTACCTTGTCCATGGAGAAAAGAATAAAAGAGTTTCATAAATACCAGCCAGTAGCAATGATGAGCTCTCATAAAAAGTCTGCACAGTGAATTTCAAGGAGTCAAGGAAAAAATTCCAATCTACTCAGACTAATTTGGGCCTTAAGGGTGGCTTTGGCTCAGGACTGAGGAAGCCAGGAGCAATTTCAGCCCTACTCTGAGGTGGGCACATATGTAGTGATACCATTGATTTGTTGCCTCTGTGCCTTGCGTGCTCTCAGTCTAATCCTTGTGAAGTTAAAACTTCAGAAGAGCTGCTGGAATTGCTGCAGAGCTGGAGCTGTTCTTGTTTATTACGGAAGTCTTGCTTCCATATTTATTCTCTGTGTATGTGAGCATATGCACTGTTTGAGAGAGAAAAGATGGAGAAGGTAGTATTTGCACAATAATCTTTACTACTTAAAAATTGTTGGATCTTCTACCTGGAGATAATCAATGTCTGAGTCATTCAGAGGTAAAATCACAGTGAAAGTAACATGCCTTCATTTTACTGTGATATTACCACAGTGTCATGAACCCTTTTTCCATGTGGAAGCTGGACCTTAGTGTGATTTACATGGTGGTAAAACTAAAACGATGCTGGTTTTGGTTTATTTTTTTAAGGTATATGCATTTTTTTTAGTGGTAGAAGCTGTAGCTCCATTTTTAAAATGACATGGCCTGAAATACAATTCTGCAAAGTTTTTCAAATTTTACTGTTCTGGCAGGTTTTTTTTTCACATATTTACATTTTCTTAACAGAAATAATTCTGTGGCCAGCTTTTTCAGAAACTGTAATAGGTTGCTACCCATCCAGATTTTCCTAAATTAAAAAAAAAAAAAAAAAAAAAAAAAAAAAAAAAAAAA
>JANVCC010000018.1:46587855-46668365 GCA_025345505.1 Todiramphus chloris collaris | reverse complement strand
AAGGAGAACATGTACAGTTTCCTAGTAGGAGATCACATTTTAAGCTCAGCAGTTTGCTGAATGCTCCTGATAATAAAGTTGTGATTGGAGACTGTTAAATCTGCAGCATCATTTTCCAAATTGGTTAACTGATGCAGTTGCACTCTAAAAACTTGTTAAACCAACTTTTGGTCTGTAGGGATTTAGCACACTGACTATCACTTGTACAGCCAGGAAAATCCAGTTCTAAGCAATGACCACTTATTCCTGGTAATGATTAAATAGGTTCCACAAGATCATTTGAAAAGTGGTTTGTTTAAATACCATTTACTTGAAGGCCATTAAATCTCTGGAGTTCAAGGGTAGCAAGGGAGATAATGTCAAGGCAATGATATCACATCTCTATTTTATGACACCAACTGTGCCATAGATTACCCTTTGTACATGATTTAGGTGTGGAGAAAAGCTATTCTATTAATCTGTCTTATCCTTCACCTTCTATCAAGACAGTTCATATTAAGAAGGGGAGGTTGGGAGGATAAGAAACTTAGGACAATAGCCATAAGGAGTCTCTGTCAAAAGCTACATTTACTGCACAGCACGATCTTTTCTGCAGAGTGCACTTTCTTGCCACAGTGCCATTATGTCACACACCCGTGATTGACCATCTCCTAAAAACCAGTTTTGTGTATTTGCTTAAAATCGATCACCTGCTGTCTGGCAATATTTGGATGCTGTTTCAAGGCTCATTCCAGAAATGCTGTTCTCAGAAGTACCACAACTTGTTTAACTAGTAAAAAGCAGAATGGGTGGAAGCCCAGCTCTGCAGAAGCGGGTGGCAGAGATCCAGTGGTATGAATTGAGGCCAGGATCTTTTTCCCATGATGTTCCCATAAATGAATTAAAAAAAACGCCATGAAAGTAGGACACAGCACAGCTCTCCATGATCATAAATTTGCACCATATCCTGCCATTCATATGCAGCCACCAGTGCCTTTGAAATCACTGAGTCAATGGGAGACTTGCCTCACAAGGATTACATCCTCAAATTGTTGAACTTTCATGTGCGTAACTGAACAGAATTTCCTTTGAAATGAAGACAAAAACCCTTGTGAAGTTAAAAAGTGAATCTGAATTTTTTACTTTTCTGAGTCTGTAGTTCTTGCCTTGGGTCTCATTTTCGGAAATACAGATTTGGATGTGATCCAAAACTTTTTCAGCACCTCATCATTATTAACTCAGCGTTTCTGCGTGAATGTGAATTTTCCAGTCCTCACTGACTAGACAGGCAAACAAAGTTAAATCAGTCAGGGCATGCTTGACACATCTACTACAGCAAAGGAAGAAGAGTGGAGGAGCTTTAAAATGGGGCATCAAAACACAAAGTAGTTAAAATGAATGCACTCACTCTACCAGGGCAGTAACAGAGAATTGATTAAAACTCTGCCTGATAGGAAGTCCACAGGAAGCGGCAGTGAAAAGAAGACATTTAAAAGCAATGGGATTTACTATAAAACAACATTTGAGTTTACCAGAAGCCATGTGAACTTAAACAGCTGCTGTATATGAGAATGATACTATCTAAATAGATGGTTTACCATGGGTTTCCATAGCTTGCCAGGATTTTGTTGTGTTTATAGTTTCTCTTGTGGTGGCCATATCATTTCTGACTAGAGCATCACACAGAGTATACTTTAATCCACAAAAAGAAATGTTCACCACCAGCTACCTATTTCTGACACACTAACTCAGGCAGGCTTAAATTATCATCTGTTTCTCTTTCACCTCCATGTCTTGCCCAGATCTTGAGCTTGGTGGATCAAGGCACAAAGAGGTCTGGCAATTTAAGCAATTGCACAGGGAGTCAGTAGTTTAGGTGAGATTATGGCCTGAAACTCTCCCAGTTCCCACCAGTTTGCTGCAACTACCAGGCCTTAGAGCCTGCCCTTGGGATGAAGTGTGTGGAACTGATTGGAGAGTGGGAGCATCAGCTAGTGAAAAACCCAACAGCTCCCTTTCAACACTTACTCTCCTTTTTTCCACTTTTGCCATTTAGAATTGTATTTGCTTAAAGGTGACTTTATCTGAGAAGAAAACAATGCCTTATATGTCCCTAAGGAAAGGTCTTCTGTGCCTGTTATGTTCCAGCTCTGGCAAGGATGTGCTTTCTGTCAGGGAATCAACCCTTGCCCCATCCCAGTCCTCATACCTAATGGGTAGCTACATACTTGCCATGAATATGTGTGAACACACACTGCCTGGATTCAGCCAGTGAACTTTGTTCAGGGACTACTCTTTAATTCTTCTGGGCATGTAATTTTTTACCATGGGTTCATTGCCAGCTACCAGAAGGCAGCCTTGCTGCTGGAGGTATCCACTGAACTCCCTTCCTGCCCCAGATCACCATTCATGCCCTGAGCCTGCCCCCTTCCTTCTGTCAGTATAGGCATTTGGGGGACACCTGGTTCAGGGAGATGGATCACACCGTAGCAGATCTGTCCCACTCAAGAGCTTTTTAAATTTACTTTATTTTTTTTTTCTGGACAACCCAGCTCTCTGCTCTGATCCCACAAAAGCCTACAGGGAGTGGGGATTACAGGTTGGGAAGGAATGACTGGGGCATATGCACAACCAATCTAAACCAAATTTGTTAGCTGTAGAGAGGTCTCAAAGGGTGCAGAGGAGAAATTAAAGAAAAGAGATACTTTTTTTTTCCAGTTCCAAGAAATCAATGTGTCATGAATTCACCCCTCATGAAGCATCAGAGACAGCAGTGGTGAATGAATTCTCTGCATGTAAAGCTTCATGCAAAACTCAAACCTTATAAGACATCAGAGAACCCAACCACAAGACACGTTTCCTCACAGACTGGGCTCCGTTCACTTTGCTGTTCACAGACCTACTAATTTCTTTTTAGTCTTTGATAAGATCTGGTGGTTCACTGTAGTCTAACCTCTATGCAGAGGATGAGTGAAAAGGAACCAGGTGATCAGAGTATTCTCTGCTCTTGCATAATGAAGCACAGTAATTCCTGTGGAGATGTCACAGCTGGTAACCCTACCTGTCAGGCTGCCACACCAGCAGTTTATAAAGGATCCTGATAGTGCCTTTGTTTTCATTTATTTCTAACCTGTCTGTGTCATATTTGCTGTGCTGGTTCCCTTGCTTTATTTTGAAAAGAAAATGAGCTCTTTATGAGGAGAAATTTCACCAGAGGAAGAAACTAGGCTGTTATGATGATCGATATGATAAAAATACAGTGTTGCCCTGGGGTCTGATGTTTGGTCATATCTAATAAAAATGACTGTGCTTTTTCACCAGCTCCATGTCTCCCGTGGGAGACAATTCCACAGGGAATTGTGGATCTTACTGTAAAGAGACTTTCCTGCTTATTTCTTCCTTTTTTTTTTTCTGACACACATATCTGCATTACCTAAAGTTATCAATTATTATAAATGATCCTCCTTTTAAAAATGCATTTAACTCTTCTGATATAAATCTTCTCTAGTAAATTAATCACTTCAAACCCCACATAATTTTTCATGTAGTTTAATCCAACCACAGTATGTATTTTTGGTTAACAGAAAAAGGAACTATTTCGATGACATCTGTCTGTGCCTTATGGCCAATAATTGTGTTGGTTCTTTCTAGTGACCCTATTCTTGCAAATTCATGTTTAATATTTTGTCCATAAGAGCTGGCCAAAAATGGTGGTAATGCTTCATGGTAATTTTGGATTTCTGAGCTTTTGTCCATCCTAGATTGAATTTTAGAAAAGGCTTGGTTTAGGATTTTCTTCTGTCATCTCTTCACCTTTCCATCTCATAGTTTTTCCAGACAACTGAAAAAGAAGAAAAGCTAGAAAGGGAAGAAAACTTGTAGAATTATTTATTTATAGTGTTTTTGCCCTTTCCTACCTCAGAAGGACTCAGTCCAGAAGATATGCTAGGGTCTTCTTTTTCCCCACAGATGTAATTACTAAAACAAATCAATTTTACTTCTACAGCCTCTTTAAAACTAATCTGTTATTCTCCATGCTCACTAACAGACTCCCTAGTTACTACAGTCCTCCCCTCTTGGATCTTCCTGACATTCACCCTGGCCTGTTTTAAATTACCCAAAATGCATCCTCAGGACACATCAAAAAGTTAATGAGGAATCGAAAAGATAATTTTTAAGTATGAGAAGTTTACATAATGCTACCTGGAAGTGACTGGTTACTGTTCAAATCGGCAAGAGAGATGACAGATATGTTATCAGGGTGCTAGAAAGCTGATGGAAAAGTATGCAAACCTGATGCTGGCCTGTCTCATGAAGCAGGCTAAAGCTGACACTGCCTTGAGATCTTTAGTGAGAGATTTTTCAACTAAGCCTCGATTATACAACTGAAATACAAAGAAGCTATTCATTGGGTATGCTGCCTTCAATATATGGATTTGGATTATGTGCCTCCTAAAACATTCATCGAGAGTGCTGATTCCCGTTATGGTCTCCAGAATCTGGCTCTCAATCTGGAAAACAAACTTAGTTCACCCCTACCTTGTTTTTCGTATTTGAGTTGTCAGTCACAGCCTGGGAGATTTTCAAGGAGTACCTGTATGTATAGCAAATTTTGCTTGCCATTTTTCCCTCCTCTTTGCACCTACAATGTGGGCTAGCATGGGGGCAGAAGTGGCTCTACTGCTGGAGCTTGCACGGCGATGACCATCTCTGACAGTAAAACCCACTGGAGCATTTTATGCAAAACACAGATGTCAACCAAGATTCCCAGCCAGAGGCTTACTTGACTTTATAAGTACTACTATTCCCCTTCTTTCTGGTTATTCCTCCTGACCTTTCATTTCAATTATTGACAGAGGGAAAAAAAGTTAAAAAAACCCCAAACGACAAAATCAGAATACCTGCAGTGTCCGGGAGAAATGCAGCTGACTACATAAGCCCTGCCTGACTCATAGTGTTATCCACCAGTATCTTCTAGTAAAAGCAGGGGATAGGGATAAGCAAAGCCAGACAAGAGAGCTCTGGGCCAGCCGCTTTCTGCACTCTTTCCCCAGGGCTGTCTGAGCCTCTGCCCAGCAGCCCAGAGAGGACACAGCAGCCAGACTCCACCTACACAAAGTTGGCACGTCTAGTTGCCTACATGCACTGAGAAAGCTTCTCTCCTTTCTTCCTCTGGGATTTTAGAGCCAGGATGCAGGGCATGTGAAATGAATGAGCATAGGCTCTCTTTTGTCATCACCAAGTGGTAGTGGTAGTGGTAGCCCTCTCTGGGACTGCACACATCTGGCATGAGAGGAATTCCAATTTGCCATTTTCCACCTCACCAAGTCGGGAGGTAAGATGCAGGTCAGTAACATGACATAGACTCACAACCCAGAGGCCAAGATATTGCCTGGGACAAAACACATGTTCTCCCAAGTCACACAGGTTGTGAGTGATGAACTGCTTTGTAGCTTCTCCCCATGGGACAGGACATTTATGAGTGATGTTTTGCAGTCGTCCAGGATTCACAGAAATGAGGAAACTGCCTGCAGTTTCCAGGGTCTGCACAGGAGAGCTCAATGGAGGACAGGCCTTTTGCAAAGGAAATTATTCATCCACGCTGCAATGTGCCAACTGTGTGAACAACATTAAGTCCAGCACTAATTCTCACTCTTTCAGGCCAGCCTTCAAATGAGGATTGGCAACTTAGCCAACAGACCTAGAAAAAAATACATTAGGCAATTTATCTTTCCATAGAAAACCCTCTTCAAAAAACAGTATGTCCATGCCCTTCCTATTGCCTGTGGTGTGGGACCTGCTGTCCTGATCAGCTCAAGCTCCTAGCCCGTTGATGAACTGGGTGTGCAAAGAAACTCGCTTTGCGGCTGGTCTGAGGCAGCTCTGGGAACACCTCAGACACGCTGCAGAACAAAATCAGTAATCATTTAAATTATTCCCAGGACTCCCTGAGTGACATCTGCTGCAAACAGAAGAAGCAATTCAGATGAAGGCATTTGTAAGAAGTATCTAGGGAATGTTTTGGTTGTAATTTTAAGAAGTAGAAGTGGGGAGAAAGGTGAGGCCCACGAGAGTGCAAAAAACAGATCTGTTCCAACTACCTACAAAGGTCACAGCATTTCTGGAGCCTACTTCTCATTCTTTTTAGACCCTCCCCACCCTCTGAGCACCAGGTGTGTGCCCCAGCATGCTAGTCCTGGGAGTTTTTAGGAGGAACAGAGAGCAGCCCCACCATGCTGGCAGCAAGAGGCCAGCTGGCTAGGAGCTTACCCCTCTGAGATGAGCCTCACTCCTGCAAGGACCTCTGGTGTCAGGCCAGGCTTGTGTTTGTGATGAATGGTTGACCCCCAGGAGCCGGACAGTCAGGCTGTAGCGTGCCTGTGGCCATGTATTGTCTCACCTTACTCCATACCATCTTGCTGCCGTTCTTAGGGTGAGCTGGAGGGAAGGCAACCAGCAAGTCAGGACACCACATATCCTGAAATCCATGCCTCATGGGGAGTATTTTGCATCCAAAGGAAGACCACACCTATTTGTGCTTTCTGTCTGCTGCCTGCCTGCTTGCAAATGGTGGCTGTAGACAGTGCTTTTGCCCATTCAAAACACCAGGCTGTTGGGACCAGCTTCTGCTGGCATATGAGCAGGGTATGGAGGAGAGTGCCTGAGCAGCCCATGCTAGTGGAGCTGCACCAATGCACAGGCACCCTGAAAGGAGTTGCCCTCATCTCTATCGTGATGTGGCCAGTCAGTCAGCAAACACAGGGAACCTAGCACTAGTTCAGAAGGGTGGCAGGACGCCTTTGCAAACCAGGGTCCAAGAGGGGATTGGACTCTGTACCTGTGCAGGTCCCACTGAATAGTGAGGAGAGTGAGGAGAGCTCAACCCCTAAACAATGATTGCCTTTGGGATGTGACCAGGGGTGCAAAAAGTAAAGGGTGCTGTCAAGGTGACAGTGGTTTCTGGGGTGCTGACAGGGACCCTGTAACAGGACAACATTGACATGGTCTGTACAGATGAAAATAGCCAGTGGTGGGCATGAACTCAATAGCATGGCCATGAATTCACAACAAATAAAACTCCTCTCGTTCAAGGGAGAAACCCTTTTGTTTTCAGACAGAGGCTGAAAATCTATCTATATCTAAGACCAAGTAAATATACACTGACTTTCTGCTTTTTAAAAAGTTATTTTAAAAATCATGTTTGAAATTACCCAAGAACTTGTGCCAAGAAATTTACTTAGTGAAAAAAAAATTACTTCACTCATTTTAAAAAATTCTAATAAGAAATGTGCCATAAATGTAATTTATTAATATGTAACTGATGAACATAAACATAAAATTATTTGAACCTTGGCATATATCTGTTGGAGAGCTGGAATTTAGTTCCTCGTGCTGGGGATAAGTGGATGGGAAAAATATTTAGGAATATCCCTTCTTCTTACTTCACACCATTACAGAACTTCTGTCTGGATTACCAGCTAATGGAATACTCTGATTGCTCTGATGACTAGTATTTGAGTAAGGATTTGCCTGTTGGGGGAAAGAGCAAAGGCTGACAACTGACTCATCCCATGAGGTCCCTTTCCTAGGCAAGTATTTATCTTGTTCTCAAATGAGTAATTGCCCACTGAGATCAGGTTCTGAAAATAGTAGATCGAAGCATAACAGCACTGCTTCTTTTTCATGTGGATACACCGAGGTCAGAAAAGCTACTGTGCATTTATCAGAGCTCCCCACTACCCTTCTTGGTGACAGCTCAGCCCAGACCAGCCTTTGATCAAAAAGAGAGCAAATGGTTTCCAGCATTCTGGACAAAAAAGTAAGGCTATAGTCATGAAATAATTGGCTGATAATGCATCATGTTGACCTTACCCTGATTTGAGTCCTTATAAAATCTTTTGAACAGGAATCTACATCCACTTCGGTGCTCAAGTTTTTTGATGGGAGTTCCCTTGAGGGCCCTGAGCAAACCTGCACTGAGAGACAGAGGAGCTGTCCCCTCCTTGCAGCCATTGTGGCTGCAACACAAGTGAGACCAACCAGGTCTGGCATGGGTTTCCACCACCAGTTCCAGAGTGCCTTACAGCACTATCAAACAATCCTGCTTGGGCAAGCCAGATGGTGCATGCTTCTTGCTGAAAAGGCCCATGTCATAGCCAGATCCTCCGGGGAAGGCAGGGCGCCTGGATGCTGAGCCGTCCTGAGAACAACGTGGGTGCATGACACCCACACCTTGGCATCCCAGGGCCAGACATACAGCCTTTAATCATCTCCTGACCTGCATCTCACCTTACAGCATGCATTTATTCAAAGAAACATTGGTTTGAACTGCTAGGACATACTATACCTGGCTAAACAACAGGTGTCAAAATAAATGCAACCTCTTCTGAAATATCTGGGGAAATCAGAGCAGAAATTTGTTGCCAGCCTGTCAAATAAGGAGTGAACATTAGTTTATTTGTGTGTAGCTAGGTAAACAATTTGTTAGTTTAGCATCCAGGGCTTTGTTGCTAACTGTTCTTTCAAAGCATGGTGGACAAATATTTGAAGGTTAGAAACTGCCTATATGTATCCGAACTGGAAGATTATGGACAGTCTGAAGAAGATCAGTATAGAGAGCTACACCATCTTAAATGACATTAAATTGTACCCTTTGAGTTACATATCCCTATTTCTAGTGATGCCTACAATAGTTACTTGCTACATTGATGAAAGTTTACTCAAAAACTGCAAGACTTAAAGCTGTGATATAAAAAGGTTGGGTATATCCAGAGACATACAGAGAGCGGCCTTAGCAGGGAGAATCAAAGAAGGGAAGCAATGTCTCCTATACAGAAGAGGAAATCGTTTCTGATAAGTAGCCTTTGGTGAAGTTGTAGTGCTTAGAGTCCTTCCTGCTGTGCATTGCCAGTCTGAAAAGCCTGGGGTATTTAATAATGTTACCCCTCTTCTGCAGGAAAATAATCTGTTGCTTCCATTGAAAGGTTGAACTTGTGAGAATTTTTAAATGTCCTTCTGCAGGTGAATGAAATAAATGACAGACGGAGGCAGGCTGCTGATTCGGATTCAATTACTTTAATGTTCCCATACTCTGGTGGTGGTAATCCAGGAAGCCAAAGAAGACAGGAAAGACTGTCGAATAATACACATCATTCAAATGCATTTGAATAACCTCCTTTGACCTCTATATATTTTTAATGAAAGAGATTTGTTAAGCAGACTTTAGCATTGGCAGAATAAAAAAAAAAAAAAAAAAAGAAAAAAGAAACCACCTTTGAAATATTCTGGGTATTAGGATTATCTGGTCACCAATAAGCATGAAGGAGTCAAAACAAAAGCTCTGCTTTCCATGTAAAGAGAGACAGGAGGTTCTTTTACAACATGAAGGTTATCTAAAAATCAAATACACACCAAAAGCTGTATGGCTGCTGCTGGCACCCTCTAAACCCACCTATTTGTTCATTTCTGTGAAGCTGAGATCTGTTAAAGGCATTTTTTCAAAATAAAATAAACCCCCTTTTCAGCAGATTTAGACCTTAAAGATGCACTGGGTTGACTTGCCTGAACCAGTGATGAAAACTGCTGCACATCAAATGCATTAACTTAACAGGGTGTTTCACAGAAGAGTTGCGCTAATTACCGGATTGGGCATACTGATCTATGCTTTGTGAAGAGGTTTTGAAAATGTTTTCCTTTCAAACTTCATGAGACATCTCTGACCATAATCAGTTTATTCATTTGGAAGATTTAAGTCTCACATCGGGTGGCTGCTGAAAGCCTGCAACAGTTTTCTAACCTAAGGCTGGGCTGGCCATTTTCATGCAAATGATCTGATTACCTAAGACGCAGCATCTTCCATGTCATTGGAGTTCCAAGCAGAGAGAAGACCTCAGTGTCTAGGACCTCTTCATCACTAGAAAAATATTCTGCTTTTTCAGTTTTGGAGGAATTGAACACTGTTGGCTTTTTCAATACCATGTCCATGTATTCTGTTTAGTCTGTCCTCTTTTAGCATGTATCCTCATCCAGTGCCAATGAGAAGCAAGACTGTCACTGTACTGCCCTACCATCTGCAGAGGTACCTGTTCACTTCAGTTAGATTGATATTCTGTATCTCAACACAGGATTGCAGCATATAGTTTAACCATCTGAAAGCAGACAGCAAACTAGCCCCTGACCACTACTAGTTACTCCTGTACAGATTCAGATGTGCCCACCCAGCACAAAGGCAGCACCACCAAAATAAAGTTAAGGATTTATGTAGAACAAGGGCAATATTGAAAAGAGACACCCCCCCCCCAGAATTATCTCAAAATAAGTCAACTATCTACAAGCTTACTGGCTATCTAGTCACCACCATGAACATCTTCACAGATTGTGCCTTCCCACCCAGATCAGTGAACCTTGTCTCATGGTCCCTCCTCTAAGCTGAAAATCCATTTACCTCTCCAGATTCACAGACAGTGTCTTTTAAAGGCCACTTAACCCACTCAATCTCCCTTATTGTTTTTCAAGTTTGTTTGGAGATACTCTTACCTGGGACAGCGTTGCATTACCTTCCTGGTTGTTCTTACAGCAGCCCAAAATAAATTAGTGCAGGAGAGGCAAACAGCAAATCCTAGACACCATAAATGATCTGATCTGTCTGCAAAACAGGATTTTTCAGTAATGTCCTCAAAAGTACTAGACTTCACTATTCATAGGCACACATCTTCACTTCATACTGTGGCCATATGCCCAATGTGGCACTCATTTCATTAATGTGCTATAGAATCTTGCTTTTACATAAACTAGCAGCTTCCAGGTGTTATCAAGTCCAAGCTGCAGCCATTTATGAAGCTGGTTGGAAATGACCCTGCACACGCATGTTATTCCTCCGGCCTCTTTTAGGTATATACCTCTGAATGTGGTTAATTGAATCCCAGATGGACCAATTCACTGCTTCAAAAAAGAGTCTTGAGATCTAACTTATACATGGACACCTACAGGGTAGGCATCTAATTTTGGACCAAAAGTCCCACACAGTAGAGCAATGAAGCAGATTCTTACATGGCTCCATTCTGAGCTAGCCAGACATACACCAGGTCCACTCTGAAATTCATGTGGGTGTGCTATCATGGCAGCAAGCCCAGGCTAATAAACTGTACTGCCGGAGGAGTATGTGGCAATAATAATGTGACTACCTGACTTCTGGAAGGGAGTGAGGTAGGTAGGGTACAGTCTACTCTATAAACAGAGTGAAAAGGCAGCTGTCTGCACTTGTTTGTGTACTTTTTCTGCATTGTTTCGTCTTTATAAAAACTTGTGATTGGCACTAGATCTGTTCTGGATTCAAGATTTCAATTTAAGTATATGAATCAAGTGCCTTCTCCAATGTGCTCATTAGGTAAATTCTACTGTATCACATTAGTGCAGAGCAAGTCAAGACGCTTACACCTTGCCAACTAAAGTGTTATCCAGCCTACAAGTTAATAACTCTTAAAAGTCTTGCCAGCTTTGCTATGAAGTGTGAAAAATTCACCTGAAGCACAGTCATGCCAAAAGAACTCTAATGCAGATATATCAGCAAAAGTATCCTTCAGCTAGTGTAGTTTATTTAAGTCAATAAAAATTATAGTTGCTTATAGCTATAATTAATAGGCATCCTTGTGTACCCTGACATTCTTTTATATACCATACATATATCAGCTGCCGTAGTATAGGTAGACATACAGCAAACTATCAATAGTGAGTACAAAGACTGCTGGAGGAAGATTTCTGGATATGCTTTTTTTGCAATGTTTGAAATGTGCATAGTGTCTATGAAAGATCACACACTTTTCCCATTCTTAACTGGATACAGGTATAGTGTTCCCAGGGTAGGCTTTTAACCTGTTGGGGGCTTTTTGTACATACTAATTTAGTTATATATTCCTAAATGAAGAGATGTAAGCTATTCATGGCTTTTCTAGTAAACTTAGAATGAAAACAAAGTACGGTTTGAGACTTAACATACAACAATTTAAGTATTTGAGTTTATTGATTGCCCAAGGCTAATAAGGGCCTGATCCAAAGCCCACTGAAGACAGTGGGAGTCTTTCCACTGGCTTTAGTAGATTTTGCATCAGGCTTGAAGGGCTACCAAAAAAAAAAAAAAAAAAAAAAGACAGAAAGAAAGAGAATGTTGTCACAATTCAGCCAAATAAATGAAAGCTTTTGTCACTTATCATGATTTGAAACTAATTGCATGGAAAATTAGATTTATGCCCCTACAGAGCTGATGGAATCTGGATTCAAGCACTTTCTTTCTCCTGTATTTTAAAATATTTCATTTTCACTTTGTTAGTTCATTTTCAAGAAATAATCTCCACCCCTTCCTGTAAAAAGAATAGCTTCATCCTATAAGCGCCAAACCCAGAACTGATACTCATGGTTTTCCAGAAAAGAAATGCAGTTCCAGCTTTGTTATTGTCATAACTGCAAGCTTGGTTTTGCGTGTGAAAGGAGAGCGGGTGAGAGCTGAGTAAACAAAAGACGTGGGTTGGCTTTTGCTGCTTTTTCATGCAGCGGCCAAGCACTGGCCCTTCTGGCTGCCTATGCCTGAAGCTGAACCCCCTGTGCCCTCCCCGTGGGGGGCTTGCTGTGTCGTGGGCAGGGACCCCTCCAGCCTGGGGACCTGCTGTTGCTCCCTACCACTTGGGAGCCCCCACCTTGAGTGCCTCTTGCTGCTGCCTACAGCCCTGCCACTCACGGGGCACTGGGGAAAGTACCTCCTCCTTACATCCTATCTCTGCTCTTACATTGTTTAAATGACTTGCAAAGTAAATAAAATACATTTCTGACCCAGCTTGTGAGTGATTTCTGAAGAAAATAAAGGGATTGCGTGGGCCTTTCTTAGGCAGCCTTAAGAAATGGTTTATAAAAAGCAAGAAAATGAAAACTAGGGACTCCTTTTCATCTTGTTTTCTTGCTCAAACAAAGTTCTATTTGGTTGTTTGGAACAGATTTTCTACTTGGACAAAGCAGATGTGCCAGCTAGTCTATCCACTAGCCTAAAAAATTACTCCACTTAAGCAATCAACAAGACTCATCCTGCCATTTCCATGTGCTCACTATCAAAGAAGGTGAGCTGAAAAGCCCTGTCTATGAGATGTATGTGGGGGATCCAGGGTGTCCTTCTAACAAACCATGTTACAACAGGCTTTTTGGTACACGGCCACATTCCAGTGTTTCCCTTATGAAAGGGAGACATGCAGCAGCACATCCTCTTGCACACTAACCCAGGAGCTGCAGCAAGCTGCTCATCAGGGCCCTAAACAAGGGAAGGGTGAAATTGTTTTGTCTAATTTCCAACCCACTTGAATGTCATGGGTTTTAAAGTTCATCAGCCTTGAATGATTATATGGTTTGCATTCCTCTGAGGTGAGGCTGCAGGGGTGGGGTGAAGCAGAAAGAGGTCCTGGATGAAAAATGGGACAGAGGACACAAACAAAAACAGAGAGCCAATGAAAACAGGAGTAGAGAGAAAGAAGGAAAAAAAGTTTAAAAAAACAAAGCATGGCCTATAGGTATCCTCTGTAGGGCATCTTTTTGCATGGGGCTGACATGTGCTTCAAAGCCAAATGCAATTGTATTTAAGTTTATAAGACTTGGAGCCTTAGGGCCAGGTAGAAGGTGAGAGAGGGAAAACAGGGGAAAGAGTTACACTTCATAGAAATGTGGAATAATGGGCTTTCCCCACTTCAACAGATTTGTGTGTGTGTGTGTGTATAAACAAACTAGGGATGGGGTAAGGGAAAATTAAAACATTAAAAGCAGGGAAAGGAGTGATTGGTTGAGATGCAAGTTTGGTTCTTGAGATGGGATTTAATTAGGAGATTAGTTACATGGAAAGACAAGAAAGGGAGAGAAATCACAGCAGAAACTCCAATGGCAAGGGAAAGCAAAGGAAGGAGGAAAGAGGGGAGGTAAAAATAGTGAGGGTACTGGATTCAAGAAGCTGCAGTGAATTGCCTGCCAGTCATTACAGTGTCCCCATTTCTGCTGTAAATTTTGCTCTCATGTAAAAGCATCATCTGCCTGGGGGCATCATAAAGACACTTGCATGGAGTATTTTCCTCTAGATCCCCATCTTCCTCAGGAGGAACAAAAGCTTGTGCTTAACTAGATGAACAAGGAAGGTCAACCTGTGCTTGCAGAAATGTGTTTTCAAATTCTAGAAAAGGAAAACTCTAACTCAGTCTCTTGAATGAACCTTGAAAACTAGCTCCCTGTCGCTTCTGTTCCCCCACCACTGTGACCTGGATTCTCCAGGGAGCACCCATCAGAGAGCAGCAATGGAGCTTATTCCCTCCTGTTCCCAGGTGACCTCCTGAAGCCCCCACTGGAGGAGGGCAGAGACAACAAGACAGCAGAGCTGTCTTGCTGTTGTCTTCCACTTTGACTTTCCTGCTAGGGAAGCCTGGTGTGATATGAGTGAAGCAACACAGCTGCAGACCCTGCTGTGTCACCCTCTGCCTCCTCCTGCAGCCCAGGAGCTGCAGGAAGATCTCCATCTCTCCTGCCTTCCTTCCTCAAGCTGCCTCCAGGGCCAGTGTAGCTCTACATGACTGCTGTTGCTAGCCTGTATTTAGAGAGTACATTGAGTTCCTAGCTATTAAAGAAGGGCCTGGAGGTGTTGTGTGTGCTGTGGGACACGTGCATCATGCTAGATCACTTTTCAATAGAAGGAGTGCCATTAGCAGCTGAATGGCTGGTATGAGGTAATGAAACATTGAAAGAGCATACACATTTTTGGCAGGCTTCAAGCAGAGCTCTTGCATCACTGACAGCATTTGGCTTTGCTTAGAAGGGCGGGTTAGGTACCTTGCTGCTCTCTGTAGCCTCACCTGCAGCTTGCACTTTTCCTCAGCGTAGGACTGCCCTGACTGACATGAAATCATCAGCATGCTCCAGGAGTGGCAGGCTACACATTTTATCTTATAGTTATTAGCTCGTCTGTATCTTTCTGGTAGGATGCTAATGACAAATAACAGCAAAGTGGGTGCAGTAACAGAACAAACATTAATGGGATAATATCCCACTTTCATTATCTCCACCTGCCTTCTATATTCACTTACCTTTAGAGTTAATCTCTAGAATTTAATGAGCTTTTTGTGTAGGGTTTCTAGCACAATGCTTTCAATTGTATTTTTAAAGCAGAAAAGCATGCTTATCAGTCAGGATTTTTCAGTTTCTTGCAGCTACAATTAAAATGTTGGAAGAAAAAAAGTTTAACTATGTGGTAAGTTTATGATGACATGCTTGTGATCTGCATTGTTTTCTGGATTCAAAAAACCCACCACTCTCACCTTACATGATGAAACCTGACAGACAAGAGGATCTACACATGATGGCTTCCACAAATTCTCCAGAGCAGAGGTTTGAAAGCATTTCTTAGGGGTTTTTTTTATGAATGAATGAAAATTTGAATGAAAATTTTAAAATTATCTTCAGTGCCTTCAACAAAAGAAAAACACCTTTTTTTTTTTTTTTAATTATTTTTTAGTAATCATTCACTTTTAATTAGAAATCAGAGAGCCTGGCTAATGTCCATCATTACAAATGATTATTCTACAGCTCCAAAGGTTGATAGCTAAATTCATTAACCAGGAGGAAGGCTTAGGTGTCTCCACTTATTATTGTTACAGTCACTTGAAACCTGGCATTGCTGTTCCATGCTCAGTACCTGCGCCCAGGATGAAATGGTGCCTGCCACAAACCCTCTGCAACTGAAATGTATCATTCAAAGGATGAGGAGAAAGGAAGCAACTTTGGTCACCAGTAGGAAGATGAGACATGCAAGGATGCAGTGTAAGTCTGTGTCAGCACAAAAACTACTACATGTCCTCTGAGCTCCTGGTCAGTACATTTTGTTTAAGGTTGTGTCTTTTTTTTCCCCTCACCAATATTGCTTTAATGATTTGGGGATATGGCAGCAGGAATATTACCAAACCCTTTGACATCATAAAAGCAGACCTGAGAAATCATGAAGGTTATCTGATGATGCTTTCTGCAGACCATGATATCTCCTGGAGTTATTTTTTGACCAAAGGCAGACTAAAGTACTCGCTGCTCAGCTCCTCAAAGGAGCAGGCGTCACTTACTGCTACCCTCTCTGCCCACTTCCTATTTCTCACAGCAGTCACCGCGGATCACTCCTAACCTATCAGGATGTGTCTGTGGCGTTGTTCCAGGCAAGTAAACAACACTGGACAGTTTGGGAATACCAGACCAGGAAGGGTTTAGAAGCACCATCATGGGCTGTCTCCTTCATTGTGTTAGCAACTGAACCACCCAGCGCTTGTTTCCTCCAAATAGCAGCCCCGTAATTGTTTCCTCTTGTCTAGTTCATTTTTAGAACTGTTTTAATTTTGCCTATTGTTGACCCTGCTAGTTTAGTCTATTAAACTTTACATACACATGTTAAAAAATAACAGCACCTAACTTCCTGCTTTCAATTAGCCTCAAGAGTAACTCTCAGGGCAACACACATAAGGAACCAGGAAAGATATATTTTAAGCTGTGATACTACCACAGCGGCAGTTTAGAAGGCTAAGCTGGGCAGGATTTAAGGTATGAAAGAGCAGCTCATCCTGTGCGTTGTTCACTCATATTGTGTGCTCTGCCACGCAATGAGTCTGGGCTTACTAGCTGCAGTATGAGATGCTGTCCAAAGCCAAGTACTGGCTTGTTGCACCATTATGTTATAGATGTAATAGTTTGTTCTGGTTTTATTTCACAGTTCCTTTTACCAGCAGACAAAAAAATCCATGCTCTTGGTGAAATTCTTGAGATGCTTCCTATTTCAAGATGTTTTAATACTTAATATTTTTATCTCAGTTCTCTGATAATTTCCCTTAATATGTGTTCTTATCTCGCTTTTTAATGTAGTGTCTCCACCCCAAGCCATTTCAAAATAATTTAGTCTGATTTCGCAACAATCTTCATGTTAGTCTGTTACAAAGTTTTAACAGTGTACCGGCTTAATGTAGTTTCCAATAGCTGGCCTGTGCTGGAAAGAAGAGATTTTTTTTTCATGCAGATAAGGGAGTAGCTCCTTCAAGTGAAAAGAGAGCTATTTCTCTTTTGACTCCTACAGGCCTTGGGTTGGGTCTTGGTTACCTGAAAATCTGAGAGTGTCTTGCTAGAGCTCTGTGGCCAGCCGCAACCATACCCAAATGCCCTCCTAGGTGATGTCCTGGCAACCTTCAGCACTTGATGGCATGTGTTGTCCATGGCAGAATAAGAATGTACTGAAGCAGCTGGCTCACACCAATGCTAAGTGTCTACTAGTTTAGTAGGAAAGTGTTAAGGCCAAGGTACCAGAAGGAATGAAATAACCCACACCATAGGCTGGAGCGCCTGGCTATGGAGGGGCACTTCACAATGCTGGGTGAGGTACCTAGGAGGCTGAATGGAGAGAGATGAACACTCAAGAATAAATTCCCAGCTGAGTGCCCTACTCAGTATGACAGGACTTCCAAGTCAATCCATAATAAACACTCTAAAAACAGAGAAGTCAAGAATATTATTCTCCTGCTTGGATTTGGCACACTTGAGAAACTGTGTTTCAGAGCCTTAAATACTTTTTTAAGCCCAGGGAAGCAGTGTTGTGCCCTGTACTTCCTCAAGCTTGGATGAAGAAAAAAGTAGCCATGCTCACCTTGTGCATGATGCCACAGCAGGCTCAGCCAGGAAGCAGGAAATGTGGCTTGTATCGTCAGCCTCAGAGAAAATGACTCCAGAATTCCGACATCCCAGAAGAGCCCTGTAACCACCAGATTGGTTTTTCTGGGAGAGATAAACCTCCACCCTTCCTGTTGGAGATGAGTCAGGGTGAGCTACAATGGGTCAAGCCAAAGGTCCAAAAGGTGATTAAATAGGAAAACACCTGATGCTGTGCTTTCCTGAGGAGGGTATGAAGCGGGGGAGATGGGATGTTCCCATCTGACAAAGTGTCTTGGGTGCAGGTGCTGTGGCAGAGATCATGAGCAGCAGCAGTTCACTTAGAACCTTCCTTCTCTGTTCTGAGAAGTGACCCCAAAGTTGAAGCATTTTGGTCACAGACACTGTGGTGGGTTTTGTTTCCTTTTACCAAGTAAAATCTGTTTTCAGTTAACTTGACATAAAAATCCTGGAAAAAGCTGTAACTTTTAGGAGTTTATTATACTTAAGCAAGTATATAATATATAGACAGAAAGAGCAGGAGATGATATATGATACATTTATATACTTAGGCCTTTTGTTGACAAAGCAATTTTATCATCAAGAAGAACTGTCATGACTTGTAATCTTAATGACTTTCCCTTGTATACAGTAGGGTGACGAGAAATACACACAAGCCTCTGTCTGTTTTTTCTATACATATTTCTCTTTTTATCTCTTTATGGCTTGTTGCCTTCCCAAAACCAGAAAGTAAACTAAAGTCTCCAGTTCTTTTCAACTCCATTTTCCTGATTTCAATTTAATTTCTATTTTTGTAATTTTTGTAAAAAAGGGCAATGATCAAGGTCAAATTGAGGTGCTCTCTGTAAGCAAAGGCACAGACGGGAAAGGGGGACCCACGTCGCTCTTCCATCTGATGCACCTACTGCTGGAAGCGTGGTTCAGTCACAGTGGGAAGGATGCTTAGCACCATTAGCTGGGAATAGAGAAGAGACTGTGTCACTGCTTTGCTTAGAAAATGCAGCAAGTATCCTTCATGCCTATGTAGGCTAGCTGGTACTCTTTGGCTTGCTGCATCTATGAGTTGTACAGTTTTCTCAAAACACAGTTCCAAAAATATTCCTGTAGAAGACAAAGGGACACTTTTTTCATGTTTGCCAGTAGTATTATTGCCAAACTCTGATTCAACAGTAATGCATGCACGTTTCTGAGAACTGGAGACTTATTTATTTCTATTTCAGGGTGCTGCATTAATTTATCACAAAGGATGAATCATATGACACCAGCTTACAAGACGAGATCTAATAGTTACCAAATGCATTGAGCTTTCTTCTCTTTTTCCTATGTTTATCTCACAGAATACTTCTAAATACTAGTGCATACTTCTTCCAGTACTTACACTTGAATGAAACATAGTACCCAAGACAGCTATGACTTCTAAGTCAACTCTGGACATAGATTTTGCTGTTATCAAGCAATACGCCAACAACAATAGCATGAAGTCCCAACAACGAAATAAAAATCTGGAAGCTTTCAAGTATTTGAAACCAAATTCTTGAGGCCTCACATTAAAATAGGGACATATGGTTTCTCTGCTCACCAGGCATGCTTTCGCTTTCATTTTAACTATGTAGCTCTTAAGAAAACAAGGCCTCTTGAGCTCTTCATAAAGACAGTTGACAATACGTAGACTTCAGTTGTTTGAAAAATTGCAAGCATTAACTGTACTGCAACTTTTTAAGCAGTCCTGAAACTCCAGTGCCTTATGTATTATCCTGAACAACGTGAGTGATGTATCACATAGAGCAGAGTGACAGTGTTTGCTAACATTCTCATTTGTAGAAAACAAGAGGAAACCTAATCCTAAAAGGATCCTGAGAACACAAGTTGGTTGCCAAACTTAATTTTCAAGGAAAGGGAGAGCTACTGGGTGTTAAATTGCACGTGCCTGTGTGATGCTGCTTAGGGAGTAATGCATGAGAGAAAATCTGTTTATCAAGACTCTGGTTGCATGTTAATGTGCCCTATAAGTAAACACATGACAGCTTCTCTCTGCTGTCTGTGCCAGGTGGTACTGACTACAATACTGTTTACCCATCTGCACGTGCCTCAGGATGTTATATAGCTTATGCCATGATATCATAGCTGGTGCTGTGTCACTTGAATGCCTTTCAGAGCATTAAATGACACAATGAAATGAAGCAGAAAGACTGATGTGACATTTCTCAATAGGAAGCATTTATCTCTGTTCCATCAGTGTTTAATTGACTTGCAAACCACTCAGGACTACAAATATTAAGTGAAGAGATCTTTAGCAGACAGTAACAATTTACACTAAGTGTCTTTAAATACACTTGTTCATAGTATAAATGTTCAATAAATAACACATTTTAGATACACATATTGTGAATATTAACAATTACATTTACCTTTGAGTTTCCCTATTTGTATAATTGAAGGAAATTTATGCTTAGCATACTAAAAATATTTATGGTGTTACATAGTGAAATCTCTGCTTGCCGGTATTACTTTACCTTACTTTATTTATTGTGCTTTAGAGTCTTCACAGCTCAGTCAGAAATTTGCAAGTAACTGTCATTAACACATTAAGTAGCACAGTTAGTG
Organism: Todiramphus chloris collaris; assembly: GCA_025345505.1. NCBI lineage: Eukaryota > Metazoa > Chordata > Aves > Coraciiformes > Alcedinidae > Todiramphus > Todiramphus chloris. Next base: position 46,648,076 of record JANVCC010000018.1, on the reverse strand, counting down.
TCTATCATGCACTGTTTGTTTTCTTGTTCTCTCACCAAGAGGAGAGGCACGCAGTGAATTGTTTGGTTTTGGTAGAGAGTTCTGGCCTTTTTTTGCCTTCCATTTGTTTTTTCAACATACACATTACTATGTGGAATCTAAGACTATCCCACAGACTGGAATAGAGAGAACAGGACTAAAAGGATGCCGAGCACATGTATTCCACATGTCTGCATCTACCACAAGCCATATATTTCCCGGCATACAACAGAAAAAAGATTTGTGAAGATTCCTGTGGGACTATGTAGTGCCACAAGAAGGGAGCAAGAGAAATGAAGATCACTGGCAACATCCTGTTTATGTTTGCTGTTTGGCTTGCTCACAGGCTTGCAGGAAATTACTTATTTGCCCCTCTGCAAAGAAGCCCCTGCTGCCTCCCAGACACCCATAGGCCTCACCAGTATGGCGTGAAGAAAAATGTGTTCCTCGTCCCAAATCTGGTGATTACTTTATGTACCAGGTTGAAGCACCAGCACACACTGCATGCTATCATTGGTCTTACTATAGAGAATGTGTATTGCTGCAGAAGGAAGCAAGAAGAAATTATTTTAAAATGAAAACAAAGAGCGAGCCAAGTTTAATATCAAAGAAGAGAGAAAAAAACTTTGGTCTCTGCAGGTGGCCAGCAGAAACATGAAGCTTACATTCATGTGACACAACCCATCTCATGAACAACAGAGATCACATCTACTTTCTGTTCTGATCAGAGGCCCAAGAATGAAGCAGCCAAAGACTGATGGCTCAAACATTAATCTGTATGCTGGATTCATCATATAATAGCCATATAATCCCATCCATAAATTAATCTTAGAAATAATTTTGGATTCTTCCTCCCACAATTTTATTAGGAAAGCCATTTCAGAACTGATTATTTCAATGGTTGAAATATGTTTTCTAATTTCTGAACATAAGTGATTACTGTAAGGCAGGCAAGGTCCAAGAAATTGTCTCCAATGTGCCAGACACTTGTTGACATTATACTAATCCTCAAAACCCACAGGAGTTTATTCATGAGTCTGACTACAGGTCTTCTGCAAAGATTGCTGTCCTTATTACACATAGATTCACTAAAACAGAGGAAAGATTTTGCTCATTGTGGTCTTCACCCAAGAGTATGAGGAGCTCTTCAGTTGTGCCTGTAGTTGTTTGCAGAAGCTGGAAAAAAAACCAACAGCTTCAGATAACCTATGTACTGTAATATCCTGTGCCTTTTGAAGTTTCTTCAGCATCAAACTGCTGAAGAAACATCACATTGCTGTATCGCAGATAGAGGACATACGTGAAGCCAGGTCATCATCTACGGAGATAAAATGGAAACTCTTCACTGGGTGGAGATGACAGGAAAGTGGCTATGTTGTCATTTAGGATGAGCAGGATTTAAACAATATTTCTAGATTACAGTCTGAATCAACTTAGTAAAGCCAAGACATTTTTTTACTATGGCTACAAAGTCATCAAATTACTTTCTACCATCCACTCAGACAATTTCTGTCACTTTATTTCAGATCAATCACTCTTTACTCATAATCTGACCTGTGCAATAAATGGGCTATTCTGGCAGTAACAGTGTAAAAGAAAGGTAGAAGAGCTGTAAAGATTAGGACTTCCCCCAGTGAAGTATCAGTTTAACTCATTGACCTGAAATCCCACCACTTCTCTCAATGGAGGCCGCAATGTCTTGCATCATTTTTAAATGCTAAGCACAGGGTCTAGGGGACAGAAATGCATGTATATCCCTATAAGAGCACCTATTCATCGGAATTACAGAATAATCCATAATTTTAATAAATTAACATTTGGAAAACCAGGGTTTTCTGCATCTAAAATATTACTTTTAAGTAGATGAGCGTGTAAATGGCATAGAACTCCTCCAGATTTACAAGTGGCGTGTTTATCTAATGGTATTTTACTATGGTGTAGTCAGATGTCTTGAGGCCTGACCAGGCAACTATGCATTTAAGTGCAAGGAATACTCATTCTCTGGGTGAAATATTGTCATTTTCAGTTCAGAGGCCCTACAGTGAAACTTTCTTTCACAAGTCAGGAAGGACATACCATGTCTGTAAGTCTTGAGCTGAGATTTGCCTTGGGTGTTAGGAGCTTCAAAAGTAAATTAAAGAACAAGCAATGCAAGTGAGCTGCTGATTAATAGGTACCAGGCTGTTTGATGAGGCAGCTTGTATATTTACAGTATTTTTTACAAAGGTGCTTAACACATGTTCAGAGCACTTCTTAAATGCTCAGTCCTGAAGTAGGCTGCAGGTACTCAGGGGTGGGGAAAGTGCTTGGATAAGATTTAGCATCTTTAGTAGAGTGTATATAAGGATGCTCCTAAACTGTAATGTAGCTTCAGCATAGATTTTTGAGAGTTTCTTGTGATTCATATGTCTGGGCAAGCTTGCATGTCTTTTTGGATCATGAACGGCATTGTGGCAAATTGCATGGAAGTTCTTTGAAGTAACCTGTCAGTCTTAGAAACATTTTCTTATTATGTTACTACAAATAAACATCTTCCTTTTAAATAGGTCCTACTGTCTTCTTTATTTAGACTGATCATAGCCAAATTTCTTTTGAGACCCTGGTCAAATATTTCAGCAGGCACTGGGGAACAGCTAATGACAAAGTCTGTAAAATTCTGTGCACTTCTCATTGTATTTATATTATGTTAATAACCTTCACTTGTTTTGCTTCCTTGTTTGTTTTTTTTTTTTTCAAATGTGAAATATTCTTTGGGTAGGCACATGATTTGGATGCCACAGATTTTTTCCTGTGTTTGTGCTATATTGCAGTAAAGCAATTTAGCAAAGCAAGGGAGAAAAGAGGTTGTTATTACACCTCAACCATGTCTGTGTGGTGGTGTAACAGTGTACACGGCACTCTTCCTGCTGTGTGCACAGTCAAGCCAAAGAACCCAAGTTCTTTCCCCAGTGCATGTATATCTCTGCAAACAGTGGTTTAATTTGCACAGGGATGGTGTCTGTGAACAGCACAGCCTGTCTCCCCTTCACCTGCCAGTTACCATGCTGGTACTTCTTATCTAAGTAGGTCTCAAGGGGGCCCTGCTAGTGGCAAACCCCATTGGTGGCACATCTTTTTAAAACTCATGAGAAAAGGAGCTGTGCGTGGCTGTGCAGCACCAGGCAGAGCTCTTGCAGCTCAGACTGTTCCCTCATTTTGTAACAGAATTTGAGCATGAATTTTTGTCCTAAAAGCACGTGGCAAATTGCTTTTCTACTCTAAATTCCAGTTCCAGGTTACTGAAGTCTCTCAGTACATACTTGGTACCTGATATACCATATAACAGTATGTTATAGCAGCAGTGTGAACTCTCATTCTATCAGCTCTGCAGGTCCTTCTGAAATAATTTGCACTGCAAACACAAACAGCTCTTTTTGTATTACTTAAAACGCCCCTTTCAACTTTCATTGTCACCAAGACAAAATGGCTTCAAACAAAAAAAAATAATCTCTAAAACAAACAAACGAATAAAGGGTCATGAATCCACAAAAATAACAATGCCGCAGGTCTATTTTGGTAATTCTCTTGGCAGAGTAATATGGAAGCTTCTCTCAAATGAACCGCTTCCAAGTTTCAAGGGAACAAGTCATAAATAGATTGTTCAGGAAATTCACAAAGTTTGGGTACGATAACGAGAAAGTAGTTGATCAAAAGCAAATTTTGAATTTATCTAGGTTACAGCAGCAATGGACTTGTCCTCCAAACAGGGCACCAGCATGCTTCTTTTTCTTAACCCTTTATGATGTTTATGGGGTTTTTTTTTTCCTAAATTAAATCTCCATCTTTTCCTTAGTGAGGACTTTTATCTCTGGAGCCAGAGATAGCTTTTAGAGCCAGGCAAGGAGACAACACAGTACAATAAAGGACACAGAGGTCTTTGTGATGACAACAGGAAAAGCTCAAGGAAGAAAAGAGAGTGGCGCTGAAGGATGTGTGCCAGAGAGGGATCAGGGAGGGGATGCCGGGGCCAGAGAGGGAAGAAGGTGAAGGAGTCCTGGAAGTCACTGTTATTTCAAGAGATGGAACAGATATGCAGAGAGCAGCCCACAGAGCACAGCCGCTGACCTTTCATGAGCTTCATGTTACAAGCAGCCATGGGCTGCAAGCACCGACAGAGCTGGTCCGTCTTCGGTGGTGCCTCACTGCAGCTCCTCTCTCCCTTACAGACAATACTCACCTTCCACAGCCTCCTGATTTAAACCCTTGTGAACCACCCGATTATTCAAGCAGGCTGCTTTCGCTCAGCATAGAGCTGGCAAAAATTGGACACCACAGGATAGCAGGGAGAAAAGACATTTTGATTTCTTCACCAAAACATGCCAAGTTATCTTTAATCATTGTGGAAGAAATCAAAATGGAAGTCTGAAGCATTTCCAACTTTTCTTATCAAGGGGAAAATACACACAGGTATGATTCCATCATCAGGAAATAATTTAAAAGGGACAGAAATTATGTGGGAAGACTTTCTTTTCCTTTTCAAAACCTTTTTTTTTCCTACTGAAGAAAATAAGTCTACAGATTTTATACTTTTTCTTTTTTTTTTTTTTGTAAAATATAGAAAAATAGGCATTTGTTACTTTTCTATCTTACATTTTATCTGAGTAAGAAAGATTAATTTCCTTTTAGCCATCTCTCCCTATATATGTAAATGAAACTGGGAAAAGACACAAAACCATTGGTATTGTAAAGATTTTTAAGTTGGTCAGAAAAAAGAAAATGTCATGTTCAAACTTACCATGTTATTAATAGAAAAAAATTTACATTACCCAGGATGCTTTCTCCCAAAGGATCCTACAGCATCTTAAAATAAACCAACCTCTAAAGGATACAGTGATGTAATATTGATTAACAACTTCTAAAGGATACAGTGATGTAATATGATTGTCAGTCATTTTTTTGTTGAAACTCAACATCTTGTTGGCAGCAATACTACCCAGTTATTTAAGATGGGAAGTGAAATATATTTTGTTTAATTGCAGGAACCACTTATGTGGCTAAAGCAATACTTTGATATGGCGTTCGGTCACGTCACACATTTAATAGCTGTGTTATTGTGACAAGTGCTATGCAATTCTTTACAGCCCCAGTGGTCAACATCATTTCATTTGAGTGATGGCATCTTCAAGAGGACACCACTACCCTAAACATCAGCTGGCACACTGATTCAGTGCTGACTCAGAGGGCATATGGTAAGATGCTAAATTACAAACACCGTTCTCTACACAATGTGTTATGTGGACTTTCTCTCCTCAAAGTAGGATTCTTGTTAAACTTACTAGTTTCAGGAACTGAAGAAGAGCTAGTGCTTAGAGTGTGAAAGCTTCCTTCAAAGAACTGGAGCTATTGTTAGTTCTTGGTTTGCTCTTCTGATCTAGGTAGGCTGCAAAACAAAAATAAAACAGAAAAATGGTGCAAGTTCTTCAAGAGTTCAGCACACATTTTATTGTAGTCTGCATATATTCTCAAAACAACATTCACCATTTTCCAGAAAGTATTTACAGAGTGTGCTTTCCTTAAAAGTAGCATAAATAGCAAGTGAAATTACGCAGCTAGACTTGTTCAAACTCGTAAACTGATCATCTCCAGTGAATACCCACACAGGCACTGCAGAAGGTATCAGATCAAGAAGGTGAAGCAGAGCTTCTTGTGATCTCAATCAAAAGCCTGTTGTGCTTTTTGTTTGGAAGCTTTTTGTATCTTTTGACCATCCCCTTGTCCCGGAACTGTTTTCTGAGATATGTGAAGAAGTATGGCCTCTTAGTTACCTCCCCCAGCCTGTTTTGTGAGAGTAAGACAAGTTAATTGTGCTTGACGATATGGACAACCCTTTCAAGTCATGTAAAATGATACCGCCCTGCTTATCACAGGTAGATAAGCATTAATATTACATGTACTGTCTATGGGAAGAGAAAGGGTCTTGTTTGTTTTAAATGTTTTCAAAGGTACGAAACAAAGGGTCCTGTGGGGACACCAGCACACAGCAGACAGTGCAGCCATACAAACTCTAGTTAAAAGACAGGAACCTGCAACAAAAATCGGTGAAAGACAAAAACTTGGCTGTTTCTTTAAAATAAGGCTAAGCCACTTCACTGAGGTGTACAGCAACACAGAAGTAGAATAATGTCATATTTAACTCAAGTAGAGCTCCTGGCCAGAGCTCCCACTACTTTTACTATATGAAATCCTCAGTTCTTACTCATTTTTAACTGAGTTCATATGTGTTCATAAAAATCTCTTAAAATAAAGGGCATCTCTCAGAATCTGGGCCATAAATATTTTGTCCAGGTAAGACCCAGAGAAAAGGGAGTCTAGAGCCTGAAACCTTTGCATTATTGTAACATTAATCACTACATCCTAGGTCGCAGTCCTTTAACTATAAACAACACATCTCAGTACTAGGGTCTTTCTTTGCAACCATGTGCACCATTCAGCTTATATTCAATAGAGGGGCAAGGCAGGATGAGGAAGAAACTAGTCAGCTGATGGAAGTGATGGGAGGATTTATGAGCTTAATTTTACTTTTGTGAAATACATAGTACCCTCAGAAAAGAATATGCAGTGTGATTCAGCCTTCGGAGACCAGTGGACTTTGGAACGAGCTTTTAATCTGCTTGTGTAAAAAAACACACACCACAATCCCCTGTAAAGCCTGAAAGTAAAATGCACCTATTTCTTTGTAACATGCAACATCTATTGCACTCTGAAGAATCACATTTTTAAATCAGTGGAAAATGTCTCATTAGCTTGAATTGGCTTTGCATCGAGCTCTTGAAGATTCTGAAAAGACCTTGCCAGTGCCTGAGAGTTTCAGACAGACTCATTTTTGGAAGTAGAATACAATAGTTCCTGGTGATATTTTAAAATCATAAAATGTGTACAGTGTCATTTGTGGTAAAAGAAGATGATAAAAAACATCAAGTTTATATTTCATTGGACTCATTTGGTGTTATTGGTAAAACAAAAATGTAAAGTAGAGAATTGCTGCACGGGCAAAGACCCGATTGAAGAAAGAGATCTCTCAACAGAGCTCAGTGGAAACACCGTGTTTCAGAGAATAATGAAGATCCTGGATCCCCAGTGCCTCAGTCGTTCAGAATAATTAGGGGTTCACTTACTAAGGGTCAGATCATCTCGTTGACCTCTAAACTTTCTGATCTTTAGGAAACTCCTCAAAACAGGCAAAAGTCAAATGAGAAGGTACTATATGCCTTTTGAAGTGAGTTTTCAGGAAATCAAAAAGATGTGATTTCTCTGTAGTTAATTAAAACATTCTAAAGGTTTTGGTTTTGAAGCCTTTCAAAAAGGCAACTGTTGCCTCAGCTGAGTGAAAAATTATATTTCTTACATCTTACAGAGAAGAAATTAAGTTTATAAATGCCTAACGTAAAAATACTGTTACCGGTTGTAAAAACCCACTTATTTTAGGACAAACATTTTTACATTTTGACATTTGGTTTTCATTGTGGAAAAGATGTCAATTAGTAATTTATTGGATAAACAGAAATTTAGGCGGGCACAATCAGAGTCAAGGGGCTAATTTGGTTTGAAAATACTGCCAAAATATCACTGTATTAGTTATCAGATAGTTTTGAAACAGCAGGCACATATAAATGTAAAATGTATGGTTAATAAAATTTGTCATGTAGTGAAAATTCACTGGAATGGTGAAGTGGGAACAAATGGGTGAGTCAAAAGACTCAATATAACATTTGTCTTGAAAATACAGTCATCAGGATGCTTGGAATCCAAAGACCCACCATTCTTTTTTACCAACAATCGAATATCTCAGCATAGTGATGTTTGAAACACTTTCATAGCATGTCTGTGAACAAAGAGACATAAAATATGAACATGACTGTTTTGTTAATGCTACAAATGCAGAAATAACATTATACACTTGTTAATGAATAGTATGTGTTCACTTGATTTACATATAGTTGTAAAAATCTGTCACAAAGGATTTACAGGGCAATAGAATTCAATATTGGTACTGTTGTGTTGCATTAGAGCAATAACTTATAATGGCTACATGACTTTAGTTCACTTGTAGCATGAGACACTAAAAATTTTGACTTGAAGGATAATTATACCATTGTATACTTATATTTTTTCCTGTTTTACAGAACAAATAGATCTTCTGACTTTCACTGGGCACTCCTGATACTACTATGAAACCAGTCTTTAAAATGCAGCATGAAAGCTTCCTTCTTTTAAGAAAAAAATTTACCATTGTAAGAATTGCTGTTACAATGTTCTTACCTTCTGCTAATAAAATAGAATATTAAACTAGCATCTTCGGAGAAATTAGAAATTTCTCTGCTACTCTGAGAAAGTATATCTCAAAAAGATGTGCTAGAAACGTCATTAAATCCCCTTGACCTTGCTACTGCTCTTAATTTTATGCAGATGGCACTAAGATTTCAAAGACACTCATGCATCCAGTCTCTCTGAAATCATGATACTTGTTAAGTACTTTAATACTTTAAAGTATTTAAGCTTTACAGTGCAGTGATAGACTGTACTGTGCTTTTGTTGCACAGGCAGCAGTGCTCTTACAAATTCATTTTGCAACAGTAATAGGAATACTTGATCACTTTGGTATTCTGAAGTAAAACTCATCTTTAAAGCAGTTTTCATCTAAGTTCCATTTTATCTACATGAAAATCCTCAGATATTTTGCTGAATCCTTTAGGAAAGGCTCTATTGACCTACATGGAAAATAATTTGCAAGAAAACACTGAGAGCATAAATTTTAGAGCTCTCATAAAACATTATGCATGGGACAAGTGAGGCCATATTACATAGAAAACCGGACTCTGTCCATAGAGTTATCAGTTAGGTTAGTGGTTAATATGTAATCTTCAATCTACAAACCCTGAAAAATGAACTCTCTGCACTCCTTATCACCTAGAAAAATGTGTAGGTATAGTCACTTTCCATGATGTCTTAACATTATCACTGATTTTGTTAAAAATCATGCTAAAAAGCTACTTTAATAGTTTTTTCATGCCAAAAATGCTACTAAAATACCACTACTAAAATACTTTCAATGCTAAAAAGCTACTTTAATAGTTCTCTCACCACATGCAGTTTTATTTTAGCATTTTTTACCTAGATAGAACATTGAAACTATTTTATATTTTCCTAAATTATATGATCCAAAACTCTAACAGATAAATATATGAACATCTAAAAGTTGTATTTTTCTTAGCTTATTCAAGGATCTAATATACCATCTTATAGAAGATATTTGCCATTAAAAAAAACCCCATAATCTAGAAAAGAGTCACTAACTTTTAAATTTAGTGGGTTTTTTGGTTACTAATAACTTTTTTTTAAGTTAAGCTACATTATACCAGCCAAGACTGATTTAAATGCTGAGATTTTTTTTTATGGAATTCTCTTCTCCTCACAAACCATGGGACAGATACACACAGTGCAGTTATGCAGATACCTTTGTAACTATTTTATTTGTTGCTGTTGCACCCTAGAAGTCCCACAGAAACACTATTTGCACCAATGGATTTGGCTACACTATTGAGTATCCTTTAGTATCATCCATGCCCAGAGGAATCTGTTACTCACAGAGAAATGAGACATATACTCCAAGCTTCAGGGGTACATTGTGTTCCCTAAAATTCCTAAATAAAGACATTACCCCTAAAATATGACCCCATTTCCTAAATAAATACCCAACAAATCCTGCCTAAGAAACCACAGAAGTGAATGAACTTTTATTGAACCTCAAAGTTTTGGCTTATCTCTTGGGCAATGGCTGGGGTGGTTCTTATTTATATCCCTATTTAAAACAAGCAGATTAATTCTTGGGTTTGCTTTCAAATTTAGTCACACATGGAATGTCTTAATTGTTTGTTAAAGGAACAGCAGGTTGTGGTCAGGGTCAAAAGCCCTTGTGCTCAACAGATTTTAACTTTGCATAGTACTAACTCTGAAGACTATGATAAGCAGGCAAAGCAAACCTAGAGGAAGACCTTCTTGCTGTATGTGAGGGAAGAGCTGAGTGTGCAGGGCAGGGAAAAGGGAGGAGGGGACCTGAGTTCATGGGACTGGACATTTTTCACCACATTGTACAACATAGTATGTACTGGTAAATGGGCCTTTAGTTCATACATGTCAGGGAGTATAGGATTCTGCAAGATTAGTAGCAAAAACAACGCAAGCTGTCTCCACTGCAGTTAACTTGGATGTTGGCAGAAGGGTTTAGGTAAATGGGCTAGAAACTTGGTTCTGTGTTCACTCCTGATAGTAAATCAAACTGCTTTGTAGTCACTGGCTGTACCACAGACCTCCTAATGGTTCTCCAGTGGTGACATTCCAGAATGCCCTGTTGTCCAGGAACAAGTGAGGTCCTCCCTGAGCCACTGGAGAAGGGTCTTCATGTATTTTCCTCTAATACAGCATAATATATCATGAGATTTCTGGTCATGTATGGTGAAGACATCCTTCAAATGTACATGATGAAAGGTGAGGGCCTGGTGGAGTTTCAGAACCATGAAGTACTACAGAAGACCTGTCTGTGGTCCACCAGTTGGACTACTGCAGTCACAAGAGCCATGGGCATTTTGGGTGTTTTCTGAGACAGATCCCCAGGGAGCTGGGGGATGAAGGCTCTCATCATCACTTCCTCTCTGTCCTTTCAAACCCAATCTTGCCCATTCAGGAACAGATTATGGGGAGATTTGTGTGGTTGGATGGCAATAAGGAAGACATGAATAAAACTCCTTTTACATGACCTGTGAATGTCAGTCTCAGGTATAGTGCACCCTGTGATTACTGAGTCCCTCTACCCAATGGTGAGAAAATTCTCCCAAAAAGGAGAAGTTAACAGGAGTAATTCAGGGGGCCCTCGACCTCCCACAGCTGTGGTGGGCTGGAGGAAGTGGATGGCTCAGCAGGCAAACTGCCCGTTCCAGTCCAGTGGTTAGCACAGAGTCTTTCTTGCATATCAGACAGACTCCAGGGAAGAAGAAAGGATTAAACTCAGTCAATGATGGTTTCAGCTCTGTGTTCTTCTGCAAGGAGTAAAGGGAGGGCTTTCCTGTGTTTGGGAGCAAGGGACTAGTTCTGTTTGGTTTCCCTTGGAGAAGACTGATTGCCATCTTTTCTACTCCTTGGAACGAGGAGGGATGGCTTAATTTATTTTCAGCACCCTCCAGGAAATGAGGCTGTTAGGTTTATTATTCTGAAGATAGAAGGCCAGTTCACTTTTTTTAGCAGTTATATGGGCACAATTACTAAATTTACTGTGCTTTTCCCAAAGGGCTGAGCCTTGGAGCAAGTCTGTTATTCCCACTAATTACCCGATGCCCCAGTGTGTCTTTGACTGGAACCTGCCAGCTTGAATTGTGACCTGCCAGCATGAGCAAAGACCTTGCATAGGCAGCAACCTTCAGTTATCTCTGGTTAAAGAAAAATCCTAAGAGCTGTACAGGAAAGTATCTATTTCCATGTGCCTGCCATTGTATCTCTATGCTATTGAGCCCAGCGGTGGTATTGGTTAAGGGCAGTGAGTGCACAAGTGATTAAGAAGGCTGGTTTACAGCAACATGCCAGTCTCCTACAAGACAAAAAGAAAATCCAGGTAGCATTACACAAGAGAAAGGTACATTTCTTTCTCTGATCTCTTTAGTGCTTACAAGATTTAGATAACGAGCTTATCACGAAGCAAATGGAGATATTTTGCAAGTTTTACTTGGTGTGGTAACAACTATTACCCTTTATACCTTTGTAAATACCCTGAAGTTCGCAAGAGTAAGGGCAGAAATAAAGTGAGCAAGGACAGCCTAACTCCAAATATCTCTTGGCTTTTCACATACATCTTTAATTAAATGATGAGGATGAATTTTTGTGAGGTTGTAATAAAAACCAATTTTAAAAATAAATATCTGAACAAAGTAGTCATACAGCCAGATTAAATTACCATCATATTTTTAATTACTGAAGTACGTTTTGGTAGGAAGGAATGAGTAATATGAAAAGATTTAATGAGTGAATTCACAGAGGGTTATTTACAGCACTAACATCAACAACGTAATATTTAACATAATTAGGGATCAAAAAAAATCTCTACTACAATGCTAACATCTAATTAGAGATCAAAGAAAGTTTACCAGGCAAGCAAGACCCTTCTTGCAGAAGAAGATGTGGTCTCCCAGTCTTTAATTCTTTCTTTTCTCTCCCTTAAGGTTTTTTTTTTTCCCTACATACTTTTATTTCCTCTAGAATATTTAGCCATAGAAAATTAAATAATTTCTGTAAGGTATCAAATAACCTGCAGCAGTAGCCTGTTGATTCTACAGAAGCTAGATGTCAGAAAAGGCTGCTGAATATTGACTTTGCAGTATCACTACATATGAGAGGAATGGGGCAAGAGGAAACAAGAAATGTGACTTGTTAGTTAGTACAAATGCTGATTTTTTTTTTGTTTGGTTTTTTTTTGGTTTTTTTGTTTTTTTGTTTTTTTCCCCCAAGAGGCATAAAGTGCCCTTCTGATCTAGGTAATTTCAGCAGTGCTTTGGAATAGTAGGTATATAAAGTTATATAGCAGAGGCCTTGTTCTACCTTGGCCTTGTCTTGTGCCATTTGATGACTCTAAGGTATGTGAAGGGTTTAGAATAGGGCTTCTGCCATGAGGTAAGAATTAATTAGATTCAATGAATTAGAGGAAAGTTCATAAGGATTTTTTTTTCTGGATTTTTCTTCCACCCAGATGGAATATAATGACCCAATAATTCATACTTATTTCTGCAATTTCTCTGACTTGATCCGTATTTCCTGGCCACACTCAGGAACCTATTCCAGTCAGTGGAAAGGATGTCTCCTCCTCCTAGACTGAAGGCAAAGGGAGAACATCTACTAAAAATGTTCAGAAGAGGAATTTATGTTCATAAAATTTGTCTCTATTTCTCCTCCCTTTCCTAAAGACAGAAAATTCTAAAAGAAATTAAACAACTTTGCAAACATTTCATAAAAATTTCCCAGTGCAGAAAAAATGTTAAACTTGTTCTAATATGTATTGGACTTGGCAATATCTGTTCCTTTGAAATTCCTGCACACTCTTCCAGGAAAGGGAAATAACAAAAGACATAAAAGGCATTTATTTTCAGTAATATTGTTGTAACTCGAGAAACTTAAAATTCATCTCCAAGAGTGATTGTTTACCCAGTAAGTCACACAGGGCTTCTCTACCAGCTCCATGCTACAGGAGAGTATGTGTCTTTAAAAGCTTTTGTAGTAGAATTTAAAATTAGTTATTAAAAGCTTTTATCATCGATGAATCACTTTCTGGAACAGAAGAAAAATATTCCCTTGTGTTTTCCAGCTTTCCGTGGGCTCCAAAGGGCTCTGCCCTTGATCGTCTTCCCTCCCTCTGGAGAGGGGACCTCCTCGCTGGGGAAGCTCATCTGTAAACACAAGCCCCACTGCTTGCACTGGTGACTCAGATCCACCCATATGATCCCTTCTGTCCAAGTCCAAAGCTCAGCCTCCTTCTCTCTGAATGTCTCGCCATCGGCTCAAGATCAGTATGGCTCACTAGAGCTCTTAATCTGTCTTCTAAGCTCTCTTTGCTGCTGCTCTGTGTAAATTCTGATACATAAAACTTCAAAGCTGTGACCTTCCTCACACTTCCATACGGCTAAAATTACCAGTCCAGCTTTCATCCTCCTGCCACAAGATGCTTCTGCCTGGTTTTGACAGAGTACATTTCCTGCTCTTTCCTCTGTGCCCACAGCTGTAAGCGGGTTTCCTCTCTCCTCCCATCTTCCCACCAGCTCCCCTGTCATCTAGCAGAACATAATTCTCCTCTGTGCAGACTGCAGCCCTGCTGCCATCTCTGAAAACCCATGGCACCAGCTGTCATTGCACATTTGTAAACCTTTCACACCAGTAACATCTTCCTATGCTACCCTGCCAGCCTGCAAAAAAACAGGTTGTCAGCAAGCTGTGTTACATGCACAACAACCAGAGTTGTCGTATTATTTTCCTTCATGTCCCTGAATGTAGTTACCTGATGTTTTCTGGTTTATATTTTGTTCATAACCATTAGATCATAAATGCATGAAGCATCTCTACCACTTGGGCATGTGAGGAAAAGGGCACAGTGAAGCCGTGCTCCACATCCACATTGCACAGACTCTGTGGTACTAGAAATACAGGGATTTCAATTTGGACACACAAATATGGGGAATGGGTTATTCTGTTACAGGACTAGGTTCAACTTATACTCATTTAGAAAAGACTGTAAATTTATCCCTGAATGCTAAAATAAAAAAATAAAATAAATAAATTATTTTTTACTTGTGTAATTATTTAATGTCTACCAAAATTTGATGCCTTTCTTAAAAAGAACTTCTAGAATGGAAATATTTTCTTTCTTCTCATTTTTATCTCTGTTGTGGAATTGTAGTGGCAATATTTTAAATCAATTATTGACTGGGTGGCTAGAGCAGTCCTGTGTGTGATAACCTTGCACATTGGCCAATGTAGTTTGAATTTCAGATGCAGTGGTCACTGAATTTCATGCAGTTTTCTTTCTTTCTCTTGTTTTGAGAGGTTCTCCTCAAAGCACGTGAAGTCTCAGTTGGAATCACATTTCTAGTGCTCTGTCAGATTTTTTTTCTTCTCCAGGGTTCTATAGTTTCTATAGCACTATAACGCAAACCAAATGTTTTCTGAGGCACAATATAAAGCTCTGTTTTTAAGCTATTTGAACACATGTATTTGAAATGTATTAAACATGGGTAAATGATGACTGCAGAAGAAGGTATTTCTAGATGTGGAATCTTTTGAAAGGAGCTAAAACTGTTTTCCTTTCCAAGAAAAATATATCAGTTTCCCTATGTTTAGTGTATTTCAAATTCTGTCAACAAGTCGTAAGCTGTTAACAGGAAGCTGCCTTCTGTTTTGCTCGCTGCCAAGATTAGGGGTGACATTCCTACCCTCTTGAAATCAGTGACAAAATTTCCTTTGGCTTCAACTGGGAGAAGATTTCATCCAAAGCAAGAAAATTATTATCTTTACATTTTCAGAAACAAATAAAAAGCCTACTTCCAGTTCACACTTATCTCCACTTTCAGATACTGCCATATAAGAACTAATTATACTGTCATCCTTTTCAATATAAAGGTTATCTTAGTAGGTTTTGATGCCTGAAGACAGGAACTAGTTTACAAAGTATTTTTGCATCATATAACAGCAATAAATAGTTCAGAAAGGCAAGAGAAAATACATAAGAAATGAGAACTTCTCTTTCTATTTTACTAAGATGGATTTGCTATCTTTGCACATAAAAGAATGACATTTTATTAGACAGAAGATTATGCTTACAGAGATAGTTCTTTTTGCAGATTGGTGGGAGGAGATGAAGAGTTGAATCAAAGATCAGTGAAATAGGTGGGGGAAAAAAAGCAGATAGAAAATCTTCTGCTGTGTTGGGTTTTATGTCACACCTTTCTCCCCTCTTAAATACTGTGTAGCAAGGAAAGTTCAAACCCTCCTAACTTTTCTGCAAGAGCCTTCTTAAGAAGAACAGCAAGATATATGAGCCATGAAGTGCCAGACGAATTGTGTAAGATTAGGATACATTTCCAGAAATGCTGAAGTAAATATAATGTAGGTGTCAGGAATACACAGTGATCTGGTGCAAAGTAGACAGTACCTAACCTTACAAACATTGGAGGTCTCCCTGATAACTTATTAAAAGACCCAAACACAACAAATTCAGTGAAAGCTAAGTATTGACCGTTTACTCAGGAACACAAGGGCCCTGATTTTCTTATGTGATCTCTGGTGTTTGGCAAATCCTTCTTTTAATGGCCAATTGTTATCAGTTAAAGTTTGAAGAATAAAAATAAAGCATCAATTAAAAAAAAAAAAAAAAAAAAAAGAATTGGTCATCAGCCTCTTCTAGGATTAGAATTTTGTTTATTCTTCACTTCACAAAGAAGGTCACTGCAGAAGGAAAAGCTGAGCCTAAAATACCTTAACTTTCATCTGTCTGAAAAAAAATTTCCTTGAAGAAAAGTTATTTTTAATTGAGTGTGGTTATACTACGATCTGCTTGTTGCTACTCATATGCCAGTTTAGATATGTTTATCATACCATAATCATGGTTTAGATTGTCTCCCTGATTAAATACTTTGAAATACTACTTTGTAATTGTTATTCCACACTATCTCCCCATGTGGACATCCCCACATCTCTTAATTGACTTCACAGCACCAGGAATGTAAGCACACCAATGCACAACCCCAGGGCAAGTTGGAGTGATACTCTACAGGGTGACACTGACGTCAATGTGTCCATCCTGTCCCATGGTATGCAGAGCAGTTTACCACAATGAAATACTGCTTTGCTCGATTGTACTTGCAAATATTGACCAGTCATACATCATGTAGAAGTTTCTGTAACTGGGATAATAAAATAATATTTTGTAACGTAAGCTACTTTATAATCCACCTCAAAAAAATAAGCCACCCTTCAGTTAACCATAAACGATACACAATTTTCCTAATTCGTATGTACAGTAGTTGAACATGATTTAGGCATCAAAGAATCACTGAAAATCAACTGAACTTAGACTCTTGAGTCCGTGCTTTCAAAATAGAATTCCATCAGGGCAGACAATTTCAGAGTCGCATTCCTCTGAAACTCGTTATTTGTACACCTGAGCACACGCTCACAGTAATGAAAGACTGAGGTTCTGCTGACACCTGTTGATAAATATCTGAACAGCAGAACTGCTGTCTTACAATTAGGTAAATGAAAAATACATGTAAGAGAACAGGAGTAAAGGTACAGACCTGCTTTCTTTCTACAACAGAGAAGTTTCCTGTCATTGCTAAGTCATAATGGTGGAGTGAGTCTGGAGAAAGGATGGAATGGAAAGGTAAAACCCAAATTTGCTGCTAGATTTTTTTTTTTTTGTCAGATCTTCCCTGACAAGGATGATGAGATCATTTCCTACTGAGTCAATACATTACTTTCAGTGAGTCATTGTGGAGGTGCTGAGTAAGCTGAAAGAGATTTGCTAATGACTGGATGATCAGCAGAAGTATAATTAATTTCAGCAGAGACCAGTATCTGTTTGTCAAATGATCAGATTCATCTAATGTGGGAGTATGATAAAATGACAAGGACTACCGAGAGATTTTCAAACCTTTTTTTTAAAATATCAGAAGATAATTTTTTGCTTACTCAGCAGAGTTTGTATCTGAATTCTGCTGGCATTGGTTAGGCCCACGAAAGGGTCAAATTTTAATAGAATTTTACTTGTTGCTACAACACTAAGCCATCACGAAAGGCTTCAGGTTTTCAGTTACGGTACAGTCCTAACAGTAATTGCTTTTAACTTTGTGTTAAGCAAATATACTGAAAAAAGGATAGGATTGCTACATCTTTTATAGTAAGTATTGCTGTTAACAGACTGCACACTGTACTCCGTTTGTATGGTGGGTGCATGGTCCCTGGTAAAGAAAACATGTTTTGGGCAGTGTTTTAGACACGCTGTGCCTCTATTAAATGTTTTGCTGACAAGAAAAGATCAGATGGAGTAGATTTGCTCCTTTTGCTGTTGTTGACGTGATCCTTCCCCACACACAGACACACCCCCCAAAGACACATAGAATAAATTTACAGTGAAGTGAAAATTCGCTTTCTGTCCCCAGTGCTCACCTTTGAAAGAAAATTACCACTTGTAAAATATAGGATCAAAGATCTTATCTTGGACAACGAGTACTTGGGTTTCTTTGTATATTCCCGCCTTCTCTGTATCCAGGATGAGCTGGAAGGTATTGTAATGGATAATTACTGTGATTACTGGACGCTTGCCAGCCCATTCAGGAATTACCGTGCCCAGGATTGAGAGGGTTGCTGAAGCCTGAACAAACCCGGGCGCTGCCCCGTGTTCGCTTCGCAGTTGAGCGCAGCCCGGCTGCCCTCTCCCGGCAGATCACAGCTCTGCCTGTGCACGAAGCCTCCAGCGCACCTCAGGCTGCCTGCTTTCGCAGAGGAGACGGTGTGGAAGTGCCCAGGAGAACTGGATGTACGGCTGCTCAGCCGGAGTTACGAAGTTGGTGAAGGGTCTGGAGAAAATGGTTTATGAAGAGTGCCTGAGGGACCTGAGGTTGTTTAGTCTGGAAAAGAGGAGGCTGAGAGGAGACCTTATGGTTCTCTACCTGAAGGGATGTTGTAGTGAGGTGGGTGCTGGCCTCTTCTCTCAGGTAACTAGTGATAGAACAAGAGGAAATGGGCTTTAAGCTGTGCCAGGGGAGGTTTAGGTTTGATACTAGGAAAACAGTTTTTTACTGAGAGAGCGGTGAGGCTTTGGAACAGGCTGCACAGGGGGGTTGTGGAGTCACCATCCTTAGAGGTGTTTAAAAAACATCCAGATGTGGCACATGGTGGACATGGTTTAGTGGTCCTGATAATATTTAGTAGACAGTTGGACTTGATGATCTTGAAGGTTGCTTCCAACCTTAATGATTCTGTGATTCTACTTGCAAGTCTGGCTGAGCTACTAAACATCCAGAATTTCTGGACAAATGCAGAACACATTCATGCAGGACAACATCTTCAGGCTGAAAACCAAGAGGTTTTCTTCAGGCAAACTGCAGCTTTGAATCAGATGCAAGGCCTTTGCTGTGTACGAAGTGAATTTGCAATGGAGACTGCTCAAAACTCTCAGACATACAGTGCATGTACAGCTTGTTTATGTAGCACACGGGCAAGCTAAGTGCTTTCCACAGGTATTGAGCTAGTAATTCCCCCTATGATGCAAATTTATGTGCATATATAACTCTGCCTGGAAGGCTCTAGACAGAAACATGGCAGCCTTTGCCTGTCAGTATTTACCTGAGCAAGTTGCTCAGACAATGAGCAAACTTTTATCAGCACTGGGCATGTCCAGGCACTGACATTTACCACCTTGCTGGTTCCATGTTCTTAAGCGCCAGAAGAAAAGGCACTGTTGGCAGCTGGGCTTCTGCTGTGCAAAGGGAGAAGATGAACAGAGAAACAAGGTAAGAAGAAAAGATGACCAAAAGAGAAGAGATAAGTAGTGGCGTAGGTGTTGCTTAGGATGTAAATGAAGCTGACGAGAACAGTAATGTCAGTACTAGTGATCATTATGGGTCTGGCTTATTTCCTCATAGGCACACAACTCTCCACCTCCCCACAGGATGCTCAATTAGAGAGGGCAACTTTTCATTAAAAGTAAGCAATCAAGGCACAGTTCTGAGCTGGTAACTAGAAACGTTTGATGCCATTTCTGAAATGGTTTAGATCATTGTCATTCCAGGCAGTTACATTATTCGCAACCATGAATGCGCTTCAGGCTGATGGAACCTTTAAACACCACTGCATGAAAACCTCCTTGTCTCCAGCTGGAGCCACGCACCACACGTACACACGACTTCACCCTGGATGATCTGCAGTGAAGTCCTCTCCAGGCTAACAATATGACTTGGTGAGGGCTGCTGGTGGCAACTCTGAACCAATAACCATTGGGAAGCAAAGCAGTTCAGCCACATCGCCAAGCCAAACAACCTGTCCTCTGCATGCTTTCAGTGTACATGGGTGCAAGGGAGCACTACCTGGGAGGAAAAATGTTACAAGCTCTCTGACCTTATTGTAAAATAAATGCTGGTGGTGAGCCTGAGGTCAGCCCCCCGAAACACCTCCAGTGGGTGCACTTTCATCCGTACCAGCTGCATAGGACAGAGCCTGTGCCAGTGGGGAACAGGAGCCCCTGACACCAGGCGCGAGCAGGACAAGGACCAGCCAGCTAGGCTGGCGTGCTGGAGCAGCCATCCTCACTGGGGCTTGGGGGCCAACTTGGCCTTTGCTTTTAAGGTGAAGGTGAGTCTCTGGCAGCTTCCAGAGAGGTGCAGATGGAAACGCACTGAAGGTTTGGGCTGAAATGGCCCCAGGCCGCCTCAGCCCCAACCTGTGAAACAGCTGCTGCTTTCCTGGTAGCGCTCTCTGAGTCCAGCCTGAGCCTCTCCTCACACCCTAGGTCAAGACTGGGGAGCTGGAAGGAAAAACAAAAAAGAATAAACGCCTTTTTTATATATTAAAAAATAAAATTTATTTACACTTTTTTTTTTAAATTTATTTATACTTTTATTGGAAGGAGGATGAAACCCCCTGGCCGGGTGCTGAGGGAGAAGCCATTCCTCCGGTGTGATGGGCCAGCCGAGAGCAAGAGAGGCCCGCACCGTTGGCCGGCCCCCCTTGGCCGTCCCGCCCCGCCCTCTCTGCGGCCCGGCGGTGCGTGTGCAGCGGCTCCCAGCAGGGGGCGCTCCGCGCCCCGGCCCCCGCCGCCGCCGCCGGCGGCCTTCTGCTGGCTGGGCGGGGCCTATGGCGGCGCTGCTCCGCCTCGGCCGCGCTGCGCGCTTGCTGCCGGCTGCCGCCACGGCCCGACTCCCAGCGCCAGCTCCGCGGCCGCTTATGCGCTTCGCTCCATCCTCCTCCTCCACTTCCCTCCTCTCTCCGCCGGCGCCCGCCATGCAGGCCTTCCAGTACCCCGAGGTGTACCGCGACGAGACCGCCGTGAGTACGGCACTCGCCGGGGCAGCCCCTCGGCGTGTGGCGGCCGCCGGGCCCGGCCTCTCTCTCCAGCCCGCTCGGCGCTGCGGGGGCCGCCCCCGGGGGTGTAGGTGCTTTCTCGGCTTTCAGGGCTTTGTTCGGCTTCGGCCGTTAAAAGTCCAGCCTGCTCCGTTTGAAGAGTCTCGGGATTTTAACCTCCGTGGGCCGTGGCGGCTGCTGGGGGCTTGTGAAGAGCAGGATTCGTGGCCGTCGATGCCTGCGGGCACGTCCCGCGCCTGCGGGGCCAAGGCGGCCGCCCGAGGCGGGCTACGGAGCCGGGAGCCGGCCCGGAGCCGCGCAGCGGCCGCGGCGAGCGGGTCTCAAGGCCCTGCCGAGCCGGGGGTGCAGGTCCCGGAGCTGTGGTGCCGCTGTGTGTTCTGGGGAACTCCCGGGCCTCCGCCTGGGCCGGAGCAGCGTGCGGAGGAACCAGCAAGCAGTCGAGTTTTATACGCTGGCACATCTGTAAAATAGTCCGTATTCTTGTGCTGCCGAGGGTGGCTTGATAGGCAGGGATTACGGTGTACGTTTGGCTAAAATGGGTTTAGTTTTCTTCTCCCTCTGCAAATGACTGTGCTTTAGGCGCCTGCCTAGGGATTACTAAGAGAACTAACAACTTTTAAGCCAAAATGTTTGCCGACATGAGCCAGCACTGGAAAAACTAAAGTATATACTTTAGTAGTGGAGCGCAAGGCTGAACTATGCCATTCCTAACAGCAGGTATCTAGTCTGATGTTGTATACTGGAGGAAGGAAGCAGATAAATTCATCCACGTGGGATAGTTAGTCTTTTGTGTTTGATTGTTTGGCTTTTTAAAGTTTATATCTATACTTGACTCAACATGTTTTCAAGTAGAAGTAGTGGTGAGGGCTAAACCAGAGACAGTTATGGAACCAGAAACCACTTTGGGCGCACCCAGCGATCGGATTTTGTGATTTGACTTGAATACCTGGATTTGGAGGAGGTTTTCACTTGGGTTGGGGATTTTTTTTAGGGGTTTTGATTTGTTGTTGGGATTTTTTAATTACTTTACTCGTCTATCTTGTGGAAGGAATTTATATTCGTGCTCTTCATTTCTCTGGTGCTTTGTGGGTTTTGGGGTTTTTTTGAGGGCAACTCTGCTGCCTTGGTGCCATCACCAAAGAATGATAGTATTAACAACTCACCTGGGAGCAAGGTGATGCTTTTCTCTTCCTTTGCTTCCTGTAGAAGTGCTATACATTGTATGCATTTATGAAATTGTAAATACCCTTTGTCTTGATGTCTATCATTCCTTGATGAATAGAGTTTCCATGTGTGCATATCTTATTTTAAAATATTGTCTTTCATAAATGTAGGTGTTGGATTACCATGGGTGTAAAATAAGTGACCCGTACTGCTGGCTTGAAGATCCCGATAGTGAACAGACAAAGGTAACTTTTCTTTGTTCATCTGTTTTGATGTGGTTCTCTTTTATAAACTAGGTGCATGTTTACTCTGTTTTTGGAGGACCTGCCAGTGCTTTTTGAGAACTTGCATAGTGAATGTAGGTTCATGTGATATGTTATGGCACCAACAGCAATAACGTTATTTTGTAGTTTTGTGTCAGTGGTGGAAGATGCGAACACTTGGTATAACCTAGATCACAGAATTTGGAATACTAAGGCCTTGTTTATCTTGCAGCTGCTTGACAGTTGGAATACTCAAGGTGATGATGTCACACTGAAGAGAAACCCTCTGATTTTAGAGTGCTTCATCCACTGTCCTAAGTACCTGTAAAATTGCCATAATGAAATAGTTAGGAAAGGGTAGAAAGAAGACTCATTTGGTTTCCTTTCTTTGTACAGTGACAAAGTATGTGAAAACCCTTTTTTCTTTAACCATTTTTTTAAAAACAAACCCATTTTCCCCCCAAAGTTTTTTATTACAGATTGTAGATGTTGCAGTGTTTTCAGCCCATGGCCTGGTATAGCCAGACTATCCTGCTGGAACAGGTCTTTCATGGAGAGAGGATCCTGAAAAATAATGGCTTTAAGCCAGTTCCTCTGGCATGGGGAAGATGCGTGGCATAGGGAGTAGCAGGAGTGATGGCCAGGAGGTGATGGGTGGCAGTGTGGAGGGGGTTTCTTCTGTAGTGGCTAGTAACTTTGTGACAACTGTAGTTCCAGATCCGAAACTCTGGTATCTATCTAGTATGCACGATGGTGTCAGAAAGATGATGGAGGGCAGGATCTCCATTAAAAGTATCCTGCAGGGTGGATTTCCATTAGTGAGAATCCTTCTAGGTTCTGTCAGTTATGTGCTTACATAATACATCTTGATGAGCTAGAGGTTGGTCGAATAGAACCTACTGTAACTGTCAAGAGCAAGATAAAATGAGTACAGTTAGGATCCCATTCATTACTTGCAAATCTACCAGCACATGTAAAGATTCATGTAGGTTAAAAAGATTCATATGGGATCAGGTTTCAAGTGAAAAACTCTGCCATGGATTTTAACATTGAAAATTAGATAGTTTGTAAGTTGGGAGGTTTTGTTTTTTTTTTTTTTTCCTGTTCTGCCATCCTTAAGAAATGGTACACATGGGATAGTTTTGCTCCAGATTCGGAGGGATATATGTGTGGGTAGGTATGGTTATGCCTATCTTTTACAGAGGCCTTACAAATACCTGTTAAAGTGGTTTTTGGGATGGAAGATTTGGGACTGAGAAAATGCCACAACCTGACTTTTTGTGTCCCTCTGTTCAATACTTTCATCACATTCTGTGAACAGATTGGGTGAGAACAGTTGGAGGAGGTTAGATCTCATTCTTCAGAGGTGGTAGTTTATATAGGAGGCAAAATAAGGATTGGATGATTATAGCATCCTCATGAAAGTGAAGCAGGCCAGATGCAAGATATCACATTGGTGGAATGAAAATACTGTTAAATCTTACTTGCTTGTACTCTTAAGAACCCCACACCTTGGCATAATTCTCCAGTGCAGTAGTAGTATGATGCAAAGAGTGGAGGGAGTTCCACTCTTGTATATAAGTATGTGAATATGTATTTTTTTCTCCACAAAGTTCCAGGAGTTCCTGAACAAAGGCAATTAAAGTATTTTGCTGTTCTACCTCTTTCATAAAAGAGGTCAGAAAAAAATAATCTTGAAGTGCTAAGCTGCTTTCATCTGCTTTATCACTCACTCCTTTGTACTCTGCAGCAGAGGTTGCTGATGGCCACTCTTTGTCGCTAAGCTTTCTTAATAGTCTTATCTCCAAGTTCTTGAGACAGTTTGCAGGACTCCTGCAGAATAGCCTTGCTACATCTACCAAATCCAACCAAACACTGGTATAAAAACAAGTGAATGACTGCAGGCTTTGGAGATAATTTGGAGCAGTCTTTGGAGACTTCTCAAGCCTTCAAGTCACTGACCTTGAGACCCCATGTCCTTCCCATTCTTCCTCCAAGTTGGTCACTCTTTTTATGCACGCCTTAATATCCCAAACTTCCATTTGTTTTGGGGAAAATTAAAAATACTGTGTACACCTTCAACAATAGGTTACCTTGAATTTTCTACATATTAAGTACAGAACTAGATGAAGAATTCCTTGGCCATCCGTGCTCATCTGTTGCGAAAGGGCCTGTATTTGTTTCCTGTTTACAACATACTTGCTTGATTTGAATATGTGTAACATTGAAAACTCTGGTTTATGCCAAGAGTGAAGACTGAATTTCATTCATTTATAAAGTTGTGAATCTTTTCTCACACACAAACAGTTGAAATTATTTGTCATGTGCTGTTGAGTAGATACACAAATATGTTGGAATTCTTCTTTTCTAGACTTGGCAGAAATAATCATGTCAAGCATTGGTGTGTCACAGAAAAGAATAGGTACACCTCACTTTGTTTCTGTGTTGATGTGAGCCAGTGACACATCAAGTTTACTATTTCTTGAAGCATAAAGAAGGAAGCACAGGCATGTGAGGTTGGTTTTAACTCTGGAATTTTCATGGTAGTTTCACCTGATGCCCACTGCAAGGTTAACAGAGCTGGGACTGAAGAAATTAGACAAAACAACTATGAGTATAAAGAATCATATTCATTTTTCCTGTGGCTTGTCCAAATGATTCTGCGGGCTCTGATAGTTGGCAGCTTACAAATAAGTGAACACAGAAGGGTGGGATTCTATTTTTATTTTTGTAATTGGCTTAATCGGGTATTTTTGCAGTGCAAGTGAAGTGCAGATGGTACTGTATCTGATCCACTGTAGTCTGCAGGTTTCCCTTAAGTCAGGTGTTTCTGTCATTTCCTGTCTGCCCTCTCTCCTTGTACCGACCTGAATGCTTCTGTCCCTCCCTTGCATGGGTATGGCCATCACAGGGTGATGTTCTGGGAGGGAAGCCTTTGGTGGATTAGTTTGCTGTTGACACACACCCTTAATCTAGGTCACCCCAAGGACACATGATTGTTGAATCAAAGATGGTTCAAGAACAGGATCTTTCCTTTTCTAGCAGCCCAAAGCCTACTTTTAATTAGGTGAAAGTCAAATAGGTCTATAAGCTTTTCAGCCAGGTCACCAAAATGATCTTATTCCATATGCCGTGTATATATCTTCTGTGAAAAGGAGGTTACTGAAATCTGCAGGTGGCTAAGCAGGACTGTTTCTTGTTAGATGTGCAATCTTAGAGCTGGCTATCAGCCAGTCATTAAGACACTTCCTCAATCTCTTGAGGAAAAGCTGTTCAAGACGTATGCCCTTCCATGTTCATGATCTCTGTGCTTTACTGTTTTTGTCCACATGTACTTGATTGGAATAGTGGTGTACAGCTATGAGCAAGCAAAGCTTCATTTTCCAGATATGTAAATAAAAACTAAGCCCCTGGTCACATGGTGACATTCCCACCTCCCTTAGGAGAGAGGAAGCGCGGCCTGTGTGTTCATGCTGTGCTACTCTTTGGCCATTGACCTTTAAGTCAGACTGAAGAAGCATCTGTGGCATAGTTGAAATGTTGTGCCACACTGGTAAAACACTTCAGGTGATGACATAGGCCACAACTGCAAAATGACACTTCTGCTCTTGACCTGGATTTGGCTTTGTGGGACTTTGCAACTTCTTGGTTTGTTTCATGCTTTGCGGGAAATAAGCTCTTTTGTGGACTACAGCAAAATCTATTGATATTCTGTGTATGTCAGTCATATAGTACCTGAAGGTGCTGACAGGGTAGGCAGTGATGTGTCACTCATTTCAGACAGGAGGTATGGACAAGGGATAGAAGAGCAGGGATCGTGTAGCATACACATATGAGTTGTGCCACTATGAACAGGTGTTTGTATGGTTTAGGACACAGTAAGGCTTTTGATACTGTCTCCCATAACATCCTCATAGGGAAAGTCAAGAAATCTGGGATAGATGATTGGACTGTGAGGTGGATTGAAAACTGGCGCAACAACAGAGTTGAGAGTCAACTTGGAGGCCTGTTACCAGTGGTGTTCCCCAGGGATCAGTACTGGGTCCAGTTTTGTTCAATATCTTCGTCAACCACCTGGATGAGGGGATAGAGCGTACCCTCAGCAAGTTTGCTGATGATACGAAACTGGGAGGGGTGGCTGACGTGCTGCTATCCAAGGAAATCTAGACAGTCTAGAGAGCTGGGCAAAGGTGAACCTCATGAAGTTCAATAAGGACAAGTGTAGAGTCCTGCACCTGGGGAGGAATAACACCAAGCACCAGTACAGATTAGGGGTCGTTCTGCTGGAAAGCAGCTCCATGGAGAAAGCCCTGGGAGTCCTAGTGGGTAGTAAGTTATGCATGGGACAGCAATGTGCCTTTGTGGCCAAGAGGGCCAGTGGTATCCTGGGGTGCATTAAGAAAACTGTGTCCATCAGGTCTAGCTCCTCCCCCTCTGCTCTGTTGAGATCACACCTGGAATACTGTATCCCGCAATTTAAGAGAGACAGGAATCTACTGGGGAGAGTCAAGTGAAGAGCTATGAGAATGGTTAAGGGACTTGAACATCTCTGTGAAGAAAGGCTCAGAGAACTGGGGCTGTTTAGTCTTGAGAAGAGAAGGCTGAGAGGCAATCTTGTTAATGTCTATAAATAACTGAGGGGTGGGTGTCAAGTGGAAGGGGCCAGTCTCTTTTCTGTAGTGCCCTGTGATAGGACAAGGAATAATGGTTATGAACTAGAACATAGGAAGTTCCAACTCAACATGAGGAGAAACTACTTTACTGTGAGTGTGATGAAACACTGGAACAGGCTGCCCAGAGAGGTTGTGGAGTCTCCTGCTCTGGAGACTTTCTAACCTGCCTGAATCTGTTCCTATGTGGCCTGCCCTGGGTGATCCTGCTCTGTCAGGGCAGCTGGACTCAATGATCTTTAGAGCTCCCTTCCAACCCATGACATTCTGTGAATTGAAGCTCTCAAAATTACAATCAAATGGATTTGTAGTTATAATAAGCCAGTGTTTCATTCACATGTTTTGATAAATTTCCAATTATACTTCGATTTTTTCTCATCTAAATACTAGAGTAAATGCGAAGAGACAAGCCACCAGAAGACTGCTTAGTTTTCTTTTGTAATACTTAAAAAAGGCACGTGCCCTCTTGTAGGAGTTGCAGTGAGACACCTTTTACTGAGAAGATAGATTTGAAGATTTTGGGGTAACTGTTAAACAAACTGGAAGTACTTTACAGATTAGTAACAAAGACTGGTAACGTTAAAACAGTTTCTGTTCCTAAGACTTCTCTTTGGAAAGTGCACTGCAAGTGGAAATCACTATATGGAGAGAATATTGAGTGGCACGTAGAAAGTAGGTAGATTGTAACAAAGCATTGTTAAAATTTTTAGTGGTGTGTGTTTTTTAGATGAAATTTAGTTATATTTAATTGACCTGCTCAAGTAATGGGCAAACACTGCAGCCTTAAGTAGAACATCTCTACTCATAGTACAACACTTCAGAGATTCTTTTGCTTTTCTTATTACCTTATTTTCTGAGATACCCATAAGTCTGTGCTTTACTTGGACCTTTATTCTGTCCTTTCCTCCGCTTGCAAATTCTGCCCTGGTTCAGGGCTTGTGATAGATTGTCAGATGCATATCTCTACAGGTAAAATAAGAATCTTTCTTTATAGGCTCGTGAAGATGTACAGTTACCATTAGCCCTTTAGCCTGGGTGGCATCTGTTTAGCTTAGGTGGATGAAATTGTTTACTGTGGGAGTCTTCTGCTGATGTTTGTTCCTCTACTTGCTACAGAGCAATGTTTCAATTATGTACTTATTTTTGAACATGAGTGCAACCTTGTGCTCAAATATGTAAGAACAGAGTTTCCAAACTGGACTGGATTCTCTTCAGTGGAACTCCTTCAAAGACCTGGAATTCTTACCTCCTTTTCCAGATAGCAATGGTATTCCCTTTTACAAGTAGTCTTGGAATCTTCGGTGCATAACAAGTGGAAAAAATATAGTAAGTTCCTGTAAAAACAAAATTGCTCTAGATTCTGAGGGCAATAGTTAGTATGTAAGCATGCTCTTGTGCAGTGCATGCTTGTGAAGAACAGTTTTTGTCTCTTTGAATAGCAATGATGAAAACAGATGAGGTGTGACAGTGCAGTTAAAAATGAGCAACACACAGTTCCAGTATACCCTTGAAGCTATGTTACCATTTTGGTCACATTATTGATAGATGAAACAAAGATGTGTGGCCAGTTTCTGTCCACTAAATGAAACCAAAAAGTGGTTTTGACTATCCAGTACAGTGGATGATTTTATAGATTATGATTTTATAAGTCATCTTTTCTCTGAAAACTTCACAGCACTTTGAGTAGTTTGTGTAACCACACGCTGTCTAGAGTTTTGTGCATGCAGTCTTTGACATTTGTGTGTTTCCATTAAGAGAAAATTAATTTGGATACATATAATTCTTGGGTAGGTTTGATTAAGTTCATTCATTGTGAGATGAGGGGGAGAACAGAACAGCAGTACACTGCGGAATCTGCACATGCTGCTTGGGCTTACCACTGGGCTGTGCTGTGCTGCTGTGCTGGGTTTTAAAGCTCTCTGCCCCAGTATGTTCCTCAGAGAGGGAGCAGAAGCAAAAATTTACCTTCCCTTGGCAGTGCCTTCACCTTATTCTTTGTTCTCAAGGGATCATTTCCTGACTCAATCCCAGCTGATGCACAGAATCAAATTCTGAGTAAAGGTCCAGAAATCATCATTGTTAGCCCTCTGTATCTGTTCCTTTTCAGTGCTGTAGTGCTTGCTTTCTTATATCATCCTTGAGTGATGACTTGTGTGTAACCAACCCACATGTTCCTAAACTAATATGTTTTAACACTTAGCCAAGTGCTCTTAGGGCATTACTAATTCTGTACTCACATGTTTAAAGCTTATCAGTTTCTGTATGCTTTGCTAGGCATGAACAAATACCTCTTGAGTGGAGACTGACCATAATTAATGCACTTTCTCCTTCACTTTTTGGTCTGACAAGTCTCTGAAAACACTGCTTGACATGTAAGGCAGCTCTTGGCTGTATGCTGCTGTGGCAGCAAGGAAAATGGGTGGGATGGTGTCTCCCTGCTTGCCCCATCTGCTCACTTCTCACCATGTGAAATGTCTGTAAAATGCTACTTGAAGCAGTTTTATCTTCTATTCTTTCCTATTTTTCACCTGAAAAATTAATAAAGGAGTAAACATTGATAGCAACTGGTAAATGTATGCCAGGTACTCTGTACAGCAGCTGGCTTTTCTGAAGAGCTGTGATACACAGGTTGTGGAATATGGATTGCTGTTCCTGTGGGTTGTGCCCTGTGGTGAAGTGAAGCTCAGATGTTGCCATGTGTTAATCTGTTTGCTGTGTGACAGATTCAGGACAGGTAGAAACAATAGGCTCTTTCACAGCAGCTGGAAAAGAGACCTGTGTAAGCACAAGATGGCAAGAGGCTGGGGTCAGAGAGATAACTGCCAGCCATCATTGTGATGTCTGTCTGTGGATTAACAGCCACACGCTGTCTAGCCCTTACTCCATGGTAGACACAGAAGAAGTCTGCATGACTGCTTCCTAGCAGGTGTGGTTCATCTAAAGACACTTATGTATTAATTTTATGTTAATGTACTGTGCTATA
The DNA here is from genome assembly GCA_025345505.1 of Todiramphus chloris collaris. NCBI lineage: Eukaryota > Metazoa > Chordata > Aves > Coraciiformes > Alcedinidae > Todiramphus > Todiramphus chloris. The sequence continues at coordinate 46,618,332 of JANVCC010000018.1, read as the reverse complement.
AATAGAGATGGTGAAACACCAGCAGAGCACCAGTTTTTCCATGCATGCCATGAGGATGGCAATCTCTAACAAACAGCTGGAGTGGTGGTGGTTTTGGCCACTGTCATTAAGTGTGACTGGGAGGTAAGAGTGATTTAAAGAAGCCAGACTTCTGGAAGTTCTCAGAGGTTAGGTGTACTTGCCTTTTGTAACTAAGGGCTGATCTGAGGACAGTACTTTGGCCTTGCAAGAAATACCTTCCGGGACTAATCCCGTGTGTTATGTTAATAGGATGAACAGATGGTGCATGTGATGTTTTGTTACCATCTTCCAGACCTTTACAGCTCCTGAAATGATAGTGCAGTCTGTGGGCAAAAGGATTCTGTTCTTTATCCATTTCCTAATTTCTTTGTCACAGAGTATTGGAATATCATACATTTGTGGTGAAGTAAGGGAAGATACTATTTTCCAAGGTATATAAGTTGCCTTTTCTGTGCCATTTAGGCAAATACAATGAGAGTACTAAGTAACATGAGGGTTGGTTGGTTTGTTTGTTTTTGAAGAGGAATGGCAAGAATCTGGCTTGTCTTTAGCTAAACCACTGGTTACTCCAGTGCATGCCTTGAAGAGATGTTATTCAACATACAAGATCAGTCTTATTACAGTATTCTGGCATAATGCAAATAAATATGTAAGACTCCTGAGGTGTGACACTACACAACCTGTATGGGGGGAAAGATGTTTGTGGTGCATTACATCAGAAAATAGTGTTTCCTGTAAGAAATACACATTTCTGCTTGAGTTGATGTCTTTTCTGTCGGGGGGGATTGTTTTCTTTCAGGCATTTGTGGAGGCTCAGAACAAGCTTACAGTACCCTTTCTGGAGCAGTGTCCTGTCAGAGGACTGTTCAAAGAACGAATGACTGAACTCTACGATTATCCCAAGTACAGTTGCCACTTCAAGAAAGGAAAAAGGTATGCAAGGAATGTCTTTGTAGGTGGTAATGAATGTGAAGCAAGTCAAAAGCAAGGACTAGTTAGGCAAACGAATTATGTTTGGGTTTATTCCTCTGTAGCTGGGAAGTAGGAGAAGTCAGCCAATGTTTATATATATGGTTGTGTGATGCAGAGCACAAGACTGCTTGACTATCTCCAGTTCTCGGTCATATTACCATCTTCTTTTCTCATCTTTTCTTTTTACAGGAAGAACTGTGATTTTATCAGAACTCAGACATCTTTGTAGAGTAACTGTTGTAAAACTTAGAGGAGTTCCTTTCAGGGTTGGTCGCTGTCAGTGTAGTTAAAGGCACCTCATTCTGAAAAAAGCTCAAAAACGTCATATGCATATTGTTCTAAATATTTATTAAAATACTGCTTTTATGTTGGTCATACTTTGAACAGCTGGTAGGATTTTTGTTTAGTCACAGCCAGTGAGAAGCATTGGAATTCCCTTGTGAAAAAAGGGTCCTGTATCTGCATGGGATAGGGGAAGAATCATTTGGAGGGCTTTAGGCAACAGGTGCAAAAAGATCTGTCTTCGAAGAAATAAAGAAATCCTGCTATATTCCAATACCTAGCCTACTTGTATCCCTGTTCTTATTTTGTGGCTAGGTAAAGAGGAGGTGCTTCTATGGCTTACACAAGGCCTGGAGATTATGGCTGCTACTCAGTTTTTATGTGACCTCTTTCAGAAAGGGTGTAAAAGGATGAAACTACTGATTAACTTAAGTAACCATATAAAGATTGTTTTAGCAGTCAAAAAAAGAGATAATGAAAAAACCCACCCATTCTTCATCATGGAAACATAAATAGTCTTTTTCGATATTTTTGATTTGTTGGCTGGGCACCCAGGTGTGCCAGGTATGTTTTCACTGTCATCCACATGAAAGAGCAGAAGGTGTCTCATTGCCTTAAGAGTTCTGCACAGATATTGAGGGAGATCTAGTCTCTGCTTACCTGCTCTACACTGTGAGGAGGGTGCAGATGCTTCTTACTAAGGGAGGGAAAGTATATGTGTCTTTTTTAGAAGTATACTGCAGGGAGTGAACCCAAGCTGATGTTGATTTAAATTGTCCCTGATGTGGCACAACACATCAATGTATAGAGGTGTGAGGTTTTAAGTCCAGAGGCAGTGGAGCTGCTTAGGACAGTGCTGCATCCAGGGAAGTAAGCCTTCTTGAGCATATCAGGCAAATCTTATTAGTTTGCATGTGGTGCTCATGCAGATGTAGCTATGCTGAATCTGATTTTGGAGCAGGCTTGGTCTGGGGTTGCGCTGGATTCTCTGACCCATTCTCCCTGCGCAGTGTAAACATGCCTGAGTATGGTTATCTTAAATGATGATAAGGCCTGATATTGCAAAAATGCTCATGGCAGCATTGATAAGTACAGATAAAAAGTTTTAATTTGATGCAGTTGACTGTCCTTCAGGAAGAAAATTTATGCCAGGAGCTTAATGTGCTGTAACTTAAGACACTGTACTTTGATGTTAATATGTCTTATTAGTTTTTTTGGGTGTTACTCTATTTCTTGGCATGTACTGAGCTTAAATCACAGTGGTTTAAAAATCATACCCAAACCCCATCTATTACAGTGTTTTGAGGAGATTGAGAGGACTCTACCAAGCTAAATAATCCTTAGTAAGGGTCAGAAAGAGGAGCTATTCTATTTGAAGAACTATCTAAACTTCCCATGACACTTAGAAATTCTTAAATATAGTTACTTCGTTTTCTGATGAAGAATAGCTGCTAAAGGACAGTGTCTGAAGAGCTGCTGAAGAGGGAATATGTGAGTTTGTGTTTAGATTTGAACATTACCCCATAAGTTCTTCCAGGAGAAGATTTGTTAAGTCATGGCTTTGTGTAATGATACTCGAAAGGCCTATGAAGGAAGAAAAGTGTAGTACCTCTGAATTGTGTAGAATTCAGTTCTTAATTTCTTCAATCTCTGTATTGTCTTATGATGTGAAGAATATCCCTCACTAAAGAGAATTCTGTAATTCTCTGTTCCTACAACTTTTTCAAAGCACACAGTTTTATGGACATTGGAAAATACAGATGAAACCATATCAGTTCTAGTTCATTTGAACATCTCTCTGCCATCTGATTCAGATTGGAAACAGGTGTATGAATGGCAAAGCTTAGAACATAGGGGATGGGAACCTGTGCTAGTGCTTGTAACAGAGAAGTGCTAAGGCTGCCAGAGTTTTTAACATAGCCAGTTATGTAGAATTTATAGTATACCTAGATTTGTTTGAAATACACTGTGGCAAATGCAGCATATATTTTTAAAAGATGTTTTGGATACGTTTTACAGTCTCTTGTATACAATCTGTATCACGTTGAGATGAGATTCCTCTCATTTTTAGAGGCCTAGAAATTGGTGTCTGGTCTTTCTGCATGCAAGGGAGGAGAGAAAGGAGCCTACAGAGGATGGTTGAATCCCTGAAAGCCACAGAGGAAGCTGTGATTCCCACTCTACTGTGAAGCTTGTGTTTCCCTTATGTATTTATCTGTCTTTTATTCACTTCAAGACAATCTCCTACAAGTTTTTCTTGCTTGCCTTGCTGAAAACCTTGAGTTCTTTCTACTTATTTTTCCTTTTTGTGTTTTTTAGATATTTTCACTTCTATAATACAGGACTGCAGAACCAGCGAGTTTTATACGTACAAGACTCCTTGGATGCTGATGCCAAAGTTTTTCTTGATCCAAATAAGCTTTCTGATGATGGCACTGTGGCTTTACGAGGTTAGTGAGACAGCAGTTCCTGCTGAGTATGTCTGAGTCTTCAGCAGAAGTTGGAAATGGGTTTCCAGCTCTTCACCTATAAAAGTATGGCTAAAGTGGCTTGTTAATCAAAGTAGTCACAATAGTCATGTGTGGATTTCTATAGTGTTTCCAAAGAATGCTTCTAAATCTACATTGTATTCACAATAAATTTCATTCCATTTCTCAGTGTCTTTTTTAACAACTCTCTAACAGGCTTCCACTGAAATGTGCACAGATCTGGAGGCTGTCCATAGCAAGGGAAAAAAGTTTGTGTTTATATTGACTAATTCTCTTCAAATTGGGTTTTCATCTTTAACACAAGCCAGCAAGTAAAATCAATAGACCGTGAAGGAATATAAGTCTTACTTTTATGAGAATCACAAAATTACTTGAGTTCACTAGGGCTTTAACTTGTGTTTGCTGTCCATTTCCCACTCCTTATTGGCTTATTGTAGAAGTAGGCTTTTGGACCTAGAAATCCTTTAAATCTGTTCAAGGCCAGTTAATAAAAACAGAGGATGGGAATTAATGGATACTTCTTTAAGTGTGACCTAGTTGAAAAGAATAATTACAGCTTTTTATAGTGAGAAGTCCTGTCTTAAACTGTGGTTATAAGGAATTTGGTTCATATAATCTTTCTGTATTTCTAAAAAGCTTACAAAAAAGTCTATTTCCAAATGCACACATAGAAACAACAGCCAGGGAACAAGAGGGAAAACTTCTGGTGTTGATAAATAATTGATTTAAAGACAAGGACAGGAGTAACCGATCAACTGTCAAAGTGGAAATCACCAGTAGACTTCTGTAAAGACTGTGCTTGGACTTGTGCTCTTGAATATGTTCAGATACATAAATAGATGAAAAAAGAGTGAGCAGTCAGGTAGCAGAATTTGTTGCAATACATGGTTATTCCAGTGAAAGATTGAAGAGTGACTGACAAGCTTCAGGAAGGCCTTAGCAATAGTGAATGGGCAATAAATTAGAAGGTAGACGTCTTTGTGCAGATAAATTAAGTGATGCATAGGGGACAAACAATTCTAACCTCAGTTCTAGAGGAATGGATGGAATGGACTCTTGAGTTGACCATGACCACTTGGGAGCAATTCTTAGGCTGCAATAGAAAGATCCATGAAAATGTCAGCTTGGTTCTTGTTAGCAGCCAAACAAGCACACCAAATATTAGAAATGATTAAGAAGGAAATAAGACAACAAAATGGGAAACACCACGACATTAGTAACCCAGGAGTTGGTATGCTGTATACAGTAGCATTGATTATTAAAGGTATAGTTCCAGTCCCCTCAACTCAAAAGGGACTCTGAGATACGGTTCAGAGGAGGGCAGTAGAACAATCCAAGGGCATGGAGAAAAGGTCAAAACCAACTGAGTGTACTCAGACGAGTCAGCTTGGAAAAGGGACAATTTAGCAGGGATATAATAGAGATCTACAGAATCATCTGTGGCATGCAGTAGCATGAAGAGAGTGAACAGAGGCTGGTTAGTCATCATTGTTTCTATTACAAGAATTGAGGAGATATCAAATGAAGGCAGTGGGAATCGAGTTGAAAGCAAACAAAGGTGATGGCTGCAAAAACTTAGTGTGGATTTAAAGGCAAGCTGGACAAGGCCAAGGAGGAGGGAAGCATTGAGGATTATTAACCAAGTACCTAATGGAAAAGAAGTCTTAAGCTAAAAAGGGTCAGCAGTTTTAAGAAGTTTTGAGGGAAATAGCACATGTGCTTGCATTGTTCTTACTCTCGTAGGCATCTTGTCATGGTTACTCCTGAGGACAGCTAGGGGCAATCTTTTTCTGAATCAGAAATGGCTACTCTTATGTTCTTATGGGGAGAATATATTAGGATAGCAAGTGGTGTCTCTCAATCCTACAGTTTCTACGAAACGCAACTTTCTTGTGTGGGTTGGTTGCGGTTTTTTTTTTCAGTAGTTACTTTCTGGCCTCTACAGGGCTATAATAATTCATTCTCTTCACTTGAGTTGATTTGCAAGAGTGAATTTGATTCTTAGCAGCTATGAAGGAAGCTCTTTTGAATCTTTTTCAGAATGATGTTTTCCTCACAGTTTAGTTAGTGACATATATCAGAGGTCTTAGGTGAGAACACTGGTGATTAATCCATTTGTGTGCTAGTGGCCGGCAAATTTTTCCAGTTACTTGAGTTTTTGTGGCTTTGCAGGGTTTAGTTTTCAGTGACTCCGGTACTGAAGTGGCATTTGCTTTATTTCAGGATGCATTACTTGCATTTCAATTTCTGTTGACTTCTTTGGTACTGTTTTTCTCTTAAAATCTCACTTGAAATTCTCTATCTGTGTGCATTTTCAGTCTCCACCTCTTCTCCCACCCGAAAAAAACCCAACTCAGTGAAGTATAAGAATTACGACTCAAATTATAATTCAGATGTCGGTGTTAAGCTATGTTGCTGAACATACATACCAACTGTGCATGCTTCAACTCTTATGTATATGTGAACTACTTGAGAACTCCACAGAGACTAGAAAAGTACTTTGAACCTCAGTTGACACCAGATGTAGTTGCTTGCACTGTCTTGTAGAAAAGAAGCCCTCTTTTCTCAGTGTACAGTGAACACAGTTCTTTTAACTGCTCTCCCAATTTTCACTTCTCTTTCATTGGTATTTGGCTAGTGTGTAGTAAATAATAGAAAGCCATGTGGCAAAATAACAGACACCTTATTTTGAAATTACTGATTCCTTGTGTTGGTTCTTACTTCCTCTTGTTTGGTTCCTATTTCGTAGGTTATGCATTCAGTGAAGATGGTGAATACTTCGCATATGGCCTGAGTTCTAGTGGCTCAGACTGGGTTACTATCAAGTTTATGAAAGTAGAAGGTCCTGAGGATCTTCCAGATACACTGGAGAGAGTTAAATTCAGTTGCATGGCTTGGACCCATGATGGAAAAGGCATGTTCTATAATTGCTATCCGAAACAAGATGGGAAGAGTGATGGTAAGTATGGCTGAGCTAATTGCATGCTAGGTAGAAGCAAAATGACACTTTCAGTAAAGTGGTGCAACACGTAATTAGCTCTACTAGCTTATGCTTGAAGTAACTAGCTATGCTTATTTACACAATAAGATAGCAGATTGTGTCTTGTATGACCAAAGCCTATACCCAGTGTGAGTATCCTCTTGACTTCCTGTCCCTGTCTTTCTCTTACAAATTTGTTGCCCCTTTTCTTTTTCTCTGCAGTGATTTACTTCACTTTCATATAGGGTGTTACTAGCTGGAATTTGAGTCTGGTGACATCTTGCTTATGCTCTTCCCTTATGCATTTGTGTGGGTGTAGGTGAACTGGCTTGGATGGTTGACCCAATGAATAGCAATCTGAGGCATAAGGTTTTTGTTATTCAACCAGATTAATTTGTCTCTGATTCACAGCACAGCAGCACAAAGTGTTTATGCTGACAGAACTGAAGAAGCAGCACACAAAGTGAAATAAATGCTGAGGAGCATCAGTAGGGGAGGAATTTAGGAGCTCTCATTATAAGGCAGTGCTACTGAAAAGTTTCTTCTGGAGCTATGCTCTTTGTTAAACCTTGGAGAGAGACTGAGTTTTGCCTCTGTATTTGCTTTTGCAGACTGTCATTTTGCCAGACTTGAAAGTTAGATACTCACCTTGTGGTTTTTACTTGTAAATGTTTTTGTAGTTCAGAAGTGAAAATGTTTAAAGAACAAAATCGAAAAAAACCCAAAAATGTAGTAGCACCTCATGCAGTGTTTTAAAACACTTCTATTTCTTTTTTTTCCGTTTTATTTTCAGCAAGTGGAAGTATGAAGGTTTCTAGGAGTGCTAATTAGCAATAAATCTCCCCTTAGTTACCCTGGTTAAAATGAGCAAAAACGTCATTAGAGGGTGGCAGGGATTGCTTGGTTTTTATGCTTGCTTTATATTTCTTGAAATCAAAGCTTGCAATGATAAATCTTCACATTTGAAGAATGTACTATTCACAGTAAAATAAGAGTGATTGGACAGGTAGTCAGCATAGTTTGAAGTTTTGTTTTGATTGGGAGGGTAGTGGTTGTAGCCTCAAACCATTCCTAGTTGTCTCTGCTGAATTACTTTTCCCTTTTATGTGCAATGGGACACAAAAGTTTCTATGAATTTTATTTGATTGTTGTTGTATTTCTTTGGGAACTAATTGGTTTAAATATGTGCATTTCTCTAGGCACTGAGACCTCCACTAATCTGCACCAAAAGCTGCATTATCATGTATTAGGAACTAACCAGTCAGAAGATATCCTATGTGCTGAATTTCCTGATGAACCAAAATGGATGGGAGGAGCTGAGGTATGAACACCTTGAAGCTTGTCATCATTATGGCAATTTTTCAGATTTTAATGACTGATAGTAGGTATAAATTAGAAAACATTTCATTAAGAGAACATTTTTTTAATTAGTGTTACAGAGTTGACCCTTGAACTAAGAATCATTGATTATGAATTGTTGAAAATAAGACTTGTATAGCTAGCTTGAAATCAGTCCCCAGGCCTGTAATGACATAATCACATGCCCTTTTTCTTTGTTGAGGGCATTCTGACTGACACACATTTCAGGACAGAGAAGGATCATTTGTTGGACAGTGTGTCACTTTTCTTGTTTCTTATTAGTCAGTGTTGAGGCCCCGGCCTTCACTTCCTGCACAAAAAGCTTATTCCAGTAATCAACTTGTCTGGATATTCCCTACTATGGATTTATTTTGTTTATATTTGTTTTCACAATGTCTTACCTGGAAATGAAGTATGTCTCATCTACTTGAAGATTGGAGACATACAGGTTGAAATTTGGTAATACTGTGTGCACACTTTGAGACTTTTAAGTTTATCTACAGCAAGTTTTATTAGCACAAATATCTTGTGGACTGTCGTGTTGGAGGTGGAACAAAGTGACTGTTGGAATTGATTTCTTAAGCTTATTTTGTTGAACAACTACTATGCTGTGCAAGGTCATGGTGAACAAAGTGATAGGTAACCATGCTCTCTTCTTCCTTACATGAATGATTCCAAAGACCCTAAGGATTGTAATGAATGTATGTTTTATTCTTCTTATTAGTTTTAACAGTGCTTGATTGTGTGCACTGTTCTAAGTGCTGTTGCAGTGTAGCAGTGGTCATTCTGTTTGTCATGGAACTGATGTTTTTGCAGTGGAGAGAAATTCTTTGTACTCTCCGAGCTGCTGTGTTTAATCAGTACATTTTTTTTCTGTACAGAGTGTCTTTTGATCTAACACTTTTGATAAAAAGCTGAAATGTTTTAATGCAGATTTTGGGTATTCAGTTCCTAGAACTACTTTTCCATGAGACTACCTCTTTTAAAAAAATTGATCATCACCCTGTGTCACTTTTCAACACATCAGCCCATGAAAATATGGGGGATTTCTTTTTTTGTGGGCTACCAGAAAAGTTCTTCAAAGAATTTGAACAGTGGGATTCAAAATGAGCCAGTGATTGAGAATGTGAAGGGCTCGCCAGCTAAGTGACCACACCAAGATTTTTCTGTACAAATCAGACTTATCTCTTGGTTCTGTGATTAAACAGAACCTTTTTAACATAATTTCATCTATTCATAAACCATACCAAATGACTGACCTGAGGCTTTGGAGTGGTTTTTTGGGGGTGTTTTTTGTTGTTTGGTATTTTGGGTTTTTTTGGTTGATGGGGTTTTTTTGTTTGTTTGGTGTAGCCTGATGGGTTTGTTGTTTTTTTTTTTTACTGTTCAAGAACTAGTCACTTCTGTTGAGTTTACCTGGCAATAAAATGCAATTTGGAAATCATTATCCTTATTTTTCCCTTTTTTTTTGGATTTTTTTTAATTGAGTTCTATAAATAAATGGGCTTTCTGTTGGTGACAGATGTCTTGTAGTGACGTATCCAGTGAGTCACATGAGTGATGCATATTATTATTATTATTATTATTGCTTTGCAGCATCGTGACCTGAACTACACTTGTTGTTGTGAAGGCAAATTTGTGTTCTGTGGCAGAGGGCTGTTGCAGTCTGATTCATTAGACTATACAGCTTTTTAGAGTAGTGAAAGTTTGCAGTCTCAGATGGTATAAAATCCCATGGAAATTATATATTCTGTATTAGGTGTAGAGATACACTTGTCTTATAGGTAGCAAAACCTTCTAAGATAATAGCACGCTAACAGAGCCTTTTCTTCTGTAAGTTGAAGGAGGAGGGCTGGAACAATTTAAGATCAGAAATACAGAACTGAATATGAGGAGGACCAAGGAAGAGCATTTATAGTACAGTGCTTGTAGTTAGTAGCAAAGGTTTGTCCTGGCTGTTATGCAGAGAAGCAGCCATCCTGCATCTCCAGGCTTTTCTATTGTGAAAGAAAAGCTTGAGGCAGCCTTCGATGTAAAAGAAATATCTTTTTTTCTGAATACCAATTGTCTTGGGTAATTTTTGTGATTAATGAGAACATACAGTCCTTTTATTAAATGATCAAAAGATCTGTGGGGCGGGAAGAGGGGACTGGTAGTAACTCATTCTATAGAATAAGAAAATATAGAGTGTAGTGCAGTTACCAGTTCTAAAGCCACTGGAATTGAAACAGCCCCTTAAGTACTGGGAAAGTGGGGAGGGCAGTGAACAGCAAAACAGCTCACTACTGTGGGTTCTTGTTTAATAAATTTATATGGCTGATTATGACTGTTTTCTTGGCCTCTAGGAGGCATAAACTTCAAGAGATGTAGGTATTTAAGAAAAAATGCTAGTTTGAGGAGTGGTAAAGCAGAGATCTGTCTTGGTAAATAATCATGAGTTTATCTAAGGGAAAACAGCTTCTAATCTGGGATTGTGCTGTGAGCTCCAGCTGTGAAATGTGTCTCTGTCATCCTGATATTAATGAAGAATGGTTTTTAGTGGTCAGGGGAAAAAAACCCCAACATTCTGCAATTAAAAAACAAAACAGTGCAATTGCAAAATGTGGCTTCATCCTTGTGCAGTAGGTCAAAATTCTTTTATTCAGGGCATTAAAACAAGTTTTCTTATCCATTTTTGTAAAGTATGTGTTTGAGAAAGTGGAAGACCACAAAGTAATGGAGGAAAAATTAAAATATCTTTAGTAAGAATCAAATTCTATGGCTTATTGGCAGTGTGCTGAATATTCTTACTTGGTGCTAATATGCTGCCCCATATTTTAAAATAGAGCTGTGCACAGCTCTGTGTTGTGAAAAATCTACTTTTATACATTCTTATGAGATTAAGTATTTGCATTTTATAAGGCCCTGCTGGGGCAAATAGGCAGAGACATTTGGGTTCTCTTATGTTTTACATAAATTCCAGTGAAGACAGTTGAATTATGATGTGTCTAGTCTCAACTACCAACTCTATACTAACTCTGTAGCTTGAACTTCCATACTCAGGTTTAGAGTAGAATTTGCAGGTCTTGCAAACATTGGGTTGAGGGAGAAAAATACCTTGCTTGCAAGTGAAAAAGCACCTGACAAGGAGACCCATCAGACTGCAAAATTAATAATATTGCCATATTACTTCAAAAAAATGTCTAACTCTGGTGCACCGTAGGAAGTTGGTGTGGTGTGTTGCAATGGAAAGAAGATGAGGGGAAAAAGAGGATTGTGCAAAATTTTGTCAGCTTAATATACAAGACAACATGCAAGAAGATAGCTTGAGGGTTTTTGCCTTCATTACACGTTCAATGCCAGCCCCAGCATACTTGATTTAAAGAAAATCTGTGGTGCTGAAAATAGCATTGGCATAGAAATACGGATGCATTTCCAACTCTTCACTTGAATGGATTGCTTGTGAAGGGGGGAAAAAAAAAAATCTATTTATTGTTAGTCAGATATGTAAATTTTGAAAAAGAGGCTATCAGATCTTATCATTAGTCTAGAACAAGCATATGCATTTCTGGTACAGTTTCTAGGATGGTGAGGGAGTTGGGAAGAGCAGGGATGGAGTTTATTCAAATAACATCCCAGTAGAGGGCAGTCTGGTATGAAGATTTTTAAAACTTGGCAATGTCGTAACTACTCTGGAAAGAAGAGCTTCTCTTGCTTCTGTTTAAGTGGCAAGTTCTTGCTTTCTCTCCAGGCTCACAAAGTGTATCTCTCTTTCAGAGCCAGACTGTTATTCTCAAAGTTAAACAATAAGTTACATAAGAGCCTTTCTCAGTCGGTAGTGTTAAACGTCCCTACGGTACTGGCAGGAAAGTAAACAGGAGAGAAAGGGGGTGAGGGGAACCCTCTCATCCCAATTCTGTCAGTAGTTAAACAAGTACAGTTTTTCATGTTGTCTGACAAACACTCTGCACAGTCCTTGAATTGACAGTTGTGCTTTTTAAATTTAATTTTTTTTTTTTTTTTTTTAATGTTTAGAGCTGTCAGTTAACATCAGTGGTGCTCAATCAGGGTGGTGATCTTGCAAATGAAATTCAGAGCAAAGAGTAAGCTGTGCCAGATTTGAGCTGGCTATGGCGTGGTTTTTGCTGCAGGAATGTGAAGTGCAGCATCCATAGGGTAGGAGTGAAAAGAATGAAGGGGAAAGGATTCAAATTTTGTCAGTTTGCTGATATGAGACTTGATGCTGGATAAAATAGGGCTGTGGGAGTTTTTCTGAAGCCTTACACTATCTTTATCAAGGCTGAATATGGAATAGAAGCCTACTATGAATATCTTCCTACAGCCCTGGCAATAGGTCTGGAGAATCTTACTATTAAGAAACAGGCAGGCAATCCTTCTGGCTGCACATAGGCTATGGTAGATGGTAATCTCTTATATAACCAGGCTCCTGATGCTTTGGTGCTTTCATTGCACTCAAGCAAGCTGAAAGCCACAGGAGAAAATCTGTGTGATGTTTGTCTGTCACCTCGGAAGACTGCTGGTTTTAGTCTGTGCTAGATTTAAGAAGATGAATGCATGCATATATTGCTGTGTTCCTCTTCTGAACAAGACTGCCTGCTGTCCTGTTGCAACTGAAGCAGTCAGAAGCACAATGACCTAGGGTCAAAATCCCATTTCTCTGGCTTTGGTAGGTCTCCTTCAAGCCCTAGCTTAGCAGAACCTCAGGAGGAAATTGTTGTAATAGAGGTGCTTTTTATGCCAGCATGCTGTACCTGAAATCCAAGAAGAAAAACCCATCTGGAATGAGGAAATTGAATTAAGGCCCAGAGAAATTTTTCTACCCTGGGGAATGGATGGATAGAACACCTCAGCATGTTGCTTACATATAACCAGGCCTGCTCTTCTGGTACCACTACAAAGATAATGTCAGAACATAGCTTTATGTTCCTTTCATTAAAAGCCCCCACCCCCTGAAAAAAACCCAGCCCTTCACAATCATTTCATCTAATGGAATAAAACTGTTTCAAGTTCTAGGAAAGGAAATAGATTTGCACTTTCTAATTGTGAGTTAATAAAAGTGGAATTTGAAAGGTTGGGAGATTACAGTGAGGGTTCTTTGTCACTGGACAAGCAGAACTTCCTGTCATGGAAGCACTTATGCATCTACGATGTTAGAACACTTGAGGCTGTTCAGGAAGCGTAATTGCTCTCATCTCTTACTGACCAAATGTTTTGGCAACTTCCATGGAAATTTTTACTTCTCTGTAGAAGGCACACACTTTGTGTATTTTTGTGCTCAGTGTTTTACTTTACTCGTTTAGTAGGAAGCTTTAAAATATTGCTAAGTAATGCAAGGCAGGTAATTTCTGCATCAATCTGAAATGTCTCTTGCATGTAGATTCTTCCTAGTCATAGAATCATAGAAAGGCTTTAGTTGGAAGGGACCTCAAAGATCATCTAGTTCCAATCTCCCTGCCAAGGGCAGGGACACCTCCCACTAGACCAGGTTGCTCAAAGTCTTACCCAGCCTGGTCTTAAATACTTCCAGGGATGAGGCATCCACAGCTTCTCTGGGCAACCTGTTCTAGTGTCTCACCAAAGAACTTCTTCCTTAGTCAAGAAGAACTTATTCCTTCTTAGTCAAGTCATATTAAGGTTCGGTGGTGTATGCAAAAATCTTAGTGGAACATGTACCTAAAGTTTAGGAAGTAACTGCTGTTGTCAATGAGTATTTAAGAGGAAAAGTCTAGTCAGTCACAGGGTGGTTTTAAACTACTACATGTGTAGCATATGATGAAAATTGTAGCAATGCTGAAGTAGAGCTTACTGTTGCAATGGATTTTTAATTTGTAGCTATTAATGCCATGCATTGCATTGTTGCATCCTTATTGCCACCCATCTTCCCTTCTCTGGATGGTTTGCTCTTTCCTTGACTGCGTGCACAAGAGCCCCATTATTGATTTGACCATTTGGCTCTGCTTGTAAGATATGACTCTGCCTTTGATTTTTGTGAGCTTTTATTTTTTTATGTTCATTTGCTCTGTTTCATTGGAAATGCTTTAGATAGCATTGACAGTTGCCTTGTTCGATGTGCAAAGGGCACTAGTGCCTGAAGAGCTGTACTCTGTAGAAGCAGAAGCAGATCAGGTTGTAGATTGTAGTAGTGTTAACGTCTGCAGTTAAAGAAGTTGGTTGATCTTTTCCTCAACATGGGCACATTATCCAATAACTGAATTTTACTTACTACTTTAACATCTTGCTATTTAGAAACTATACAGTTATTAGGGTATTTTCCACCTTGATAATATAAAGGGAAAAGGTAGTAAAACCTTTTCATTTGTTAGCTTAAAAAGAAATTATTTGTGTATATAATTAATATAATACTATGCACTCAGAGGGCCCCTATGTGTGAACTAAAAATAGACAGTTCATCTTCAATCTTGCAGTGGTGACTACCCAAGTAGTATTCAAAGAGCTAGCATTAATATTCACTGGGTTGCTGTCATGCACTTTACTTGGAAGTAAAGCACTTTAATGTCTCTCCTATTGACGTTTTAGTTGAGGAGTAACACACAAAGCCAGGAAGTCTGAAAACCCAACAGCCTTCTTCTCTTCATTCTTTTTCTGTTTTTCTTTTCTTGTCCTTTTTTTTGTTTTGTTTAATTATGTATAAATTTGTTGTCTGAAATGTGCTGCTAGTAGACAAAATAACTTTTGCTGTAGAGGTTACTGCTGTTATAAATGCAGAACACAACTCTTTGGGCTTGCTTGTATGATGAAATAACTATATTTTGTAATGAAATAAAAATATAAGTTGAAAAATTTTTATTAGTTAGGCTTTACATATTCTTCTCTTGATATCCGTTGATATATTGAAGTTACGGGTGAATCACTCAATCTTTTAATTTTTTTCTAAGCAGTGGTTACTTTTCAACAAAATAGGGAGAATAGGTAACATTGAAAAAAACATGTTGGTTTGTAGTATTTTTCAGTTTTTACTAACACTTCTTCATAAAGATTTTACTTTAAAGAGTTTGCTCCTTGAAAGACTAAATACTACTTGGGAGCACAGCTATTGTAATGTTACTTCTGTATGTTTGTGAGGTGTAAAGGTGGCCACAGCAAATAGTTCAGATACAGTAGATTTAATGAATTCAAAATTGCCATGTGACTGAAGGGCAGCAGCAAAGCTACAAAATATATATCAACATCAGCTCTTTGAAATAATCCTTCCTTTACTAGTCCTGAGGGTAAGGATTAGTGGTGTGTTATGCCAATAAAATCATTGTTATTCTGAAGATTTTACAAAGCTCTAGTGAAAAGGCTACAGGATTTCTTCTGTCATATTTTGACAGGACCTAAATGTCATTTTAGGATGTTCGGTTGCTTTACAACCTTCTTGCCTTTTACCAGTGGGTGCTGTTTGAAATGATATAAATTATTTTAATGAAAGAACTGTTCGCTGACTAGCTTTCCAGATCTCTCAGAAATTCTTGGGATATGTTTCCTTTTTAGCTTGAATGTGGGAAACCAGGAGAATTTACTTCTGAGCCAGGCTGTCAGTTCAGACACTACAGTTTCCCTTCTGCTGAACCATGAATGCATTCTAAGATTTGAGTGAAATGCTGGTATGAAATATCAGTTCATATGTTTGTGGGCCAAGAGCAAGGATGGCAGTTCAGCTCATGAAGATGATGTAGCAGCGTAAGAATAACCCAAATGATAGCTGAGAAATCCTGTTTCCTTTTGCCATTCTGAAACCCAGGCTCTTGTCTGTTTACAGCAGAGAGGAGTCGGTGGCATTCAGGCTGTGATTACACATTCGTCAGTACTGCCATCTGAGCTGCCTTAAGCAATCTCTGCCCCTGTTATTCATGTTTCCAGCTGCTTGGTGCAGTGTGTTAGCTCAGCCATTTGTGCAACAGCACAGTGAACTGAGGCACTAATCTGAGTTGGACTTTTTCCTTTATTATTTTTCTTTTACCATTTTGGTTTGTTTATTTGGGTTTTTCTGGTTAGTTGTTTTGTTGTGTTTTCCTTTTTTGTGTGTGTGGTTTTTTGGTGTGGTTTTTTTTGTTCTCTCCTAGATTCTTTGGGGGTTTTTTTCTCATTGGCTTTTTTGGTTTTGGTTTGGTTTTTTTTTTTTTTTTGGGCTTAGATTTTTTTTCTGGATTCTTTGTCTTTTTTAATTTTCCTTTGTTTTTCTTTTTGTTGCTGCTTTGTTCAACATGCTATTTTTTCAGCTGGATCAGCTCCCCAGTCTGGTTTACCGTACAAATGGTAATTGCTTGTACTGACATGATACGGAGAATGAATTTGCATAGATATGAGCAACCATAGAAGTAGGAAGAGATAGTGGTGGAGACCACATAAGCTGGTATTGCTGCCTGTATTTACTCATCAAACTGTAACTTTGCAATGTGGCAGTCTAAATCTGCTCTATAATACTAAACATTTGAGTGTCTTGCAGTCAACAGTTTCTTGTCCTGTTTCTGTTAAATTCCTTTGGGTTATAGAAATCACTGATGTAAGAATAAATTCAGTGATAGAGGCAGACCTGATTGACATTCCACCAGTAATATGCTTTGAGAATCCTACTTCAAATTAAACAAACTGCTGTCAGCTCTTCACTGGTCCATCTGGGAATGTGGAAAGCAAAACTCATTAGATGTACTCAGATTTGCTGTCATCAGTTTTGAATTGCCCTTGCAACGTCATCATCAGAAATATGCAAATAATTTTTCTTTCTTGGGTAAAGCTAGCAATCTTCTATTAACTCACAGCATCAAAGAACAAATTTTTTGCAGGTTCTGACTGAAAGAATTTATTTCTGTGTCATCTTCTTGAGTGCAACTGAAATTTGTCTTTGTATATACCAATTCCAATTAACAGGTTTTATAAGTTGAAGAAAAAGAGAAGGAAATTCAGTGCTTTTACAAGTATGAACAGTTCTTTAAGCAGCAAGGTGCAGTCACTAGTTTAATTAAAAATGACACCTGCAGTTAATGTTTATCTGAAAACACTGAAGATGCTTCTTTCTGAAAAGATCACCTAAGCTTGGTTTCCATTTAAGAATATGCCCACATGTTGTAAGAAAGAGACAAAATGTCTCAATTTTGCAGGCTGCCCTGTTAAAGCTATCTTAGCTGTTTCATTTCATGGGCTTTTTTGGTCCAGTAGGAATCTTACATGTTCTTTTCTATTTGACTTGTGAGCTTTCAGCTGTGGGAATGTTTTTAGTGGTGTAATTACTTGTTGACAAAATGCCTGTAAATTACAATTTGGAAACACTCGTTTGGGTTTTTTTTTTACTTTGTTTTAAAGGGTCTTTCGTTGTTGGTTTTATTTCGTTAGCTTTCGTATACTGGGATTTGCTCTATTTACTAAGTTCCCTTCTTGTGTCTTCAAAACTGCGAGTGTTTGAATAGCAGTATAGTTAGGACATAATTCTCCTGAAATTTTTCTTGCTTAACCAATTCAACAGATATTTTGCACAACTGATGTTACAAATATTAACCATAGCCAATCTAAGAAGTAATTACAATATGTGAATAAGAATTTTTTTGAAGATGTGTTTAGGGCCAAATGGAAAATTTCCAAAACTCAGATTAATATTTTGTGACTAGGGGTTTAGATTTTCATTAGATGCAGTTATATAAGAATGTGGACAGGAAACAGCCTTCTGTATCAGCTGTTAATAAAACATCTAAATCTGCTAATTTTGGAATATTCTCAAAACAACCCAGTCAGGAGAGAGAAGCTTTAAGTTGATGACTTCCTGTTACTTCCTGCTATTACTTGATGGATTTGCACTTTAGAAAGCTTTGTCAGGAATCGGAGTGTGTTTGCAAAGCCTGAGTAAAAAGGAGGATTCATTGATGACTTTATGTACCAGCAGAGACCATTTTGGAAATTTTATTATGTGTGTACATACATGTGCAAAAGCAAGCCAAGAAGCTTCACAGGAAAATTTATAATGTGGTTGTAGCTTATAATGTTCATTTAACAGCAGCATTAGATTTTTCTGTGTGTAAACCTAATGAAAATGGCAAAAATGAAAACTGTCATTTTTGTCACTGAAAAGTGTCATGTAGTTTGCCACAATAAGCAAAACTACCCTTAAAACTACCAGATTGGGTGGTTTCTAAGAAATTTCATGCTACTTTGTGATGGAAAACACACCTTATTAATTCTATCACTTGAGAACTTGAGGAAAAATCTGGTGTGAATTGACTGTCATTCAGACAGGCTAAGCTGCCAGCCTTTTTCCACCTCTAAGATGGACTTCTGGCAGATACCTTAAGGCAGCCAGTGTTAACTGCTACCAACTGGGTAATTTTTTCAGTTGTACTGTAAACAACAGTATTAATTAGGTGAGTGTTCTTACTTTCAAAGACTAGATTGACAGAGCAGCTATGCAGAGCAAGCACATTTACCACATACCAACTGCTGTCTTGATGGTTTTCACTGTCCTGCCATTGTGAGCAACTACATTTTGTGTTTTCCATTCCAAGAACAGTTATTGTACTGATTAAACTCTACTGCTCTGTAGCTAGTACTGTGATGGCACGTGTAGGGGTATGCATGCATCAGCAAAACAATCTTCTTCATTTACCAAGAGTGTGAATCTAGAATCATTTGATGAACCTGGATTTTGACATGTCTAGGATATTTACAGGCTCAAACCCTGACCATGTTGGAGTTGCTAGAGAAAGCATGGTGAGGAGGTCTTGTGTAGAGGGAGCAGCAGTCAGTTTTTGCAGACCTGTAAGATGCACTGAGGGCCCATTTAAAGAAGTTAGTGACAGACTGTTCTACAGGTTCAGTTTAGCTGACAGGTTACACAGTATAAATGGAGTGCTTACTCATGGATCAAAATAGAGATTTGACTGAGATTAATGCCTCTTTCATTTAAGTAATAGCAGTTTCAGCAGCACTGTTTTTTCCTTGGATTGATAAGCCAGTGCAGTCCTGGCATATCTCTGAATTAATATGTATATTCCAAATGACTGATTTTCAGTAAGATACATGTCACTGGGCCTTTTCATGTCACTACTGGGCTCCATTTATTCCATAGGATTTTTGGGGAGGGGAGGTGAACTTCCTTTTGCATGGGGTGAATACCTTGATAAAGGAGTTTGGTTTTTCGGAAGTTCTGATGTTACCTTCACAAGAAATTTAAAGGTTTTTTGGACAAAACTCACTGGTTGTTTCATTGTGTCTTTACAAAGATGACAAAGTCAGCTAATACTCTTGCACAGTTCATCATTGGATTTGACTGCTGGTATTATAGTCAGTGACCAGAGAGAGACTGGACACTAATACCACCAGATGTGGCTACCTCATAGTTTTCTATTGAGTTACAGAAAGCTATACTTTAATCGATGTAGGAAGGTTCTTTTTTAGTTCTGTAGTTCAGTAGGAGCCTGTCAATCCAGTTGATCACAGGACTAAAAAGTGCTTTATATGCAACGTAGTGGATTCAATTAAACTTCTCCGTGTTGAAGGCACAGACTGAGAGATATTTCTGATACAGCCTTTGGTTTTGTTGGTCGTTTGGGGTTTTGGGGTTTTTTTGTAGGTTTTCTTTGTTTGTGTTTTTTATTATTTCTTCTTGCCTACAGGTTGTACTTTTAGACTGCTTATACTGAGTCCATTCTTAGTTACAGAAATGCCAGGTAGTGCTGAGCACTAGTTGTTGTATTTGGTTTATGTGGCAAGGTTTTGGTGCGGGGAGCGGCTGCAGGGCTGTCTTCTGTGAGAATAGGCCAGGGCTGCCCCTGTGTCAGACAGAGCTTCAAGACAGACCCACCACTGCCCAAAAATGCTGCACAACAGCTGTGATAGAAGAGAGAATATGTGAGACAAACAACTCTGTAGACACCATGGTCAGTGAAGAAGGAGGGGGAGAAGGTGCTGAAGGCACCAGGGCAGAGATTCCCCTGTAGCCCATAGAGAAGGCCGTTGTGAAGCAGATTGTCCTTCTGCAGCCTATGAATGTCCATATTGGAGCAGATAGCCACATTGACTCATTTAGACAACTTTTCAGCTGAAATACTTTTAATAATCATGAACTGGTTTTTTTAACTCACGGTGGAAATGAACATATAATGCTGTTTGGTTTTGATCTTTTGATCTCCACAAATGTCAGCAGACTATACTTATGCTATTGACATAAGTGATGAGTTCTCATGTTCCATATGTGTCTTTTCACTCACAGAATCACTGAATGTTAGGAGTTGGAAGGGACGTCCAAAGATCATTGAGTCCAACCCCCCACTCCACTAGCTGACATCAGTTTCTTTTTGCTAGGACTTTAGGGATTAACTTCTCGAGTTGGAAAGTTGAATTTTTATTTTTTTTTTCACAGAGGACAAATTGTCTTTGATTTTTTTGTTTTGTTTTTGTTCGTTGTTTGGTTTTTTTGGTTTGTTTTTTTTTTTTTGGAACTTCCTACAGGTATCAGATGATGGTCGATATGTCTTGCTGTCTATCCGAGAAGGTTGTGATCCAGTGAACAGACTGTGGTACTGTGATCTACAGACAGAGTCTCAGGGTATATCAGGTATGTTTTTTCTCTCATTGGAAGTTTTGCTCGATTTTAAGACAATGCAAGACTTGAAATACTTTATGTAAATATGTGTATTGCTTAACCTCCTCTCTTCCTAATGCAGAGAATATGAGAGAGTATGCACTGCTGCTAGCATTCTGTTTTCTATTATGTATCAGTAGATGGAAAACTCCATTCTTAGTTCTGTAGTTTGTTTAAAAGGTCACAAAGAAAAATTGAGATAATGTAAGCAAACGTACCAGTGTATGTTCCATTTCTTTCTACACCACTAGTACTGATCCACATTTAATTTTTTTTTTTAATTTTAAAAATTCAGTTCTCCCTTCAAGGACTGATGCTCCCTTTTTTTGGAAAATTAAATAGTTTATAGGTAACAAGGGGGGTTTTTTTCTCCATGTAGTACTAGGAAATGAACAGGAATCCTGTAATATTTTAATAATGTAACTTTTTCTTTATAGCATTACTATTATTACAGTAAAAGTATCTAATCATATTTCAAATACATGTTCATGAAATGCTGCTTCCTTGCTGCCTTGGTGGATTAGCTTTTGTGTGTTTGGCTTTTTAGCCTCAATAGTATGGGATGGAAGTGTGGTATTTTGCTCTATGGTACTATCAGTGGGTTTGTATTTCCAGAGTATTAGATTATTGGAGCCTTTTCCTCAACATGTGCTTTGCATAGAACACAATTTAACTCTTGTGGCATCTGACCTCAAAAACTTCAGGAACGGAATAAATACTGCAGTAGCTCTTTGTTAAATATTGAATATCAAGAAGCTTGTTCTTTTGCCTATAAACAGGAATATTCGAGGCTTGTGAGAGTCATTAGAGCTGACAGCAGCTCTGCAATATGGAGTGTATAGTTCTCTTTCTCCCTGCTTTTATTTCACTGTGTAGTTGTGTGGTTTTCCCTTAGTTCATCAACAAGTCTTAGTATAATATTTCGAATAGTGGTGAGTTAAGTATTACTGAGTTAAGTATTACTGATGCTAGTCAACAGTTTTATACTCCTTTCTTGGGAATTATTAATTTTGTTTTGTGATCATGTCAGTCTCCTTTTATAAAGGATATTTCCTAATTGCTTCTAAACTTGTCTTGGACAAATGAGTAGTTTTTTATTGTCCTCTTGAATGTAGAAAATGGAAGGTCTAACTAAAATTATTACAAATACTTTCCATGCAACTTTATTATAAACATAAAGCTGTGTAGATAAAACTGTTTAGTACAGTGAAGCATTTTCATTAATGATAAATTGCATTGTCATTCAAGTTGGCACTTTGCAGCTAGAGACAGAATACATAAAAAGAATAGTTCTTCTCCCATATTCATCCAACAATTTATATGGATAACCTTGATGAGAATACTAGCATTGAGCTTTGAAAGAACATGGATGAGATAATGAAGCTTCGATTTTGTAGTATCTGGTATAAGGTAAACCTACAGGTTAGCCTTTCCTGGACTTGGAAATGCTTCTTTAAAAAAGTTGGGTTTTTTCCTCTGAACTTGCCTTCCTATTTGTTGGGTGAGAGTTGTTTGATCCCTGCAAATTCTCCCTTTTTGCTTGTAAAAGGAAAGATCTATCTGTAACCATTTGTTTGCACAAATTCTCTGTTTTATAAACTTTGTAACTCTCCAGATCTGTCTCACTAAGTTGCTGTAATGGGTCTGACTGAGCTGGAGTTGGTTTTCCCCACAGCAGCCCTCGCAGTGCTGTGCTTTGCACTGGGAGCTGGAAAGGTGCTGGTAGCACACCCGTGCTGTGGCTGCTGCTGGGCAGGGCTCGCACAGCAACAAGGCTGTTTGCCAACATTCCTCCCACAGTGGGATGGGGTGGACAAGATCTTGGGAGGGGACACAACTGGGACAGGTGAACCAAAGTGACCACAGGGATATTCCGTACCATATGGCATCAGCGCACCAATAAAAGCTGGGAAAGTGGGGTGCATCTGCTTGTCCTCCAGAGCAAGCACTACATATTTTGGAGCCCTGCTTTCCAGAAAAGGCCAGACATCACCTGCTGATGGGAAGTAGAGAATAAGTCTTTGTTTTCTTTTGATCCTGTGCGTGCGGCCTTACTGCGCTTTTCAGTAAACTGCCTTTGTCTTAACCTACAAGTTTAGTCCTGTTTTATTCCCTCTGGTCCAGCTGAGAGGAGGAGGGGGAAGTGATAGAGCGGCTTGGTGGGCAACTGTCATGCAGCCAGAGTCAAACCCCCACAGCTGCCAAATGCATTTTGAGTGCAAAGACTCATATCTTTACCCATGTCTTCCTATCTTCATGTTAGTAAGCACAGACCTAGCAGTAAACATCTGGGATGTTTCTTAGAGTTGATCTGCCATGCAAATGTAAACACTCTGAAAAGGTCCTTCAGCCTTTGGTGGCCAGAGGCAGTAAGTTGAACAAGCAGTATTATATGTAAATTTAATTCTTGGCTTTTTCAATCTAGACCACAATAGGTGTAATTTCAGTTCAACTTGTAGTTTTCTGGGACAGCAGGTGTAGAAGAGATTGCTTGTGAAGTTAGGAAAAGTGAATGTAAAACTTAATTACGTAGGCTGGTTTAGACAAGTAAATAAGCAGCTCTAGAATAATGGAGTTTAACAGCAAATCTATTTCCTGACTTAAGGCTTGCATTTAACTGCCAATATGTACAGACTGCTCAGTAGTATTTCAAGGTATGTTCAGATGGGTTAAGATTAAGTGATGCTTAGAGAATTACTTACAGGAGAAGCACATTCTTAAGAAAACCATGAGATACAAAAATGCTTGCTTCTGTTATGCTGTCTGTATATAGAATGTTGTGTTCAAGGATAGATGTAAGTATCAAACCATACTGCTTTTTCTGAAGTGTTAAGAGAATCAAGTGTCTTGGGAAAGTATCTATACTTTTAAAACGTATTACGTTACCCTTCTGTCTCTCAGAACGGACTTTACATATGAGTAGACCTCATACTCTTTGGTGACATCTAAGATACATTTTGCTCTTTTCCTCCCCCAAAACTATAGAATGTTTAATATGAGCCTTTTTACTTGACTTGTTTACAATGATCACTTCGTTCAAAAGTCCCATTTTAGTGTTGAGAATATCTTGTCTTAGTTTTGATTAAGAAAGAAAGAAAGAAAAGGAAGATAGCTAGTGTTTTTCCAGTGTCCTAAATGGTACTTCATATAGATTTTCAGGAACTTTTTTTTTTTGCTTTGCTTGCTCTTCTCATCCAGGTTGTCCAAGAATGCACTAGTTCTGTAGAAAATTTTCTTCTTAGGCTTTAGATCTTTCAAGTCTCATACTTCTTTAGGCTTATTCAGGGGGCATCAAATACAAAAGGCAGTGAGGCCTTTTCCAAGCATAACAGGCAGTAATATTTTACATGACATCCATTACTTACACGACGTATTTCTTTGTGAGGAAGTAAATGCAACTGCTAAGCAAAAGTGAATGGATGATAGTGTAATTCTTAGGAATTTTTTAGCAAAACTCTGATTATAGAATGACACCTTCAACAGGTTTTTTTTAAAGCTGGTCTGTAGCATATTTTGTTTATAAAATAACATTTCAATCATGTGATTGTGAGCTTTCCCTTTTTAAAAATAGGTTCTATCCCAAGGTAAACATACCACCACATAGTTTAAATTGTGACACGTAAAACTGCGAGTTAAGGAATTTTCTGTTAGAATTGAAGAAAAATGCGAAGACCTGATTCTCATCTGTGACGTGACATTTTGAAATAGGTTTTTCAGGTAATGTGAACTAACTTAGGGGCACCCTTCTTGATTTTTTTTGATTGCTAGTAGTGCATTATTTTCCTTTGACAGGAGGAAGTCAATTTTTTTCACTTGTTTAAATAATTCTTATTAAAAAGAACGTGTTCTCATAGTCAAGATATATAACTGCTGAAGAGTGAATTTCTTTTCCTTCTGTTGTACTGAGGCCTTTTGGAGTTAATCATGGTTCTGTTCCTATTTCTTAAGAGATGGTGGTTGCAATGTTAAAGGCTCCTTATTTGGCCCCCTTGCTAACAAGCAGCTGTGAAGAAGTCCTGAAGATCAGTGTTGCAACCTCAGTGCTGAATGCCAGAATGCCAGCTGGTTGTCTGTAAGAAAACTGCAGGGACATCTGAAATGCAGTTCCTTATGGTTATAGATCAATAGTTTATTCCCAGTATAGAGAAACTTACCTTTTTACTGGGAGCTAAATATCCATATTTCATGATTTAAGAATTAATGAATTAATTCAACTGTTTATGCCTGTATACTTTGGTGGTTCAAAAGCAAAAAATAATGAGTTCTGACAAATAAAACTAATTACTATTGCTAACACTTCCTGCTTCTGAAAAAGCAGAAATAATTTCCTGGAGATGGGAGGTGCGACAGTGTCTCTCTCTCATCTTAGAAGCTGTAACAGCCAAAAACTGGAGGAGGAGGAGAAAGTCTCCACTATCTGTAGATTAGATGTAACTTTGTAGGGGAAGGGGTGAAAATAATGGGGTATGTGGAAAGAGTGAGTGTGTGTGTGCGTGCGTGCATGCATGCATGTTCCATAAGCAACAACTTCTTGATTACCTGTGGCAAAGTTTGCATTAGAAAATTCTGCATGATGACTCTTTCAGTGGGAAGGGTATCAGAAGATAACAAAATATAACCAAAAAGTTGCATTAGACCTAGGACCAAGTGTGTCCTCATCTACTATATTGTAAAGTTGGTTGCTTATGTCTTACCTAAGATGAATCAGATCTTTTAATTACTGAATCTTTTTGCAGTATTGATAATAACTTCTGTGTTAGTTTCCTTTAGACTAATATTACTGAGACCACAGATGACTAACTTCTTGCCTGTTTGGTATGGGGAGGTATGTTTCATAGCTTTACAGTGGACTTGTTTAGTGTCACTCTTAAGCATTTGTTACTGTACTGGTGATTGTCTTAATTTCTAGACAGAGTTAATGTGGCAGTAGTAGTTGTTTGATTTTTTAATTTTGGTTGTCTTAGGACTCAGTCCTCAAGATTAAACCTTGCTTTAGAGGTGCTGAATAAATACTCTAGGGAGTTCACCATTCAGGAACCTTAAATGAGTCAATAGGAATGTGACAAGTTGCAAAGTGTGGTTTCTTGAAGATAATCCAGCCTTACCTCAAAAGAAGCATGAAGTTGCTCTATTCAGTGAAGACTGCAAAGAAATTTCTCTTAACAGTAACATGTCATCAGCACCATTCCCTGAATGAAATCAGAATTTTTTTTCCATCTCCTAAGCATGAATGATTGTTAATTCTGTAGGCCAGATAAATATCTTACATTGATTTTTATCCAGATTGAGTTGGATTAATTAAGAATTTTTTTGTGTGTAGTGTGTACAGGGGCAGGATTTATTAACAATTTTAATTTCATATGATAGCTAATAGTCTGCTTTATTAAAACAGTGAAAAAATAGTAATTATAGTGTCTTCCAAAGTTAGACCCAAATGACCTGCTTTTTCAGTATTTAGTGTGTTTTGAAAGTTTGTAATTATAATTATAATTTGATATCATCCAATTGCAATGTGTCTTTGTTCTAGCTTTATAGAGGATAAAAATACAAGCTGAAAAATGCTACATGTTAGGGAGCAGTGGGAGAACAGAAGAAAATATATTTGGCCTTTTCAAAGAATAGTGTGATACATTTTCATAGTGTGCATCTTAATCAGTAGTGATCTCCTAAACTGTCAAAAATCTGATTTCCAGGGCAGCTGGTATCCAGTTATCCTAGTAACATTTCTAAATGCAATTAATAAACAGATTATATTGATAAAATCTTACAAACAAGCAGCATAATTATTTCTATCATCAGAGGTTAATAAAATGTACTGAAGGGCAGTAAAAGGGCAGCTTCCATCTTATATCAGTGTGTAATCTGTACCTTTTGTGTTGTGTTTCCTGAAAATGAGAACTTGGCACTGCTCTGTGAAGGTCCTGGTCAACATACCCTCTACTCCCTTTTGCTGTGGCTGAAATGGAGACCTAGAACAGAATTCACAAGCAATAGCAGGGAAGGAGCAACATAGCCATCGCTTGTGGTGTTCTCAGCACCATCCTCGCGCTGAGAAATCCTAAGCCCTTCAGATCTTCTGGCTGATCAGAGCTATCCCACTGCTTCATCACAGGGGTGGGATATGCTGCCTGTGTAACTCAGGGGCTATGTCTCCACAGTAGCAGGTTGGCCACAGTCTGTACTCTGACACTGAAGCCAAAAGGTATGTGCCAGCTCACCTCTCTTCCTCCAGAATATCATAACTATGTCCAAGTTGCCTGTTGGGAATAATTCTGGCAAATACTGTCCCCCAAACTGTGATCTGTATGTGTCTGCTAATTGGCACTGGCTGAAGATATGATGGGGGATGTGCCAGCAGTTGAATACTGCAGAAGTCATGGAGCAGTGCTTCAGTCCTGTGCTCTGCCTCTCTTTTATATACTTACATATGTGAAATCAACCTGATTATAGATAACAGCCTGCTTTTTGTCAATCTCTTCTACATCCAGGGATGTGAATTACCCAGTGTTGAGTACAGACTTATGTCTGCACTCTGCAATGTGTTTCAGCTGAACTATTCAAGAGATGAGTTCAATTTAATACAGTTGCAAGTTGTCAGAATGAAAGTTACGTTTCTTTAAGTAGCAGTGATCACAAAATAGTAGTGTGATAGTAATGACAGTAATAATGTATATCCAAAAGTTGTCTTAAGGAAACAGAGGTCAGTTTAAAAGATGGTCTCCATCCCTCCTTAGAGCTCTATGTGCAAGATACCTTTCACTAAGCACTAATTTGTGAACTACAGAATTGTTTAGGTTGCAGGGGACCTCTTGAGATCATCTAGTCCACTCCCTTTGCTCAAACAGGGTCAGCCCAGGACTGTGTCTGATTTGGGCTTTGATTATCTCTACAGATACTCTTCACAGCCTCTTTGAGCAACCTGCTGCTAGTGTTTGATCACACCACATTAAAAAGTGTTTTCTTGTGTTCTGATTGAATTTCCTATGGCTTTTTTGTGCCCATCACCTCTTGTCCTGTCAGTGTGCATTCCTAAGAAAAGTCTGGCTCCATCTTCTCTATTCCCTCCCATCAGGTATTTATACATATTGATAAGATTCCCCCCTGAGCCTTCTCTTGTCCAGACTGAAAAGTTGGAGCTTCCTCAGCCTCTTCTCATGCTTAACTCCCTTAATCACCTTTGTAGCCCTGTACTGAGCTTGTTCCACTAAGTCCATACCTTTCTTGTACTGGGGAGACTGGAACTGGATACAGCACTCAAGATGTGGCCTCATCAGTTCTGAGTAGAGAGGAAAACTTATCTCCCTTGACCTGCTGGTGGCATTCTTAATGCAGCACAGAATGCTGTTGGCCTTCTTTGATACATGGCACATCAGTGTCTTGTGGTCAGTTTGTTCAGCAGGACTCCAAGATCCCTTTTTGTAGAGCTGTGTGCCAGCCCTTCGGTTCCCAGTGTGTACTGGAGGCTGTGGTTATACTTCCCTTGATGCAGGACTTTATTTTTTCCTCCTGCATGAGATTCCTTTCAGACCACTTCACCAGCCTGTCCTGATCACTTTGTTGGGCAAAACCAAACATGTTTCAGCTGCTCGTCCCCATTTTGTATCATCAGTAAACTTGCTGAGGGTTCACACTTTCCCAGCATCCCTGTCATTAATGAAGCTCTTTGAGTATTTGCCCCAGTAACGGCCTCTGGAGTACACCACTAAGTGCCTTGTCTCCAAACAAACTTCAGCCAAGGCTGCCTGCAACTTCCACATGCTCTACCAGTTCTTCTTTGTTTGTGAGTACCAGGTCAAGCAGAGCACTTATTCTTTCTTTGGCTTCTTGATCGCCTTGGGAAGTTATCATCAAGACACTCCTGAATTCTTCTGTACTGTCTGAGCCCTGTCTTAAAGGCCTTTTCCAACTTAAACAATTCTGTTGTCCTTCCAGCAGGTATCATAGTGGTTAAAATTTCCACCATAAGGAGTAGGGCCTTTGAACATGAGGCTTCATCCAGTTGTCTGAGGGAGGCATCATCTAATTCTTCCTGGTCAGGAAGTCTATAGCATATATGCACTACAGTAGTACTCATGTTGATCTGTCTGCTAATGTTGACCCCATAGCTCTTAACTGGATCCTGACCTGTCCCAAAGCAGAGCTCCGTGAATTCCAGCAGCTCCTTCACATAAAGGGCAACTCCCCTCCTTGCCTTCTCAGCCTGTTCTTCCTAAAAAGCCATTACCTATCCATAGCATCACTCCAGTCCTGTGAGCTATCCCACCATCTCTGTGATCCCGGTGAAGTCATAGCCCAGAAACTGCACAAAGACTTCTAACTCCTCTTTGTTCCCCATGTTATGTGCATCAGTGTAGAGGCAGTTCAGGGAGATACCTAAGCATGCTGATTCCCCAGTACGGGTTTGAGTGCTTTCTCCATGAAGCTGTTCTTCAAGCACTTCCTTCTTTACGTGTCTATGCTTGGAGAGATTCCACTTCAGCTCTGTTTTGTTGATTGCTGTGTCCCTTCTGTTCCTATCACCTGAGCCCTTGGCTAGCCTACCCCATCCACCACTTCCCTACATTTTCTGTCAACAATTTTTTCTCTGTTATTGCTGTTTTAAGGCTCTGCTAACCAGCTTCGTCAGGCTCCAAGGATACTTTTGCCCTGCTTAATCAGGTGGATAACGGTACCGCAGTTGTACAGGATTGAATAACCTACAAGAGCTGCTGAATTATTGGTTTCTCTAATGGATGGGTATGGATGGATGGTTTCTGTTCCTTTTTTTTTTTGTTTCCCTGTTTTCTATGGAAATAAGAAATGCTTAATCCCACTTTGGTTTTTGAACCATTGGCTCACAAAGTCAATCAGTTGTGAGTCCCAATGTTGCAACCCTCACAAGAACTCACAGGAGGCCAAGTGGCCAGGGAGAGGTGAGAACCTGTTAATGAGGGCTGTGGCATAAACTTGATCTTGCTATACCTTGAAGATTCATTTCGATGAGCAATGTTACAGATGCCTGTGATGTATAGAAGGCTTCAGAAGAAATTTTTGTCATATTAGACATAAACACTTTCAGTCAAGGTTCTCCCCTGTGGATAATCAGAGACATTAAAGTCAAGGGAACTTAGTCTTTAAGCTGTGACATTCGTAACAACTTTCTTCTGTATGAATTCTTTGATACGATGACATTCTGCATATGCTGAATCTTAACATAAAATGAGTTAAAATGTCATCTGACTTTATACAAATCTGTACACCAGGTTCTGTTAGTTCCAGTGTTCAAGACTTAAGTGTCTCTTTATTGCATACAAGATTCTGCTTTTGCTTTGTAGTCTTTTAAGAGGGCTTTTAAGTGGCATCATTCCTGTGCATTTGTTTATTCGGGTTGTTACAACGTTCAGCAGGGCTTTGTCATCATGGAGGATTGTGGTGACTTGAGATGGCACAGTTTCAGAACCAATCCATGGATCAGAAGCAGCAGTAACAAGCACAGCTAGATTTCTAGAGAGCTCCTTTAAACAACCTGTGTTCAATTCTGACTTTTCCAAAGGTGGCAACTGTAAGTTGTAGATCAATTCATAATATGTTAAAGTATGATCACAAAGTTGTAAAAAAGTCTTAACTGCTGTACCTGGGAAAAAGCACTAGAATATAATAGTAAAGGAGTATTAGCTGTGATGTGGTAGTTTATGAGTTAAAGAATGTATAGGGTGGACAAACAGGGTAGTTCTGTTTGGTTTTAAATTCATATGCCCACTTTCTTGAATGGGCTATTAACTGAGATGTAGGTTAGGTATGCAATAAGACTAAGTCTCCCCCTC
>JANVCC010000018.1:46505774-46587845 GCA_025345505.1 Todiramphus chloris collaris | reverse complement strand
CCTAACTGAGATGTAGGTTAGGTATGCAATAAGACTAAGTTGCTCTGAGACACATGTTCATTAAGCTCATCTGACAGCTGTTGCATGAATGACTGCTGTGAAATCCAAAGTGTGGTTGATGTGATTAATGTGTTTTCTTAGAATATGCTGTACTGCAGGAATATGGTCACTGACAAATCCTGTTTGGGAGGTAAAGTGAGAATCACTTCCAGACCCTAGATGTGTTAGTGGAGATGATGGACTGAATTTACATGTTTAGACCATTAGCTGAGGCCTGTAGCTATTGCACTGATAGAGTTTGTGTGAAATGAGAGTCCTCAGCATTATTCAGTCCTTGTGCAACGTAAGTAGCCCTCTGGATGGGTCTGGACCTGTGTGCTGACTACAAAGTGTTCCCATGGCTGTTAGCTCACATGCTTCTAAAACTAAAGGGATGGAAAAGTAAAAGAAAGACTACAAAACTGAGAAACACTTCCAGAAATTAATACAGGAACATTCCTTATGTGGCATTTGAAAAAAGTATGAAGCTGAGGTGAGAGAGAAAATGATCGGATTAAGACACAGGAGTTTGTGAAAGATGATCTTAAAAAAAAGACCGAATTGCAGGACTACTTAAGTGCATATTAGTTATTTCAGAAATTGTACTGACCGGCAAAAAGGGAATGAGAGAAATTGCAAAATGGAAGAAAATGTTGGGATATTATAGGTAGCCTAGGATCTAGCAGATAACACATCTGATATAGCTACTACTTTTGTGTTTTAAGGACAGAGTGTTTTGACAGTGGAACTCCCAATTTGCAGACCTTAAAGAAGAAGTGAAGATCAGATTAGAGAGGAGACACTTGATTATTTCGGTCAAACTGCCTTTATATCCTGGAGATGCTTGCAGAGGAAAGACGTGTACAAATAGTCTGAATTTGCAACTGAAAGATGGGAATATGACCACTGTATTTTCTTTTTTTTTTCAATACCATATTATGGTGATATTCACTAAACTAGTAACTGGATTATTGAAGTTGATTGACGAAAGAACGCTTCTGTCAAATAAGTCAGGGACAGGACTGTGGTTATTTTGTAATGAGGAGAGGAAAAAAAAAACCAGAGATGGTAATTAAAAGAAATTTATATATATATCTCTCTATATTGAATGCACCTCAAATTTGAAGTGGTGCAACTGGTTTTCTGGGCTTATAAATGATCTTGTACTAATTCTGTACTTAGGTTGTTTTCCACTGCCCCCTTCATTGTTTTTTTTTTCCCCCTCCTTCTGTAATAAGACCCCTGACATCCCTGTTCTTTATGTCACTTCCAGTGTTGGGACCTGTCCTTTGTCTTGTTCATTTTTTTTATTTATTTTGAGATACGTTAGAATTTAAATACTGTTTGAGCAAAAGTAAGCACATGTGAATATACTGAAGTACTAAAGCCACCCTACCACTGTAGAAGCTTAAATGCTCAATGTACTGAGTATGTTGCTCTCCAACAGCATCCTGGCTGGAGCAGGAAGACTGAAGGATGACTAGACAGATCTGATCTCTCTTGTCTAGATGGGCAAAACAGAAGGTAGAGCTTTCCTTTACGAAGGGATGAAAGTACTAAACTACCCCTATCCCAGACATTTTATGGGCATGGTATGTGTTGTTAGCTCTTCTGGTACTGAATAGGAATGTTCTGGTTTCCAGGTTGAGGCCCTTGTGTTAAGTGAAAGACATTTGTGTTGCCATGAAATGACTCATAGTTTGGATCCCTTTGATGATGTTCTGTACAGCTCTTTTAGAAACAGTAATTGCTTTTATCAATTTTCTCATTTTAAGAAGGCCTTAGAAAAAAATCTGAAAATTCCATGCAATATGGCAGTACTACACTGGATATAATTAGAGGTTGGGAGGTGATGGATTTCATATGAGCATGGACAACTTTAAGTCTTCTCTGTTATGTATGGAGATTATTATATAGTGGTTTATTGTGATATTCATCTTTGAGGTTTGTTTGTTTTAGCTGAACTAGCCTAATTCAGTACACAGGAAGGCATATAGGAAGGGGTTACTCTTGTGGAATATTTCAGGTCTGATATCAACTAATTTCCCATAGATTTATTTCTATTGTAAAGCCATAGTTTAGAAAGTTACACTGCAGTTTCTCATTGCACTAAAGTAAATATGCTGTACTTCCGGGAGGGTTGTGAGAATTAACTCATTTGTGGGATTTCTTTCTGACAGTGTATATTAGAAACACTGTACAATTTTGTTTGTTGGGTGTGGTTTTTTGTTGTTGTTTGTTTTTTTAAATTTGTTGTTGTTGTGGTTTTTCTACCTATACGTTAACAGACCTGCTTGTTCAGAGTAAAGGTTTAGTTTGGTCTGAAAGATTAAAAAGAAATAACTAACTAAATAATTAAAAAAAGAATCACTTTCCTTCAAACACCACAGTATCTGGTTGAATTTGCAGTATAGAGTGAAGAGGCAGGGTGGGATCTGCCTTGGGAAAAGAAGAAATAGGAATGCAAAGTGAAACGGTATCAGAATAAACCAGTTTAATGTGTGGAAATGAAAAACACTTATCAAATATCTGCCTGACAGAACTCAGAAGATGACTGAATTCAGGGATGAGTCAGCTACCGTGGGAACTATTGAGCAACACAATATAGCCCATGACAGGCTTACAGAGCAGATATGTTTTTCCCCAGCAGATGGAAGGAAGGTGTGGTCTTCCCTTTTTACTTTTATTTACATGTATCATGTTTTTATAGGAAGAAAAAGATTTTGGTTTTAATTTCCAAGTAAATTGATTAGTTTCTGGCTGTTTGCAAGAGAAAAATGCAATAGGATAAGCATATCCAACTGAAAAAACAAAGCTGTAAAACCTTTCTTTGCCTCCTTGAGTCCTTTTCCCATATTTATGCACAATTACATGCCTATCCTGTTTTTATTGGATGGCTAGGCAATACAAATGAATAAGTAAATCTGCAGCTTTTCTATCTTAGAGGCTGAAATGTCCAGATTGTCCCACAAGAATCAGGAAGAGCTGGAACAGAATGAAATTAAAAGTTCAGTTCCTTTTGCTAATGATCTATAAGTAGTACGAAAAATACCTTGCTTTCCAAAGCAGCAGAATAATACTGTAGCTGTTCCACTATCTCTCATCCCAGATGGTGTTGGGATTTTTTTGCTGCTCCTTTAAGCTTTTCTTTACCTCACTGGTCTTGTTTGCTAAGAGTGGTAGGCAGTGATGCTAAATCAGAATGTCTTGCTGTTTTGAGGTGCCTGAGTTTTTAGCTCCCTTACCTTCAGTTATCTTTCTTGTTTTAAATTATTTCATGTTTTTCACAGAATGTGATGTTTCTGTTTGCAAGGATGGAAGTCGTGTTCATCCATCTTTCTAGTGAAGAAGGACTGCTGTACTGGGCCTTAGAAAAGAGGAATATAATATATATTTACATGTTTTGTCCTATATTGGATAGATCTGTAACATGATCTGGACATTACAACACTGAAATATTTCAATATTTATAATTCAAATTCTTTACTACCCCATGGAACCTGCAGTCCTGAGATACATTTCCATTCTACAATAGTTAAACTGGGACGAGGACCACAGTAAAGAACATGTGATGACCTGCCTACTGAGCTACTGAAATTAGGAAATAGGCAGTGTGGAGGTGAGATGGCCAGAGTTGAAACTGTATGGGATGTAGGCCCTTCATGTTCAATAGGTAGCTATCTGAGGTATCAGTAGAATATGGAAGGAGGTGATGTTCTCTCTGCAATCACGTAGTGTGGAGATCGCATACTGTCTTTGTATGTGGATGTTTGTTTTTTGGGATGAGACTCTGCATTCACTCCGTATTTTGTCTTCATCTGAGCTTCTTATCTTAGATAACACATACATTTTAATCAAAACAGAATCTACAAAGTGACTTTTTAAGTACTCTGGGAAGACATGTTCCTTATGGAATGATTTCATCTGCTGGGACCTTTGTCACTTCTGAGCCTTTCAGTCCAGTATTCTAGGTGTCAACCAATCCAAGTTATCCTTTGTGAAATGTGGCTTGCTTAATATTTGCCACTTCGTTACTGCTTTAGTAACGTAGAGTTAATGCATTTAATTAATTTTCTGTACAGCGTGAGTTGTGACTTCTCTTTGCATGTACGCTCTTCAAATGGTAAGTGAGGAGATAATGGTATCATTAAAGACTGCAAACATGACATTTATTATTTCTGCTGTGCTGAGGGCAGTTGTCTTGTATGTTCATTGATTCTTGATGTTTCAGTGGCCGTGGACCCGTGGAAGTTAACTTGCCTTGTGCTGGGCAGGAAATGATCTTGACTGTGCATGGAGATCCCATTTAATAACTGGAAGTAGCCTATTTTTAAATGTTTAAGAAAAATGAAGGATTTGACTTGCCTATTTCTACATTTGAAATTTGAATGTGTGTCAGATAGCTCTTCCTTCTTTATTATGTGTGATTACTCATGATATTTTGTCAAAAGCCATAGGTTAATGGAATTTGCAGTGCAATCTTCTGTAATAATCCTTGTCAGTTAGTTTTCCCCAGAAGATGATCTACACGGCAGTGTTTCTGTTTCTTTCCGACAACATTACAGGAGCAGCTGGGCATCTTTTCTGCTTCCCAGGTTAGCTAAAATGTTCTTCATGCTTCCCTTCCCACCTTCGCAATCTTTATACTGTATACAGACTGAGTCATTTTCCTCTTCAAGTATTCAGATTATCTGCTAGATTTTTTTTAAGTGGGCCATTGTGAGCTATTTGTGCCAAGAATGCTCCTTTTTGGAATGAAAAATCACTGTGATAAGTAACTTATGACAAATAAATTGTTATTTTTAATGAAAATTTTGAATTAGTCTGAAAAGATAAGAGATTTGGGGTGTATTGTTTCCCCTGCTCCCCTACAATCATATGCATCTTCTGAATCCCACCAGTCCCACCAGATTAACCCAGTTTGTGGGTTGGTTTTTACCACAAAACTATTTGTTAGAAAAGACCACATTTGCCAATTGGAATTTTATGTTCACAACTAACATAACCAAATAAACTTTTTAAAAAAGAAAAACTCCTATTTTCTCAGAGAAAGGTATTTTGCAAATACTCCATTCCTCCAGACTAGATACCTCATAATTCATACTATTGTGGCAATACGCTGCTGGGAGAAGACAGCTGGGCTGTTCTTGAAGCTTTTGGGGGAACTCCCTTGCTTTAAGCAGCTGTGACTATGGGGGCTCTTCCCTTCACGCTTGACTCTTTGGTGGCTTATGGAGTGGCGTTTAGAAAGAAGAGGGAAAATTAAAATGTTGGGATTCTTGTCAGGATTTCACCAGTTTTCAATCACTGAACCAATTAATACAGTTTAATTTTGCTTTATGCTAATTTCAGTAGCAGAGTATGTTGTGTCAGGAAGGGCAGCACTGTGGGTTCATGTCCAGAAGATTATCCCTCATTCAAGACTTCATATTTTCCTATTTATCTTGCCAAACTGCAAGTAGGATTTTTCAAGCCTTGACTTTTACAGCAAACTTTTAAAAGTGATCTAATGCTAAGTCTTTAAAAAACAAACACGCACATTTTCTCAGTAGCTGAGCATTGTAAGGCACAGTTTTCTAGTGTCTGTTTTTTCAAACTTCCCTTCTAGATGCAGGCAGCACTCAGGTTTGCTTCTACGTTGAACCAATCAAACAAGAAAACTTCTCTGGTTAATCACTTTGCTTGACTTGTTCTTGGTATACTTGAAAATATCTCATATTGGCCAAACAGCTGGATACACAGTAATCAAGCAATTCTATAGTAACAAACTTTGTTGTACGCCTTACCAAAAACAAAACAAAAACATTCCACACCCCAAACCAAACAAAAAATAAACCAGCAGTGCTTTATCTGTAGCATAGATCTTACTGTTTCTGTGCCTGGTGATAATTTTGATTTTCCCTTTTGTTGAGAAATTGTTTCTTTCCGATTAGCTTGTTAGCCTCGACTATTTATTCTTTTGAATGTGTGGTTTGGTGCAGGGAAGAGGGGATTGAGCACAAATCTGTTGGTGTGCAATAACAAATAAATGAAAGCTCTTTAATCAGCCTTGGCTAGGGAGTTAAATCAACATTTGTTGGTTGGTTGGGGTCTTTTTTAAGAAAACCGATTGGTCTTATTCAAGTTGTTTGTAATATTGACATTTTTCTTTATTTTATGTTATGGTAATAGCTAGGAAGTCTATTAAAAAAAACAGTGTCCTCTTGTAAGGCACCATAGAATAGTTTTATGAGTCACTGACTCAGCTTTGGGAAGAGCCCCACTTTCCTCTTCCTGGGGAAGCTGAAGCATGAGAATGGAAAAAGGAGAGATATAAGACAGTATGGGGAGCAGAAGAGGTAGTTCTTGTAATAACCTCAGGGCATATAGAAACCATGAAAGGCTGCTATGACTTCTGGAATGCAAACATTGAGAGGGATGGCTAGTTGGAAAGCACAGCCTGTGTTACTGGATTGGAAGGGATTGCACTGGCTAGAAGTTAAACATAGGTTTGTGTAAGTTGGAGGTAGAAGGAGTTTGAGGAGAGGATGGTGGAGGGGCTCTTACACTTGGGTACTGGACTGCTTGGAGATTGGCAGTCCATTTCTGGTGGAAACAGTGAGGGGTTGTGGGAGGACATATATGGGAAGAGGAGCTAGTGTAAAATAATTGAGAACTGCTCACTTGGAAAGGTGCGATAAAAATTGAGCAAAAACTGAAGTTCACAGCTTGCTGGTTGCTTAGTCATTGTCAGCTGGAACTGCTTTTCATTGAACTGGCAGAGACAGATTGCAAGAAGGAATTTTAAGACTATCAGCCATAAGAATTTTTATTTTGTTCCTTTGTTTAGACGGTTGTTCTTTTGTTTTGGCTTTGTTCTTTGGTTTTTTCCCCTCTGCACTGAGGAAAGCATGTATGTGGCTTGAGGACAAGTGGAAAAACAAAGGTAATGTTTGTCCACATCCTGTTGAAAATATGATTATCTGGCCTTTTGTATTTTAGGTTAGTCTTGAAATTTATAAAACTATTAAAAAAAAAAAAAAGAAAAGCAATGAACAGTGCTATATACAGTAACATCAAAGGAATGAGTCAGTATTTGCTGCATAGCTTGAAAAGGTGGATCAAAACCTTTGTAGTAAAAATGAACAAGAGAAAAATGATAGTGAGGAGACAGTAGACATCAGTTAGAAAGTGGAATGTTATGGGAAGGAGAGTACTCTTTAAAGACCTTTCTGTGATGGAAGTAATTTAAAAAAAAAATGAATAAATTGTAATAAGGCCTTTATATTCTAGTTCCTTAAAGAATAAGGAGAAAAAAAAATCAGTTGAGTCTGGGAAAATATGTGGAAGCCTCAACAATTGAGTATTTACTTTAAGAAAACAGTGTCATATCCCTTAAATGGTAAAGAGTTTTGCTTTCAATGTCATTTTTTTAAATTGGAGGCAGATCATTAGTCATAAAATAAAATAGCTTGCTATTAATTTGAGCAACGAGATCTTCATGATGCCACTGTCTAACATAACATTTAGAAATAGTATTTACAATGGTGTTATTTTTTAGATTATGTATTTCTGGTTTTCTTTGTGTATATTAGAGAAAGTGTGGGGTGGTGGAGAGATCACCTTTGTTTTCTGTTGCTGTCTTCTGCTGCATAAGGACATAAGCTATAACTCTCTCAAAACAAAGCATATATCTTCTCATTTGAGTGATCATCGAAATGGAAGTAAAATAGAAGCCTTGAAACTGAGAAATCTCTGCTCATAAAAGTGCTTAATTTCTTTCTTATGGTCTAACCTTTGATATATCTTGACATGTATGGACTTTTTAACTCAAAGGAATAAATATTGCCTCCTTCTATTTATCTGTGTTTCAAATTGCAAATACATTAAATTACCACGATCACTGAGTAGCCATCATCCATCATCTGCAGCATGAGTGGTACTGAGAGGCCTCTCTATACGACACATCAAAGTTGTATTCTTTTCAGGGACGTCATAGTATAAGTATTCCCTTTCTCAGATATTAATACATGAAGTCAGATCCCAAGAGATTAAGAGATCTTCCCTTCAAAGAGAGTCCAAATTGTTTGAAAATCTCTCTTGCCGTTGGAGGCCAGAGTGAGACACTTAATTAAATATTTGTGGCCGTGAAGAAGAAAGAGGCAAACTCCTGTGGAGTTCTTTTGCATAGCTGCCTAGCTCAGAACAAGAGCTTGAGAGCAAGGCGAGTACTGTATGATTTAAACCGAAATTAGATTCTGATGTGAAATTAGATGTCTGAGTGAAGGGCTGTGCTCTTCCATTCATTTCCCAGGATACATTATGAACGTACCACTGGGGCCCTGAAACAGTCTCTTCCCATTTGAAGCACACTGTGTACGTACCATGAGATTATCTGTCAAGTATTGAATGTGAAAACTATTGTGGATGAGTACTGTGACAAACTCTGGAGTAAACGCCCAGTTTTCAAAATCTCCCCTCATAGAGCGTACTGGAAACTTGGCATCCTTTGAGTGTATGGATTTTCAGGATTTGAGAAGTCTCCTAAATAATGAGTCTGACTTCCTTTAGTGAGCCAGTATTCAGTAATGAAAATGTGCTTCTGCATCAGAACTCAGCTACTTTTTATATGGTAACTGCACCCTCACCATGCAAGCTTGTGTAATTAAGCTGATAACTGGTACTAGTAGCTGTGGTGAAAATGAAAAGATTAGCCTTCATCTGGCTGTCAATATAATTGTTACTTTTGCAGGTTATAAACTTCTGTCAGTCAACATGTTCACTACTGCTACCTTGTTTGGTTGGTTTTGTTAGTATTCTGGGACACCTGAAAGGGATGATGACTATATAAAAGTCTAGTGGTTCCTGTCCTCCTAGGTGTCTTCTCTGGTGACAAACAATGTGAAATTTTATAGTACAGATAAAACTTTTCGTATTATTTTTTAAAAAAGAAAATCAACTTTCTTTGGTATCTGCAGTAACAAGTGCAGAAATTCTGAGGTTAAAAAAAACCCCAAACTTTGACATTAGAAACGTCAGCACAGTTTTATATCCATCTCTGTGGTATGTTACTAATTTATCATTAGACTAATAGATACCAAATAGAATAAAACACGGGAAGGAATAGCTATCTATTTACACATGAGCATCATCTGTCAGCCTCTTATGTTTTCACTTGGGTTAGTTGTGAGGTTTGGATTTTTTATTCATTTTACTTCTTTTATAAGAAAGCTGCTGGTGGGGCAGAGTCAGAGGTTTCAGAAGGAGTAATATCTATAGAATGGGGTAGCTGACTCGTAATTTCAGAGTATTTCTGAAGAGAGGGCCTTCAGAGTTGGAAGGTGCAAATCAAGTGAAGATTCACAATTGATGCAGCTGCTGACAAGGGAAGGAGGAAGCAAGAAGTTAACATCAGTGTGGTGTCTTGAGGTTTGCAGGTGACATAAAACCAT
This sequence comes from Todiramphus chloris collaris, assembly GCA_025345505.1. NCBI lineage: Eukaryota > Metazoa > Chordata > Aves > Coraciiformes > Alcedinidae > Todiramphus > Todiramphus chloris. Next base: position 46,578,375 of record JANVCC010000018.1, on the reverse strand, counting down.
TTCAGTTAGAGGTACTCTAGTTGGTAGAAATCTATGCAGCACTGAGGTTCCTGGGTGTGTTTGTGCTTTCAGAATAGAGCCACTGAGGCAGACTGGAGGGATGGACACAATTAAGATCTTAATTAAAATTAAGTTGGGCTTTTTGTTTTTGGTTTTTTTTTTTTAATCTTCACAGGGTTTCAAACCTAACATAGAGATTATTTTACATAGAAAATGAAAGGAAGTAAATAAGTGCTTAATAATGCATGTGTCTATGGTAGTCCTGCTTTTGTAAGGCTTTTTTGGGGTGTCCAGCTCTTGGAAATGAAAGTGTTAAGCCTGTGAAATTACTGTCCTTTTATGTCCTGCTAGGATGTTCTGTTGTATAGATGTTGATTAATCTGTCAGTAGCAAAGTATTGAACTAAACCAGCGTGTTTCTCTGTGCTGTCTCCCATGCTGGTAGTGCTGAACGCATTCATCATTCAAGTGTAGGAGGTGGATGTGTTATCATTCTAGTGTAAAACATGCAGAAAAACCATATGCTCTGGTTAGTTTTGCATGCAGATACTCATGGTGAATGTAACTATATATATATATGGAACCACAAAGCCAAAATTACACTGGTTTTGAGGCATTTCTGGGAGCAGATTAGATTTAAAGACATTTTTGTTTTGATTTGTATTTTCACTGTGTTTTAAAACTTTAAGGTGAAAGGCAAACTGAGTTCCAAATAACTGATGAACAGCTATCAAAGTTAATTCAATTTAGAAAATCATCCCTGTAGCTAAGTTGGAGACACAGTTGTCATGGCAGACAATGACTGCCTGTGTTTGTTTGCTTTTGCAGATCTTGTTCTAATTATGATTCAGAAACAAACATATTATAGGCTTATCTTCTAGTACTTCCCTGAAAAATCACTTCAGAGTAAAATCTAAGAGTTCAGAAATCACGATCTTTCTTGGAATAAAAGTTTACCTGCTTAATGTGTGTACCATAATGAAATTTGGCATGGCTCTTTTGGGAAGAAAGCCTGTCCCATCTTTACAAACCAAACCTTTTGGTTTACTTCCCAGGTGTTCTGAGTATTTCCCTGTTTCCAGAAAAACTCTTACCAAAAAAATAATCAACAAGTTAGGATGGAATATAAATTTATGGAGAGTAACATTTATATCTTCACCTGATAATTTTGACTGCCAGAGTACATGTAAAAGGCCAATTGAGTGTTTACCTTGTGAAAACTTTTTTTTTTCATAACATAAGATAAAAAAACCCTACCATTAGTTGATCACTAAGTCCTGTCTTTCCAGCTGGCACAGTCGAGAGGTTATTTGCCATGAATGGATTGTTTGGCCTTGCCATGAAACATGAAATATGGAAGTACTGAGAACATTTTGTGAACTGATGAGCAGTGACTGTCAGCCACTCAATCCTTTTTGTCTGAAATCGTAATAGGCTTCCTGTGATTGCTCTTGCTGTTGTAATCAGTTTGTTCAAATTAGCTTTTCCTTCTCCTGTGGCTGTCATTGTTCAGCTGCAAACCTGCTTCATCAGAGCTCTCAGCAGACCAGTGAATCTTATGTTCAGAGGGCAGTACAAGATTGAGGGATTAATCAGTGATGCTTGCTGGTATAATTTCACCTTTGATCTTCTGTGGATCTAAACATTTTGTTTAAAAATTACCTCTCTGTGCTCTGTGTTGGTTTTGTCCTGAATGTTGCAGAAGAAGGGCCAGCTCTGTAGGATTCTGATTTTCTGTTGTGTGGCATGGCTTTATTGTCCATCAAATAAAGGTTATAAACCCTCTGCGTGCAGTTCCTATTGTAATGCAATTATTTGATGATGGATAACTGGCTTATGTAAAGTACACAGGCAAAAGCATCTATCACTCTTCAGCAGTGTGATATAGTGGAAGGGCTGGCAGCAGAGAGGATTAGGTTAGAGCAGCAGTATACAGTAAACTGTCAAGATCTTCAACCTCCTGCTTTTCCCATGCATAATAAATCTGTGTCATCGTCTGCTTATGTGGATTAAACTGAAGTCTTCAGTGGCTCTCATGTTAAGGATGAGGGAGCCTGGACTACAAATGCCACTTCTCAATGGCTCTCCTCAAGGATGGACATTTGCAGAGGGCTGCTTGTTAAACTTGAAAACCGATATTAAGATCAAGTTTTTGACCTACCTTCTCCACTCCTTTCTTTTAAAGAAGAACGAGCTGAGTCATAATAAAGTTGGGTAAACCGTTGGACTTGATGATCTTAGAGGTCTTTTCCAGCCTTGATAATTCTATGATCTGTTTTTCCATGCTCCTGAATTATCTAACAGCATTCTTCCTGTTCAGTCAGTCAGCAACTTCAGTCATCTCTCCTTCTGGTTAGGTGATTGTACTCACTCATCTGTCATGGAAAAACAAAATCCCTGTAAAATATATTGAGAGACTAATTTTCTCCCAGGTTAGCTAATTTAACCATCTTTACTAGAGACTCGGGCAAATGCCAAACCAAGCATGAAGGTGGAAACACACTGGTGAAGGAAGAGGGGGAAAATAGGAGTGTGCAGTTTTGCTGCTGTCAAATTTAGAGCTCTGTAAATGAAAAACGTTGTTGCCTCTCTTCAGTCTCTGCCCCTGCCTAGCACATACTGGCTGCCATGTACGGAGCAGCACTCCTTTGAGCAGTGAACTGCTTCAGACAGCAAAAGAGAAAACTTTATTTTGCAGAACCCTTATTTATTTATTTAGTCATTTAACTCATTGAACCAGCTCACTACTAGGGCAGATAAGCAAAACAGAAATAGCAGGATAGGAGTAATGCGATGAAGGACAAACACCTCCTTAGGTGTTAGCTCAACTCAGTGGCAAGGTCAGAGTGCCTGACAGGGGGCTGGTGCCACACTAGTAAGCTGCCACGGGCCTGCCCCTCCCTTGTGCTGCCACTGGTGTGACCTGTGGTTGAATGGTGTCTGTCTTCATCACCCCATCACTTTTCAGCTGTGTTAGTGCCCAGTGAACTGGCCATGTTGGTCACCAGGTTGTTATTTCTAGCCCAAAGGAAAGAGCCAAGCAGGGTGATCTAAGAGAACGCTTCAACATCCCTTTCAGGGTCACAGGCCACAACTGCATCAGCTGCAGACAGCCGTAAAGATGCATCCTCTTACGTCTAATGTCTCACTGCAAAGGGTTTCTTCCTTTCCCTGGAAAACTACAGCACATACTCTGTACAGTAGTCAATGTACCTGATGTAATGGTCTCTTTCAGCTGCCTGGAATCGTCTCGTTACCACCTCTTAACTTAGACTAGATATTGGTGTATTTAACCACTTCAGTAAGACAATGGTTTGGAGGTAATTCATCTGCAGTATTTGTCTTCTAAGGACTATATAACATCTAGCTTAACAGGATGAATGCTCTTGTTTTTGTAATAACAAATTAGTATATCCCCGTCGAATACCAACCTTCTTGGTTTTTTTACTAGCCATTCATTTGGGAGTAGGTGAATGAGTTGCAAGGCAACATTTCAATCCCTAATGTCACATTACAGTCCTTTTACTTCATAGAATCCAACTTCCATTGCAGTCATGGAGACTACAGTTATTGTGCACATTTACCACTTAAAATGGGGTTTTGTCAACAATCTGGGGATTCCTTTTTATGAAGCCTTGTTCTTTAGTAGAATGGTTTCATTCTGTCAGATACTAAAATACAGATGTTCCAGTATTGTTTTGGTGTTATACTACAGTTAAGTTTTTACGTACTAAAATGCTTATGTACATGACTTGAGATCTTAGAACAGGTTTTCTGGTGTCTATCAGAGTTCACTGTAAGCTGCATTTTCTATGTTTTACTAGGCAAGCAAGTTTTCTCTGTGGAACTTTGAGCAAGTGGAGGGACTTAGCAGGATTTTTCTTCAACATGAAATCTCTTGAGAAGGGCAAAACTTTACAACTCAGCAAAAATCAAGACTTAGCATGCAACTGATTCACTCAGAGACAGGATATTAAGTTGACTGTATTGTCTGTAAAGTTTGTATTACAGCAGTATGAGAAGTAGAATTTAATTGGTTAATCTATCACTTTGCTTGAAGACACAAGGAAGTTTTCCCTAAACCAAAATGGCAATTAAGAGATATGAGCTTTATGAATGTATTAGGCCTGGCTATACTCTCTTTTTACATTTAATGGGTTTAAAATTACATTAGCCATCTCACTGCTTCCTCAATTATTCTTTTAAACTTACAGTAACTACAGCTCAGCTATAATCTACTTCCATTATTCTGCTCAGCTTTTAATATTATAATATAAGCAGAAGTGCTGTTTTATTGACACGTTATTACAGAATTTCATGAACAGATTTATGCACAGTTTATTTGTTTATACTTAGAAGCAAAGGCCAACTTTTAGTTTTAGGAAAGAGGTAGAGAGTGCACCAAATGTTATTTTAAGATACAAAAGTTTTAAATTCACATTCAGTAAGGATTCTGATTTTTCATGATAGCTAATGTATGATGCTTATAATAGTAAGTTTGGTTGTATATATAACACGTATATTACATATCTGATCTAGCCTTGACACTTTTTCTTTGTACTAAACTTCAAACCTATTGCAAAACAGTAAAATGTGAATAAAAAGTAGTGGAGTCTTTCAATCCCAGCTCCAGGTTGGGTCAATACTATGACTGTGGTATAGAGTGAATAAACTGAGTCATTTTGTCCATGAGAGAAGTGCACTTCTATTAATGAGTGTGATATTCTGAAATGTTGATAGGGAAAATGCAGTTTCATTCTTCACGAACACAGAAGTTAACACTTCAACTAATTGTCTGTGGTTGTCCTTTGGTGGTGACAAGCTTCTGCAGAGCAACTTAGGAATGTTGTTCCTGAATTGATAGGCAAATTCCTGATACAGAAGATTATCGTATTCGTGCAAACGGCATCATTTCTATTTTGTGGGAAGTTCTGTGTTTTTAAGGAGGATGGAAAACTTTCCACTTTAAGAAAAAGTAACTTCTTTTCCAGAAAGAAAAAAAAAAAAAAAAAGCAGCATTTCTTTTATAATTAAATAGTAACTAAAAAAATGGTATTAAAAATGAAATTGAGCCTGAAAGCTTAGTGCAGAATCTTTTGGCCCAGCTGCAGAAGTCTTTAGAAGCAGGGGCTTGTGGTCAGTGTGGTAGAAGCACCTCCCTAGCAAAGACAGGAGTTTTATAGCAGCTCCTTAGGAAAGCTGGTGAAGCTGGCCATATTTCTGTTGGTATTCTGCGTGCATTTTGCTAGAAATTCCTCAAAACCCGTATGTTACCATGATCATGAACTGGTATTTTTCCATTGCAGCCTATTAATCTGGAGAATTCTTTTAAGGTTTGTAATACTTCGTATGTATTCGTCCCTTTCCATAGCTGTACCTCTTCTGGTGACTGCCATTGTTCAAGAACAAACCTACAGCAATTGTCAGGAAGACATCACTCTCAGACATTAAAGGTTTTGTTTCAGGAGCTGAAGAGTTTACATTATATGTTTGATCTTGCAGGAATTCTTCAATGGGTGAAGCTGATAGATAACTTTGAGGCTGAGTATGAGTACATCACCAATGAAGGAACAGTGTTCACTTTCAAGACAAACCGCCATTCTCCAAACTATCGGTTAATCAACATTGACTTCAGCGACCCAGAGGAATCCAAATGGAAAGTTCTCATCCCTGAACATGAAAGAGATGTTCTAGGTAAGAGATGATGTCAAGTAAGAGACTTTCTATTATGCTTTTTTCAAATTAATTCAGTAGTTAGTCTATTGAATTATCTTGTACAGACCTTCTTAGTTTTTCCCTGCCTTTACACTTTGTTTAGGATTTCCAATTAAAAGACTTGCTGAGACTTGAGAGATCCAGGATCCATTTGTCTCTTGAACATCCTGTATAGCCATAGTGAAGCTGCTCCATCTCTCCTTGTTTTAATTCTGTGTTTGTAGGAAATAAGAGGAAAGTATTTTCTTGCTTCGTTTCCATGTAATAAATGTTTACTAGACAGTCAAGGATTGTAGCAAGAGGGACTTCATAAGAAGAAAGCAGGGGAAAAGCAAACCTGACAGTAGTGCAGCAGACGATGAACGGAGTTGGTCAGATTTTGAGACAGGATTTTCTGTTGTTCCTGGGATAAGAGTAGTAGACAACACTTGGAAAAAAGCCTCAGGCAAGTTGAAGGGCATGGAATTCTCTAGCATAGAAGTGAGTTCAAAATATAAGTCTTTGGTTTTAATATAAACTAAAGGTGTATTTTTTGTTTAAATCCCATCATTCTGGGGAGAGTTTTATTAAAACTTAGTTTTGTCTCAGATAATACAGGAGAAAACCTTTGAGCTGTTATATTTTTACAGTCTTTATGTACATTTACATAGTCTGTTCTCCATACAACATATGATACAATTATGATTTATCTGACTCTCATAATTATAGCTAATCAAAGGCTCTGCTTTTTTTTATTAATCCATTCTTATACAAATTAATTCATGTTTGCTGAAGAACTGCTTTGTAGAATGAGTAGGATTCTCTGCGTGTGAGTGATTTGATGTGTATATACAGTAACCTCTGTCTTTCCTCACTAAGACAAACAAACCTATTTGACTACTGTTTCAAATTCCTCTTAAGATCTTGCCTTTAAAGGCAACTAAAAAAAAAAAAAAAAGTCTTAATTTCTGGCTGCATTTCACATTGTATCCTGCATGATTTTCAACACAGCCCAGATAAGGTATGTCCACAGTGTGTCATAAATGGTGACTCCAAGAACACCCAGAATTGTAGTGATGCTGCAAATGACTGGGGTCATTGCAGGAATTCTGGTAAACACAAAAGTAGCAAATTGGAGCTTGATGAGACACCGTTTTCTTGAGATTGTGAACTTGGAATCAGGAGCCATCTGTGTCTTAAATGAAGTACCGTTCGAGTCCTAAGCAGACAATACAAGTAAAAGATGTAAGTGGAAAATTGCTTCCAAGTCTGATTTCTTATTGCATGTGAATTTGATGAGAGTTTGTGAAGCCTACTTAAGTTATGAGAAACAACAGTTTATAAAGTGGGACTAAGTTGAAGAAATGACTTAGAGATGGTGAGTGTCTAGCATGTGAATGACATAAAAGGTGGTTACAATGTGTGGATTTACCTGGGATCTAGGCAGCCAAAGGAGCCTTGACCAGTGCCTATATAGGCACTGGCTATATATTCCTTTCCAGTAAGATAAGGCCACATCTGCTCTTCACTACACCACGGTATTTAGCTCAAGTCCTTTTTTGGTTTAATTTTAAAGGTACGGTTGTGCTAAGCTCATGTTTGTGCACATGCGAAAAACCAAATTAAAAGCATGCAGCACTTCTTTAATGGCTATACATGAGCCTGGACTATACAAACAGAACAAGAACTGCATTTAGAAAACTGAAAGTTCAGATAAATGGATTTGAAATGGATTGGCCTTCAGACTGAAAACACAACAGGAATTCAGCTCTTAAACACTTGAAGACAAACATAATCTGTCACGTAAAACCGTCAAAGTGACTTTCAGGAGTCTGCTGTGTGTCATTAAAGCTTCTAGTGTATTTGAATGTGAAGCCAGACTAGGCAATCACATCTATGCACTGCTTTTTGGAGTGGTATATAAAGCAATGGAATTAAATTAAGAAATGAGAGTATCTCCATAAGACAATGAATTATAAGTAGATCTTAGTACTACAGTAAAGTAAGTTTGAACTGCTCAATTTCTCCTTTGTGCAGACACTTGCAAATTAGTGTTGTAACCTCAGCACCAAGATGAAGGAGTTTTATTATGGAGGTTGCAGCCCTGAATAAATAAAAATCCCCAGTCCTTCACTTGGTGAAGTCAGTCTCTGTCATATTATTTTAATCATTCCAAGATTTGGTTTAGAAAGATATAATTATAGCAGAAGGCAGTTAATAATTCATTGTCTTGAAAATCTTGCAGTCAAGTGAATTTGATTTTGTGTGATCCAGAGATGACAATGTAATCAATCGCCTTCTTCAAAAGCTAGGACAGCAGTGATTCAAAGGGTAAATGAGTATTGCTGCTTGTTCAGTTTTACATATGTGTGGGAGTAACTCTTTACCAAGGTGTAATTAAGCCGTGTTAGAACTTCTTCATAAACATTTTAGTTAGTGATGCTGTAGGTCACAAATATGCTTTATTGGGATATAAAGATACTCTGGTGTGATCTCCCTGGTAGCAATAGCCGCCTTCATTTCTATGTGTAAACTTAGATTCAATTTCATAGAATCATAGAATCATTTAGGTTGGAAAAGACCTTTAAGATTATTGAGTCCAGCTATTAACCCTACTCTACCAAGTCCACCACTAAGCTGTTTTACCCAGCAGAGCGTACACCCATCCAAGCCATGAGCTGCCAGTTTTTTCATGAGAATGCTGTGGGAAACGGTGTTGAAGGCTTTACAGAAGTGCAGGTAGACAACATCCACAGCCTTTCCTACATCCACTAGGTGGGTCATAGGAGATCAGGCTCGTCAAGCAGGACCTGTCTTTCATAAACCCATGCTGATGGGGCCTGATCCCCTGTTGTCCTGTATATGGTTCATAATGGCACTCAAAATGATCTGCTCCATGACCTTCCCTGGCACTGAGGTCAGACTGACATGTCTGTAGTTCCCCTCATCCTCTTTTCAGCCTTTCTTGTAGATGTATTTCATAAAAGCTGCACCGCGAACCTATAGAAATAGATTTATCTGTGAATAATAAATTCAGGATTAAGATTTAGGAAGCTCTGCCAGTATCTATTAATGGGAAAAAGATAAATTCCCCGAAATATCATAATGCATTCTTTGGGAAGAATATAGCTGATATAATCTAACCAAGAAATAAACACTCATGCCTACAAGATGCTGTGAATGTCATTTCATTTCTTCAATGTATTCTTCAAGAAGACTTTTTTTTTATTGGCTTTGACCATTTTGTTCTCAGAACTGAGGTAGTTTGGGAAATGCAGGGGAAAAAACAAGCATATTCCTGCAATGAGGTTGTACACACACCTCATTTTACAACTCTCAGCAGAGATTTCACACAGAATTGAGGTAAATTTAGATTTCTACTCTGCACACTGAGGGGAAGAAATAAATGATAGCTATTTTAAAACTAAATTTAAGGAAGGCCTCAGAACACACTGGAGTGTGATGAGACTCATTTACTCCGCTTTGAGTTTGTTTATAAAGTGTTACTTTTCATTTTCATGTTGCCTAAAATAATCTATAGGACACATTCACATCTAGTGTTGACCTAGTGCTTTAAAGGACCCCATAGCTGCAAGCTGGTGTACTGAATTAGTAAAAAGGCAGATAGGCCTTTTAAATGCAGAATGATGATTACAGAAACTATAGTTCTAAGGCTTAGGATAAATCTGCTGTCGATGGAAGGTTGAATATTTAATTTTGAGACCTGTGACAACCCCTCTCCCAGGAAAAAAAAAAAAAAATGTCCAATACTGGTAGAGCAGGGCATCTTCACAGTAGTACTTACATCTAGCCTTGTAGTTGTGATAATGAAAAGAAAGCAAGCAGACAAAAGAGGGCTGAGAAATAAGACATACTCCTGAATGTGTGGGTGGTCTTGAACAGTTCTTTGAGTCTCAGTTGGCCATTTAACAAGCAAGGTCAAAGTTACCAACGCTCCTGTACCTTCTACACATGCACACACTTAGACCATGTAAAATGGTTCCCTTCCCTCAGCTAGAATATGTGCTCCAAGTGACAAATTTTTCTTCATACCTTTAACCTGATAGCTGATTCACAGATGCTTACATTTTGGAGAGGGGAGTTAGCACATCTTTTGGCCTTGTAGCAAAGCCAGGAGAGAATGCCTGGAATCAGTACCGCAAAATTGTTGATCAGGAATGACAAGGATGTGCATGGTTGTGAGTAATCCCTCATGTTCATCTTGGACATCAGGAAGCTTGTGTGCTCCATTACCCTGTGAAGTTTTTCAGAGTATTCAAAGGTTTACATGCTTGTGAGTTTTGCCTGTGAAGTGGGTGTGTGAAGGGTTGTGTGATTGTTCTAAAGGAGCAGTCGTGTGACCTTCTGTGTATAGCCCAGAGGAAGCACCCTGCAGAGACAGCTACTGCAGAAGTGTGGCAGAGAGGAAATTGGCTGCAACACAAACAGCCAGATTGATAAACTTCTACTGTGAAATGTGGAGGAAAAAAAATACAAAAACATCAAACCAACTGGGATGTGGCTTGGCTCCAGTGTTTCCCAGCAACAGAAAGCACTCCCTAAGATCTGGCCAAGCCAGATACAGTCCCTCAGCCACAGGGAGCGTGGGGAGACGATGTTGTCCAGATGTATGTCCCTGACTGAAAGTTTTATTCTTCTCCTTTGGTAGGGCTTTTTTGACTCTGTTTACCATGGAAAACCTGCATCAGTCACAGCTGATTAAAGACTAGGTTACTTAAGGAAGCATTACTCCTGATGTTTGCAGCTTCAGAAAAGCTTTGCCACCCCCTCCAACTCTGTCTCTTATTTGTGTGTCTCATACTGAAAGAATGTGAGGTACAGAACCTGTTGCTTGCTGAGATTCGTTTGGGCTTTTTCATTAACTTAAACATGTCAGGTTGTCACTGAGGATGGAATCTCAGAGACGAGTGCTTTATGTTGTGAGGGCTCGTCAACGTTTACTCGCATGTTTGAGAATGATTCATGTTTTATTCTGTGAATTGCTCATGCTTTATTTGCAAGTCTACCCATAAGTATTCTTGAGCAGTGGTCACAGCTCATTTTAATTGAGATCAGCATTCATACCTGCAGGGACACTGGACTTTATGGTCTCTGTTTCTCATGAGCAAAGAAACCAAAATGACAATCTGGGTCTATTTTCCAGATAAAGCTTTGACAGTCCATTGAAATATATTCATTAGTTGTTGAGTGGGATGTACAACCACATTGTACAGCAAATAATTCAGCAGTTTCTTCTGCAGACTTATGGCTGTCTAGCTCTTCTAGCTTGGCATGTTCTTCTCCATCAACATTTCAGCCTGCATCTGTGAAAGCAGGCTTGTACAGTTGGACACTTAACACTGTAGCTGCTGCTGCAGTAAGGAAAGGTCAGAACTGTCATAAGTAATTAAGGTTAGTGGCATAGATGTTTGGTGTGAGCATTCAAGATTTTTGGATGTTGCAGGCGCTGAGTTAGCGGCATGCTTTTGCTACCGATGAAAGCTGTCAAAATAAAAGAGTTTTTGGGAAGTAGTAGTATATTAATTTCCCAAAGGTTGAGCTAGAAGTGCTAGAGCTGGTTGAGCTAAGTTTTCTAAGCCTTGTTAAGAAGTACAGTTCCTGTAGTGCATATTTAGCTGTTGAAGAATTGCATGCAACCTACTGTAGTCACCAAGGTAGTCACTGTCATCCTCAGAGAGAAATGGGGATAATTCTTCACACCTGTTTTCAGTACCTACAAATGTCTCCATGTGTGTCCATCTCTCTCTGATGCCTGAGCCTGGAGGCTCAGGTTGGAAAAGGCAACCTCTATGTGTTTATTGTTCAGTAAAATAAATGCTTTGCTTGATGGGTGTTGTAAGTAGGTGCACTGTAAGTATGCTGGAGAACAGTGTGTAACTGTGAAAATAACTGTTCTGCTCATTGGTATTAACTGACCATAAACTTACTCTGTACATTGGAAAGGTCTTGGATGGTTAGCTTTTTTAAAAAGAAAATGTGTGTGAATGAAACTGCTCAGCAAGCAATTCACAGTATCCCAGAACAGGGTATCCAAAATAATTGGGAGAACTGCATTCTAAAAGTACTTATTTTGGAAATGGTCTCAAATTGTGCCAGTGTGGTTTAGACAAGATATTAAGAAAAAATTCTTCACAGAAAGGGTTGTCAAGCAGTGGAACAGGCTGCCCAGGGAAGTGGTTGAGTCACCATCCCTGGAGGTATTTAAAAGACATGAAGATGTGGCACTTAAGGCCATGGTTTCGTGGTGGACTTGGCAGTGCTGGGTTAACAGTTGGACTTGATGGTCTTTTCCAACCTGAATGAGCAACTTTATGATTCTGCCTGTTGTCTGTAAAGGGAGCCTACAGCAGTGGTGTCAAGCTTAGCTTTTAGACAAGTGACGCTTGCAAGCACGCAATCTTAGAAGCTTCCAAAAGTACAGAGACATGCGGGATAACATTCTGCCAAGCATGAGCAAAGCCAGGGAAGCTGTCTGCTAATGCAATGAACTTGTCCAGTTCTCAGGGCCAAGCAGGGCAGTAACAGAAAGCATGGCAATAACAGAGTCTCAGCTTGCACTCAAGAAATATCTCTTGATAATAATTCAACATTGTTTTAGCTTGCTGTGTATGTAAGTGTTGGTTCTTAGTGTCTGGTTTGTTTTTTCCTGCTGCTCTTTTAAGTCTGTTTCACTGTTTTGCACTGTTTAGATTTTTACATTTCTTTATAGCTCCCGTTACTATAAGCTTTTGGAGGCAGCTAGCAATGCACCAAACCCACCTATAATATGGGTATCACGCACAGGAGCTGTGTTTCTAGATCTCATGGAATGCTTGTAAAACATTGTGTCCTCTTCTGTTATCTTCACCTTGCTGAGAGCATCTAATTTTAAACCAAAGATGTGATGGAGAGTTAATATTGCTGCTTTCTAGGCAAGTTCTTCAGTAGCAGGAGTTTCAATGTGAGCCAGCAGTTGAATCTTTTTAGTAAAAGAGTAATATCTCTGTAAAATGTAAGTTGAAGTAATAACGTACTTTGACTTTTAATGATAATTTCCATTAAACTGCAATGCTTCATCAAATGATTAGTGAGGAATTAAGGGACGTTGCAATTTAATTTTAAAACAAAGATTGCTTAAGTAGTACTTTTGCTGAAGCAAGACTACATATTGCATATATTTGAAGTTGATCTGAGAGCGTCTGTAATTCACTCTGTGAAACTTTAAGTATCAGGAAGTTTTGAGAGTGCAAATGGACATTTTAGTTACAAATGTTTCTGAGAATACCAATGGAGTTCATGAGATCTCGTACTTATTGCAGAGCAGTTAGTTCTGCAGGCAAAAATGGTGTGTTACTGTGGGGATGCAATCTCTTATTTATTTAATTTTAATGTCTATTTTGTGTTAACCCATTTACACACGTGAATGTTGGCAGACTTGTGCAGTGGAAATGTAATAAATATTTTAAATTGCTGCATATTCTTCTTGTTCATACAGCCAAGGATGATTCCATATTTCAAAATACGTAATTGGCTATAACAATCAAATTTACAAAGTCTATTCTGTTCTCCAGCCTCACTTATGAAATTTAAGTCCCTCCAGAGCTTACACATCAATTACTAATTTATAAACAGTGTTATGTTGTGCTGTATCTTAGTATGTCAGGTCATGGCCTCATGGTTGAAATTTCAATTCGTGTTGTACTCTGCGGCTTTGGTTAGAAAATTCCCAGATTTGGGCTAGAAGTTCATGAGGGATGTAGAATGCCTGGGGGTAAAACAATACCAGTAGTAGTCTTTGGGAAGAGGCGGGTAGTAAAGCTTTAATTTGGTGTCCGTGTCACAAATTCATATGACTAGAAAGTCAGCCTGGTGCTAAATTTTCACTGGTCCTTCAGGAAAAAGCAAAATGGAAAGTAGGCTCTGTTGAGCTATTAGGATTTGAAGGTCTTCAAGCTCTAGGGTTTCGTGACAGATGACTGCATATTAAGGCAGGGACTGTTAAAGTAGCTAATTAGCTAATTGTTGTGGAATAATGAGTTTTGACCTTGAATTGAGAAAGAACTTGTTACCCTTGATGGAGGGAGCACGTGATAAAACTTTAAACTTTTGTTCTAGAACCTGAATGCGCAAAGACGCATTTATAAGACTGTCTTCAGTGCAACTCTGTGAATTCAAATTATTTGATTTTTACAGGACTTGGGGGAAACTGGAAAGAACTGTTAAAATGTGAATAACGTAAAATAGTGTAAAACTGAAACTCAGTTAATTTTGCCTTGCTTCTGGGTTGGTTTGTTGGTTTTTGGATGGTTTTTTTTTTCCCTCTGATGTTGGTATTCTAAACTGCCCATCTCACAGTGCTACTTTGATATTACATCCTTCCCCAGTCAGTCCTACCTGAATTTTTTTTTTTGCTCGTTAGATTCCATCATTTTCTTTTTTGCTTCCAGCAGATAAGAGAAGGTATTGTCCAGTGCTGCTACCTTATCCGTGATTTAGGTTTCCTGTCTGACTTGTCAAGGGATAAGTTGCACATATATAGCTGGGAGAGAACAAGAATCACTGCTTCACCTAGTCCTTCAAACAAACAAAATTACATTTGTTTCCTCTTTCCAGATATTTTTTCTTGACTTTCAATCTTGTTTATATTTTGTCTTGTTTCTATTTGATTTGTGAATTGAAAAAAAGTTGAAATACTTTTGTTACAAAGTGGGGTAACTGGTTTCTTAAATGACAGAAATAGGAAGAGAGATGAAGGTGTTTCGATCTTTTTCCTGTCTGCATGAGTAGATAAATAGATTTGTCACTAAAGATCTAAAAGCCAGTGGCACGGGAGACAAGAGAGAATATGTTATCTATTCTGGGTGAACTGGAGCCCTGAAGAGTTTCTACACTTCACAGGATATAAAGATGAGGATCGAAGTAAGATGCTCAGTTGAACTGCAGGGATTTTTGTAGAAATTGCCAGCCCAGACCTTTTCTTTTTTTAATCAGTTTGGATTTTCTAAAGTCTGGCTTAAAAAATGCACATTCCCTGAAAAAGTTCACGTATCTCTGGTAATTGTTCTGAGTAACAAACTCAGAATGTGAAAGGTTCTGTGAAGCAGAAGCTCTCGTTCCTGCACAGCTGAGGTTGCAGCTTTGTAGGGGCCTGGGACTGCCAGGAGAGGCATAAAAGAAATGAACATCTGCAGAGCACTTTGTTCCTAGGTCCTTTTGCCAGATTGAGTTCACTGTGCTGCATCCTGGTAGTACTACCAAGAGTGCTGTTTAACCACATTACCTTCTTAAATACACTTTTTTTTTTTTTTGGGGGGGGGAGGGGGAAGGCAGCATGTTGAGGACCTCACCTCAGAAGAGCCCTTTTCTTACATCTGATAGAGCTTGCTTATGAGAACAGTCTACAGAATCCTTATCAATAACTTCTAGGTTCTATAGTTTAAGGTGCAATACAGGATCACATGTCTTTTTGTTGTTATTAGTTTAGCTTGAGTCTAAATCATAACAATTGCTTTGATTTTCATGCATTTCCATAAGTATTGTTGGCAAAGATCAATGTTTGGCTTGGGTTTTGCATTGAAATATGTAATAATAATATGTAATAAGAGCAGTATTGATGCATAAGCATCTTGGATAAGCAGTTCTTTATTCCTGTGTCTGCATAGATTAGCTTCAAGTGGCATGGTTAGTTCATTTCCAAAGAAAGTCAGCCTTTTCTTTTGGGTTCACTTTTTTGAAAAAAAGAAAGTAGAAAGCAGGTATCCTCTAAAGATTTAAGAGTTAAGTGCAATGCATGTCAGAAATGTTGATGCATATATTTAGGTATGATAAAGAATTTTAGAATCAGATTATGTCTGATTGTTTTCTTCTTGCTTTTGTGGCTTTGTTTTCCTTTTCCATGCTGCAGAATGGGTTGCTTGTGTCAGGTCCAACTTCTTGGTTTTGTGCTATCTGCATGATGTGAAGAATATCCTGCAACTTCACGACCTAGCTACTGGTGCACATCTCAAGACTTTCCCCCTAGAAGTTGGCAGTATTGTGGGATACAGTGGCCAAAAGAAGGACACTGAAATATTCTATCAGTTTACTTCCTTTTTATCTCCAGGTAAGGTTGTTTTTTTCCCTTAGTTTTTATTCCTCTTCCTGGTAATAATACTGCTCTCATTTTTGTTGTTTAGTAGTTAAGTATTCCAAGATGCAGATAAAACTGCTTCACCTAAGTAGTAAGTACTGGTTGTGCACTTGAAAATGTGCCAGTATTTGATCCATGAAGTCTAAGTAATATAACTACTAATAGGTGAGAGAGCTGCATTGAGAAATTACTCCAGACTGGATTGCACTAGAAATTGTAGCATTCTTGCAGCTCTTGCTTCATCCAGCAAGATACGAGTTTACAATTTTTGTTGCTCATGTATTTAATGTTATTTTCATCATAATTTTGAAGAGCATTAATAAAGGTCATAAAAATTCTTCCTCTGACAGCCTTGTGATTCATTTATGCATAGCCTCATTAGAGCATCTTCACTATCTGTCCTTACAACACTTGGTGTTGTTGGATTGCTGTAGGAATCCTTTGTACAGCTCTGCAAAACCAGAGCTACCCAAAGCATTCTGTAATACCTGTGGCACACCAATAAGTATTCCAGGATTTTTAATAGGGAGGGAGTTTCTATGTAATTGTCAAGCTAGCGCATGACAAGAAAATGTATTTTCTTTTTCAGTCTGTCAGTCTTTCTGCATGGCCCAAACAATCAATAGCTAATGCAGGACAAGATTCAAATATGGAGAAGGGAGATAGAGGTTCTGGAGCCTATCTTCTTCCAGAGTTGTGAGTGATCATGAATCATAAGATGATCAAAAATGTTCCTATAGCATCTGGCATATATTTTTGCTCTGTTTCAATTAGAGCACAGCCACATGGCACAATGGCTATATAATAGTTCTGATATGTTGTCTGGGTTTGCTAGGAAAGGCTTGGTCAAATTATAAAAATTATTTCAAGCTTAGCACAATTGTGATGAATTTCCTATTATTATCTTACTGTTTACATGACAGAAAGAAGATATGTTTCTAGTTCCTCTTTTAAACATACATTTAAACAATATGCAGATCCTTGCAGCCATTGCAACTGGAGAAGAGCTTGAGGACACTCTTGCGTTTACCTCTTAACTTCATCCCAACTAGATATGGTTCAGATAGCCCACTTGCTCAGTTGCAAATGTGGCGGTTCAGACCCACACCATCAGGCCACATTGCTGTGTCAGCCCCAGTCAACATTGTGTTTTTGTTTTAGTCAGAAGTGTAGTGACTAGAATACTGGCCACAATGAAAAAGTTCTGACTAAAGTTCTGACCATCATCTTGCTACCCTATAAATACTGGATCCTAAGTGAGGCCTTCTGAGCTTCCCCAGGATCACAGTGTGCTGAGTTGCCTCTCAGTAGGTTTTTGCAAGGTTCAAAGTAGTTTTTCATGATGTAAGTATGATCATCTACTGACAAATGCCAACAAAAAAGAAAAGGTCAAAGATGATCCACTGGTAAATGCCAATGAAAGAAAAGTGAGTGGTTCACTATAACTGGTTTTCCGTGAGGTTTCAAAGATTATTGGGTGCCAAAAATTCAGTACAATTTGCAGAGAAAGAAACGTCTCTGTCATAGGTTAACCTCTGTATCTGTGTGCACATGCAGTTTGATTCAGGAAACAAATCTTTAGCTAAGTCTCTGTGTTGAGTATAACAGATTATTAGTTAATTGCTAGAAAATCACAGTCTACTCTCACGATTTATTTGTAACAGTGTTAATAAATCTTAAATTGCTGTTACTTCAAAGTTATATAGAACCCATAATAGCACATTAAATCGATACCACTGTGTTTCAAATTCCTTAAACTGTTGACAAAGTCTGGGTCTAAGTTTGGATCCAGCCACACTCAGACTCCTCTCTGAGAAGTCAGAAAGAAAGAGAGGACATTCTGAACCTCATCATTTAACGGGAGGGCCTCCCTTACCCTTTTCATCCCCAATGTCTGTGTAAATCATTTTAGCCCAATTCTAACTTGATTTTCCTTTGTATGTTTCTTCTACATAGTAAGTAATAGAGTGAACCTTGCCATCGAACTCTATTAAGTTGTGCTTTTACAAATTACGTTAAATATCATATTTGCTAATATCCTTGACAGTTCTTTAAGTGACCTAAATCTCACCCCTCTGCGACAGATTGGCACAGTCAGCAGGATCCTAAGTCAGGATTCCAAGACAAGTGATTTAAGTAATTCAAAACACTCCTCTGAGGCAGCCAGTCTTAGAAGCCTGCACTATTCATCTCAGCTGAGCAAGTGGAGTCTCTGCATCTGCTAAACATAGGAAAGAGAAGAGCCCAGAGATCTGTGGCTTGCCAGACAGCAATGACTGCTCTCACTGCCTGCTGGTTGCTTAGGCAGGTTTTTTTTTTTTGTTCCATTTCATCCACATGCTTAGCATCTACAGAGAATTTGCCAAGGTGTAGCTGTTAGCTGAGGCAGGGCAACCTGGAATCTAGAAGAAGGAGCAAGGGAAGAAACGGAGATAGACTGTCTGGGAATAAGGAAGGGGTGAGGAAAGCAGACCCAAAAGGTAATTTTTAGGTAGGTGTGTAGATATTTTTTAATTTGCGTGCAACCTCCATTTGCCCTATCAATGGAATAAACAGATAAAAGGTATGGGGCTGGTCCTTGATTAACCTAAATCTCCCTACTTTACTATTAGAAATAGTACGTTTTGCACTTGTATTAATTTGCACTGGTTTATTTTTGTTCTAATGAGAAACAAATTAACATGGTGGTGTTTAATACCTACAATACAAGTATTAGTATATATATATATGAAACAATGAATAAGTAAGTTCTAAAACCGTAGATGCTGGCACCATGAAAAAAATTGTGCTCTCCTTGAAAAATTATGGTTATCCC
The DNA here is from genome assembly GCA_025345505.1 of Todiramphus chloris collaris. Taxonomy (NCBI): domain Eukaryota; kingdom Metazoa; phylum Chordata; class Aves; order Coraciiformes; family Alcedinidae; genus Todiramphus; species Todiramphus chloris. Next base: position 46,559,738 of record JANVCC010000018.1, on the reverse strand, counting down.
TGCTGTCCACTCCAGTTAGACAGGTGAGCACTTCAGTGTTTTGCATTTATTTAACACCCAGTGAAAGAGTGTAGGTCTCAACATTACTATGATTTTGGTAACTGCTGTGCCACTAAAAACAGAACGCGAGATGCAGTACCAGGGGCTTCAATTACATGTTACTGTAATACTAGGTTGACTGACTCCTGAAATGCAGTCTGTGACTGTGCTTATACTTCAGCATGTGGTTTCCTAATATGCAGCTATTCTGCCTGCTCTGAGTGTCATGTGTGCCAAGACACTACCCAGCTTGGGCAGCGGTATATATGTCAAATGACTGCTCTGCTGGTTACCACCTGCTGTGCATTCCTTTTGTGCTCTCGCAGCACTTTCTGGATCCCAATCTTTAAGGGAAATGCTGCTTTTAATGCTTGTTTGCACCTGTCAGCCTGTATTAGGCTTGCTAGTCACTTGGTGATAAATGAAGGGAAAAAAAATTTCCCAGCAGATAAGAGTGGTCCCACTCTTAATCCCCTATTAATTCACCGTTACAGAAACAGGCTAAGTTACTAGAAAAGTTGTTTTCCATCTGTGTTCCTTTGCCAATCTGTATGTTTTTGATTTTCACAATCTATGAAGGTGATTTAATGAGGCGATTGCCTTGTGTCAGATACGTTTCCTCATCATTTCATGTTTTCAATGTAATTTTTTATAATTATAACCTCTGTTAATACTTTGAGGAAACCAGAAGTAATTATCCAAAATATACACAATGCAGCAGTATTTCAATTAAATCCTGTCCACCTTGGTTAATTTTATTCCATTGAGGATCCCTGTAGAGGGCTTGTTGCCTTAATTTTTAGTGTTCTTTTCCCTGTTGAAAATTTTACATAGATTAGCTTGTTGTAAAGCAGAAAAATAAAGCATAGTTCACACTGGACCAAGTTTTGTGTATCATATGTATCCATAGTATATCCACAAATGTCATTTTTCTGTAGTACATTAACCAGTTTGCAAACACAACAGTAGTCACCCTGTATGGCACATCCCTGAATGTTATTAGGGTTGAATGACAGGAAATACAATTTATAGTCTAAATGCAAAATAATTATTGGCTAATTACACATCTGCATAGCGTCTAGATTGCTACAGTCTTTGTGATTCTGCCTCTGCTGCAACCTAGAAGTTTTATACTGCTTACAGAAATAAATTTTGTCATGCTCAAGCAAGTGAAGCTGCCTTCAAACCTGCAGGATCAGGATGTAAACTAAATTTCACGAGATGAAATTCTGTTCAGTCACATAGCTAACCTGTGCTAGTCTGATGCAATTTCAAGTGGATGCTCAGTGCTTTGTATTATCCAGGGATCCATTTGGATTGGGATTTCAAAATGTTTTATCATAAAAAGAAGAATGTTGATCTAAGTGCAATTTTTGGTATGTTTATCCTCAGCCTAGTGGCTCTAGAGGAGGTGTTTTAAAATGGACTTTATATTTCTTTCTTTCAACATTATCATTCTCAATATGAAAGGAAGTCTTTTTTCTATTTTGCTTAACCTGCTTTGGATACCTAGCTTGGTATAGGTGGTGACAATTATTCTTGCTGTACAGAAAGCCTTTGCACCCATCCTAGATGAAGGGATAAATTATATATTAACTGAAAGAATGTGTCTGTAGGTACTGTTTTTCACCCTGCTGGGTTACCTTTGCCATTCATTAATCCATCACACTGCCTAAACCAGCATCTTTTCCATGATGGATATATGCTAAGCTGACAAATCTGTGCTCTATTTCAGGTATTATATATCACTGTGACCTGACCAAAGAGGAACTGGAGCCAAGGGTTTTCCGGGAGGTGACTGTTAAAGGATTTGATCCTTCAGTTTACCAGACAATTCAGGTAATAAACATGAATCCTGCTCTCTCTCTGTAATGACTTATGCAAGAGTTTAACAAAATAGCACTAGGCCAAGGGCGAAAGTGCTTTCATTAGCTCCTGGGTTGCAGGTCTGTGTGTGCTCTGAAAGAATTCTACCAGGTCTCATTAGAGGTTGGAAGATGTGACTGCAAGTAACCAGGGCAGACTTAATCCTCAGCCATCTTACACTGAGGCAATACGTACTCTAATTTTTTTTCCCGTGTTACAGTATTCTTTGACATTTGTTTTAGCATCAAGCTGCTACTTTTCCATGTTTATGTATTTTTTCCACCAGGGCAACTTGGCATGGCTTCCATAGGCAAGTGTGTGATAGAACAAGGCTTAAGAGGCAGTGGAAAAATAGAAGAAACTTGGAATAGCCAGTTGTCTTCCCAGTACTTCAACAGTAGTCTGGAGCCCATCATGGGAAGTGACAACAATAGATAAACTGCTTCTGTCCTCACAACCCTTGTATAAAAATAATGACAATCTTTGCCACAAGTGCATACTGTGGACCTCTGTGAAGACCTTGTGAAGAAATTGGGAGGAAAGAATGAAATGCATTGATTTGTTTGTAGCTGGCGTCAAATATGGAGTCTGCCATAGAAACGTGGAAGGTCTTAACCGTGATCACTTGGCAGGAAAGCAGAAAAATATCTAGTGATATTTGAACAGCAAAATCATGTTCATTCGTGCTGTGTAAGAATTTCCCATTCTGACCACCTTTCCAAGAAGTGCCATTGTATATTGTGTTCATTAATGAATCAGTGCAGTTACACTTGGAGGAAATCTGATTTTCTTAAGAGCAGGATTAGACCCTTTGCATGCAGTGCTGGAACAAAAAGAACAAGGAGCAGAAGATAACAGCAATTTAAAAATGCATACATATATGTAATTAACATTTCTAATACAAAACTCCATGAAGCAATTATTGTAGAGATCTAATTGCTTTAGTATTGGATGTTTAAATGATTTGGCAGAGGGAAACTTGCATTCTGTCTGTATACTACCTACTACTGTAGGATCTGGGTCCATGGGATATTGCTTCAGTACTTAATAAATAGTAGGTTAGCACTGCATTAATACTCTATTTTAACTTTCCTGAGGTCCTAATGATGCATTGGGACTCCATGAATACAGAATTGAAGGACAGGTATATTAGTCCTATGTTGCATGGTTTCATGATAAACAGGTATTGTAAAAAAAGGCCTGCTGCTTCTTAGGAGGGCAAGCTTGCATGGATGGTTTATAAAACCATCAAAAGCTCCAATTTCCTAAGAGGCTTTTTGCCTTGATAAAACAACGGCCTCTGGATTTACAGGTTTGCACAAGTGGAGTTGAAAGTACGGATGTAGATGATCCACAAACTGGTTATGTGAGATGTAAGCATAGAGAGAAATGAGTGAGGTCATTCCTAGGAAGGTCCAATGCTGTTCAATAAATTAATCAGGAATTTAGAGAATAAAATCTTTGCTGACAAAGTATTTGTTATCTGCTAGTCTTTTTTGACTCCAAAGTAAGAAGGACAGCAGGTTGCTGATCTATAACAATGTGAACTGCTTATCAAATGGTCCCATTAGGACTGCATTTCAGTATAGCCAAGTGAGGGTAAGGTATCTGGGAAACAATGAGGGATTCATCCTGCTTCAAAATCTGAAATCATGTAGGTTGTGTCAGCTGGTCTCCCTGAGCTCCCTTTGCATCCACAGTGACAAGCAGTGTGACATAATAATTGTAGGAGTGAAATGGCTTGTGCTGAGGATTCAATGTCCATTCTGAGAGTTTTGTTTTGAACTAGCTGTAGTTCTGTCCTGTGAACTGAATTTCCATTATCAGTTGAAGTACTTCTGGTGCGCTCCTGGAGCGCGTCTGCCACTTGAGTTTCATCCAGAAGGGATCCAGTCTGTATACACTGAAACCTCTCTGCTTTGGGAAGTGAATGGTGAGGAGACATGCTTTAAAAGCACACTTTTGTTTTGAACTGAAATGTTATTGTAGGTGTGCCAAAGGCTCAAACAGGTATCTCAGTTTAGTAGCATGAAGACTCCTTTGGAGGTGCCTGTTCCTCATGCAGAAGTGAAGGTGTGTAAGAATTAGCTATGTTAAAGGCTTATAAAGCTAAGAGAAGTTGCTTCTGTGGGAAACGATGTGAGCCACAGTTGGTACCAAGCAGGTTCAGGAAAATACAGGGCTCTTTTCTAGACATCTGCTTTGACCTCATAACAACTGCTGTTACTAAAAAGACTGAAATACATATTTTAAATAGTAAGTGATTTTTTCCCCTAAACATAGCTTTGGTAAGCCCCTGGTAAAATACTATGCCTTGGTCATCACTTTAAGAAATGTACAGAACTTCTAGAGACAGTTGATAGAAATTAGTTGAAATCATAGAATCATTTAAGTTGGAAAAGACCTTTAAGATAAAGTCTAATCATTAATCTAAAACTGCCAAGTCCACCACTAAACCATGTCCCTAAGCACAACATCTACATGTCTTTTAAATACCTCCGGGGATGGTGACTCAGACAAAATAACTGGGGCTCTAGAAAAGCAGTCTATTACATTATAATACTTAACATATTTAACACCTGCAATTTATAAAAGAAATACTGGAGGGTGGATAAATTATATGTAGGGTTTTTCATCTGTAGAGTAAGAGTAGAATAGAGGATTTTTCTTTCTGTAAACAAAGATACAAAAAGATCCAGTGACTAAATTGGAACTTAAATAAGCTTAGCCTGGGAAAAAGTGAAATCACCTAGAAGATAAAGTTAAGTAACCATGTGACAGCATGGCTTGGAGTCTTGTAAAGGAGAATAGATATTTTTTTTTCTTAATCTCTTTATTATTTTTAATTTTGCTTCTGGCACATAGACAGGGCAGATTGTCTAAAAGCATAAAGACAGCAGTGTGTGTGCGTGAGGTTGTTGTAGACAGCTCCATCTGTTTGTCTCTGCATGTCCAGGCAGAAATAAGAGTGTTGTAAAGGACAGTTCGCTGTAAATATTCTCACGGAGAATGTGTTTTTACTGCTTCACTCAAATTCATTACAGGACTTCTTCAGGATAACTTTGGGGTATAGTAAGCTGAAAAAGAGAAAGAAAACAGCATTCCCTTTAGGAGAGAACTTGGTACAATTATAATATTGCCATCAAACTCAGAAGGATAATAACGGAACAAAAATACCCATGTAATTAAAAATTATTTAGAAGGGGTTGCCTTAAATTAGAAATCATGTATTTTTCTAGTAAATAGTATTTTATGAAATAAATGTCTGGAAACAAGAAATCTCATTTTACGTTTCGATCAATTACATGCTAAATCAAGGTAAAGCAGAACAATAATGCAGATCATTTCAGGGAGGAACTGTGTTGTTGCTATGCCCTTGGAAACCTTCACTTTGTAAAACAGTGGCACGGCGTCACTGCTGGGCTGTAATGAATTGGAAGGCAGTATCACCGTTTATGGTTTTCTCCTTACTCCTACTCCAGCACCATCTCTAGGGAAATATGACCTGTGTAGTTACACTAGGACCAATGCTTATAAAGAGCACTCCTACCACCCATCCAGGTTTGCCTTTTAAACAACAAATGATCTCAGCATGGCAACATCTTGGAAATTAGTTTCCCGTATTGTTCAGATCCATGGAGAAATCTTGGCTGAGCTGTGAAAGAGGCTGTTTGTCAGGGCCAGGGCTGGGACAGCCTGGTCCCCCTTGTATTTACTCAGCCTGCCAGTGCTACACACTTCTGCCAGCCTCCCAGCCTTGTTTCCATTTGTGGGGTCCCACTTGGACCCTTGATGATGCTTCTGTTTGGAGGAGGGAGAAGGAAATGGCAGCTTATCAACGCAGTTTGTAAATGGCTGTCAACCTAGATGAAATGCATGGCCATTGCAAAACTCAGGCATCGTTGCAGGCTATTGTGAAAGAAACTCAAAACCAAGAATACAGGAAATACACTGAGAACAGGCAAAGATTGCAGATTCCAGAGAATGAACAACACTGTAGAATTTGTTTTGTAATTTTAATTTCCATCATAACTGTTATGTAGTAAAGAAAAATGTTGCTGGATCTGTTCTTATTTATGTCCTTAATAAAAGGCAGGTTGCCTGACAGAGTTCTTCCTTTTTTTCTCATTTACCTGAAGAATTATCTACTAAGAGTACCAATCTTCCTAGCTCTGCCTGTATAGCATGAAAGTATGAAACTTTAAATGGGTTGCTTTTCTTTTGCAGTCTTTGAACACAGAGCTGAGTTAAGAAGATCTGAATTAAATGTAAGGTGTTATGTGTATATGAAACCTGAATTAATGGCAACTGGAAAATGCCACAGTGCCTGTGTTTTGCTCTTTTGGATCCACTTCGTGGTGTTTCGTAGATGCTGTGCAGTGCAAGTGTGGACCAGTGATAAAAGTTTACTATGTGAAGTGAATTTATCGTAGAGCAGCTGCTTTGTTGCATCTCAGATTGTTCTTAGTCTTTGGCCACCCAAAGGAAGAACAAATTAGCCAGCTTAGCTTGCACTGAAGGGAGAGCTGTTTCAAAGTACCTGACACTTAGAACAGAGTAAGAGCAGGCCTGTGAGGTTGTTGGCTGTATGTGACACCCTGCAAGTACATAGTCTAACTGTGCAGTACCTTGTGCATAAGCCCTTACCCTGAAGGACTCTGTGACCTTCATGAAAAAGTCAGATGGTTTGAAATGCTTGCCACACATCAAAAATTTATCCTGACTACTTTTGTTAAATGATATATTAACTTACATTAATAACTTTTCCTCTGCCAAATGCTTCTTGAAGTTTGTCTTTGCTTCCCTGCATGCTTCGCATGCTTCACATCCATCACAGTGTCAGACTTTTTGAGGAAATAACCTGGGGTGGGTTTTACAGGAGGAAAAAACACTTTTGCAGGAACTTGAAAATGGCACTTGCCGTAAGCTGTTTACTGCATAAATACCTCAACTGCTGCTTTAAATACAAAGCCTTTATTTTATCTTTAAAAAGTTAACAAGTTCTTATATGCCTCTCCATACTAACACCTCACAGTGGACACTTAATCATGGATAAACAGTATTCTGGGCTGTCTCACAACTCGCCTACTTTTAGGCTGATATGAAGGCTTGTAAGTGTTGAAATTGCAACAATAAAAAATGTTGTTTGGCTCCTTTTGCCATTCTTTGAATACCTTCCAATACTGTACTTAAAATAGTTTGAGATGAACAAAAAATAGATATTGCTATTGACAGATGCACTTTGGATTAGCTCTTGCAGAAGAATGGTGAAATTCGTAACACAGTTTAGTTGTGCAGTTTGATTTAAAATCGCTGTTGTTTATATATTGTCACAGAGATGAAAGAAGTTTTCTTAAGTCTTAAACAAGTCTTTAAAAGGGTATTTGTTTTCTTGAGCTGGGAGGAATTTCCTCCTCTTTTATTTTGCAGAAATCATTTTAATAGGTGAAGTTATTTTTTTGAGAAGCTTACTTATTTATTTTTTAGTCTTTCACTCCTATCTTCAAGCCCTCACAGCACTGATTTCAAGTTATGAGTTATTGATAGGGAAAAATTTGTCCACAGTCATTCAGATTCCTAATGGAACTTTACACCGTACAGTTTGGCATGGCGGTTAATCTCTGTTTCAGGAAAACACAGTGCTGAAAGAAGATGAGTCAGGCTTGAGGTTGATTGGCAGAGTTGTGGAAAAAAACTTGTGTGCAGCACCTGCCCACTCTATTCCTGGATCTCCCCATTGCTGTTGGTGTCATTCCATGAGCATTAGATCCCCTCATTAAAATAAAAAGTAACAGCAGGAAAGCAGTGTCCTATGAAAGCTGTAGTAAGCTCAACCTGCTTAGCGACGCAGGAGCTGGTATTGTCATTGTTTTTTCAGTATGGTTATGAAGATGGTCTTAATATTGTTTCTTTCCCTTATCTGTGTATATATGAATAGATGGTTGGAGTTTGGAGAGAAATTCAGTAGCTTTGAATCTATCTCTGTTGAGATAAAAACATTCTTATGCCAGAGAAGAAAGGTTTGTACTTTTTACATTGATTTTGAGCAGATACAAAGATTTCTCCCCTTTAATTCAGAGGAGTAAGTTGTTTTGGCATCATTTTCTTCTCTCTCCTGAAAATGCAGCACAGCCATAAAGGGTGTGATTTTTGAGCTGGTCTTTCTTGCTTCTAATAGTATTTGGGGTTTGAATCCTGGCTTGATCTCACAGGACAGGAAAGGTAGAATTAATATTTGGGGCAAACAAATTGCTTATTGTTGTTTTTCTATTTTATTCCTCGTGGTTCCATATTGCAGTAAGGAAGAAAATGAAGAAATACTGGGTAGGGGGGGAGGGAAGGTAATATGAACAAATGCACCAGTTGTAGTGCTTGCCAGTGTGGCAGACACTTGCCCTCTTGCAGGGGGAAAATGAGCTTTCAGCTGCTTCTGTCAAAGCTCCCAAAAAGAAGACTGTAGTTTTCAACTCTGATCTCCAGTGTTTTGGCAATGGCTTTGGTTTTGGCACCAAGACAACGGTCTCACTCTGGAGAACATCAGTATAATCACAGTGACAACTGTGGCAGTATTGGCTGATTGCCTATGTGAATTTAGTATCTTAAACCCTTGGCATGTGGTTGTTGCAACCACCACTTTAATCTGCCATTACCTCTTCTAATGGCAGGTCAGTGAAGAAACACTGACTGAAAATGTTGTCCTCTAGTTTTAAGGCCCTGTATTTCTTAAAAGCCAAGGGTTTGTATATTAAAGATGATATATGTGTGCAGCCACAGTACATACCATTTTAAGGGGGGAAATTGTCAGTATGAAGGACTTTATAAATAGAGTATCAAGTGAAGGATTTCCTGTAATGACCTTACACACTCTTGGACTTTGAAATCCTTATGCCTGAGCACAGGAGTAGCAGTTGGCTTCTCACCCATTATAGTTAAGCAGCCTCATCTGATTCACTTCAGATGATTCACACCAGTAGTTCTCACAGGCCATTATATTCCTTAAGCACCTGGAGCAGGAACCAGATCTCACTATTCCAAGTTAGAGGATGAAGCAATAGGATTTTGCGTTGCTTTCTTCACCAATCCAGTTCAAATCCTATTTTAAGGCCTACGTGTCTGTGGTTGCTCTGTCCCCTTCTTGCACACCACAGGGAACTGCTGCGCAGTTTAGGATGTTGGGAGCTTTCGTTTAGCAGAATGCAGAACAATGGAAATGTGATTTGGGATGGAGGAGTACAGAAGAACTGCTCTTAGGAAAAATTAGCACAATACCAGACCACACACTGTGGAGAATAATATAAAATACCAGACTCTCTATTCATTTGGATCATTGTATAGGCTTTGTGATTCACTAGTTTCAAGCTTTAATATTAGATTGTTTATTTTTCTGATAACTGTGCAGGGAATTGAAGAGCTTCTTGAAACGTTAGTCTGTAGAACCTTCATGCTCAAGACATTGTTCATTTGTTTTAAGACTACAAGAGAAGTGATTGCTTAGCAGTTTACCTAAAACTCACTGTCATGTATTATTCTTATGCCTTACTCAGCAGAACCTTTGTTTCAACTCTCGATGGGTTTGTTTTCTGCTTTTCTGATGAATGGAGATGCTAGTTGGCATACTTGATCCCAGAATGCATCCCAAGCTCCTTTTCTTTCTCAGTATTCTTTAAAACGCAAGGTGAAAAAACATTGTTGCCTTTGAACATAGAGAATCCATTTTTATACACAGGAGTTTTAAACATGAGCTTAAACAATTGTAATGGAGTTTAAAGGATTGTTTTCCAGCCTCCCATGTCTTACATGATTGCATTGTTAAGTGTGACTAAAAAATATTTTTTATTTTTACAATAAATGGTTTGCCATCAGGAAAAAGATCTAAAAAGTCATTCATCCAGACACATTAAATGAATATGCGTGTTTAATCCCTTGGGAATCTCAGTAGGTAGATTCTTGGCTGATCCAGATTAAAATGAGAATGTTGTTGTAGTGAAAGTGCTTGTTTCTTGTCCACTTTCTAAACAAACAAATGAAGGTTTCTCTTCTCTTTCTTTTCTCCAGCTTTCATATTCACTCCTGTGATTGATCGCACCTCCAATAATTAACCATGAACACATTACTATTTTAATTAACTCCCTTACAAGATAACTAAGGATTCTATTTCATAATTCTCAGTGGAAATCTTTCAACTTTTCTTCTCCCTTTTGTATAAGCATATTAATGTTATTTCTCAAAGGCAGTGAGTGTTATTAGCTTCATTCTACAGGAGCAAAGCATTCAGGATTAAATCTTTTTATGGTTGCACACTGATGAGGTGTTACACTTGGGATGTGTTTTGATGATTTGCTGTTCTGAAGGCAGTGGTTTGCTACTTCTCTTTTTGCTGATCCTCAGAGTTGAGTCTTGAGATCTGGTTTGAAAAATTAAATCAAATTGGTTATTAGAGTCTTTAAAAAGTAGCAGTTCATAGAATTTCAGCATCAATAAAAAGCCCACACTGTCATATCTCTAATAGGATTAAATGCTGACAAAACAGTCTTTTGATCAGTATGGTGTTTGTGTGTCTTATATAATGCAAAATGAACAGCCAATTCCATCGGTTATTGGAGGATCAAACACACAGAATCTTCTACAAGAAAACTGCTCTGAAGCTTCTTTGTGGCTGTTTAATTCTTGTTTAGACCAAGCACTCAAAAATGGAAAAATTCATCACACTAAAGACTTCATAGTCCTCCTGAAAGAAAGAAGTAGTTGCTACTGCTTTTCTCTGTCCCTTTTTTGAGGCTAAATGTCAAACTTCAGTGTGCCAGCATTGTTCAGAATGAGAGCACTCCTCTGCAAATGGGGACATTTTTCTGTCCATCTGCCCACCCATTACTTTGCCTCATGGAGCCTACCCAGAAGGGTGTTAAGATGTGATGTAAATGCTGCACTGAGAACAGATCACTCTGGGAGAATAATCGTTGGGTTTATTCACAGAGCTGGCAGAAGATCATGAGGTGATTGCCATCATCAGCCAGCGCTGGTGTGGGCCAGTATTCAAGCCATTAGTCTAGCAAGGAATTTCTCTGTTTGTCCTTTTCGGTGCTGTGCTAGCACGGTCGTGCAAGTCTGCTAAATAGTCATTAGTCTTCCAAAGAAGGGGGTTTACATTTAGTAAGGTTATATATGCAAGTGTAGAGCTGTCTCTGCCACAGGATGGTTTTCCAGTTCAAGCAAATTTGCAGAATTATAGCTAACTTACTATGAAGCCCATACTATTTGAGAATAAAATATTTTGTGCTCTGTCTGTAGGTGTTTACATCTAATATATATGGGTAAGTGTTAGAATATTTTCTAAATTTTAACATCTAGATTTTTAATAGTTAAATATTTCAACCCATTTCCTGAAATTTAGCTAATACAGATTCTCAGTGGAAGTGGTGGATTTTTGAATTTATATCTCTGTTCTCACTAGCTGCTCCTGATTTTATTATGTATGTAAACTCCCTGGATGGCTTTCACATCTCTCAATAGTGGTTTGGCGAAAAGTAAGAGGCAGCAGGAAAGGAGGAAATTGTTCTCTTTCAGAGACTGTCTTCTCTGCTTCTGCTTTTGAAACCTCTCTTCTTGAAATCATAAAAAACATGGATAGAACCAATCTCAAAAGCTCATTTAATCAATTGCAGTCCAAGAGGTAGGATACTGGCTTTTCCTCCAAGAAGAAAGGAACCAACTGCTACTGCCCAGCAGACGGTTGCCGTTGTGAACAGAAAAATGTAGAGCAGAACTGCTGTAATAACCAAGGGACAGGAAAACTGGGAAAGGGAAGAAACTATACCATCTGAATGTGGTTGGAGGTGTGGCAGCGTGGGCATGTACCAAGGTTTGCCATCGTGGCTACCAAGGTTGGAGCATGCTGATCTGTCCTAGGCTCAGTGACAAGTCACTTCTGCTTGTACCATTTCCAACAGGCTTTTGCCTGCCTTGTGCTTAAAAACCTTTGGGCTTCCTGTAGGCAGCCTGTCCCAGTGTCTCACTGTATTTACTGTTAAAAGCTGTTGCAGAGAGCAAAAGTGTCCTTGGGTGTCCACCACAAGGTCTTACCTAAATTCCCCTGCTGCAGTTGAAATGCATTGCTTTGTGTCTCATGGCAGACATAGAAGAGGGAATTCTCTTCTAGTCACAGCAAACTTTAGAGACCGTTAAACCATGCATCCTTGCAATTTTTTTCATTTAGATTAAAAATAAAGAAAACCAAACCTGTACTCTGCTCAGTTTTCTCCAGTGGATTGTATTTTCTGCGCCTTTTATCACTCTTCTTTCTTTCCCTGGAATCTCTTTAGATGCTCAGCATGGTCTTTGGTGCTGTGATTTTAACTGAACACAGCACTCTAGCTGAGGCTTTGCAAATGCTCAAGAGAGCAAATGGGGTTACTTCATACATTTTGTGGATGAGAATCTGGCTTATATGTATAAGGTTTGCCTTTTCCCTAACAATTCATTGTTTGTTCAAGTTCAGTTTGTCATGTACTGTAACTCCAAGATACTTTTCTGAATTACTTTTTAGTCAGTTGTTCCCAATGCTGTATGTGCTTGTACATGTCAGGGTATAGCATGTTGCATTTCTGGCCTTACTGGATTGTATTTTACGTTTTCAGTAATATATGTAATAGTTCTCAGGTAGTTTTGCCTTCTGCTTGTTGCTTTTTCCAAAAAGCACTCCTTTGTCCTCTCTGCTGCTGTGTTTCAGTGTTTCCTGGTAACAGTTAAGCTTTCCTACAGCTCTGTTTTCCATTTAAATACTACACCGTGGATGTATCTCTCCTTATGACTAGTGATCCTCTAGACTACCGGGGAACTGGGGAGTTTTCAGAATGGAAATGCCTCTAGCAGAGCTGGGAGGTTTGTGTTTGAGAACTGCAGGCCTCCAAGCACAATCTAGTTGGTAACTAGTTTATGCAGTCATTTATTAGGTTTGGCATACAACTGATACAACGCGGTTTAAGGTAGTGCAGCAGCCTGCAGAGAACAAAATAGAAGGTTGATCACAGAATCACAGAATGTTAAGGGTTGGAAGGGACCTCGAAAGATCATCTCGTCCAACCCCCCTGCCAGAGCAGGATCGCCTACAGCAGGTCACGTAGGAATGCATCCCGGCAGGTTTTAAACGTCTTCAGAGGAGGAGACTCCACAACCCTTCTGGGCAGCCTGTTCCAGAGCTCCACGACCCTCACTGTGAAAAAGTTTTTCCTTCTGTTTCTGCGGAACCTCTTAATGCTCCAGCTTGCACCCATTGCCCCTTGTGCTATCATTGGACATAACAGAGAAGAGCCTGGCTCCATCCTCCTGACGCTCACCCTTTACATATTTATAAACATTAATGAGGTCACCCCTCAGTCTCCTCTTTGCCAAGCTAAAGAGACCCAGCTCCCTCAGCCTTTCCTCATAAGAGAGATGTTCCACTCCCTTAATCATCTTTGTGGCTCTGCACTGGACTCTCTCAAGCAGTTCCCTGTCTTTCTTGAACTGAGGGCCCAGAACTGAACACAATACTCCAACTGTGGTGTCACTAGGGCAGAGTAGAGGGGGAGGAGAACCTCTCTCAACCTACTAACCACAGGAGTGGCTGACACACCATCAGGCTCTGCTACCATTCAGTGAGACCTGGACAGGCTGGAGAGTTAGGAAGGGATAAATCGAACGAAATACAATAAAGGCAAGTGGAGAGTCTTGTATCTTGGGAAAGAATAACCCCAGGTACCAGTATAGGTTGAGGATTGACTTGTTAGAGAATAGCATAGGGGAGAGGGACCTGGGGTCCTGGTGCACAGCAGGATGACCATGAGTCAGAAATGTGCCCTTGTGGCCAAGAAGGCCAATGGCATCCTGGTTGATGCTCCTTTATCTAACAGCGTTATCACAGCACTTGGAGTTTTGGTCATGGACCACATTCAACAGTGTGGTGTATAGCACAGAAATGCAGGCTATTGGAGGGCCCTTACGTACCACACCTTGGAAGCAGGATTGAGAAATATGTTGTGTTTGGAAGATTAATAATGTAACTTCATAGAAGAGAGGAGTGAAAATGAGTTAGAATCGGTAATGAAAAATGCAGAAAAACTTCTAATACATGTATATCACTGCAGCCCAATAAAATTATACTTGCTGTCTTCATCCAGGGCCAAAACTGCTTGGTGGATTAAGAGTTGTTGTTGTTAATTAACATTCATTACCATGTTGGAAAAAAGGATTAATAAAGTTGAGAGTTGAAAATTACAGTTTCAGAGGTTGGTGAGATCTTATGTAGACTCAATTCAGACATAGTGTAACTAAGTTGTTCATAGCCCAGGAGCCTCTGCAAAGTGAAAGAGGCTGTGTGGCCACTGCTTGGAGAAGACTGTAATTTAAAGGAAAAAAGAAAGGCAAACGATAGCATGTCTTGTAAACTGAAGCTATGACCCTTACTTTCACTGTGAACATGATTACTGTAGAAACGGATTCATATTAACCAAGGTGATCATATAATAGTTATGAACAGGTCAATTTGTACTGAGAATATAGTTTTTCCTAAATAAAAATGAGGAGGTTTTGGAGAACCTCCTGTGGTTGTGCTCTATGGCACAGCCACACCTCTTAGTAATGTGTTGGTGTCGATGGACACCTTCAACAGCACAGTTGCCATTTATACCAAATGCAGAAGATATTTGCACTAATAACAGGCAAGGCAGAGCTAAAAAAGGTTCTTAGTCAATAGCTTTTTATCTAGACAGATTTGTTGGTTGTTTTTTCTTAAATTGCCATTCACTGATGAAGAGACGGACATATTAAACACAAAGTGCTTTGATGAGTTTCCAGAGATGCGGCTGTGGACTTGTGTAAGCAGAACACACGTGAGTGTGATCATTCAGAAGACTTTTCTCTTGTCTGCCCTCAGTACAAGTTCAGAAGTAGTAAAAATTTTAAAATTACAATATCTTGGGGCATTCTGAAAGAATGGGGTTTTTTCCCCAAGGAAAAGGAAGGAAGGCAGCAGTTCACATTCTACCCAGAAACAGTTCAGTCATTAATTATGTGAGCATTTTTTCTGTGGGCTTTTGTCTGCTTATGATCCAGTACAAATTCATCAGCACACAATTTTATTAAGGGTAATCTAGTTTGCATCTTCATTCAGCAGTTGATTTGATTTTATCAACGCTGCCCAGAGGTACTGATAGAATATCATCTTTCCTTAGATTAATTATTTCTGGTCTGTCCTTGAGACATCTCCCAGGAAATTTATGGGACAAGGGAAGCCTCTTTGAAATGTCATAATTATTCATAGTAAGTAGTTTTTCAACTGTGCAGATTAATCGTATAAAGAAATAGATTATTTCCTTAGTTCTGGCTTGCTATTCTCACAGACAGGGAAAAATTGATACGTAAATTCTCCCTGACAGCTCCCTGAACTGCTTGTTTTTCAGCCAGTTTGTCAATTATTTTTGGAAGTAGCAGTGCACAGTGATCATTGCTACTGTCTACAATTAGACAAGATGCAGAAAAGCTTCAAAGCATAATGGTAGAATGCCTAGAATCAGGGAATCTTTTACCAATGAGAACATCCCTGACTTTTTCCTTCTACTTACTGATATTTTTTGAACTGTTAGCACTCACTGAAGTTGACTTGGTATCATTAGACATTTGATCTCTTGATTTATTAGTAGTTAATTATTAGCAGTTAAATTTCTTATGACTGAAGAAAGCTTGTTGAATTTTTGCTGTCTTGTTCACATTCTGCCCAAGATAGAAAAGATTGCTTCATGCTGTCCTTAGAATCATAGAATTGTCAAGGTTGGAAGGGACCTGCCAATGGCAGGGACATCTCCCACTAGAGCAGGTTGCTCAGAGCCCCATCCAGCCTGGTCTTAAAAACTTCCAAGGATGGAGCTTCCACCACCTCTCTGGGCAACCTGTTCCAGTGTCTCACCACCCTCATGGGGAAGAAATTCTTCCTAATGTCCAACCTGAATCGACCTATCTCTAGCTTTAATCCATTCCCTCCAGTCCTATCACTGCCCGACAGCCTAAAAAGTCCCTCCCCAGCTTTCTTGTAGGCCCCCCTCAGATACTGGAAGGCCACAATAAGGTCTCCCCATAGCCTTCTCTTTTCCAGGCCTTCTTTTCTGGAGCCTTCACTTTTCCTTAATCTAATGGCTTTAAAAAAAATCAAAAGGCATTCCTCTGTTGTTGTTAATTTTTTCTCCTCCTTATTCTCACAGTATTACAGGGATGGATCAGCACACTTCTTGGTGTTCCTGTTATGAAGTACCTTAAACTCTTGGTTTTGACATCTGTCTGGGAATTATGCTGCCAATTGAAATTTTTGCTGAGTTGCTTTATACTAGTTTTGTAATTTTTTCCCTCAGTATTGTTACAAGTGTCACAAAAACTCATTCTCATAATTCTCATCTACTTCTTGCTACTCACTGGGCGATTTTTCTTCATTGTACAATGAGTACTGCAAATCTGAAAACAATAGATGAGCCTGAAGTACTGTCTCCACAGCAGGGAGGTGGTTACCAAGACACAACTGTTGAAATCAATAGCATCTGATCCTTAGAATTATTTTCCTAAGCTAGCACTCCAAATATTTTCTAGGGCTTTAGTTTATCCTTGACTGTTCTCAAGGGTTTGGTTTTTTGTTTGGTTTTTTTTTTTTTTTTTTTTTTTTCTTCCACTGCCATTCTTGTGGGGTTTTTTTTAATGAAGTAGGGGCACAAATGGGTAACTTTAAATTCAGGGTTAAATCTTGGAAATTAAATAATTTGAAGCTATAATTCCAAGTGAGAAACCACACAAGGAAGTGCTTCACAATACTTTTAAGTGACCTGTTTATTTCAGTTAGCTCTCCAGAATAAATATTCACAGGATAAGTGATCTGTGACTAATTTGAAACATGCCTTGTCTAGTGTAGATGATCTCTGTGAAACCAAAAAGTAGGAATGAACAGTATCAGCTATCTTTTCAATATTACTAGCCACATGCAGAATTTCGTTTAGAGATTTATAGTGCTTCTGGTTTTGGGTAGCCAACTTGACATCTCTATAAACAAGGTATGTTTCTCTAAGGAAGAGAGAGCAGAGCGCCCTGAAATTGTCCAGCTACTGAAAGTCATAACTAAAGCTTCTTGGCAATGTAAGTGGAATATGTGTGTCCTCCTGGGGCTTTGACACAAGCTGGGCACTTGACATCACCAGTGTCAAGATTGGATTTGTTTTGTGCAAGAATTTTTGGATACAGGTTTACAGGTGAAATTTGAGCACCTTGAACCATGTAGATGCTCCTGCGTTAGGGAGAAAAAACAACAGTGGATGTGTCATCTTGTAAAAGCTCAACAGCAGAGCTGTGTTGAAATAACCAAGAAAGTTTTGAGAAAGATGGAGTCAGAAACAGATAAGCTGAATTATCCAGTTATTTTTTGAGTGAATATATCTCTTTCTCAGCATGTTGAGTTAGATGTGTGCACCTCCTACCACAGCATAAAAATGTAAATACGAAGAGTTATTGTGGAGTAGCTCGCACAAGGTAAGTTCTCCTTGCTTACCCTGTGATAAGTTACCTATACGTTTTTATTCTTACAGTGATTTTTCATAACTTGAACTGATTGCCAGCAATGGTAGAAGATGAGTAGTATTTACTTTCTAGTGCCTACACACTATTACAGTGAGTTGTCTTCTGACACAGCAGTTTTCTCAATGAAGTAAATTGTATTTAATGAAAGAAATTGCACTAACCAGCAGCTATTACATTTGTATTTGGAACAGGATGGTACTTCTGTTGAGACATCTCTTAGCGTATCTCATGGTGTATATGTACTCCTTCATAGCGATACGTTTCTTGAAGGTGTAAGCACGGGGTAGTTCAAGAAAGAGATTGTAACTTAGAAAGGCCTCTTGGACACTTTCCTATTTAACATGACTACTGCGTGTATTTAACTCAAAAAGTAAATGTTATCTCTCGTATATCTGGCTCTCTACACTGTACACTAATCTTTCTTTAAGGCGAAATGATGAAAGAAAAGGAATAACTATGTGGCAGATGCTGATTATTCTGCTGCAGGAAGCTCTGAGATCATACTGAAAGGGGCAGAGGGTAAACATCTAGAGAAGAGGCAAGAAGACTTTCAGGTTGCAAAAGTGGAGTAGAGTAAGGGTCTCATTGGATCCCATTTACCACTACGGTATTATGTCAAGCGAATGCTATTTAAAAGCAATTTCTGCTCCACCAGTCTTGCAGGATTTCTGATCTTCCAGCTGTACTTTCCTCTTGCCTTCCCCTCCCTCCTCCCACCACTGTGTGAGGCAGCTGAACTTAGTAAGGAGGCATTTGTTCTAAAAGACCATCTCCTGGCACTTTGCCTCTGTCAGCATGAGGCAGCTTTTTGTCCCAGTGGGTGGGTGGTGAAACAATTTATTCTAAAAGATTTCTTGATTATTTTCATAGTGCTTTTGCAAATGTCTGTAGTGAGTGTTCTCTCTGGGTTTTACCTGCATGAATTTTTACTGAGTTACTTTGGCTTCTGTCCACTTCTGTATTAAGAAAGCTTTGCAACCTACACAGAATTGCTTTGTAGCTGCTTTTAAGAGGCTTCAAGAAGATTGATGAGGATTCCCCTCTGAAGAAAGGAAACCTTAGATCCCATGGATTTGTTGTGTAGTGGTAATAGTTCTTTATTAATTCTCCTGACTTCTCGTTCATCCCGTATGTAGGAATACAAAAGCTGGTGGTTAGGAAGAGCTGCAGGTTGCCATTGGCCAGATGCCAGAGCTGTCCACAGGGCCACTGGTGGTCTTATGCTAGGACCCATGCCACTGCATGAATAAGATGTTTTACTTATGTGCTATATAGTCTTCGGCCTCAGACTAATATCAAGGTTTTTGTAAGGTCAGAAGCAATGAGGGGTTAAATTGCCTGTGGGGAGGTGGCATGTGAGGCATGATTGTTTGAATTGATGAGATTTCTGCCCTGGCATCTCAAGGAAAGGATTTCTCCCTGCCTGCCAGTGACAAAGTGTTCAGACTTACTGGTGTGAAGGCAGGGTCTTCGTGACTTGCCTTTCTGAAGCATTAGGTAGCAGCTATTAGGACTTGTCAGTGGGATGTGTTGCTGTGTAGCATTGTTCAACTTCAGGTGCCGTTATCTCTGTACCTAAATACAGATCTGAACATCCCAATGCCACCATCTGTGTAAGAAAACTTTCTCCAGGGACTGCTGTCCTAAGTTTACTCTTCTAGTCATCTTTCAGATATAGTCATGGGGTATTTTTTTTTTTTAAATCATGAGCCTTTAACAAAGCATTTGTGACACTGGGGAAATCATGAGTGACATTACAGAATCAACTACAAATTCCTTAAGCTTTTCTTCCCCAAATCTCAAAACACAAATGTTGGTGTAAGTGGGATGAGTAATTTTCAACTGACATTTAATGAAGGAGGTACTTAGGTGAAAATGGATGCTTGACACTAAGTTCCAGGAAATAAAAGCTGAAGTAGTCGTTGCCTTTGATGGGCTGGTCAACACGGCCGTGCCTGCTTCACTGGTGGCTGTGGGTGCCGGGGCTGAGCGGGGGCGTTGGGCTTCTCCAGCACTGCCGGTAACTTCATGGTGGCAGCTAAGTGAAATTGCAGCAGCCCTGTGGGAGGGCAGCTGCTCTTCTCCAGAAGCAGAAAGCAGTGGATAAATTTCACAAGACTGCTATGTCCTGTATTTGTTTCAAATGAAAAGGAATCATCTGAGTAAAACTATATAGAAGTCATTGGAACAAAACTAATTTTGAAGGCGTTTTGGCGTTATTAAACCTAAATTATTGAATGCTCACTTTTAGCAAGGACTATTCCAGCATGATTTATATGTCTTTTTAGTTGCTACTGGTAAAATTCTTTGGCATTTCACATACTGGATGTTGATCTAGTGGCAAGAGTAACTCTTACCTGGTTTTGATCAGGCACAGGAAGACATGGAAAGAATTGATATCTCTGGTATGTAGAACCTAATCTGGAAAAAGAGGTTGAGAGAGATGTTTTTAGAATCACTAGTAGCTTTCTAAGAATAATTAGCCCATTGTGACTTAGGGGGTGTGTTCCGTTCCCAGAAGTCAAAGTTTGTTTTCATATATGTAAAATTCATCTATTATCGTCAGGAAATAATTATTTCTCAGAAGTCAAAATAATCACTTTTTAATTGGATTTTAATTCTCTTTGCCATTAGTGAGTCAGAAACATTATAAGAGGTTTATAGACATTCAGATATTGTTCACAGCTTAAAAATGCATGCATTAGACCTGTTTGGATAAGATTATTTTAATTGTTGTTTTACAGTAGTATTTCAAAACCTATGTTGAATCTTACCTTTATAAGGCTGTCTTTAAATATGTTAGAAAGACTTTTGGTTTTGTAAAAATAAGGTGGTTTCAGGTGTACATGCACTTTTTTCCTCGAACAATTGTAATCACATACATCTTGTAATCTCTCCATTATATAAACAGAGAAAACATTTCTGAAAGGGATAAAAAGTGAAGCTGGGTACTGAAATTGCTGAGTGTTTTTTAATTCTAAGAAATGGAAGTTTTGGTTTTGGTGGTTTTAGGTATTTTTAAGTGTGTGGCACAATGTGAATACTCAGATTAGTTTTATTTCTGCATTAATTGCAATGCATTTATTTATTGTGTTGTTATGTGTATCACTTCCTTTAATATTCAAAGACACTGATTTCATCCTTTAATATTCAAAGATACTGATTTCATCCTTTAATATTCAGAGATACTGATTTCATACTTACTCACAAGAGAAGTGCCTAGTGGATGATTGCCAAAATTATTTTTAGTTCTGTGTGTAAGTCTCAATGTCTGGCTATATTATCTCTATATACAAATAAAAGACAAACTTCATTTTCACCCTCTCTCTTCAAATCCTCTAAACTTTTCAAAGGCTAAAATACTTAGTTTTGCCTCCTGGTGACTTGAGATGGAGAGGAAGTTTCTTATCACTGCAGAGGCAGAACTTAGAATCTTTCTAAATTTAGGTCTGTGTCTACAGTGCTGTCTGATTTTTCCCCTCTTCCCTAAGTGAGAATTCACCCAGCACGAATACTGCACATTTAAAATAAATAATAATTAGGAGGGCAAAGTCTTCCCCAGGAATGAATGTACAGAACTTTTTTATCCTACTTAACTCCTCTGTAAATTTACAAATCCTAACACACAGCCATTACCTGTATTTAAAACTTAACTCTATAAAACTATGTTGGAAGTAAACGTGCTTTTTTTTTTTTTTTTTAAGATGAAAATGAAGTGTAAATTGCTTTAAAGTGCTAAGTTTTAAAAGAAAAACCAACCAACAAAACAAGAACACCTCTCTAGAAGCACTGCCCTAAAGAAGAATGATGAAGACTGTTGTTTGCGTAGCTCGTAGAGTTTAGTCTTCCTGTAGTTTGTAGTAATGAGTAATTGTGTGAACAGTGGTTGCTTGTTCTGGCATCTGAATGGAAAGTGATTCTTCCTGGCACTAAAACCCCTCTGCCATGTGACAGATAGGGCCATTGGTGTGAGATGGAGTGAGCCACAGCAATGGCAGGGCTGCTGTGCTGCTCCAGTGGTATGCTCCTAGAATAGCAGGAAGGGTGCGTGCAGCAGGAGTGCCCTGTCAGCCGCGTGGCACTGCTGGTGCATTCCCCAGAGGCTGAAGCTGTTTATTTTTAGCTTGTCCTTCCTCCTCAACGGTGAGTTTCAGTATTTGTAATAATAAATGTGAAGCATTGTTCTCCATCATTTTCCCTCCAAAATCACCTTTGCTAGTTTGTTCTCTTCTTATATGTGCTAATGGCTGTAGTGACCTGAGTCTTTATTTGAAAAATATATGAGCAATGGGTAATACAGTGTGACCGGTACAAGTGGATCACTCCTGCGTGTGATAAAGCAGAAAACAGTAGTACCCTTTTATGAGCATTTACTGCTGTGAAAGCTGACAGCTTCTAAAATTAGGCATGAAATACCATCCTGGGAAATTCTTCTTTTTAGGGCTTGCCCTTTCTAGTTTACCTTAATCTTTGAGATAGAAGCACATCCCTTTATTGGTTACATGAATAACCATTGGACTTGCTTCAGAGATAACACCTAATTTAAAGGTGAGATTGAATCAGTTGTTGAAAATAATCATGTTTGTAGAAGCTGAAATAGCTTCACATATCTCTGTGTCTCACTGAATTGATTTCCACCCCCCTCCCGTTTGTTTATCTTGGAGGGAGAGGTAATAATTATTTTAGCAGATAGGAGTGAAAATTTAAATTGCAGATGTCAGCTTGACATGCTTCTTTTTTTCTTTTTTTTTTTTTTTTTTCCTGAGTTTTCATTTGATGGTATGTTATTTAATCTTATCTGATGATCATAAATGCCCTACTGAGTAAATTTTCAGAGTTGTTTAAAAAAACCAAAGAATAAAAGAGTTCTTGTTCAGAAAGAAGCTGTAAAATTAGTGGCCTCCTTGAATCATCAGGAAAGGACTGGCCAACAGCAGTCAGCTTCTGGAAGCATAGGAGGTCCAGGTGACTTGTGAATTGTGAATTGCCATCAACAACTGGAATTGATGGATGGCATTTTAGAGAGAAGTCTCTCTGGAACTTCTGATCACCAGCCTCAGCAGTTCTCCTGTCCATTGGGTATTTTGTTTATACTCCTCAGCTAAATACTTAAAATGAAAATCTTTTTGTATTCTGCAGTGAGTTCCAATGAGCGTTTTGTCATTAAAGACATAGTTGTGTCAATAGTTGGAAACAGTGATTTTGTCCGTGTAAAAATGTCTTCAGGCTTTTGTTCTGAATTTTTCCATCTGCTGGGAAATGTGAAATACTGAATTTTATCAGGAATATATCTCCCAGTTTTATTGAAACCTTTGGAGGTAGATGTGGTTTTCTTTGAAATTTCTCAGATTTCCTTAGCAATGATTAAACTAAAATTAAATGTGAGTATTTTGTTTTCAACATGCCATGTACATTTGCATGTTTCACATTACAGGCAACGCTCAGAATAAATGTGTTGCACAGGTTCATGTTACTGTCGAGGTTCAAAATAGATCTTGTTGATCGTGTGCTTTATAAAGTGTGGTATGTCTATTTCCTTTAAAAGCACAGTTTGTAAACATACAACAAAATGATAAGAATGTAATTCTTCATTTACTACTTCTTTGTTCTAATTAGATTAAAAGCTGCAAATAATGATGCTAAAACCAAAGCAATGGAAAGCAGTCAACCAGAACTTTAAGAAAAGCAAAGTAAACTGCATTCACACCTGTGTGTTTTGCTTGACTGGCAAAATAAGTCATGCTGGATCCTAAGTTAGAGCATCAAACCAACAAGATACAGGAACTGTGTTAAGCAATTGCAGTCTGTTTGTGCACATGGAATTTAGCTTTTAAATTCACACACTGCTGTGGCAGTAATAGAAAGACGTATGCAAGTGCACACTACGTGGATACTTGGTGTTTTGGGGTGCCGATTTCCTGAAAGCCAGCGGGTAGTTCAGTTGTTTTGATAGAAGTGTTTAGGGGTTCTGCAGCGTTTAGGGCTCCTGGTTCTAGCTGCTAGGTAATGCCTGTACAGAGTGCTATGAAAGTTTCTGTCGTGGCTTGTGTTACCACCCTGATGATGTGGTCATTGAGGCAACCTGGCTGATGCTTAGTCCGCCCTTCTGGCATACAGACTTGCTTTCAGGAATTTGTGCTGCATGTACAAGTGTTGAGCGTTCAGCTTTTTGCTGTTTTCACAAGGCTTAGTAAGAAACAGTGTCTTCAGCTATTCAGTTTGCTCTTTTGACTTGAATCTGGTGTGTGGAGTGACTCCACTGAGAAATGTTGTTAATGACAGCGTTTTAATACTAAAACCAAAATACTGTGACTTTTTAAGTATCTTTGGCCTTCTGCTGTGATAAAATGTATGTTTTTACAAGCAAAGACTGCTGCATCAACTGATATAAAGGAATTATTTGTAATTTCAGTGGTACAAGACCAGATCTTCAGAGTGCTTCACATTTTCATGTGATAGTAACGTATCTCTCTGTTATCCCAAACAATGTAATGTTTCGTGGAGTCTCACTAAGTCACCACCCTACCATGAGTTTATTGCTTCTTTGTCCACTGTTCTCTAGTGTCTGAAATTTTGAATTTTTCAAAAGGAGACATTTTCAGAAATAATAATTTTAAATGGGAAATCTGGTTTTAGTTTTGTTTATTCTCCTTGCAAGCTCAGTCTTCCCTGCTTTCCTATATGATGGACCATGCAGTTCTTGCATTTTCATGATGCCAGTCTTGCAGAGAATTGTATTGGTTTTGTAGTATTTTCTTGAATCCCCTTGTATGTGGAATTGATGGATAAGATATGTAAAAATGATACTGTCGTACCCTTTGTATTGTCTCATTTTGATACGTTTTCCAGAGCAAGCAACCAAGTGGGTGATGGCCATCACTGAACCTGACCTGGTGCAGATTGCTATGAAAGTTTTGCACACTGGACACTAGAGGAGTGATCACCTCTGATTCTTGTTAACAGCAGTTGTGCAGAGTTACAACAATAGCAGTATTTCATATTTCTTTTTCTCTTGTCTTAGGTTTTCTACCCTAGCAAAGATGGTACTAAGATTCCAATGTTTATTATTCACAAGAAAGGAATTAAATTGGATGGTTCTCATCCTGCCTTCTTGTATGGATATGGAGGCTTCAACATATCAATCACACCAAGCTACAGGTAAGCAGGGTAATTTATAGCTTCTTCTGAAGTATCTGCTGTTAACAGCTGTCAGAGAGTGAGGGCAAGGTGGACTATGGATCTGACCGAGGAAAGCATTTCAGGTCCCTGAGACGCAAGATGGGGGCGTAAAGACTGCACATCAGTGTCCAAGCATCATTTGTTTGCTTTGTTAGTTCCAAATTCAAGGGTTTTGCCCAGAGTCACAGAAGAAATCTGTGTCAGGTCAGAGAAGTGCTGTGCTCTTCTGAGGTTTACAGCAGGCACCCTGCCCTTCAAATTACACCTTAACCTCTTCCTGCTCTGTCACTGAGCTCAACAGAAAAGCATATGGGCGTATACTAAGCAAGTAGTTATGCCCTTTTGTGAACTTTCTTTTTTCCCCGTTATACAATTATCCATGTCTACATATTATAGAAATTCAGATTTGTTTAAAGGAATGTAAATAATTAAAATTTGTCTGTTTTTTCATATTATGCTTTTGAGGCCATTACATCAAAAGGAAAATCCAACTATGTTCCCATATGATCAGGAAAGAGGAGAGATGATTCTGTCTTGAGATGCACATGATACAGGCTCTGCATATGCAAAGCTACACATTGTAAACTAGAAATGCTTTGTGCAAAACAGGATTTGTAGCCCTCAAAAGCCATAAAATTTATTGAATAGATGATCTCTTTAAAGAAAAGGCTTATTTCTTCAGCAAGGGAATTTGAATAGATTTGCCAAGAGGCAGTGATTGTCTGTAATACATAAGAAATGCTCCTAGGCAAGGCCGAGGAAAACGAAAATGCAAAGGGCTGAATGGAGAGCGGTTTTTCAGATAGTAGCAGAGAGCTCACCAATACACACACAAAAAAATCTGTTATGAAACAACCCTATTAAATTTAGGTGCTACCAGTCTTGCTCTAGAGTCAGCAGATTTCAAGAAATTCTTTGTAGGGCTTTCTTTTCCAGGTCACTGTGATTGTATTTCTAAATAGCATTTACAGTTTCTCCTCCTCTGTAGCAAATACCTTGTCTAACAATGGGCTTCCCTTCTTGTGTTCTGTGATTATTGGAAAGCTTTTTATCTGCCTTGTAAAGCTACGTTTTTAATTTCCTGTGGGTTTTGAAAGACACAATTATATAACCAGAATAGTTTTTAAATTCCTTTTTAGATTAGGCTCAAGCACTGATTTATTACAGTTTATTGTAGATGCTGAAAACTGTGATAAAACTTACCATGTTTTCTTTTTTAAAGTAAATATTATGTATCGATTTAAGGTAAAATTTCACGTACTGCAGAGCTGACTGCTGACAAAAGAGAAGGCTCCTCTCAGGGCCTCCTTCTGCCTCCCATCCATTTGCCCTGGTGCTTGCTGGAACCTTTTTTTAAGCTGATTTACCTCACAAGAATGGCAGACAACTATCCCAGCAAAACAGAGTGGGTGGTTTTCTGCCATTTGGCAAGTTAAAAATTGACTCTTGTAGGAGTCCAGCAAACAGCAGCAAGAGGATGCAGGTGACAGTCAGAAGAGAGGAAGACAGGAGGTGGGTGCGGTGACCTATGTCTTCCTGAACCCTATGAAACCTTTATTATACAGTTCATAAAATAAGAATATGAATCTGTAACAGTCCCTTAAAACTAAATGCACAGAGAACTGTCAGTCGTCTCCAGATCAAAATACATTATCCCCCAATAGTGTAAAGAAGAGAGAATTGGCCACAGACATATCCCTCCTCATTCTCTCCCTGTAATATCAGCCTGTCCCTTTCTAAAAGAAAAATAAGAAAAGCCAAAGCCTCAAATGCATGTTTATGGTTAATAACCTGAGAGTTTACTTGGTGAGGAAGTGTTTTCCAAAAGCAGGCAGGCAAGACCAGGGAAAGGAAATTGTAATAGAGAATGTATGCCAGAAAGGCAGGACATCCAGTGCACCCTTTACTAGGTAGATTCAAGTACTGTTTGACTATAGCCCTGTTACTATATACTACAGTATGCCACAAGGAGCTCCCAGGTCCAAATGCTGTTCCAGCCACAGCCCAGCACCTTCATTCGGTCATTTATTTTTGTTGATGACCACAGGCACGAGTGCTAGAAAGCAGCCACAGCATGCAGGTCAAGGCTGAGGTATGCCACATGGTTCACCTGATCCTGAGCTGAGACGTAGCTATGGAAATGCAGCAGAGTAGTAGCCTGCTTACCTTCAAAAAGCCAAAACAATGTTGTTCCTGGATAAATATTCCTGATTTTTTTTTTTTATTTGAACTTAAGGCTTTTCTAACTTTTCACAAAGTTTTCTTCTCCCTTCCAGTGATTCATTCGTTTCAGTCCTGTGTTTCTTCAAGCCAGTACAATTTTTTCTCGCTGCTATTTCTCACTCATAAACATGAGCCAGCTTTCTGGCTTGGGGAGCTTATTTCTGCTTAATTCAGAAACTGTTGTTGCCTTTCATTTTTGTCCAACATAAAAAATGAAAATAAAACCTTTTTCACTGAAAGCAATAAACCCAGACCAACAGGTTAGAGGATCCAGAAATAACTATGAGAACAATAAGCCAAAGTCAGTTACAGTAGTGGTTTATTTCTGAATGCAGATGTGCATCTTTTATATGTTCCTCTGAACTGAAGAGCTGCTTTTGGGTAACATTTTGAGTATGGTGCCTGCTAGAGCACTGTCATTAATTATATAGCCTGCATAGCGAGTGCCAGTGAAAGCTGATGGGAGCAACACCAGTTGGCAGAGCTGCTGGAAAAACACCATCACAAACTCACCAGTAATGCCTCGGATTTGGCTAATTTACCCTGCAGGAGCCAACGCGTTTCACTTGACTGTTCTGTGTGTGCCTGTGTGGGTACACGAGAAGCAATTTCTAATGCATCCTGCAATACGGCTGATTGTGAAGCAGACTGTGAAATTGCCTTTCACTGCTACAGGGCCAGGCTGTACCAAGCCTTTAAGCAAAGGGGTGGTGCAGGGAGAGACTGGAAGCCCAGAGAAAGGTCAGTCACCACAGCAGCCACAGGTGCAGAGTACAAGATTATTCTTTTTGGTGACTTTAGAATAGAATCATACAATCATTTAGGTTGGAAAAGACCTCTAGGATCATCAAGTCCAACCATTAACCCCACTCTACCGAGTCCACCACTAAGCCATATCTCCAGGCACCACATCTATGCAGCTTTTAAACACACACAGGGATGGTGACTCAACCACCTTCCTGGGGAGGTTACTACACCCTCCTGCTTCACAAAAGCCAAGAAAGCAACTCAGTCCAGTGACTCAGGATTTTTTCCCCATTTTCAGTGCATGAGCCTGCATTTCTCTGTCAGCTGTGATAACCTGAGAGCAGATCAGTAATTCTGGGAAAGCATTCTTGCTCCTTTAAACACAGCTTCTCCCATTGGTCTATACTGGAAAAAAAAAACAAAACCGAACCAAACCCCAAACAAAACAAAACCACAAAAAGCCACACCAAAAAAACCAACCAAACAAAAAAACCCCAATCCAAAACCAACCAACATATTTTTTTGTGTTATGTTTTGTATTCAGAGTGATAGGGTCTGGAAGGAGCTCTCCAGGGAGGGAACTATCTTCTGCTCCCTCCATTGGCTTCTTCCTGACCCTGTTGCCCTTTTCTTCATATTTGTATTTACGCTGCTCCCAGGAGAGAAGGTAAAACAGGGATGATGAGCAAAAGACTACAGAGACTGATGGGAAGAGTAAGGGGACAGACTTTCCTCTGCAGAATGAGTCATTTCGTAGGCATCCAGGGCGACTGGGAAGTTTGCTATGACTTGGACACCAACTTGACTTGAAATCAAATCTGGGAGGAAGAGCCCACCGGAAGAACACAGGAGGCAGTAGCAGGGTTGTGTACAAAACTTGAGTTTTGTGATGTCTGATCACTTGGAATTTTCACTTTTTAAAAAAAGTTAATGAGTCTTGATAATATACTCAAAAAACTTCATTCCTTAGAACATAAAAGTCACTTTGAGAAAGCTTTTTAAAGGCTCAAGGCACATCTACCTCAAAGCATTGGTCAAGTTAGAGTCTTGACTTGCTTTGCCACTGACCATACCAGAGTGAGAATTAATAGTCATTGGCAGTGACATTACTAGGTGTGTATGTTGGGGTATATGGGGTAATGCTTTCTGAAGTGCCTAAATCCCAGTAGTACTGCAGAGAGTGAGTGCAGATATACTAAAAGTTACTTATAACTTAAGCAATATAATGTTTATTACCAAGCTCTAGACTTTATCTCATTGAGGGTCTGTGTGACAGAAAAGTTGTTTGCTTGTGGAAATGGGGACTAGCAACGTATAATAAGAATACTGCATATCCTATGAGATCCTAAGTCAATTAGACCCCTTCAAAAATTATATCAAGGTACCATCTCTTGGAGGAGTCCAAGGACAGGACGGGTTGCACTCACTACTTTGGTTTTGTGTAGCTCACAGATTCTTTGCTGGTGAAATATGCTGATCTCTCACACAGTTTATTTCAGCAGATGGAAGAAAATGGACTCTGTTCTGTTGTGGGTTTTTTATTTTAAAAATACTTTCAGGCAATATATTTGGATAGCAAGCTCTTACCTTACTTCCAATTCTTATACTCGCTATCTTTGATTACTAGCTTAAGGAAGTTTGGACCAACAAGTTTCTACTAATGTTGTTTGGGACAGAGACAGAGAAAAGAAGGGTGGAATATTCTGGGAGGTTTTGTGGTTCTAACATACAAAAAATTAAGCAGCCACAATCTCATAAGGCAGCCTATTGTCAGGCTGCTCCACATTAGCCATGTAACAACCAGCCAAAATTAGGC
The DNA here is from genome assembly GCA_025345505.1 of Todiramphus chloris collaris. NCBI lineage: Eukaryota > Metazoa > Chordata > Aves > Coraciiformes > Alcedinidae > Todiramphus > Todiramphus chloris. The sequence goes on along the minus strand of JANVCC010000018.1, from coordinate 46,530,283 downwards.
ATCCTGGAGTTTGACAAAATAATGCTCCGTGACCTTTGCACAGTGTGCTTACAGAATTTCAATCTTGCTTCTGACCAGTGTGTTACAGCAGTCTAAGAAAAATACAATTCATGGTGATGGACTTCAGAATTGATTTTACAGAAGCAGAGATAATTTATGCTTCCTGAGCTGTCTGATGGCCACAGATAACCAGCCTAGGTGGAAAGTTTTTCCTTTGATAGATTATGAAAATACAGAAATCTCTTATCAGTTATGCTTCTGCTTTTGTTTTTTTATCCTTAATCCTTGGCGTATACTCTCAAGAACAAGTGCCAGTATATAGATGATTGTTTTGGGAGATACAAAGAATTTACCTGTCCTGATACTACATCCACATGAGGCACAGTGTAGGACTACTGTCTTTCACGACATCTCTGATAAGCAGTAAGGGGATCTAAAGTTAAAAAGGCTCAATCCTTGCTCTTGCAGTGGAATAGCATTAATTTCTGCATGCAGTGGTTTCTTGCACAAGCAAAGATTTCAAGTAAAAAAGAAATTTAAACCTACTAGGGGAAAAAGGACAGGATTTATTGGGAATAATTTTTATTATTTTACTGGACTCCTGGGCATATGTGTGGTTTGCCTTTTGTGTGAAGCTACCACCTCAACAGATGAGAGATCCATTTCTTCAGAGATCTATTTCTCTTATTAATTGTTAAATATAATTTAAATTACTTCAGTCCCTTTTAAATAGATAGCAATAGCTTTGATAATGTTGCAATTCATCATTTAAAAGATTTTTAAAATTGCTCCTTTAACTTTCAGACACGTTCTAGAGATACTAGAGAAGGCAGAACTTGTCATTTTATCTTATACAATTTGTTTTCTATTTAGCAGTGCAAGCAGAAAATAAGAAGGGGATTGGACAGAATTTGGCTGCAGATGCTGTCGTAAAACAATGGTAGAAGCAGTTTTTCTTTGCAAACACAGTTATATAAAGGTCAAAAAACCCCAAACAAGCTACAATACCTGTCGATAAACAAAGATCAAGTGCTGATCTTAAATCTGAATTTGCTTGCCTTGTTTGGGCTCAGCCTTCCTTTCCTCTCTGAAAAAATGGAGGATCCGTGAAAGAGGAACAGTTCAGAAAGCTCTGGGGTCCAGTGGTACTGCAGCGTTCTATTCCCCACACTAAAGACTTTGAAAATAATTTTTAAAAGGTGACCTGTCCTGGGGAGGTCTTCTGTTAGGCAGAGCCATTGGCCACTCTCCTTCAAAGTGCAGAGGAAGAATGGACCAGCACTGGTTCCTTCCTCTCCTGAAGCTGCAGAGATTTCATTTCCATGGATAACCATTGAAAAAAGCTCAGCTACACAGGTTTGCCATCAAGGGGGACTTCATCCACCACTTCATCATTGATTTTGTGAGAGTTCTTTCCCCTGAAGTATTTTTGTAAAAGTGGTAGGGATCTAAAAATTGGAAATTAAAAATCATCCTCTGTTTGCTTTTTCAGTGTGTCCAGACTTATTTTTGTGCGACACCTCGGGGGTGTCCTAGCAGTGGCGAACATCAGGGGCGGTGGTGAATATGGAGAGACCTGGCACAAAGGTAAATCAGTCCAAACAGAGGAACAAAGCTGCAGGCTTAGCACTGAAAATTACATTTTCTATTCACTCCCTCTTCCATACTCACATCTCCTTTTACCTTTTACTTGTTCTGTAGAAAAGCAATTTTTTCTTTACTCCTGTGTTAGATCTGTACATTGTCCAGTGTTAGCTGATGGTTTTTCATTGCATTGTTTTAACTTTTGCAACCTACTTAAAAAAATAATTTTGCACACAGTATTTTCCACGAAAATTATTGCATTTTGTTAAGCAAGATCAGGTTCCCTAAACTTGAGGATTTGAAAACGCAGCTATTTATCTTGAACTGACTTTACAAAAAATGTCTGTCTATATTGGAGGAGACCTGACTTCCTTTCACATACCTCTTTGATTATTTGCAGGTGCACATGGCCCCACAATTCTAGATCCCCAAGACAACAGCACTGACTATTTACACTCTTTTGGTATCACACAACAAAATTAAACCATTTGCAGAACGCTGCAGAAGGCGTGAACTTTTGAGTTCAGAATGTATGCACAATTTATGAATAGACCCTTTTTTTTTATATTTCGTGAATGTGATTGAAGTTATATGAAAACAATCAGCTCCACAGGTACAGTGACCTGTCTTCCCCTCCACACTCTCTTAGGGTGTCCAACTTATTGTAGGCAGGCATTTGACTTTCTTGGCTTGATTAAGCTGACTTTTATGCTGCAGGGAAACCAAGTCATTCACTACCAAACCGTGTCAATCTCTTTTCCCTTTTTCTTAATACCTTTGATATATTTCTTTCTGTGTTTTTCCCATCCAGTCTTAATCCTTTGATTGTCTTTGTCCACTTGCCTTGTTGTTGGCAATTTTCTGCCTCCCTTCAACACAGGAAAAAGCTGAAAAATATCCTGCTAATCTCTGTAACATACCCATCATTATTTAATGGTGATGCCTTAATTGTATACCAAGAATTGGGTGGGTAAGTTGCTGGAGATGATGTCAGAAAGGCAAATTCACCAAAACAGTTGTGTTTATGATGCAGTAATTTGCCATGGGAGTAATACAAACTAAGTTTTTATCAAACTAAATGGTATTCCCAGATCATTACATCTTGGTTTTATTATTTCATCTGTGGTAACTTTTTGTCTGGGTCATTTCCTCACAATTGAGTTAAATATGTAATAGTTTCATAAATAGAAGCTATATGTGCTTGCAGGTACAGGATATTATTGCTAAAGATGAAGCATCCTTCATTAATTTTAATTTGCCAATATGTTTTTAATAGGTTTTAATAAAATTTATTTTAATATGATAATGCTTCTTTGGTCCACCTATTTCCTGCTTAATTTTGACCCAAGTCTTTTATTGCAGTTGCATAATAAGATATTTTTCTGTTCTTTGTTAATTCTAGAAGCAATTACAGAAGTCTGTTTACTTAGGTTTAGGTGTATAGATAGGTTTCTGACCTTACACCAGACCAGAACATTGAGCAGAGAGTAAGATTTATTTCTCCTTTATTGCTGTACATGTGGAGGCTTTTTTCATTGTCCCAGTATATCTCTCCTCAATGGTCTTGTAAACGTGAAAGTAATGTATATTAAAAAAAAAGAAAGGAAAAAAAAAATACTGGTCCCAGTTCTACGAGACCTTTATGATTTAATAGCAGAGTTACCTTACCAAAATTTTGCAACATAGCAATGAAGCATCCAGTATAAAGTGGATGTTCAGGAACTCTGGATGGACAATGGAGATAGACACACCTCCAGATTATAGTGAAAAATTAATTGGCGTGGAGGTTTCTGGACCATAGTGGGAACCTTAGGCAGCTAATTTAGAAAAAAAATCCAGTTTTTAAACAAAGCAGAAGGAATTGGAGTTCCATTCCTGCATCTACTGAGCCCTTCTTACCTGGCTGGACCACAGCCTTTGCTACAGGAATATGAGGATTTTTTTCATAGTTCCCATTTCTTACTAACATTTGTTTGCCTGAGAAAGGACGTACCCAGTCTGAAGGCAGGATAACCTTCGAGTAGAAGGCAGTTTTAGTCTCTTAGCAAACAGTCATCTAAAGCAGGAATTGAGATTTGGTCAACTGGGAGTTCTCTTAAGTTGATACTCTTCTGCTCAAATAGTTGAAAGACTGTAGGGCAAAACCATCCTTTTCCTTCCCTATCCCACCCTGAAAAATATTTTTTTTTGAGAACTGAAAGGTTTGCCAGTGATGACAGCTGGACCTACATTTTCAGTCATGATTTATTCCTCATATATGTGATAACTTTTGGAATTTTGTTCAACAGGATGGCAACATCTTAAGCATTTCCATATTGATCGTTAATTAATAAAATTTTAAACCAAAATGCAACTCTGAAGTCCCTTTTTGACTATGGCTACATATCATGTGATTTTGAAGAAACCAATGGGGGGGGGGGGAAAAAAGTAAATTACCAGCCACATACTCTATATCCAGGAAATTAGAAATGCTTATATTATATAGCTTATTTTATAAATTGAAGTTTTATTTCCTTAAGAAACTGCCACTGAGTTTAATGCTGTGAAAGGCCCATTAAATCAAACCTCGAGTGGATTGTATGTAGTCATTTTGTATATATTTTGCAATGCAAAGCTTTTAGCTTTAATTTTACTGGTTAGGAACATTACCTGGCACTCACTCCACAGTATAGGTATGTATTATTCAGGGTTTCTGAAAGCATTAGAGCTATTGACAGAACCACCTTATACCCTCTCTGTGTTGAAAGAATCTCACATTTTTGATGTCTTTCTGAGCTGCATCAATTATTAAAATGTTCATGAAACTGGAATTGCTCCCAGGTATTTTTGCACACGTGTTTTTCTGAAGAGATGGTATCAAATGGATTTTATGGGATCAACTGATTTGTTCTATTTGTGTACTAGGTGGTATCTTGGCCAACAAACAAAATTGCTTTGATGACTTTCAGTGTGCTGCCAAATACCTCATCAAGGAAGGCTACACATCCCCAAAGAAGCTGACTATTAATGGAGGCTCAAATGGGGGCCTCTTGGTTGGTAAGACCTGCTCGTATATTTCTTGGATTTGGTGCTGGGTTTATCAAAGCAGACAAAAAATTATTAAGATCATTGGGGAACTGTGGTTGGAGAGCTGTCTCGCAGAGAAGGATCTGGGGGTTCTAATTGACAAGTGAATGAATATGAGCCAGCTGTGTGCCCAGGTGGCAAAGAAGGCCAACGGCATCCTGGCCTGGGTTAGAAACAGTGTGAGCAGCAGAAGCAGGGAGGGGATTGTCCCCCTGCACTCAGCACTGGTGAGGCCTCACCTCGAGTGCTGTGTCCAGTTTTGGGCACCTCAGTACAAGAGAGATACCGAGGGGCTGGAGCGGGTGCAGAGGAGGGCAACGAAGCTGGTCAAGGGACTGGAGAAGAGATCATATGAGGATCGTTTGAAGGAGCTGGGCCTGTTTAGTTTGAGGAAGAGGAGGCTGAGGGGAGACCTCATCACTCTCTACAACTACCTGAAAGGACATTGTAGAGAGGCTGGTGCTGGGCTCTTCTCTCAGGTAATTAGGGATAGAACCAGAGGGAACGGCCTCAAACTGAAACAAGGTAGGTTTAGACTAGACATTAGGAAAAAATTCTTCACAGAAAGAGTGGTAAGATATTGGAATGGGCTGCCCAGGGAGGTGGCTGAGTCACCATCGCTGGATGTGTTTAAGCATCGCTTGGATGTGGTGTTGGGGGACATGGTCTAGGGGTGAACTTGTAGAGTAGGGCTAATGGTTGGGACACAATGTTCCCAAGGGTCTTTTCCAACCTAAATGATTCTGTGATTCTGTGATCTTTTCAAAAGCTGCCAGGATGTCAATGCATTAATATATGCCAGGTGTTAAATATATACAACTGTGCTTCATTTACTGTTTGCATAGGACACTGGGATTCTGTGGTCTCCAGCAAAGGCTGACTGTTAAAAGCCATATTTAGCAAGTGCTGTCTTGTGTGGTAGAGCTAACCCTGTGGTAGAATCACACACGAAGAAAGAATGCATTAAAAAATACTAGGGTTTTGATTTTTCTTTCTCATGACTAACCATTACAAAATAATTACTGAATAACCAGAAATTATATAGTATCAGGAAACTTTGTGTGACCTGAAGCATAAGCCAGAATCCCATGTCCTGCAGTCCTTCATCAGAGTTTCTCATTCACTGTTTCTGTAGCCGTGCGTTCTTGTTCTTAAAGGGCAAATGAAAACTTAACAGTTCCTTGTTTAAAACCTTTGTACAGGGACACATAAAAATTTGGCTCTACTTTCATTGTGTAGTTAAAAACAAGACCACAAGTAAAATCATGAATGTCTCTGGTGAGAAACATAAAATACAAGTACAGCTACTTTAAAAAGTTATGAGCTTCTGAGGGAAGATATAAACATAGCACTTTGATACAAACGCACCTTGTTCACACGTAACTCACTGCTATGTTCTTAAATTCAAGGAAATTAATAGCCTCTGAAACAGAAAAGCTTGTCACAAAACCAGTTCAGTCTAAGCAGTACTTCAAGTGCTACAAAATTTATTTCTGATTAAATCCCTGTATCTGAAAGTAGTAGAAGAAAAGGGAGGTAATTTTTTTTCAGTTTTGAAAGGCAAAGGAAACACAAATTAATAGTATTTGGGTTTGTTTGAGGTTTTTTTAAACAGCATGAAATGCATGTGACAATGTGACAGAGCTAAGCTACTCATGTGAGAAGAAAAAAAAAAAGTATTTCAAGTTCATAAACCATATTTATAGAAAATGAGCAGATTTACTAGGCCCACTCTTTGCTTGCTCTTCCTTTTGTACGCCTCTCTATTTATCAGCTGCTGAATACTGGCTCTATTGATTTTTATCTTATTTTTCAGTGAACTAGCATCCAGCATAAGAAACAGGATTTGGCTTTACCCAGATCTTTGTCCTAAGCTTTCTTGGCTCTTCTTGCATTCTTATTTTAAGAAATCCATTGTTTTAAAGATAAATAACAAGTGTGCGTAAAGTTTAATTTTGCTTCCTGCTTATATGCTTCTTTGTTACAGGTAGCAGGAGGTAAACTGTGCATTGTAATGCATAATGTAAATAAGAGCTGTGCATTGTAAATAAGAGCACCGATAGAAATGGATGACTGTGGTGAAGGATAAAAGGGGTTTCACACCTTCGGGAGCGCAAGCACTGCACGAGTCAGTTTTATGTGAGCGTAAATATTTGAAAACGCATTTAAAATTCCAACATGTTACATAGCTTCTGAAAGTACCTTTTTTAGGATTACTTGGACTTCAGTTTCAGTCAGGATGAGATTCATCCTACCCACCTTTAGTTATCAAAACTGGCTGAACAAGTCAGCTGGGCTCCTTGTTTAGGTAAGGAGAAGTGAGTGAAATCTGCAGAGTATATACATCATTCCAGTAGGAGAAAGGTGGTAGGAATCTAGACCTCCCTCCTCTGAAAAATCTGTTAAAAAACTTCCCTTGCACTTGCAGATGGATTAGAATCCAGCTGGATTTCCGTGCTCTTGATATCCTAGATAGGACTTTTCCTTGGCTGGGTAGAATTCGGTGAATTTAGGAAATTCTTGTAAATGCTTTTTCATCAAAGTAGAAATAACTTGTGCAATAGTTGTTCATGCAACACTAGAGAGCATAACTCATACTGTAGGTGCAAGAACCCACTGCCAGATTTTCTCAGTTCTCATTTATTCAAGGAAAAACTGACAAGGAAGTGTATTGTCACTCTTTCAAAATGCTGTTTCTTTTCGGTCAGACTAACAGGAGGTGTCTCTGAGGAGTGTGAAGCCCTGAGCTCCTGCCTCATTCAACTGCAAAACAAGGCTTCCTTGTCCTGCAGTGTGATCCCCAAGCTCAGTACAGCAGCACAGCTGTGGAATGAAAACCTTCGTGGAAATGCAGTGTTTGACCTCTTGTGTTTGCTAAAACAGTTGTGAGGTTTAGAAGTCTTACTTCTGTACTGAATTTTAAAGCTGAAAGTATGTCTAAAGGAGAAAAATTCACAAATAAATTCTTGTTACAAGTTACAGTTTATTAATGCATATAATTAAATATTATGGCTAGTTAAAGGGGTGCAGGGGAAATGGTTGAGTGCCTTCGTAAGTGATTTCTTACTGAAGTAACTACATAGGGAGCTAGGAGCAATAATTCTTTTATAAAATCCTGAGCAACACAGAGTGCTTCAAGTGACACTTTGCAATAAAGAATACTAAAATTAAATGTTATGGTAGTTGTTTTGGCTTTTTTTTTTTCCTGCCAGAATATAATTTATGTTCGTAAAAGGAAATAACACATAGGGTCAGGATTTGATCAAAAGCTTCAGTTAAAATAATAAAGAACTTTTACATGGCAACTATTCAAGACACTATATATACCTTATGAAAATGGCTCAGAAAGGACCCAGGAAGAGTTAGCATAGTTACATGTCAGAGATGACCAGAAGTAAAATCGTATCCTTCAGAAAATGGAAATCCCATTCAAATGAAGAAAATAGTATGGAGCATAAACTCTGTCAGGGACTGAAGACTGATGAGCGAATTGCTTGCAGTATAAAGATTAACAATGAAAGCTCTCCAGGCATGCCAGAAGCAGGAAGCTGGCCAGAGGATCCATGGGACTTAAAGGTTAGTGAGGTGTAAAAGGAATGCTAAAGAAAGATAACAGCAGAGCAGAACAACTAAGTGGTCTATTTGTACTGATGTTCCCTCCTGAGGAGCATGGGGACTTCCCTGCACCATAGTCTCTCTTCATGGGGAATACTCTGAGGAGCTGACTCAAGCTGAAGCATCAGCAGAAGAGGTTTTGGAATAAATCAATCACATGAAAAGTAGTGTGTTGCCAGGACCAGATGGTGCACATGCAAGATGCTAAGTGAACTCCAATATGAAATTGCAGGCTACTAAGCCTGAATATCTGAGGAACAGAAGGGGGCAAGCGTAAAGCCAATTTTTAAATAGTTCGTGGTGATCCACAAGCTGCAGACAAGTAAATCTGACTTCTCTAATGAACAAACCAATTTAAACCAATAACGAATAGCTGATATATAAGGAATAATTTTGCAGGCTGAAGTTACATCTTGCAAATCTATTAAAGCTATTTGAAGGAGTCAGGCAGTGTATGGTGCTTGTAACAGTGATCTGGCTGAGGAGTTAGTCTTGGATTTTCAAAAGGTTTTGACAAGATTCCTCACATAAGCCTATGCAAGAAAGTTCTTGCTGAGCTGGAAGCAAGGTTGTGTGAGCAATATCCTGATTAGCAGGAGGCAAAGAATGGGAATAAATGATCCATTTTCACAATGAACAAAAAATGAGGAGATGCAAGAATTTGGGAAAGAGTGTATCTACATGTGGATACACAGTGATTAGCTCTGAATTTAAAAAGGGATTCTGGGATCCATTGTAGTATTTATTTATGTGAAAATCTCCGTGCTCTTATTTCTTAAAATTCAAAAAAACCAGAGGAATTTGTAAAATCACCGGGCAACAGATTTAAATCAAGCAACAGAAACTGGAATTGAAGAACTTACTGCTACAGGATATGATGAACACTAGATGAATAAACATTAAGAATGGAAATAGATGTATTTACAGAGGACATGTGTTTTGTTGTCTTTTTAACAAGATGGCTGGAGGTAACTCCAACTCAGGGAAAACCTAAACAACTAGTTCAACAGCTGATAACGTACAGGAAGTATCTCCCAGTATTTGCTTAACGCCTTTTCCCAGAGCATCTGCCGGTTGCCACTCATATAAATTAAACACTGAGTTAGATAGGCCTACTGTGGTTATTTTTAAAATGCGAGGCAAGCATTATTATTAAAGAAATTGTCTCTTCCTGTAGTAGGAAGGTAGAAATCATAAAAGAAACAACAAAAAACAACACAATAAAAACACCAAAATAAAACAATAATTTGCTTTGTTAAGATCAGGTTATTCCTCTTGATTTTGTAGTAGTCTCCTTTTGTTAAAACTCTTTTCTTTGTGTTTACATGCTAATTATGGAAGAAAACTTTCATCAATAAATGGAGAGGTTTTGCTCCATAATGTCCTTTTCTGAGTTGATACTTATATTAAAATTTTAGATAGTGAATGGTTTAGGAAACCTCAATCCAGTAGTCCCAAACCTCACATAATTTAAAACTGCATTTCTCCTTTAAGCCCAGTTTGCTAGTTCGGAAGGCAGTTTTCAAAGAACAGCATGTTTGGTGCCTGAAGAACAGGGAAACAGCTCTTCAGCTCCTTTGAACATATGATCTTTGGGTGTTACAATTTTTATTCATGTATTTGCTTTAAATTTTGCTTGACTCCAGATTCAGGTAGTTTTCTCCCAGTGCAGTTTGCTTTATATCAGATATTTTCAACTGATTTTTTTTTTTTCTCCAGGTATTATATGGTAATTTCTTCTCACATTGTTTTAACTTAATATTTTTACTTTAAAAAAACAAAACAAACAACTATGAGTTTATTAAAGACAGATGTTTGGAAGTCGGTCTTTCATGAACTTGACAGCAGACCTTTCACTGCTGAGCTTAATTCTTTAATATATGAATAGTAATAGAGCTCTCTGTTCTCCTGTCAAAGCTGCCTGTGCTAATCAGCGCCCTGACCTATTTGGTTGTGCTATTGCCCAAGTGGGAGTGATGGACATGCTCAAGTTCCACAAGTACACCATTGGCCATGCTTGGACCACTGACTACGGTTGCTCCGACTGTAAGGAGCAGTTTGAATGGCTGTGCAAGTAAGTGCCTTTCAATACTTCTGTGGCTGTTAAAATGCATAATCTGATAAACAGTTTTCACATTGTCGTGATCAATACCCATTTTAAGAAATATTTCATCCTCTCCCATGCTGGATTTGGGGAGTTCAGCATTTCCTTACAAGTCAGTTTTGCACAAAAGACTATCTTCCAAGCCCTGTTGAGTCAACTGATTATATTTTCAAAGACATTGTTCTACTAGCAGCTTTAACAACTCGTAAGGTTTTCTTTCTGAGTAATGACTCCTTTAGGCTGTCACAAAAAATATTATCAAGTGAACCGCTACATAAATTGTGGGTTTTACGATGGGGGTGAGACAGTCACCATTGTGAATTATACTATAAAATGTGAGTGGGATTTATTTGTAGGAATTGAATGGCAGTAGACCTTAACAGGTTATTAATGAGGATATTCCCTGAGCTCCTTGCTGAGAGGTGGGGAAATATTATTTTTTTTTAAAGAAGAGAGAAAGAGAGATTGAGATGAGAGAGACATCTGTGTGAGAACAGAAATTATGTGCACATTGGGTGTGGCTAATAATGAGTTTGTTAGAATAAGTGCCATAATTTTAAAATACTTTTCTGGAACCTCATCTTCTGTTACTGCTTTTGAGTTCCATTAATAATGAAGATTGACGTTCTGAGAGAATGTTTCAGACACACTAAACAATTTGGCTGCTTTGAAGTTTAGTAGAGTGTTTAGATATTAAAAGTACATGTGCTATAAATACCTGAGATCTATCTTGATCTAAAGCATTTATTAAGGGAAAAAAAAAAAGTTCAATGTCAGGTCCAAATACTAGATAATCAGTTGGGCCCATTGCAACTACATTGTTCCAAAACCTCCATTTGTCTAATATGAGTTTTCAGTGGCAAACATGCTTTTGTAAATACAGTGCACAAAATAATTAACAAATTCCATAATTCATCTTTCATCAATAGATAATTCAGATAAAAGATTAATTGTTTAAAAAATGATCCAAATAATCGTCATGAGTTTGGACACTGCAACTTGCCTGCACATCTGTGAATTTAGATATTCTGAAGAGGCAAAGTAGAAGCAAAGTTCTAAATTCATTCTGTGATTAGGAGAAGTGCATCTGTAGGAAGGAATCACTCCATACCTACTTACACTCATGCTTTCTCAAAAATCTCAATGCATAATTATAGAAATGCCTTATTTGGCAATACTGTAAAATATTTCTTTGCCTCCTGTTCAACAGCTGGCAATTGCTTATCAAATGTAGGAATATATATACATAGTGTTGCTTAGATATTACCTTTACAGATACTCAAAAAATTACAGAAGGCAAATAGAGTGTCACGTAAACTTCTTTTCAAAACAAATTATAGTCTGCAAATTCACTGATGGTGTTCCTTAGGTGAAAATGGGAAACCAGGAATCTGTTCGGTTAGACATCCAAATAGTGTCACATGTTCTTAAAAATAATTTGGACATACTTAATGAGTACTCCTCCAAGTGGAAAATTCATTCAAAAATAAAGAAGAATTTCCTTCTATATTTCTTGTCATTAAATATGTGAAAAACAATATCCTACTCTTTATTTAAAGAATGTAACGTTCTTCCTAGGTGTAGCTTTGTCTAAATGAAGTACGAAATGGTTACATGGAATTCTCTGTGACTTACTATTATGTCTAATTTCTAATGCTAGAGAGCACTTTTGTGTTGAGATAAGTAAGTACACCTATGTTATGTTACAGTAGCTAGATGATGTAAATTCTTCTGCAAAGAAAGCAAATTTTGAACATTGCTCAGGAATCAAGGTCACCTCTTGAAAGAAGGAAAGCCACACAGTTCTTTCAGTTTCCTGCCTGGTGTTCCCTCCGAGTACGTGCATGTTCAAAGGCGGCCTAAATATTGGAGGGCACAAATTTAGTATCTGTACAGCACTTGTGCCTTACTATCAGAGACTGTTTCCAGATCTGTATGGCAAGAAGTCATCTACATGCAGACCTGGATTACATACATATGCTGGGAAAATGTCTCAATTTCCATGTTTCCCATCAGGATGGATCCTGCTATGGTCTTGACAGCTTCTGCTGCAGTTTCCCTCTTGCCTTTTCCTGATATTTTGGGTATTTCTGTGAGATGTATGTATGTATCTGCCTCTCTGAAATTGAACAAATGTTCTTGTTTCGCCTTTGAAAGCCAAAGATCTGTGGCCACTACCATGTATCAGTTGCCAGCAGTGCAATTCTGGTTTGTGCAGCTGAGAACTGTAGTATTCTGAGTGCTACCAAACGCCATTGTGAGAACTGCAGTATGAGAGGACCTTCTTGTTGGATCCTGAGGAAAACATGTAAACGTTTGTGTGCTCTTCTTAGGTACTCTCCGCTTCACAATATCAAACTACCAGAAGAAGACGGCATCCAGTATCCCTCTACGCTGCTTCTCACAGCAGACCATGATGATCGTGTGGTCCCTCTACATTCGCTGAAGTTTATTGCTACTCTGCAATACGTTGTGGGCCGAAGCCGTAAACAAACCAATCCACTTCTTATCCATGTTGACACGAAGGCTGGGCACGGAGCTGGAAAGCCAACTGCTAAAGTTATAGAAGAAGTGTCAGATATGTTTGCTTTTATAGCACGATGCCTAAATCTTGACTGGATTGAATAGGCCAAATGCTTATTACTGTCTCCTTTAGAAAACAAGGGCTTTAACACCATTTAAGACCAACCAGACTACTACTTGGTGTAGTACTTACATTTAAGAACTGCAGTTTAATATTTTATTGATCCAACCTGCTATGGAGTTTTGATCTTCTGTGCTTCCCTTTTTTTGCCATTTCTTTGAATTTCTTTTTTACTGTGTTCCAAAGTACTTTTTCAAAAGCATGTTCCAATAAATAGCTGAGCTCCTGTTGTGCTGTTGTGAACATTTAGATTCCAGAGGTAGTGCTAGTTGAGCTTATTTCCTGTAAACAATTTTAATGTATTTTGCACCTATAAACAGATCAGCTGTAATTAAATGTAAGTACTGTCCATGTACAAGAACTGTGAGCATACTTTATTTACACGGTAACTTATTTAAGAATAAGTTGAAGGTGTTCAGTGATAAACCATGATATACTGAAGAGACAGTAAACTGGGTAATTATGTCAAATATTATTAAAAAGCTTATATTACATGCTGTTCCTAAGTGTGTTACAGTCTATAATAATGATGTTGCTAAATTGATCTTTCTTTCCAGAGAGACTTCAAAATGTCACCAGTTTTCTCTTCTGTTATTTATTTCCACACAGGAGAGAAAATTGGATGCTGGAGATCTTGAAGAATTCTTAGATTCTGGCTGTAATCTCAGTCAAGCTGTGCAGATACTCTTTAACAACCCATCTGCTGTTAGCTCTTGTAACTATTTCTGAAGAGTAGACCGGACACTGATTTTAAAAAAAAACTTTTACAAGTTGGGGGGTGGGGTGGGGGTGGGGGGATGGTGTGCAAAAAACTTCCAACCAAAAACCCCAGCTTTCCCAAATTGTTCCTGTTCAGTTTTTGCCGATGCCTTTGACAGAATGTTCCCTAACAAGCCAAAATCTAAACGTACGTATATAACCTAGTTCTGGAGTTCTGGCTGCAGAACAAGAGCTAATGATTTGACACAGGCACAGTATTTGAACTGTCATTTCATATCTTTCTGAGACACTTTGTGAACTGATACTTTCTGATCATAGTGTTGAATTAAATGATCAGAGTAGGGAGTTGAGGGAGCGTTGGGTTTTCCCCGCCCTGCTCCAGGCTGCGAAAACAGGATTCAGGATCATTACCCCCCCTTTCCCAGAGGTACGTGAACTGTTTTCTGTGGTTATCTGTGAATTTCCAACAGCTTCCCTGCATGTCAGAAACAAAGCACACAAAGCAGCACCTCCACTTGTAACACCTCGCAGCTTGGCATCTGGCCTTTTATTACAGTATCGCCACGGGGGCAGAGCATCACCTCTGAGACGAGAGCTTTGCAGGATAGGGCGTGTGGAAAACATGGTCCTCAGGTGTTCATGAAATAGAGCTGAACTGTGTCGGTGTATTGAATTGCAAAGGCTCAGGCACAGACACCTCAATCATCTCTTCAGGTCTTTGTTCCTAAAAACGCTTTCCCTTGTTCTCCAGCTGCTCAAACACAAAACTGGCACAGGTTAAAAATCATTCATTTTCCTTCCAAAGCTTTCTGCTGAATCTGTGTTCCCTGAATGCCTCAGTATTGGGGCAGATGATCCATAATGTGGGGAGTTCAGAAACAAACATTTCTCTCTGAGTGGCAATCAGTAGTATTGAAGATGGAGCTGGATGCTGGAGACACCACTCACTAAGTAAGAAGTGTTTAAGAGTATCCTCTGTAGAATGCTGCACTATTGGGGAGCCATTGTGTTTCTGCAGTAGGGTCTTAATGTCAACATTTTAATTGATTTTAATCAGGTATGCCAAGTCTAGGATTCAGGTGCCAAAAAAGTAATGTTGCAGAGCTGTCCTATTAGCTGAGTTGCTCCTTTCAGTGCAGAAAGGGCCATGCTCCAACTGGAATCTGTAATTAACTTTGAGCAAGCAACACTCTTGTAATATAGTAGGATTTAAACCTTCAGGGCCTAGATTAAATAGACCTGGAGACAAACCACTCCTGCTGAATAAAAACCTAATGAAATCTGTTAGTCTGGTTGCAAGGTTAACTTCTTTTCTCAACAGTAGAAATGCTATTTTAGGAAGAGGCTCCATATTTTGTGCCTTTTATTTTCAGTATGTGAAGCAGAATTCACTAGCTGGGCAAGATAATGTCCTCACAACTATCTGCTTTTTCAAAACCATGTTTCTTAGAAAAACAGATACCAATGTTTTGTGCAGAGATCAAAACCAGAAAAAAAGTCCTGTAAGCAGCTTATGCTACATGAACCAAAATCTGATTTTAAGTGGAAATAAATGAACTTTTTACATATTGCTCCTTATGATACTCTTCACAACTAATGTAAAGATATCTTAGTTGTCTTTGCTCCCAGGAGTATACATATGCGTCAGAGTTAATCTGTGTGAAAAAGGTCAAGTATTTTTAAAAGATGAGAGTCTTCATATTCTTCAGAGAGAGAGAAGTATTTAAATTCCTTTGCATCCAAGTTAATTTACATTATGGTAGCTTGAAAAAAAAAAAAAATACTGACTTTAGATAGGTGCTTCATGCTCCCCAGCAGTATAACCACCAAGATCTATGGGTGGAAGAAGGTAAACTGGCCTCTGGGTATGTAAGAATAAAGGACATGCAAGACAGAGTTCGGAGACACCTGTTCCTGACACCTAGGACTTCTCCTGTTTCACCAGGATTTTCTTGACTTAATTCTACTTTGCCATCTGTCTGTAGGAAGGCAGAAACATGAGCAGCAGTACTTTTGGATTCAATACAACAAGCAACAGCTTTCACACATCTATGTTGTCAGGTCATTTATTTATTTTTAGCCTGAGGTAGCCCCACAGGGTTGCCTAAAGATCTGCTTAGAGACTTTTCCTGACAGCCTCTCTTGTGAAAGGGGTTTTCCAAGCCAAGTAGGATTCAGAGGGGAGGGCTGAGGGGGAGGGACTTGGAAGCCAAGCTATTAAACAGCCACCCAATTTTAGGCCGAGCTCTTCTACTTTGAAAATCTTTAGTAGACAGCTTTTGTGCAATTGCCTCTTTGTGCAGAACACTCAGATTTGGATAGTCTGTGCTGTTTGAACAGCCAGGTTTGGCAACTTTGTTCATTTCTCCATATGTTCTTTTAATTACTTCTGCCTTACTATACTGTATGCCAGGAAAAGAAAAAGCATTCCTCTGGCTTTTTTTTCCCCTTGCCCTTGCTGGAGGGGGAGGTGGGGTAGGTAGCCTTCCAATTCTCACGTCTCTGAAGATAACCAAGGTGTGACCTCAAGTTAGCATTATTCCTGAATAGACATTTTTGAATAAGCTCGTGTCTTCAGTTTATTCATGGCAGAGAAATGCCAGTGATGGAGTCCCTCAGTGGAAGCTGGACTAGCTACTGGCATCTGCAGAAATGAACTGGAATTCTGGACAAGAAGGACTATAATTTGATCATTTCTCCTAATTTTCCATAAGATTAACTGCAAATTCAACATTTAAAACCAAAGCTGAGCAATAACATGTCAGTGAGAATCTCTGTTCTCCTTGCTAGCAGGAGTAGGAGAGGCAAGGAACAAGCCTGGTGCTCATGCTCTTACCCATAGCAGGGTAAGTTTAATGCTGAAAGTCTGAATGGCAAGAGTCAGTTTGTGATGATTTTCACTACAGTTTTCTAGCTGCTGAAGCAGATGCAGCACGCGAGCTGGAGTCAATGGATGGATGATGTCTCTGTAAATTCAGCATTTGTAGCCTGCCACTTGCTGCTCAGAAGGTGTCTGTTCATGTAAACTACTTTCAATGCCTCAGGCCTTCTGTGTGCAAAAAGGAAGAATATGATATTCTTGAACCCCTTAAAGTGAGGGACCCCATGCTATTTTAACTAACATGCATATTAGGTAGGTATCTGATAGCGCTAACTGAAGCTTTAAATTAGATATTTGTCTATAACCTAAGCAGGGCAATATTAGGCCCAAAATGTTATCTACAATTTTCATACTAGCATCACTGTCAAAATACTGGGGAAATAATCAGAAGAAAAGCAATAGAATGGACTTGATTTCATAGTATTCATAAGTATTTCAGAACTTGATGAGAGTGGATGAACACTCGCTGTGTAAGTTCCAAAACAAACATACCCCCAGACATGGAGCAGGGTGCAACTTTCTGGTTTTAGGAGAGAAGTTTATGTTACAAATGTAAGATTGCACACAGTGAGTCTATAGACCAGCTGTAGGTTGGGCCGCATGAAATACCTTAATTTGTGAGAAGCACCTGCACTCATAGGTGGTAACAGTTCTTGGCACCATCGTTTTCATGCTGCTTTTCTTTTCCTGCAGAGAATTGTACTTAGGCTCTAACATCTCAGTAGAAGAACAGACGAACATTTAAGATAACACTGCATTTCAGTGATGCTATCAAATGTATTCTCTTTCCTGTGGGCCTTTGAAAGTGTCAGAAAACAAGAACAAAGAAATTAATGTTTGCTTTGCCACCTAGCAGTCCTTGAAAAACTCTGAGCATACTAAGTAACAGAGGCATTTATTCACTGGTTACACACCAGTTAGTGCAGTTTTATAGAGGTTTGGATGAGCATGCCTAGCTGGTGAAAAACTGCTTTCTGTGCTGTTTTATGCTTTTAGGCTGTTTCCTGATGTGCAACAACAGTATGTCATTTAGACAGCAAATGGTAAAGTGCTGTAATGCAAACTGATGTTTCCTTCCGAGGCAGGGGGGTGGGAGAATACAAGGTTTAGGCATTTCACTATTCAGAATCCTTTGGAGCTGTAACGGGAGCAGACAAACAATACTTAGTGTCTTCTGATGGTTTCAAATGAAACTGTCATTTCTCTATATGTTTTCTGGTAGTGCTATTTTGCAGAGGGAGCTCTGCTGTAGTAGAACAAGCTTTGACATGTAGGTATGTGCAGGTTCAGTAGCTTAGCCAACCTGTTAAGCACTTCCCACTTGATATATTTAGTGTTCATAATTAACATTCTTCTGCTGAAACTGCTATTCATTTTTAGTTTAAGGCTTTTCAGCATGAAAAATGTGTTTTCATCATCAATGGCATAAAACTAGCCTAAAACCGTTTATAGGGACTTGAGCTTCACCTCTTGTATGGCTTGCTTTTCATCTTGTGTTTCACTAGATAGGCACAGGTATTAGGAAAACCTCATTACCGCACAAAAAGTGAAATAAACATTCGTGATCATTGCCCATAAAGTGCAGAGCTTGGGAAGCCTCTCTTGTCGACTGTACATAAACAACCTGCCAGCTGCATTTTGAAATGAAAGGGATTAATTTTCCTGATTAGAGATGCTTAGACCTCCTTGAGCTTCGAGGAAATGCATATCCAAATCTGATCTTTGTGAGATCACCCATCACTCAACATGCCTAAAAGCAGAAGTTCTTGAAATTCCCCATATTTGCAATGAGGTTATCCTCCAGCAAAGCTTCAGCTGCCAAGGACAAACTGGAAAACATCCTCCTCTCACAGATGACAGTCACTCACACAACAACCCAGTCATTAAACAGTTTGCTGCCGTGGGCCTGCTGCCCATTCTTCCTGCTCAGTGGAGCCTTCCAGGGCCTGTGCGCTTGCCAGAGGAAGTGAATTGAGGGGGAGGGGGATCAAAGTTACAAAATCACTTCCAGCTAATGAATTAAAAAGCTTATTGAGACCGCCTCATTAGAGGGTTTTGGACAGCTTTTGTTATTTTTGCTGTTTGTTCCCTCTGGTGAGGATTAGGCAGGCTGTTCTGCCAACCAGGGAGAGCAACACTGGGTCAGAGAAAGAATCACCCTGATGGTGCACCTCACCTGCAGAAGCACTCTGGAAAACACGCTTTCTGTTCATCAGGGTTTAACACCAACATCCACTGATTTCTGCTTTCCTGATCTGGTACAGTGGAATATCTATCAGAGCATTAACTGCAGAGAGGGGTTGTGGCCTCTTCAGTCCCTCAAAGTAGCTGCGGGGAGTAAGGCACCCACTGTAGAAGGACCTGTCAGAAACACGGGGAGCAATCACCAGCTAAATAGAGGTGTGGGTGACAGGGCAAGACTGCGCTATCTTTGTTTCCGGATGCTCCTGCTTATGGAGATGAAGGAAGAGCTCTTCCCCCCGAGCTGTTAGAGGCTGGTTTTGAGACATGGTGGCTGTAGCTCACTGCAGGGTCCTAACACCAGCTGTCTGGCTGCTCCTGAGCTGTAGGAACCAAACCAAGGAAGTTCTCTATTTGGCTGTTATTTTGGGAGCCAAGGATGACTTGCCAATGACTTCAGGAGGGATGTGAATCATTTAACCAGCCACTCAGCCATCTCACTCTGCTCTGCAGGTCTTAGTGCAGAGAGGCTTTACTGGGTTGCCTGCACTGGTGGCCTCCACTGGTGGCTGAGGGCAGCAGATTTGAAATGGAGGGCTGGAAAGGCACGGCAGCTTCTACCTGAGCCTCCCCTTTGGCCGCCACCAGATGGCTGACAGGGATCTAAACTCCTGAAATGGGAGAAGCCTTCAAAATTGGGACAGTGCCTAGGTGCCACCTTGTCTCAAGTTCCCCTGAGGGTTGTAATTGCTCTGTTTAGCAGCTCCCTTGTCCCATCTGTCAGCTGCAGCTGGTGCCAGGTGACGTGGTCACCATGGCTAAGTCTCTCTGGACAACCCAGTTTCCCTGTGTGGCAGCTAGCAGTGGCCTCAGCTGTTAGCTGGGAGCAAGGGGGACACCAGCACAGATCATGTCCTCACCAACTGGTGCAGTCCCACAGGGTTGGACCACAGTGGGTAGATCTGGAATCTAGTAATGGGGAACATCGACAGCCCCTGACACAGCAATCAATGTACCCAGCCCATGGTCCAGCCATGGGCTCCCAACAGGAGCAAAAGGAGATGCCTCCAGAAATAGGGCTGGAGAGAAGCTACGATGCCCATCCAAGGTATCCATGCAGGAGACAGGCTACCCACAGTGCAGATACAGTGACAAGGGCTACCCAGCACATAAGATGAACACTTGCAGGTTCAGTTTTAGAAATGAAGCTGAGTTTTATTTCCTAGTCACTGGATAAAGAGGTCTGTCCTTTCTGGGAGCAGACATTGGACACTCTCCCTGGGAGAGAACAGGATATTGAGACATCCCTATAAATCGTGATGTTGGTGCCCTGGGTGCTGCAGGACTTCAGACACCCAGGTGCTTCTCATGCCCACTTCATACCTTCTGTGACTTAATGCTTAACCTGACAGCTACTCTGAATCCCATTTTGAGATCTAGGTTTACTTTTTCCCCTGCTTTTACAGAGGTCTAGTAGACAGTTTGATGAATTCTTACCTCTCTTTTGGAAAGCCTGGCTCCTAAAATTAGGTATCAATACACACAACTGTCATTTAAATCCAACACCAGAATTAGCCTAGGTGGAGACATCTCCACTTGACTGTATACTCCTCTGGGGGCTTTTAGTAAAGCTTCTGTCTGGGCCCAATTTACTTAATTCGAATAACTCAGTACCTCACTTGGAGCCAGGTACTAGCTGTTGGGTCTGGTCTAGTATTTTGGGGGATGTGATTCAACAGGCATTTTCAAAGCATGTTTAACAGACAATCTGCCGGGACAGAGCTCCTTGTGATTCACAGATTTCCCCTCTTTCCCTTTTCAAACATGTCAGCAGCCTCATGACTGGGATCCTATCCAGGGAGAGGCATTTGGGGTTGAGTGACACCAAGCTCCAGTGATGGGTGTCCTGGGCTCTGGCACCAGCATCCAAGACATCCATTGTTTTATCCCATGATGTAAGTATAAAATACCAGTATGGGCTAAGGCAAATTCCAGGGATCTTCCATTTCCTGGTAAATACTAAAATACAGAGTTGAGGGTTTTGATTTGTATTGTTGGGTTAGGGTTTTGGTGTGGTTTGGTTGGTTCGTTGGGTTTTTTTGTATCCTTCTGTGTCCTGAAATCCTTCCTTTGTCTCAGACCAGAGGCAAATGCTTCTTTGAGTAACAAGGCAGAGGGGAAGATGTGCTCAGGCGAGTGCTCAGCCAGGCAGCTAAAGGTTGTGCCTTGCAGCTCCTGACTTAGGCCTGTCTTTAGCAAATGTGGCCCACTGTGAAAAGTTTTGTACCTCTTTAAAGAAATAAATCTCTCTTCCCCATGACAGCTTCCAGCATTGCAGACATCTGGTCAGACTCAAACAGCTGGTGATAAATCATTCTGGAAAAGAAGTTTATTTCTTTTCTTCTTCTCCTCCTTTGTCCCTTGTCTCTTTTGTGATATTCTTCCAGCCCCAAGGCAGAAGTCTGGTGTTGATCAGTTTTGCCTGGCTGCTGTGGTAAAATTCAGAGGGTCTCACAGGGCTGGGGACACACAGCCCCACACAAGCATGACACATGTCCCTCTGCAGCAGGCAAGCCCAGTGACACCACACTGGCAAACCTCTGAACAGGTGAAAACACTGCACAATGTGGAAGTGCTGAGAGGCTCATGCCCACCTCTGCAAAACAGAGCCTGAGGAGGACTCCTTGGAGAAGGGCAGCCGGCACCATGGCTCCATCTGCCTAGGCTGGAAGGACAGCTGCTGCTGCTGGCAGTGTATTTAATACCCCTGTCATCATCCAGACTGGTGCACGGGCTCACAGAGAAGCTGAGCTGTCTGCACGCCTGCCAGAACAACGCTGACGCTTGGCGTGGGTCTTGGCTGCGGAGGAAAACGGGCTTACATGGGAACTCAGGAAATACATTTGGAGCATGAGGTCTCTAGGACCACCTGCCCTGCCTCAGCAGAGGGCCTGAATGCTGTCAAATTACAGGGGCAACCTTTCTTTAAGTACAAATGTCTCCTGCATTCAAAGCTATATTTTTTCTAGTATATTAGCATACTAATTTGGGAGGGAGTCTCCTCTATTCAGGATGACAACAGATGTCTAGGGCAACTAAAAACTTTTATATTCAAGCCCAAGAGGCTGTGCAAGCCTTTTGGGAGAGCATGTCATACTTATCTCCAGCAGAAATTTTGTTGAAAATGCTAGTTTAGCCTGGAAGCCAGCTTCTCAAGAGTCTTCCTCTTTACAACCAAAATGTGGAGCTAATCTCCTTGGCTTGCCAACCTAAGAACCACACAGACCTGTATATAACTGAAGAGAGATGCAGTGAGCAAGGAGATCCCTTAAACCAGCAACAGCAGCCCAGGCAAGGGTGCTGAGGAGTCCCAGCTTCTCCAGGACTTAGCAAAATCCTACTGCTAGCTTGCTTGTTCAAGCTCTTCTGCTGTGCTGTAAAGCATGAGACTGGCAGGAGAAAAGGCACGGAGGGGCATAACCCTGCCATTGAATAACCAAGGCCTGTCATTCAGTGCAAAGGAGAAGTCAGCTCAGGTCAAAGTTTGGGCTCAGCAGAGACCTATAGCTACCAAGGGAGCTTTCTAGCCCACATGAGAGATGTATCTGGAAGGAAGCAATGAATTGTCAGGGTTTTCTGGATCACAGTTTCAGACTTCAACACCTAGAGTTTGTCTTACATTGGTCCTCCTATTGACTCTAAGCTCTTATCTTACAGCAGCAGCTTCATTCTGCCATCCCCTCTCTCTGCTGTATTACATGTTACAGGAATATCTTATTTTCTTCACCTGCTTTGAGATACACAAGGTGCTCTTATCTTTTCTAATCACACTATTTCTGCTTATTTTTCATTCGTTGACTGTCTTGCTGTTTTAACCTTGTCTACTCCTTGAATTGTCTAGAGCTTCAGAAATCATTACAAGGCTTATGGCAAAACTAAACCACCTCCAGGCTGACACACACATACACATACACATACACATACACATACACATACACATACACATACAATTGGAGAGAGAACTTTACTTGGGGCTTTGCTTATTTTTTTTCTCTGCTTTGCTCCAGATCAATTATTAGAAATTCAGAGATCTCTCAAGCTGGTTTCCAAAGACTAGCTGTTCTCCTTGAGTGACATATGTTTCCCACATAATGGCCCTCCAAAGGACTATGCTTCAATCAAGTCTTGTTTCTGGGATGCAACAAGGACTTGAGACAGCGTGCTTATTTTCCACACTCGACTGTATCTCATGCACTGGGAATGTTTGGTACCAGCGTTACAATCCCCATTCTGCCCTCTGATTTTAATCCCTACTTTTACTGTGCTTTTACCATCTGCTGATAACTCCAGATGTCAACTTTTAAAGAAACACTTTTTTAATGTTAGTTGTGGCTCTGACAGAGCTTTTCTCCAGGTGCTCTGCAGAATTCAATGTCCCTGGTTAACAGTCGGTGCTACCCAACACCCGAGACATACTGCTGAACTTCCTCCTGGTCTAATTAGCTCCTCTAGCTGGAACTAGCTCTGGTTTAGCTTCTGTTGTTTTTTCCTTTCCTTGATTATTTCACTAGGGCAAGCTGTCCCTACAGACTACTGCCACCTCTTTTGCCTCTCCTTCATCTTGTTCCTTCAAGCTGCTAACAATAGCACTTTGGGCAAGTTTTGCTTTCCAGCCTGGAAGATGGGCAGCTCACAGAGCTTTCAGCCCTGATGTTGGGTTTGCTTCTACAGCAGCCACTTGTCCCAGTAATTGTCTCAGAGGTGTAGGCCCCCTGAGACAATATGGTCTTCTCCTCCTGCAAACTCAGTCTCAGTTTTCATTACTGCATCTTTTGCAGAGACACAAATAATATGTCTAGCACTACATTTCCATACTCTTATTTCAGGTAAACACAGCCAGCGAGGTCTAAATCAAACAAAACCCAACAGAATGGAAGAGTCTGGGGATCCCTCAAAGAGAACCACTGATCCTCCAACCCAGGTATTTCATTACTGGAAGCCAAAAACTGACTAGCAACAGAAGGCAGTCCTCCTCTAAAACACAACAATTAGTGCGAATCTTCCTGTTTTGGCAATGAACTTTCAGATCAGACTCAAAAAGGGCAGGGAAATTT
Organism: Todiramphus chloris collaris; assembly: GCA_025345505.1. NCBI lineage: Eukaryota > Metazoa > Chordata > Aves > Coraciiformes > Alcedinidae > Todiramphus > Todiramphus chloris. The sequence continues at coordinate 46,506,374 of JANVCC010000018.1, read as the reverse complement.
TAGACTTTTGAAGCTGCAGCATAGATGGTGCAAAAGGATCCTCAAATACCTTTTGCAATATTTCAATACAACTTACTAGGGTGGTTCTGCCACTGCTTATTCTGTGCCTATATTTAACTGAGTCCTTAAATAGTCCTGGGAACTGAGGTCATTGTCATGGCCAACCTCAGCAAAGGGGCAGGTGAAAGCATGTGTTAGGGGATGGCCAGAGGAGAGTCTGTGCCATGGGGTGGAGGCCAGGAAGATATGACCTGTCCTCAGGATGCTCCCTGGCTGGCCCCATGCCAGCAGCTCACTCTGGGGAGTCCTTCAAGCTTTCCTAAAATAGTGGCTCTGTCCCTGGGGGAGGTTCAGCATTAGAGAAGTGGCAGCCTGACACCCTGGTGCACCTCCTCATTTCAAGCCCTGGGAAGTCCTAACCTAGCCTATGCACAATCCAGTCACACCAGATCTGCAAAGATATTTAGAATTAAGAAAAAACAAACAAGCAAACAAAAAACAAATAGCAAACAAACAAACAATCAAACACACAAAACAACAACAGCAACCAAACACAAAAAAAAAAGGGAGAGGAGAGGAGAGGAGAGGAGAGGAGAGGAG
>JANVCC010000018.1:46390129-46505374 GCA_025345505.1 Todiramphus chloris collaris | reverse complement strand
AAAAGAAAAAAGAAAAGGAGAACCCAAAGACCCTCAGGCCCCAGCACTGATAAGGAAGAGGAGAGACACTGGAGATACTAAGCCTCCTCTGAAATTTGGCATTGAACTGCATTGTTTTTACGTGGAAAAGATGGAGCAAAAGTAGGAAAGTGCCTAAGGAAACCAGCCTGTTAGGAGATGCTGAAAAATTAGGATCTTGTCATTCAGAGAAAGATGAAACTGGATGGCATGAAAGATATATTGACGACAAACACTTGAGATTGTAAATTTGATACTGAAATCTGCACTTTCTCTAGAAGCAAAAATACATTAAAAGAAAATAAAGAGGCAGAGATTTTACAGTGAAGAGGAACAGTTTCACAAAATACATGATTATTCTATGGCACTGCCTGCCACAAGATGTTATTGGGGTTGAGTGCTTAGCAAAATTTAAAAAATAAAAAAAATAAAAGGCATACTACATGCTAAGAAAAGCATGCAGTCATCTCTGATAGCTGAAAATTCAGGGAAAAAATCTGCAAAATTCATAGCAGAGAGAACAGAAGGTAGATGACAGTGCATGGGTCTGTGGAGGTGACTCTCACCTTAGCATTGTGGACAACGCCCTCTGAACTGGAGCCAGTCAGTTTTATGTACACTTTTCTGTTGGAAGAGGAAAAAGAGAAGTCATCAACATTCTCAAGTCTGCATAACACATCCTGATGGATTCAGAATAGAGAGATGGTGGATGAAAAGTGAGGAAGAGGTTGTTAAAAGGAAACACTTTGCATCATTCTTAAACCCTTTCCAGCCCTTGCGATCTTTGCCAGCTAAAAGAGCCTTAGCAGAAAATGACTGAAGCCATTTAACAATTTTAAAGGAGTAGGACGAGAAGGAGTAAGCTCAAGTTTTCTTTGAACATGACGCCCCACCACTGATGACATTTTTCAACCAGAGGAATTCACATGTATGATCAGTCCTTGTGTTTCTTCGTGCCCTGTGATGATGTGAGGCAGCTTTGCCAGACTGTGGGACAGTTAAGAAGTGCAATGTTTTGAACGACAGAAACAGGTAAAATGCTCAGAGATGGTTTATGCGAAGAGCTATGTACATACCTCCACACTACTGCTATCTTACCTCTTGAATTTCATGCAAGGGTCTATCAAGGAGTTTCCTGAGCTCTTTGCATTCTGAACAAGACAGAACTAAGCTTTTGATGCCAGCTCTCATTACTAGAAATGCCTTTAAACACCTACACATCTTTTGCTCTACTTGCACTTAATTATGAGCTCATTTGACAACTGATGCTTAATTAACGTGATTTCCTTTCATTCTTTTTCCTTCTCTCATCTAACAACCAACTGCACTACAGATGCTAACATTGATGCCATGCAGTCTTGGTCTGCTGCTGTTTCACTTCTATTATTTTCTATCCCTGCTATTTGTGCAAAAGATGGTTTTCAGTTTTCTGGCCAAACTCAGAAATAATGAGTTCAATGTTTTGGGGGTTTTTTTCCTCCTTGCTGTAACTCATGTCCTCGAATTCATTTTTAATTGAAGAAAATGTGTCATTTGTCCAGGAAAAATAAATTAAGCACATCTATCCCAAAAGAGAAGTAATTTGAAAGTTAAATGACTTGACTTTGCCAGCATTTTATGAGACTTTTTTTCCAACAATTCACTGACTTTGTCATGAACACATCACTGTATGGTCCTAAAATATGGAGTCCTGTTTGCTCATATTGTTCCCCTTCACAGTCCTTCATTCATTGAAGAATTGTACATTACCATAAGACTCACAAGATTTTTCTAAAGCATTTATAAGCTTGTGAGATATTTTTGGTATGGTTCCACTTTTATAAAGCTTCTTCAAAGAACAGGTCTGCTTCTGGTCCTCTGTTTTTCTCTACCAGACTGCTGCTAACAATATACAATTTTAGTCTTCCTAATCTCATATTTGACTGCAAATTTCTTCTGCCCAGCAGATGAAAACTGGCTTTGACCACTCTCCAGCTACTTTGTGCAATGTGTGTCATCACAGGAGCAGCACGCTTTATTCTTTTTCCCCTTCTGCATATTTAGGTTGCCTTTTGCCCTTGGTCTCAGACAGAGGCAGCAGGTAAAACTCTGATCTTTATGGAGAAGACTGAAATGGTAGTAAGAAATCATGGTTTCATTTCTCAGAAAACACAACCTGACTCACAGCTACACCACAGCAACAGCTCAGGAGCCACCAGTCTCCCAGGGCTCTGTGGTCCCACCATGGTGCCTGAGCCCTGCTGTGGTTAGAGACATCATGTCCAGGGCCTGGGTATGTTGCCTCCCATCAGTGACACTTCCCACCAGTAGCCACCTGGCCTCATCAAGGAAGGGTCACCTTTCCTATCAGAAAGTGTGGTGATGCTGCAGGTGCTGCAGACCTGCAGGGACAGGCAGGAATCATTCCAGCAGTGAAAGGGGCAATGGGATGCTGTTACTGCCATACTGCATTCCTCAGTAACATTACTAGAAATCATGTGTGCACCAAGCTCAGTTTAAAGAGGTTCCGGATGAAGTCATGAGGAGCCAACAGGAAGATTTCTCTTAAGCCTTTCAGATAATTCAGGTTACACCATCCCATTTTTAGTTCATACTTGCCTGCTTACCATAGTGCTACAATGAATCTCATAGACGCATCTTCAGAGGGAAATGGAAAATATCTTTTAGTTTGCCAGCTGCAGCAAAAAAAAAGTTAAGATTAACTGCTGTTGTCAGCTCTGTTAACAATGTCTTTTGTAGATTTGTCCAATCTTAGTGTTATTTTCACACATAGTGAAGTATTAACTATTGTATCTGTCATAAGCAAAAAAAAATCCATTTCTTTAGCAATGTGCTAAAGCCTGAAAAAGAAAAATCGTGCTTCATAATTCCTGACAAGATTCCATTATACCAAAAGGGAAAAGTGATCTTGTATTTTTCGTACCCAAAAACTGATGTCTTAAAGGCTGCGATGCCTGTTACACAGAGAATATTTTTCCACATCAGAGCAGTTACTCTTAGACAACACATCCATTACTCCCTTCCAAGTCTTTATTTCATAGAATGGTAAGGGTTCGAAGGGACCTCCAGAGATCATCAAGTCCAGCCCCCCTGCCAACACAGGAACACTCAGGGCAGGCCACACAGGAGCAGATCCAGGCAGGTCTTGAAAGTCTCTAGAGCAGGAGACTCCACAACCTCTCTGGGCAGCCTGTTCCAGTGCTCTGTCACTCTCACAGTGAAGAAGTTTTTCCTCATATTGAGATGGAACTTCCTGTGCTTCACCTTGCTACCATTGCCTCTTGTCCTATCAAAGGGCACAACTGAAAAGAGACTGGCCCCTTCTACTTGACACCCACCCTGCAGATATTTGTAAACATTAATAAGATTCCCTCTCTATCTTCTCTTTTCCAGGCTAAACAGCCCCAGGGCTCTCAGCCTTTCCTCATCAGAGATGTTCCAGTCCCTTCATCACATTCGTAGCTCTCTGTTGGACTCTCTCTAGTATTTCCCTATCCATCTTGAACTGGGATTGTGTTCTGTGGAAGACACGAAACCACTTTCATGTCACATCAGAATTAATCAAAATATCACCATTTTTTTTTTTTTTTTCTTTTCTGAATATACTACACAATACTGTTTTAGCATATAGTTTTTCACCTCAGGGGTATTACACAAAGAGAGGTGGAATAATCTGTGACAGCTGAAGATGAAAAGACAAAATCTTTCCCTAATACAAATTCTCCTACCTTCATCAAATTCAAGCAAGTTACAATGAATTACATTTTTCTTGAGTGTTTTCAACACAGTTTCTTTCATAAGTAGAAAGGTGAAAGTGGGAATAAGAAAAGGTAGAATTATGGATGAATAAAAGAGAATGGAGATTGCATGAATTCTGCTGGGACCCCTGTTTAAATGTAATTCAGCTAGGGAATGCATGTGCTTTATAGCTCTGTGTTGTACACAAAAAATAAAGATATATATTTTGAAAAGATCTTTTAAAAAAATAACTTCTTATGTCCTGCACAGTCCCTGTGTCAAATGAGCTCATCTGTGATTGATAAGAAATACCAGTTCAAAGGTATGTCATTAGGGGAGCAGTTTGGTTGCCCACACATGGATGTCTAGTGACATTTGAGATGCTCTTTGGCATCCCCTCAGCCTCCAGATACTCTCTCAAAGGGAACAGGTTTCCCAGGTCTCGGATGGCATGTACCAGCCCAGCACAGTCAGAGACATCCTGGGGCATCTCAAACTGAACAACCTTCTTATATCTGGGAAGCTGAAACCTGCACCCGGCAGGAAGCCAGCTCTAGATTAAGTCATCTAAATTCAGATGCCTACATTTAAACTGAGATGCCCAGGGGTCTCTGAGAGTCCACACAGGGATGATGGATATGAGACCCAGGCTCTGCAGGAGATTCACAGCTCACTGGAGATGCAGCTGGATATTGTCAGGATACTCCTGGGCACCTCAAATGGCAATAGGTGCCCATGTTTGAGCACTTGGATACAGCCCTAGGTCTCTGCTGGTCATAATGGGAGCCTGACCTGCACTACATGTACACCCACAATATGGACAGTAAGGCTGAAAGACATCTGCAAGGAAAGCCTTGAGTCACTTGAGTATTAGGTGCCCAGAAAAACCTCTTAGTTACTTATACCTCCTTTGCCAGAGCAGGGCTTGAAAGTGAATGCCCAGTCACACCCCTGCCACCCAATATCCCTGTTCTGAGGAGATTACTCATAACTTTACAATCCAAGTGTTTAGATATGTTTTTATACTACCACAAATACTGCCATAAATACAGAATTTATACTGTTCTCACTTCATCGACTTTAAAAATAGAAACTGCCCAGCAACTACAAATATAAATAAAGTCTTTATCAGACGGCATTTTATTTTCAGATGTTTTTTGTCCTGAGATGACAATGAATTAAACTGAGATATCAAATTAACTATTTTCAAGGGTGAGGTCTCAGCAGCTGAAGCTTTGTAGTTGGTTGCTGATGTGAGTATGGACTTCAGGGTGGTTTCAGAGTTACTTCAAATCTGGCAGCTTAGTTCATCCATTCAGATGCTAACTCTTTGCTGTTGGAGTTTATTTCATATGACCATTTTTCACTAAAAACCATTTATGGATGCTCTGAAGACCAAAAAAGTGAAGTTGTTGTATATTGGCTTCCAAGCAATGCTGGCTTGGTTTTTACTAATGTTTTCTGTATTCACCTGGAAAAATAATTTTTACTGGTTCAGAAGAAGTGGAGATTTCATCTTACACCTTGTTAAAAGTCTCCTGCACTCCTTCCACACCTGCTCTGATGTACCCCAAACAGAGGGAGACACAAAAAAGATTTGAGTACCAAACTATCACTGCCTTGTCCCTGCAGACCCCTAAGTCCAATGCCTAGTCATAGACTCTGGAAATTTTTACCTGGATAATTTCCAATTCTGTCATACAAGCATCTAGACTTCACTGCCTGAATTTCTTAAATGCCATATTTTGCACATGCAAATGCATGTTCTAACTGTGTTTAGCAATAAGGTATCCAGTCCATACTTAAACTTCATTGGGTCCTACAATCCAGATACTCAATACCTTGCATGTAAACCCCATCTGGGATATGCTGCCATAGCATACACACACCCTGTTCCAGATGTAACAGGGGTGAAGGCATCAATGTCTTCCTTCCAGTTACTCCATGAGAAGGCCTGGGGTGGTGTCCCTGTCCCGCTGATACCAGAGTAAGCAATAGATTAAAATGTCATCACTTACTCACCACCCGAATACATAACACTCTTGGCTTCATCTGGAAAAAGGGTGGGCCACATCTCTTCTTCCTACAGGCTACTCCAAAATCTGTGAATGAAGGATTGAATTCATGTCCAGTCATATCTCACAAGGCCAGGCAAACAGGAGAGGACTGATGCCACCTCCTCACTTGGCTGAGAGGCAAATGCCCCCATTGTGAGAAGGGACAATCTCTGGTGATTAGCACAGCCTCATGGCAAGGTAACCCAGCCAGTCAGTTGCCTTTTTGGAGCCCTAAATCGACCAAGGTTCCGCAGAAGAATGTGGCATTTTGGTTAGTCTTTGTCAAACAGCTTAGGCAGCTTCCCAGGCAGTGTGCTGGTCTTTCCTGGGGACTTTCCCTGGTGTCTGTACACACAGTGGGGACCCACAGAGTCAATTACAGTCCCAGAAAATGCTGAAAAGTCACAAGCCTTAGTGTTTTGCTATTTGGGATTGCTGTCCTTTATTCTTCTGCTGGTATAGTCAACAGTGATCTAAAAGAAAGCTTTTTGGCTATTTTCTAAGAGATTATTTCACAGAGGAATGATTGGTCTATTTAAGAAACAGTGCAAAGAGCATCTGGACTATGCAGGAAAAAGCCTAAGCTAATTATAAACTGTTCTGTCTATACTTCCTAGTTAATTTTTTTTTTAAATTCTTTCTCTGATTTAACTTAATTTCAGTATTGTTTCAGGGAAATAAGATCTTTTGCTTTATGACTTCATCTGCTTTTGCTTGACATAATTTAGAAGCTAATAATCTTTCTCATGACATCACAAACACTCAGTGAAACCCATTATGCCAAGGACAAAGTATGACAGTCTCAGGCATGGGGAATAAGAACAGCAGATGAGAGACAGCAACAGATACTGTTGCTGCAGCAGATACTCTGCTAAAGACAAAGAATTATATGGTATCCTTCCACAAGAAAACTCCAGGAGGAAAGCAAACATCTCAGCATCGCTGTCTGTACTCTGGGGATGCTTTCTAAAATCCCTCACCCATCATTAGCAGCAACAGAATTGATCAGACCAAAGTTTCTCTTTCCTTCACAAAAGAAATGTGGCAGGATGACAAGTGAAAGCTAAACCATGGTGTTAAACACAGCCTAGCACTTAGTGTAACCAGCTCATGGTTAGCCTTAGGTTGCTTTCAATACCAAGTAAAAGCATGGCTTTAATCCAGATCATAGTGTTATCTGTTCTCCTTTCCCATGCAGTTTGAAATTATGTTCTGTATCTTTTTAAACAATTGTATTTTCTTTCATCATTTCTAAAGGATAGATACTGCTGTGAGCTGAGCTGGACAGGAGTGAGAAAAATGATTGGGACGTTTTGATAGCCTTCAAGCCTATTCAGTCTCAAGTTTAATATGGTTTTAGTCAAAGGAGTCCCATGTTTACTGAAAAAAACAAATGCTATTAATAAGATTGCATTGTACTACAGGCAGGTGGCGGAAACACATTCAGAGTCCATGGTAGACACAAACATGGCTTTTACTCAAACAAGGGGCTCTCCATGAGTGCTCTCAGCTGGGAGACACAAGGAAGGAAGGTGATTTGGAAGGGTGCAACACCAGGCTCACATGTAAAGGGTCAAATAGCATGATCATCCGTTTCTGAAAATTTTTCATCCTTTATACAAATTTTTGAGAAAGAAAGACCATAACTGCATGTGGAATTGAAGATTTGAACAAATAGTGAACTTATATACAGGCATGATGGTGATGTCCAGTTTTCTCTTTCTTTCCTGGCAATTGTTAACACCTGCTTTGCCTCAGACTGCATACTGAGAGCAAGCACGAACAGTTTTAATGGAGCTATATATCATAACTTACAGCTTTTGCTGATGAGGATAGAAATCATGTCATCTCCTTATATACAAAATTAGGATTGTTTTTCCTCCAGCTTCATATTTGTCTACATCAAATTTCATTTGTCATTTTATTGCCCACTCAATCTAGCAAGCTCTTCTGCAACTCTGAATAATCATCTTCGCTATCCTGAATAAATATTTATTAAATAATAATAATAATAAATAATTATTAACTTTGTCTCATCAGCAAACCTCATTCCTCACTCCCCTTCCATGTCATATATGACGGTGTTGAACAGCACAAGTCCCAGTACTGATTTTCTTGACGGATTGCCCTTGCAATCTTGCTTCACCATGAAGAACGACCAACTGCTCCTACCCTCTGGTTCCTTTCTTTTAATAAATTATTTATCAACACACAAACCTTCCCTCTTGCCACACAGCTGCTGTGCTTTCTTAAAAGCTTTTTATGAAGAACCTTACTGAAAGCCTTTTGGAATTTCAAATAGACAGCATAGCCAGCTTTTTCTTATTCAATTGCGGTTGACATTTTCAAAGAACTGAAGGTCTGAGAAGGTGATGTTCATCTATAAAAGCTATAATGATTATATCCTAGCAAAAGGGATTGCTGTTATTTCAAGCAGGAAAATTTCCTTGGTGAAATGACAATACAAGGAATCCAGACCCAATAAAATTGATAGATTTCCATAAGACATATTACCCATCACTCATTTCCAGAGGAAATCATCAGGTCAGGAAGTCAGCAAGATTCAAAACCAGGTTAGGCAACCACAGTCAGATTTATCCTGTCTTGTTTTCCACTGCTGTAGTAGGGGATATTGAAACTTATGAATCAGGGCTGAAATAATTATCTCAATATAAATGATCAGAATGAAATCTAATGAAGTTCAGTAGATGATCCCCTTATTTTCCAAATGCTCCTTCATTTGAACCTGATCTGACGAAAAAAGAGGCATAAAACTTAAGGGGCACATTGGCAGGAGAATCAACTGCTCATCAGACATGATGTTCCAGAGATGGTTAGAGGACCTGCCTTCCTGCTTATCACCAGGCTTCAGCACCACTTGCTTGGCTTGCCCATGAGGATAAAGCCTAAGACGAAGTTATCTGCAAAGCTTTGCAACAACTTATGGATCTTCATGTTAATACTGACACTTACATTATAAGATAAGATACATGAGATCTTAAAATATTAATTTTAATGACACAGTATCCTATTTATACTCCTCAAAAAATAACTCACAGCACTCTAAACCTAGTCTGATGTTTGTGTCTGGTATTTTTAGCGTAATGGTTTGCCCTTCCCTTTCCTTCCCTCACCAGCAATTTGCAGCAGGAAGACATTCTCACTGTTCAAGTCGGATCTTGTGATATTCAGTATATTACAGTCAGTGCTACAGCATTTCTTAATGATAAACATAAGAGCTGATCAGCACATTGGGAGATATTTTGGAGCTCTGCAGACATAACACTCATGTTTTTTTCTTTGTTGTTTCTTCACTCCACAGACCATATGGTAAAAGGTAGTATAGTAAATGAAATTTCCACTTTTTTTTTTTTTTTCTCTCTTCCTGTGTAATAGTTTGTATCCAGTTGAAATAACAATCAAAAGTAAAATATTAAACCTCTAGGTTCCACCTTGATTCTCAAAAACTTAGAGCTATGATTTCTAGAGCATCTACGTGCCTCCAGGACTGAGTTAGCACAGACAGCTCTGACTTAGCTTTTCACTAAGATATTTTCGTTTTACTACACTTGTATAGAAATACCTTAGTACAGCAAATAAGCACGCTCAGAAGGCTGTGATTAGAAAATTATCTTAGACAGCTCTGTAATATGTATCTGTCCATACATGTTTACTTCAGAAAAGTGTCTACTCCTTAGCACAGGAGCAGGAAAAAAAATAAATTAGCACAAGGTATTTTTTATGTACTCCCCTTTGATTCCCATATGCAGCTGATCACTGTACCAGTGTGTTGTCCGTGTTCAGATACTCCAGACATAATTTTCTGTGCATGTAATAAACAGAAAAGCAGTGCAATTCTTCGTAGCATTTATTCACTGTGTGCAGTGATACAGTCTATTGGCATTATGGCAGGCAATCTACATTAATATGCAGAATGACCTTTCCAGATTTCCAGTCTTCAAGAAGACAATTCAATTGCAATTTTTGTAAATAATTCCAAAGAGCTTCATTTTTGAGAGCAATCCCATTGAAACTACATTTTGGCCTTTGTGTCTGCAATTAGATCTGTCTGTGTTACTCTTTTGGATGAATGAGTTTAGCCAAAACATACTCTGCAAATTGAAAAGATAATGTCAGAAAAGACAAAAGAAAAGAAAATATTCTCAGTGGCTATAAATAAGTGCAGGCAAACAAAACAGGCTGACAACAGATGATAAAAAGAGCTATTGAGATACTCTTTTAAAGTAATTAAGCAACTAGGAGAGTTAACTCAATAGAAAGACAGTATCCTTATTAAGGGAGAACAAGATAAAGGAATATGCTGAAGTGGATGACACTTTCCAGAAAGAATAAGCTATTTCTGAAGTCCCTACACGGAATTTCAATTTTTAGTCATTTTCTTACCTAAGCTTGTATACATGTGCCTGGTATGAATACATGTATTCTGAACTCCATAATTTCTTAACGTATTGATTTTCCCTCCCGCTGGCCTAGCTTGGTAATATATTTGTACTGCTAATATACAGCAAAGGTGTCTCATGTACATGCTATTCAGTGAGAACAGCATCATGTCCCTGTTTGGGGAAAAGAAGTCCCCAAGACATGACGTACCGATACTTGCCAATCTTTCATATCCTGTTGCACTTGCACCCTCCTGCTGATTTCCATGGCATAGAAATATGCTTTTGTAGTCACAATGGAGATCATTAACCCAGTAACTGCTTCTTTGCTGGCTGTTTCCCTTGGTTGGTTTGGTCCCACATACAGGCAGAGTCTGGTCAAGCATCTGGAGATGAGGAGGAGGGAATGACCCGCAGGGATGATTCAGAAGCCAGATGCTCTCTGGTGCCATGGAAGCCACAGGTGATGATTTTGAAGGAAAAGGGAGATGTCCTGATGACACACCATGCTGTCTTGCTAGCTCTTCATTGCTTATGTCTTTTTTCATCTGTACCTGAATGAATGAGGAAGACAAAAGTGAATTCATGTGTCGGGAAGCTGGTCACGACTGCTACTTCAGGCTAATGAGCCTGGCTAACCAGAGGCTTCTTGGAAGTAACAGGGTAAAATGGATTTTGCCAAAAGAGGTCAAATAGCTCTTGTAAGGACTGTTCTGCCCACGCAGACCAGGGAGCTGGTGCCAAGTCAGGGCCTGGCTCCAGGAGGAGGTGGCCACCTCCCTGCAGCCAGCACCTCTGCCCTCCCTCGCATCGGCTCAGGGAGTGCAGCTGTACCCAGCTCTGCCCAGACAGGCTGACTCCAGCAGCCTGCAAGCAGAGCAAGAGAGGTCACAGTCTCTCTGGGAGCCTTTTCTTGGGTTTTTTCCTCCTGCCCTGCTGCGCAGGAGCTGCTGTCTCTTCATGCCACAGGACTTGGACACACTCATCATCCTGGCCGGTATCCATCTGTCACCCGTGGCAAGTCCCATCCAACCAGGCTATGGGACCTCACAGCTCAATGTGACAATGTCAGTGCAACAGCCAGGATGTGAGTGTTGCCTCAGGTGAGAATCTTCAACAGCAGGACCTACCCCAAAACTTTCCTCATACAGAGCTACATCTAAACTTCCCTGAACTTGAGAAGAGTTTCCTTCACCATTTTTGATTTCGAGAGGGCTTGCCCAGAAGACCACTGACTAAATTCAGTGAGCTGCATGGGCAAAAAACAAAGGCAGGTTTGAATCAAGAAAGAGGCATATTAATAAGTAAAGGAAATTGTCTTCTCTTTGCTGTTTTGTGAGCGGTTTCTTAAATGTCATCTTCCCCAACATGCAAATGTTGCACTTCGAAGAAAAAGAGCACTATCAAATGCAGTCAGATGTGGCTCAGGTGCTCTGCCTTTACTTTGTCATCCAAAACATTTACAAAATACTAACATTTTAAAAACCTTTACTTTCCTCTTTTGTAAATTAAAGATTTTGTTTGCTGCAGACTGCATACAAGATAACTCTTGAGTATTTCTTTTTGCTAATCTTTCACTCGAATCAAAGTTTTGTAATACAGAGAGTAAATAAATGATGGAGCCTCTATATTTGGTTGTTCTTTGTAATGGATTCATTTTATTTTGGTCTTTCCTTTCATCTTCATCTATTTTAATTAAACTGTACACCCTGAAGGCATGGATTCTGACAGCCAGGTGTGGCACATTCCTACTTACTTCTACCCCTCATTTCCTGTCACTGTAAATTTGTAAATTTTGTAAAATGGTCACTTCACATTATGCAAAATAAACGATACTAAACTAATTATCATGTGTGCCTTTCTTTCCACGTAAATGCACATGTTGACTTAATAGATTAAAGTAATCTGCTTACTGACACGTAAGTAGCTGGGTATATGAACGAACATCATTAATTATCTTCACTGACATGAAGCCCATCGGTGCCAAGGACAGTTGGCAGTCAAGGTTTTCTGTGTGTCTTGTGCTAGGGAGCCAAACAAGACGACCTAAGGTCAGGATTTACTTATTTAAATTCAGTGTGAAAGCATTTTTCTCTGCCCTTGACCACATCCATTAAATCAATCCTAATCTTTCAACAATGATGTGAATGCCATAATGCAAATAAGCAACTGCTTTTCAGACTTGCAGGAATGACAACACTTCTACAAAGATTCCTGAGACTTTTCAATAGTGGCAGTTGCTGAACTTCATAAATACCAGTTTGTAAGTATTGCATTCAGTGATTTTTTTCTGTGAAGCTGTCCACTTTTAAAGTCATATCTTGAAGCTGAGAACTAACGAAATGCTTAATATTCAGGAATAATTCACCTCCATGCATCAGAATGTTGTAAAAAGGATCCCATTCGATAATCCCCATGGCTGGCATGGTACACTGTACATTTATCACAGTGCTCCAGATAATATTAGTATTTAATGACTATGCACAGATAAGCTGAAACTGGATGAATAGACTCTCTGCCATCTCATTCTGCTTAAGGTGACATGAACTTTCATTTATATCACAGCCACTTGCAGCTGTTCAGATATACTGTAAAAACGCTGAAAGGAATACTCTATCAATCCACAACTGAATGAATGGCCATAAGAATGAGTCTGTTGTGTTACTGTCTTTGGATTGCTTTAATAAAAGCATTTGTATTCCAGGAAGGAGGCAAGAATATAATTAATCATTGACACAACTGAATAGGCACATTGTCTAAGTGATTCATTAGGAAACAATTTCAAGAATATTTATTTTGATGATATACATTTTACAATTCATTAGCAACATAATAAAGTGAACACTCAAAAGAGTCCATTTCCTGGTTTCATACCTTTGCATCAAATATAACTGCATCCTTGCTATCCGTGGCTCTCTGGACAGCTTTGTGTCTGAAGCAAAATGCAAGAACAGTGATCATGATGGATACAGGTCACAACACTGGGAACCTGTATTTACAGGGGTAAAGTCCTTTTTGTGTTCATAACCACAATTCAGGTCAGCCCCCCTAGGGCTTACTTTGGTTCTGTTCACTGCTAGGGCTCAATGATATATACATTACCCATAGTTTCCACCTGCAATTAATCTAAGATTTTTTTGTAGATGTGTCTTCCTGACACCAAGAATAAGAGCTACAGTGGATGAAACAAGAGCTACAGAACATTGTGTATGTGCCAACTGAAACTGGTGAAACTCTGAACTAGCCCAAACTCAGTTTTAGCGAGAAGAAAGGCTACCCCAGCCAAACAGAACTCTTACATTGGCTGGCACACCTGGTCATCTGTGTCATTCTAAGCAAAGATAATAATTTATTTAAAAGATCTTTATCTATTCTTAATGACAATGCTTGTGAAAATAGCTTGACTGGTAAGGACAGAGACAGAAGGCTTCTGGGAAGAGATGAAGGGCAAGCTGGAAGAAAAAGCAAAATGAGCAGTGAGAATAGAGTTAAAAATAAGAAGTGTAAATCTAAAGGCTATGGAAAACATTATGTAACTACTAAGATATTAGAAATGAAAGCTTAGGCTGGGAATTAAAGGCTTCTTTCCTTTTTCTAACAACATCTAGTAGGAGGTTGATGACAGCTCAGAAATTCAGCAAGAGAGAGTATCAGATACTGGTAACAGAAACCAACCCCATGCCTGAAGAGTCTTTAAACATTTGTGATGAAAAGCATCTGCTTTATTCACCTGACTATAACATAACCTTTTCTTTTTCACAGTTGACATCTTCCATAGTTACATAATGCTTTGAAGAGCTTTTAGGTTTACACTCTTTATTTTTAACTTCATATTCCCACTCCTGAGCAGACACCTTGCTTGAGGGATGCGCTGAACTATGGCTCTGCAACGGTGCAAATGCTGGCCCAGTGAGGTACCTCATCTCACAGAGCCACGTTTCACCCACATCCCTCCCCTGAGTGGGCAGCCCACCTTTTACCTAACAATTTTGTGGTGAAAGCATCCATCCAAGCAGTTGAGGGTCTAGAAGAATTCAAAGCTACATGTCTTTTTTTTTTTTTTTTTTTTCCCCATATATCTACTGTGCTGTACTTGTCATCCTCTGAGCACCTGGACATACTCACCATCTGTGGGGTGTATCTGAGCAAGGCAGAGATGCCATGGGGCAATGGTTTTAGTACACAGTTCAGCTTTGGTGATAATTTCCGATTTATTTTTGTACTTGTCATTAAACTGCATTTATCTGCAAAGTGGAAACAGTCTTGAGAAAATGCAGGTCTTTCCCACACTGAGTGCCCTGAGCATGGGGCTTTCAACCCATGTGGCTTTTGCACCCCTCTTCTTGGTACAGAGGAATCTTGGAACCTTCTCTGATTCCTACATTTGACAAGAGCTGAACTTTGTTCAGGGCTCAAACCTTTGAGGGCAAGAGAAGCATGCTCTGAGCCTGTCCTTCGTTCTGCCACAGTCCAGTACAGTGTCTGTGCTTTGCAACAGCTGTGGCAACGCCCTGAGCAGAGCAACACTGACCACATGCAGAATCCACAGACGGGCTTTCTCTACAAACTTAATGATAGGAAATCACTCACCAAATGAATTTAAACATCTCCACCCACAGCAGCCACAGAGTGGGATCCTCATATTTTTGTTACAGCTAAATCCTATGTTGGATGATTCTTCCACTGCTTCTAGATGCTGGTGTCTGACATGAGCTCAGGTTGGGAAGAGACATTTACCAGAAGAAGTCACATTCTCTGTTGTCAGGCTGATTCACGGTGTGAAGTCACTTGGCCAGGGAACTATATCCCACGTACCACTGTTTATGGAAACCTGGATGGAGAAGCAGCTAGGGCTCTCCACTTTAACTGCAGTGGAGGACACTCATTTCCAAGTCTATTATCTGAAAGTCTTTAAAAGTGAAAAGATAAAAATCTTAAATGTACTATTTAGCATTTTATTTCACTCATGCATTAAAAAAAACCCTTTTGTCTGAATTAGAACTATTTTATCTGTACCTGAGACGTAATTAATTGAATTACATTTCTAAAAAGGTTTCCAATTTGAATTTTGCTCAGTTCTTCAGGCTGCATGTGATCTGAACTATGGTATTATATTGTGTTATGACATGATTTGGATGACGTTTTGCTTGTAAGAGTTATCAATAAAAACTAGTTTATTACACAAACACAATTCTAATTCTTCTCGTTTCAGTTGTACCCACAACTAAAGAGAGAAGAGGTTTCTGTAGGAGAACTCAGCTGTACAAAAGTCTGCTAAAACCTTTCAAAGTACATAAGCAGTCCAATTCTCATTCCAAAATGACTAAGAGCTCCTATACAAGAGCCCTCTTGCAACTACCTGTGAAGTACACTTTTACATCCAGACAGGAAAAGCTTCTTAAAGAGGTAATTCATCATGTCACCTTCTACCATATCATCCTGCTTCATAACTTATTTTTATTGACCAAGGACAATGCAGGGAAAGAAAAAATGCAGCAGAGATTTATTAAACAATAAAAAAAGTCTAGGAAATTATTAAAAAAATCTCCTCCTGAAACAGAGTTATTGATAACTTCTCCTCCTAAAGTACATCATGTTGTAAGAAACACCATTATTTCAGAGATAATGGAGAAGGCAACCATCTGACATTGTAAGTCTCTCCTTAAGTTTTCTCCTTACTGAGGAAATAGATGGGGCTGCTTTCTAGTCAGTGGAATCATACAGTGAGCTTTTTTCTTCCTCTGTCTGGGGAAAATTGCCAGCACACCCAAAGGAAGCTCTGGTACCAGCACTCCAGGTGTACTTTTGGGTACCTGCTTGTGTAACCCTGCCTTGACTGCAACAACATTATGAGTGGCATCTGGAGGCAGGGCTGCTGAGAAGCCCAACAGCAAGGCAATCTGTACATTTAATGGAGCTCTCAGACTTATCAGCATGGATCATGCCCAGAGATAGGGGCATCTAAGGTACTCCCATAGATGTAATTAGCAGGAGCTGTTTACAATCATACAGAAACTCACACTGTCCAGTTTCACAACTGAACAGTGGAACTGTCTCAAAGATGCCACTTCAAGTTCTTCTCCAGCCCAGATGGAACAGATCTTGCATGTTTTTCTGCCCCTTCCTAGCTGGCCCTTGCTGGCTGCTTGGCCAGGTGCCTTCCCCTGCAGAGTGCTTGCCACAGCTGAGCCTTTCCCTCAACTTAGGTCCACAAAGTCTCCTACAGCTTTTCAGGACTGATACTAGATTTCTGAGCCTCACCACAGGCTCTCTTGTAAGCCTGCCTTTAAGTATGACCTTTATATACTGCCATACTGCTGCAAAGAATAATATTGGTTATAATTTGGTTTTACATTTATCATAGTATTTGACCTTTAAAAAACAAGTAATTTTATATAAATACCACAAGCAGTTTTAAATATATCAAAGACTAGTCCAGTCACTCAGGTGGCTGGTTCAAAGCACACTGGACAGTGCTAGTCTCTCCTTGGCACTTGATTTAGCCATTTTATTATTGCCTCCCTTGGATCTCTTATTCAGACCTGTTTTTCAAAGATAAATACCAATCATTTTCAGAAATGACTCCTCTGAGGAGTCACAATGTGTCTAACAGCACCACGTTTGATTAAAAAAATCCTTCCTAAATGATTCCTTACTCTAAGCCTTTTCTAAAGCTTATTAAAAAGCATTTCAAATGCTGAAAGATCTTGCAGTGTTTCAGTTCTTGGTTTCAACCATTTTACCTTTTTATGCTGTGCTTCAAATACATACTCCTGTAAACTGCAACAAACACTAAAGTAATACAATGCTAATACAGCCAGGCTAGATTGAGAAGGTCATTGGTAGTCTCAGTCTTACAGTGCTAGAGAATATTTGATGTAGAGTTGCTTGAATTAAAATAAAAAATGTTATAGTATAAGTGTTACTTGGTGATCTGTATATCTATGGAGAATTACGATGACTTGACTGTTGCTTCCAACTAGGTACCACTCAAAGTATCTTACAGATATGCCATCAAAATATACTAATTTTCTTGCAGCTTTTTATGATGAAGATGAGGAGGAGCATGTTTTAAATGATCTAATACCGGTTTATTAGAATACTCTAATCTCAACAGATAAGTAGACCAAATATAAAACTTTAGCAATTGGTTCTTTTAGAATCATAGAATATCTCAAGGTGGAAGGGAACCATAAGGATCATTGAGTCCAACTCCCTGCTCCTCAAACGACTGCATAAAACTAAACCATGTGACTAAAAGCATTGTCCAGACTCTCCTTGAACTCTGAAAGGCTTGGTACCATCACCACTTCCCTGGGCACCCTATTTCTCCATCCCTTCGCTATCACCCTAATGAAAAGTAAATATAGTGGGTAAATTTATGCCTAATGCAACTGGGCTAAGTCTGAGTAAGTGGGTAGGTGCTTTAAACTCCACCTAAGTACAAAGAAAAAAAAAAGGGGGGGGAACAACAAATCAGCACTGCCTCAGGTTTGGCAGCATAAAAATGCCTCAAACGACACTGCTAATATTAAACAAGTTGTAAAATTATCATGCGCAACATGTGTCTGAAAGGCAAGTGCTTGGACTGATACTACAAAAAAAATGTAAATGTTTCATTAACTACAAGAACCTTAATACATGCTTGATTAGATTTATTAAAATACTATTCTCTCTCAAAAATAACAAATATAAAAATAAGCATACTACAATCAGATATTGAAGTTTTTAATACATGTAACTCAGGATAGCTTTGGGTTAAACTGTTTTGGCTCTGTTTTCTCAAGTTTATGAGAATTGATTATTCCAAGAATTCATGCATCTTCTTCCCTAGCAGATATGAACCTAAAAATCTTTTTAAAAAATAAAGAAATCACTTGGGAAAGAAAGTTCACAAAGTTGTTCAGAAAAGCCCTAATCCGTCACAGCAGATTGCTCGGTTCTTTTGCTTCTGGAGAAATTCAGGTCAGCCTTGTTGTACAATGAACGTGGCAGCCAAGTGTGGGACCTCAGAGCTGGTCACCGGCAAGCACACGAGGGGCTCCATACCGAATATTTAAAAGATATTATTGCTTATACTCTGGTTATTGGGAAATATCTTCTGTAGTAACAAGAGCTGCACATTTCATATGATGTGATTTAATTTTTTACGTTAACAAATTGTAAGCCTGTCTCCTTCCATCAATAAATTCCCTCTCCTCCAGACACAAAGTGATCACCAGAACAAATGCTTCGTTACTATGCTCTAGGGCTTGTGTATTGACACTGTACTCACACTTCCAACTATATTCTTGGTGAGGCATATCCTTGTTCTGAAACGAAGCAATTGAAGATTGTGTATAAAAAGGTGCGCTGGTCATGTAACAAAGACAACTCCGAAGGCATGTACCTCCCTTCTGAAGAAATATGCTGTTGGGGTGTGTAAGTGGAGAAAATTGTGGTTTTATTTATTCCAAACCAATAGTTCCAGACAATGTTACCCGAGGCAGCAGCACCAAAGGAGACGCCTTTCCCTGCGTGCCTCAAAAGCGGCGGGTTTTGCGTGCATCTCCCAGCCAAGCAGCCGGTTTTAAGGTGCCCAAGTTCAGCGGGTGGCACCGCCGCGGGCTCTGCTGTCCCGGAGGGGTTCCCGCAGCCCGCGGCACCGCCTCCTCCTTCTCCCGCCCGCCTCTTCGACGCCTTCGGCGCCCACCGGTAGCGCGGGGCGGCGGGGACCGGCTGCCGGGGAGGAGGCACCGCCGCCGCAGAAGGGTCGCGGCGGGACGGGCGGCAGCTCCCGCCGCCTCGGCTGCCCCGGGCTCGGCTGGGGTGGCCCCGCCGCCCGCAGCCCCCCGGGGCCGGTGGGAGGCGCCTGCGCGCTGCGGCCGCTCGGTGCCGGCCTCGGAGCTGGCGCCGCCCGCAGCCTCCCGCCGGCTTCTGCCTATTTTAGTCACGGCGGCGGCTCGGTGGTCGCGGTGGGACGTGGTGCTGGCAGTGCCGGGAGCGGCGAGGAGCGGAGCGGCAGCCCGAGCCCGTCGTCGTCCCGTGCGGGTGGCCGGGAAACTTTTCCGAGGGCAGGGGCACGGGGCAGGTAAGAAGCGCGGACGGGGCGGGGGCCGTGCTGAGCCGGGGCGGGCTGAAGCCCCGACGCTGCCTCCGCCCGCCTCCCGCCGGCGCTGTCCAGTCAGGCAACGCGCGGAGCGTCGTCCCGCTGCGCCCGGGGCCGGGGGCCGAGAGGGAGCCGCGGGAACCCCCCGCCCCGCTGCGCTCCGGGGACACCCGGCTCGGGCCCGGGGACCGGCCGTCGGGGGCAGGCTGCCGCCCCGAGGGCTCGGCGGTGTCCTGGGCGACGTGTAGCGGGGAGTAAGGCCGGGCGGGTCGGGGCGCTCCCGGCCCTGCGGGGGAGAGCGCGCCTCCCACTACCCCAGCCGGTGCGGTCCGGCGGTGGGAGCCGGAGCGCCCGAGTTTAGCCTGGGGTGAAAGCTGGAGAGCTTTTTTCCGTGTTCCCTTTGTAAAGTGGCGGGGCACGCTCTCTGTCCTGCTCACCCCCTCCCGAGGGGCCTGACTGAAGTGAGACTCGTCGTTAGATATCTCGGGTTTGGGGTTTATTTCTTAGGAAAGCGTGGTTTCTGGTTTGTCCTCGGGTGCAGCTGCCTCCTGCTCACGCAAGAGCTGGCTCGGGGAGTACCTCTGCTTCCCCAAAACAAACTCGGGATCCAGTGGTTTCTTCCACTGATGGGGTTTGCTTCATAGGCTGCTGTTACTTGATTTTTCTCTCTCCTCATCAATAAATGGTAACAGTAGATGAACCCTGAAATAAAGATCTGGTTTTGCATTTGCAGTTGTTTATTTCCAAAGCTAGAACGAATGATACAAAACACTTCTGCTCCCTACATGATAATATTTTTCTCCCAAACATATTTTTCCAAACTGTAATATTTTACCAGTTTCTTCAACTGTTCTGTAAAGCTTTGTGTGCATTTAGGTTGTCAATCACTTTATAGGCAAACATTTTTATATAGCTGATCTTTTGTAATACTGAATCATAGACCACCTGGTAGTGTTACAAAGATGTCATTTACGAAACCTGGCTTCCAGAACTAGGATTTCTTGCCACCCTGTTGATTAATGGGGATATGATTGTACACATGCAAGTAAAAATATCTTCACTGATCCCAGTAAAACAAAAAAAAAATGGTTTCCACATCTGCAGAACTGTTGCTGTTCAGGCTTTCCCCAAAGTTCGGTGTGGTGCCAAAAAAATAAAGTACCTTAAAATGTCAAGTTTTGAAGAAATGCCTTGCCTTCAAAATACCAGGTATACATTGCAAGTCCTGTAGTGAGAAGAGAGAACAGAGAACAGGGAAAAAAAAGAATGATACAGGTAATTGTGAAGGCAAAGTTGGTGGCAAGAGAAAAACCTTTTATGATTCAAGTTGAGAACAAAGTTTATGAAGGTTTCAAGAAAGCAGTTTTTGGCTGAAGCAAAATTTAACCTTTTTATTATTAAGTGTGCAGGCTCTTTTGAGAAGTTTTTATCATTTTCATGTGTTCCACTACCTTGTGAAAATGAACTCTGATCAGGGTCTCCATGTGATGATACGTTACCTGTAATTGAGCATGCTGCTGTTCCCCAAACAAAAGCCAGATATTGTACAGTGGACAAAGCCTCGGTGTGTGATTATATTACATGATGAGACTAAGAGTATTCTGGCTCTCATAGAAAAAAAACTAATGAAAGTGATGCTAAACCAGTGCCACGTGCATGCTTCTGCCTGGCTCTGTTTTGTCTGTAAAGCCGTTTGGCACTCATTCCAGTAAAGCAGAGTAGAACTGTACTTCTAACCCCAAAAGATAAATATTTTCAGCAGCTCCATTAGGGCATCCTCACTACCTTTCACTATGTTCCTCTCTGATTCGGAGCTCATGGGGTGCATAAATGCAGTGTTTCATGGCTCAGCATGCCGTTTATCTGTCTGAACACATGGCTTATGACACTGCTTCTCCATAATCCAGTTTTACATGCAGGGGTAGCACGATGAACCACGCCTCTGTGTTTGTTTCTTTTTTGGAGAAAAGAAAGTCACATCAGGTAGTTGATTTCATCCAAAGGCACTACGACACCATTCAAGCTTTTTAAGTTGAATTCTGCCGAGTTCCGCCATAGTTCGTTAACAGTAGTTTTAAGGCACTTGTGAAGCATGTGGTGTAGCTTCTTTCTCTCTATATATTTTAAAAACTGAACTGTAGAAGAGCTTGGACTTCTGCTTCACTTTGCAGTTTTTATTATAAAATACAATAAACCAGACCACCTGAATTATCATTTGGCCAATGCTCAAGTGAAGCCTTGCTCAAATTTACCCAAGTATTAGCAATCCATAGTTTAAAAAATATCTGACTGTCATTCCTTACTCATGTTTCCTAGGAGCAAAAGACGTTAAAAAATGGAGGGAGGGGATTATTCTTCTTAGTTTGGTAGGAATACAACATGTACTTATGGTTCATCAGTCCTGATTCAAATTGGAAGAAAATCTCTATTTATTTTTTTCATATCAGATACTGTCTAGATGATAAAATAGATAGCATCTCCAGTATTGGCTTTGCAACCACAGAGGATTGCATTGTGTATTTTACAGTGATAAATGAGGAATTGTTCAAGTACTGTAAGCTGTGTTTAGTAAGCTGGCCTTTAAATATTTAAAGACTAAATAATAGCAGCTTCCCTGTATGTTGTGCTTCTAATGAATCTTAAACTGTTCTGTATTGCTGTGGGTTTTCTTTCTCTCTTGATGCCTCCCCCTAGCTCAGCCTTTTTCCACTTAAAAAGATTAGTAGGAATTTGAGAAAGTTGTAAGTAGAATCGGGCCTTTCCAGCTGCAGTCAAACAAGCTCTGTGAAAGTCCCATGAAAAGGCTCCCATCAAAGTGCTCTGCTTTGGAGAAGGCAGTCCTGCATCCATGGCAGCAGGGAGACAGGAGTCAGGCCCAGCCTGATGAGAAGGACAGGCAGTCACTACCAACATGCCGTAGTTGGGTCATGTCATGTTGGGTCTACTTCAGCGTAGAAATGGATTTGAGCCTTCTCCAGGGTTAGGCAGCAGCTGTCTGAATGGGGTTCTTGGCTGAACAAGCTTGAACATGGGAGTCTAAATTCTGCCTGGCCAGAGCAGGTTTTTTTCCCTGAAAAATCCCCCTTTGCTGATGGTTATTTCTCAGCGTTCCTCTGAAGGCAGTGAAGCACCACTGATGGTTGGATGTGCCCCAGCTGCTTCTTTTGTAGCTCTGAGCATTCCTAGAAGGGTTGCTCTCCAAGAAGATACAACTTCACCATGGATGCTTCGGGAGCGGGGGTCCAATTCATCAACTGCAGCCTGCACAGCCTGGGAAGGTACTGGAAGGACTGGGAACAGTGTGGCTTCACTGTTTTTCCTCAGGCCTGAGATGCTTTACCTTCCAAGTGACAGCCTGCACTCAGAGCACTGATCCAGGGGGCGAGACATAGAAATGAGACATCAGTGAGACACGGGATGCCTTCCTTGGTCAAGGGAGTGCAAATCTGTCTTCCTTCCTCCCATGAGGGTGACTTGAGTGACTCATTTTGACTCATGTGGCTGGGGTTACTTTCTCCCCTTCTTGTTGAAGCTGTGATGTTGCTCAGAAAGGAGGCTCGGGGAGGGAGAACTGTGCTGCAGTTGCTCTTCGTGCTGCAATGAGGACACTCGCCTGGGGAGCGGGATCCTGCGGCTCAGCTGCTGGGGTTGCACACATGTTTCATGTTAAAGCATTCATTGACAAAAGATACATTTGTTTTGGTTTGGTTTTTTGGTCTAAAGTAGCTGCTTAGTTGGTATCTGAGATAGGCTTTTAGATGTCACTGGGAAGACCAGTACAAAACTTTCTAGGTCTATACAATTTTTATTAATAGCATACCCAGATTTATTTTAGGTACCAGACAGCATCCTGACTTGCTTAATTATCAGCAAAGGAAATCTTTAAAGCCATCCCATTAATTAATTACCTTTGCTATGTATGCTTGTGTGTCTTTGTAATCTGAATATATCTACTTTTATAGGGGCTGATTATCTTGGCACCTTTGTCTTCTGGTTTGGGTAGTCCTTTTCTTCCTCTTCCTAAACAGAGGTTATACACTGTGATGAAGCTGCTGTTGCCTTCTCTGTATTGCACAGGCTGCATTTTCTCAGGAAAACCGTGTGTTTTCCAGTATTATAACTACTGCTTTCTCTAAGATACAGTCTCAACAAGTTTAAGGTATGCTGGCTTGTGTTGTTAGTTACTCTTCTAATTGCCACATGCATGTTTTGAGCCTGGAGTGGGTTCAGGGACTGATTTATGACTGAAAATAGCTTATTTATCTGCCCATACTTCCCTGTAGGTGCATACTTGTGTCTCTCTGTAGGTGCATAGCTCCTCCGTGCACCAAGTTAGATACTGCGTTGCAATTAAAGGTTTGGTTGTCTCCGTGCCTTTTGGTATCTGACCCCAAGTGAACAGCTGTAGGAGGGAAGTAGCTTGGGTAAAGCGTGCTACACAAGCAACCGCTGAGAGCAATAGGTGTCAGTAGGGGGCTAGCGAGAGGATTTTAGAGACATGGGGGCAATGAAAGGAAGGGGGTATATTGATTGACGTATGTATTTACATTGCTTGTTAGAGGAAGAACTTGCTAAAATTGAACCACAGAATTTCCTAGATTGGAAAAGACCTTTAAGATCATCAAGTCCAATCATTAACCTAACACTGACAAGTCCTTGACTAAACCATATCCCTAAACACATCTACAGGACTCTTAAATATCTTCAGGGATGGTGACTCCACCACTGCCCTGGGCAAGCTGTTCCAATGCCTGATAACCCTTTCAGTAAAGAAATTCTTCCTAATATCTAGTCTAAACTTCCCTTAGCACAACTTGAGGTCATTTCCTCTTGTCTTAAATCATGGAGACTATAAGTGAAATCACAGAATTGCTATGGTTGGAAAAGGTCTTTAAGATCATCAAGTCCAACATTATCTAACTCTACCAGGGCCACTACTACACTGTATCCTTGAACACCATATTTAGATGGCTTTTAAATACATCCATGGATGGTGATTCAACCACTTCCCTGGGCAGCCTGTTCCAGTCGTTGATAATCCTTTCAGTACAGAAGTTTTTCCTTAGGTCCAACCTAAACCTTCCCTGGTGCAACTTGATTCCATTTCCTCTTGTCCTATCAGTTGTGACTTAGGCGAAGAAACCAACACCCACCTCTGTACAGCCTCCTTTCAGGCAGCTGTAGAGGCAGTAAGGTCTCCCCTCAGCCTCCTTTTCTTGAGACTAAACAACCTCAGTTCCCTCAGCCAGTCCTCATAAGACATGTTCTCCAGGCTCTTCACCAGCTTTGTTGCCCTTCTCTGGACCCGTTCCTCGATGTCTTTCTTGGGCTGTGGTGCCCAAAACTGAACACAGTACTCAAGGTACAGCCAGTAAATATTCCATTTATTGCTTCAGTGCTCCAGCAAACTCATTTTTTTAACACTTTCTGATGACAGCTTAGTCCTTTCAGCAGTGTTGTTTGTTTTAAAAGAAGTCCTTGCACTTTATATTGCTTACATCTCTAGTTGGGGCTGATTTTTCCCAGCACTTAATCTACTCTACTGGTAGAGAGGGTGGGGTGTATAGTGGGACAAAACACTCAGAAGCATCTCAGTAATTCTACCTTTTTTGTCAGTACATGTCTTCTGGAGCTGGGAGGAGACATACGTCTGGAGATTCCATGCGCCTCTGGCACCAGCAGCCTATGCATGTCAATGTTGTGTTATTCTGAATACAGTAGTCACATAGCAGAAACTCTGCTTGGTATTCCTCTTTAGGCCGGGGACAGAGTAGAAAGTATTCAACATTTGCTTGGGGAAGATACAGTTCTTCAGTCTTGCAATCCAAGATACCTGCTTTAAATGCAGTTTCCTCCCAAAGCTTGCCCTGGTCACCACCATCAAATGAACCTGTAATGATAACTGTTCACCACAGCCAGGACTACTGAAGCAGGACATCAAACAAGGCCACGGCAGTTGTCATGTTCCCTTGTCCTGGTAGCTAAGAATGCCAAAGTATCTCAGTGAAAGAATGGTCTTCCCTTCAGGCACTTACAAACTTGGTAATGCTGCGCTACTGTGGACTCTTTGTAGACAAGTCCTCAGTGAAGGATGACTCACAGTTGGTACCATAGCTGTTTGGTTTTTAGGTTTGGTGGGTTTTTCTCCCCCCCCCCACCTCCACTTGCAGTGGATAAATGACTTAAAGTGACTGTTCTGAAGCCCTCAGGTTTAAATTTTGGACTTGTAGGAACTATAAAGAAAAGTGTGAAAGGCCTTACCTAGCACTAAGTACCAATCAAAATTAGAAATTTTACTGCACTTAGGCCCATACATAGTGTTGTCTCTGCTCTATTTAATACTTCATAAAAAAACCCTACCAACATTTTTTAGCTCCCAAATCTTAAAATTATTTATTGATTAAAAAGAGGTGAATACTCTCCTTCTGTCTGCAGTTTACTGGTGGCAAACATGCCTGCTTTTCACTGTAGCCCTGAGAAACCAGCTCCATTTAGCAGTAGGCTTTGTCACTATTTCCAGAGGATTTGCCTGTACACCTTACGTGGTTCAGGGGAGTGTCAGGTTGGTGAGACCGTACTCTGTACTAGTGCTGGCCTCCTGCCTTTTCCCTTCCTTTTGCCCGGATGGAAGGGCTATAAGCAAATTGGAAATTGAACATAAATTTAGTGAAATTATTGCGATATCATGTCAAACTATTGCAATATGTGACTTTACATAACAAAAAGACATCGGTAATGAAAAGTAGATTACAAATCCATGGTGTTTTTGTTTGCAGCATGCATAGAGCTTCCCATGTAATGTCTTAATCATGGTTCCATTCAAAACACTGATTTTTTTATATTATTTTTTTAAATTTTTTAAAATTTTTTTTTGGTTGAGGTTTTCTTGTTTGGTTTTTTTTTTTTTTTTGTAGAAATTAGGGTCTTTATGAGAACTGCTCAGAGCAAAACATTGGCAACAGAGTAATCTTAAATCACTGTTATCAATGATTCTATTAAAAAAAAAAAAAAAAACAAGCAATAAACAAAACTTCTGCTGCCAATTTTTGACTATGAAGTGGAGATGCTGACTGGATTCAGAACACAAGCGTTGGGAACTGTATGTTCCAGTTTTGCTTTCTTTTGGTTCAGAAATCTTACCCCTTAATCACAGAAGTCCTGCCTAAAATTCCTCCTGCTTTTAC
Source organism: Todiramphus chloris collaris (assembly GCA_025345505.1). Classification (NCBI taxonomy): domain Eukaryota; kingdom Metazoa; phylum Chordata; class Aves; order Coraciiformes; family Alcedinidae; genus Todiramphus; species Todiramphus chloris. The sequence continues at coordinate 46,478,889 of JANVCC010000018.1, read as the reverse complement.
CATGACTGGGTAAGTTCTTCATAGCTGATACAGTTCCCATCTCCCATTCTCCAAGGACTAAATCCTGCATCCAGGGGGAATCCTGCACCAGACAAGAGTACTTAGGTAAAGAGACAAATGGAAAATCTTAGATACGTACTGCCTCATTCTTGTAATGCTGGTTCTTCCACTGCAGTGGGATATTGAGCACTTTCAACTTGGAGAGGTTCTGTGCCCCTTAGCTGTGATATTTTTATGGGTCAGTGACTTCCCTATTGCCACTCCCAGGGAGGGAGAGCTCTTCTCCTAACCTTTTCTTCTGTTCTGCCACTCAGTTGTTTAGGATTTTGTCTTCATGTAGAATGTTTAGGATTTATGTCTTCATGGTTTTGAATCATGGAATTAATATTGTGAGTTGAATAAACTTAAACTAAGTAAAGCTGTAGCAGCTAGGAAATGTGATAGGACTTTGCTTTATTCGTTTCTTAGACCTGTCACTGTAAAAAAACACACCACTGAAAGCCCTGCTGAGCGATGTTGGATGCTTCACTGTACCAAGAGTACTTTTTTAAGTGTTGACTTCTGTGGCTCTTGGGGGGTGGGAACCCAAAAACCAACCAAAAAAAAAAAGCTACCTTTGATATTCTAGAGAATCTAATAATTCTGACAGCAAGATATTTCTTAGCTTCCCTGCTTTTTTTGCTGGGAAAAGAACCAGACAGTTAAAGACTTTTGTGCATTTCAATCCTAATCACACTCTCCTGATAGACTCTGTCTTTGCAGTCTCTACAATGTGTAATCTCACATTGAAGCCTGTACTTTAAGAGACAGACATAGAAAGCTGGTTTTATTGTTTTGTTTTTGTTTGTTTGGTGTGGGGTTTTTGTTTGTTTTGTTTGTTTGTTTTGGGGTTTTAAAAAATTTATTTTGGCTTTTCTTCATACTGTTCAGTTGTGTGTGTATTCTATGTATTTTACTTTTTATTTAACTGTTAGGAATACATTATCATTTGGAGACAAATAAGATATTTAACATTTTACAGTGTTGAACAATAAAGTTATGTGACCTGTGGCGTGAAATTACGCAAGGCAGAACTTTAAATTTTATAAGATTGCTTTGTAAATGCCCTTTGAGTTGTATTTTGCAGGACTACTTACTTCATGTTCTAATAACATAATCTGTATAAACCTGCTTTAAACTTTTTAGTCTTCTTTACACAGGACAGCTTCTTGTCTGTCATCCTTGGAGTAGAAAATACCATCTCCCATGATACTTTGGTTTCCCTTATTGTGGTGGATATAGTTTGATGTCTTTGGGGACAGAGATCAGCCTTGCTCAGCTCCTTAATGAGAACAGTTTCACTGAAAACCAGAGTGAGATGCAGGAGGTAAACAAGGAACAAGAGTTCACTGTCACTTCTTGTCTAAGAGCTAGACAGGGCATTAAATGAGATTCACAGGTAGCAGGTTTAGGAACAACAAATACAAACCAAAAGAGCCTGTGGAAAGTCGTGTCCCAGGATGTTACGTATAAGATGTACAGGTTTACATGGATTCAGTGGTGATTCAACAGTGCTACAGGCTCATAGATACAGAAACATGATTTCCAATTGAATGGAATTGTTTGATCCAGGTTTGATCCTGGAATCACATATTTGTAATGGGAATTGGCAGATTGTAATGAAGTCTGTGGTTTTAGATAATAAAAGCTTTGATAGAGTTTAATTGATGAAAATAATTTTATAAGTAATTTGTCTTTTCTTCACTTGTCCAGATCAGATGAAGCTACAGATGACATGGCCAAGTCAAACAATGCATGAACTGATGGGAAACAGCATTGCTTTCTGAGAACATTAGCTTCCTAGTTGCTGGAAATCCTAAGTACAAGTTTATTGCCAGAAGAAACCCCGACGTTATGTGATCATTGAGCCGAGTTTGCAAGAATGGAAAAGCAAAGGACCCCACTACCTGCATTTCATAAATAATTTTTTCCAAGATTCAGCTGAATCAAAACACTATTCCAGCCATGGGAGAAAATGCAAGTTTTTGGGAAAGCTTGATATATGCACATCCTATGTGTACCACCTGGAAGCAAGAGGCAGAGGGATCTATCTACCACCTAGCCAGTATTCTCTTTGTTGTGGGCTTCATGGGTGGAAGTGGATTCTTTGGGCTTCTCTATGTCTTCAGCTTGCTTGGATTGGGCTTTCTCTGCTCTTCTGTTTGGGCTTGGCTGGATGTCTGTGCTGCTGATATATTCTCCTGGAATTTTATACTGTTTGCTATATGCTTCGTCCAGTTCATTTACGTTACCTACCAAGTTCGGAGTGTTTCCTTTGACAGAGAATTCCAGGAACTCTACAGCGCTCTCTTCCAGCCTCTGGGAATTTCCTTGACTGTCTACAGGAAGATTGTCTTGTGCTGTGATGCAGAAGTGGTTACCCTGGAAAAGGAACACTGTTACGCCATGCAGGGCAAAACACCTATTGATAAACTGTCCTTGCTTGTGTCAGGCAGGTTTGTATCGGTTTGTTCAGACTAACTGCAAATATCTTTATTTTTTCCTCCTTCTCGAAAATGAAAGGAAAAGAAAATGGCCTGATTTGTGTATTGTTTCTTCATTTTCCAGTACAATAGATTAAATATTAATACAAGTAATATAAATATTAATAAGCTAAATACACTTGTCTAGGACAGCACTAGTGTAAAACACTAAGCACAAAATCTGTAACAGCATAAAGAAAAGGATTTAAAGTCATTCTTTTCCAGACCACTGTATCATAGCACTTAAAGGTTAGGCTGATAAAGAGAACAAATGTGTGCTTTAGTCTTCAGGCTGTGGTTTGCTCTCTACTGCCTGGCTGATGAACACAGCATCTTTGTTGTTTCTCTGTGTTAGTACCATCTGAAATAGGACTAAAAGGTAGTTACAAAACTGAATATACTGAGATAAATTCTGTTCAGCAGAAATCTTGACTTTGGTACAGATTGTATTTGGTTGCTTTCTGGGGAGTGGGAGAAGAGAGGGAGTAAGGGACGGCAGAAGGCCTAAAAGCACCCTTTAATTACAAGGGGACTTAGTTGAGCCCTACCTATTAAGATTTGCAGAACTCAAGTCTACAGTTACTGTATACTGTTGCCCTTAGTTAGACCTTGAGGCAATAAATATGCCTGCTTGTACTCCCTGCTTGATGGACCCTCTTCAGGCAGCCTTGATGGTGCTTTCCTGCAGGGAAACACTAGCTTTCATACTGTATACAAGGTACTGTGCAGGTCTGGACCACTATAAGAGTAGATGGAATGGCCATGGATGAGATGGTGTCCATGGTCTGTCTTTGATGGGACGCTTTGTAGGTGCATTTTGACAGCCTGCTGCATGAACAGTTGGAATTTGTAGGCAGCTTGAAACTCACTGATTTAGGACTACTTGCGATAAACAATACGGGTTTGAGGTACTTGTCCTTAGTGACACCCTTGTGCAGAGCATTCTTGGGAACTGTCTAGAAAGTACCACATGGAGATTGCTTTTGGTCGTAGGCATACTAAAGTATAGGTGTTCATCCTTCTACATGCCCAGACTGTTAGTAAACATGCAGGGAGTTCCTGTTATGCTCCTTTGTGCAATATAAGGTTGCTGCTTCTTTCTGTTTAAGAAACATTAATCTTGATGCAGGGCAGATGTAAAAAGGGGACTCATAGAGCTTGGTGGTGGGTTTTGTTTTGGGTTTTTGTTGTTTAGCTCATGGGGTTTAAGCATACATTTCCTGCTTGTCTGCCTTCAAACTTCAGTATCATTTAAAAAGTAGAAAGAAAATTTTTCTTTGGCACCTGCAGAAGGCCACAGCATTCACACAGAGATCCCATACCTCCATGCTGTTCTTCTGCTCACAGGTACAGTCCTGTGCCCATGTAATTCCTGTTAACCACAGAGACAGCCCTAGCTAACACATGCCATGGGGAACTCCTGCTTCCAACTCCCTGCTTTTGCCACTTGTTCCCTCTAAAATGCATATTTGCCAAACCTAGGAGTATGGCATTCAAGTGAAGGAGGCTAACAGTGTTATGTGCATTGGTCTTTGGTCTCTCCAGTGCACACTGGCCTTTTCATGACAAAACTCCACAGACCTTCCCCGGAGAGAATAATGTGACTTGAGTAAGGCCTGAAAAGCTTTCCATTTCAGTTACACTATTGTCTTGTATTCTCTTTCAACTGGCCTCATCAGGTTGGGTTCAAAACTATGATTAGGATACTGTTAGCCAGTGACTGCTTTTTCATGCTCTCAGAGCTATATGTAAACTTCTCACATAGTAGAAATAACATGTTCTTGTTGCAGTTGTTGCTGCTGTACAGGTAGTACTAACAAATTAACACATCTTATCTTGATAGGATCAGAGTGACAGTTGATGGGGAGTTTCTCCATTATATTTTTCCTCTTCAATTTCTGGATTCTCCTGAATGGGATTCACTGAGGCCAACAGAAGAGGGAATTTTCCAGGTAAAAGTGGAGGGTGTTTCTTGAATACTACAGAAAACTGTTAAAGTACTAATTGGCTTAGAAATAAGTTCATTTAGTTGTGGGTTTCATTTGTGAAATTATATAAACAAGTGACATTCCATTAATATGGGGAGGGAAATCTTCTCTGCCTGCCGGAGTGGTTATGCTGTTTGTATCTTCTGTTTGCATCTTGTTATTACAACCAACAAGCTTTTTCTTAAAGCTAATATGGGAAGTAGACTCTGTTTGCATTCTTTGGCTATGCTAAAATCCAGCCCTGAGAAACCAGGTTTGCAGGAGGTGGGTAGAAGTTGGTGCTGAAGAGGCTTCACTATGGGAGGTGAACCAGAGAGCACAGGCTGGGGAGAAGTGTGCCCGTGGTGCAGCCTGGCATGGTGGTCAGAAAGGCACATGGTGTGCATTGGAGCTGCCTGCAGTGATCTGTGAGCCCTCCCACTGCTGACTGGCATGCTAGCTCCTGCCTGTGTGGTATCTGGTGTCTCATGTCACGAGGGCAAATGACATTTGTCAAGAGCTTTCTTTAGACCTGCCTTTCCAGCTGGGAAAGAGAAGCAGGGAGTGCGTGGCCATGCTGTCAGCCTGTGTCCTGGCTGGGGCTGCCGTTCAGTGTGGGCATAGGCACAGTCACTGAGGCTGACAAGATGCAATCATTTGGTCCATTCCCAGTCACCCTTCTCCCTTGCCTTTTGCATATAGCAGACCTGAGAGAGCTCTCTGACTGGATTAAATGGCTTCTGTTGCAGTAGGTGCAAAGACACGAAGAGTAAGTCACAGACACAGCCTGCATGCCTGCTGTGAGAGAGGGAGTGCTTTCTGAGCTAGGGCAGCAGCAGGCAATATCAGTGCCTTATCACCCAGCTAATTTTCATTTTCTCATCTACAGGTAACACTTACAGCAGAGACAGATTGTCGGTACGTGGCCTGGAGGAGAAAGAAGCTGTATCTGCTGTTTGCTAAACACCGCTTCATCTCCCGCCTCTTCTCAATTTTGATTGGGAGCGACATTGCTGAAAAACTGTATGCCTTGAATGACAGGGTGCACGTGGGGAAAGGCTTTAGGTATGACATTCGGTTACCAAACTTCTACCACGTCTCACTGCTAGAGACCCCTCCAGTGCGCCCTTCCCACCACCTACAGAGAGGGTCCCCCCGGCGCAAGCCCACAGGGGTTACAAACTGCAGCTCCTTCATCACTCAGCCCTAGGACGGAAGACTCTGCTGCAACCATTCCCCAAAGCAATGGAGAGTGGTGAAGCAGAAGAGCGGAAAGATGAAGCAGAATGAGACCCAGTCGAGCCAAATTTGACTGACAAGTGCCATTTACTTTCATTGGAGTAGCTTGAATTCTTCCTCTCTAGAGCCAGCAGGTTGGCTTCTGCATTTTGATTGTTTGTGCAATATGTTTTGTTTCTGTTGATTCTTTTGTTGATCTCCATCTCCTTCTGGAGGAAAGCAGATCGTGCCAGGTTGAAGTTTTCTTGTTAATTGTGGTGGCCTCTGTGTTGTGTTGTTTTGTTTTTTTTAAAAAAACCAGACCCATAATATTTGTAATTACACTTTCTCAAAATTATTTTCCATAATAAAGCACAGTCAGTATAGTCAATGAAAACAAGTAAGTTGTCTTCAAAATACAGCAACTTGGTTATAACATTCATATTTATGACATGTGAACATTGTCTCGGTTAACATGAAGCATATTGCAGAAAAAGACTTAACAGACTGATTGTATTTGGTTTGGTGTTTTGGGTTGGTTTTTTTTTAAAGAAAGATTTTGAAATGCACAGCAAGATTCTTAAAAAACAAACAAGAGAAAACAACAAATTCTGTCCTGTGAGCAACTGGTTTCTCTCTGATTGTTCTAAAGAGGTATTATGTGAAAACAAACTTACATGTAATTGCTGGTATTAGAAAAGTAAAGCAGCTGTATCTGCTGCAAATATCACTTAGGGAAATGATTGTGTAGGGTTACTGATAGAATGTGATGCTATAGAACCCAAGCTTCCACAGTGTCAGTGCCATTTGTGACATGTACAGTAAATACTGTTAATCAGTCAACTGCCAAACCACTGGAGTTTGTTTTACAATATTCTTTTTAGGCAGATCTGACAGGAAGAAACTAAGAAACAGCCGCAGCAATAAATACAGTTTTTAATGGAAACAGTCTTGTTTAGCTTCCAGAGTCACTTTTCTGTGCCTATGAAATTCTTGATTTAAAAGGTAGTCTCTCCCTAATTCTGTGGTGTTTTGATTGTATAAGGGAGCACCAGCTCACACTTCAGTAGGAGAAAGCTGGTTTTGACCCTTGAGGTAGCTGTGCCTTTGGGGAGAAGTGTCTGAATGTCTTAACTCACCTTCCTGCTGCTATGCCTGATGCCTGCCAGTAATCAAAAAGTAAGAAGCATTACTATTTTATGAGACTGTATTGCTGCTTGATATATCTGGAGGTCGATCACAGTTTTAATATTTTAAAATTGCTGGACTGTTTGCTAGGACAACCACTGTGTGTTTGTGTATGTCTGGATATATATATATGAGTTTAGATCTTGGCAGCTGTTGCTGGAGGACTTAAAACAATGGTACAACCTTATGCTGAAAGATAATCATGCAATATGTGTAAGAAAGCTATAAGAAGCAATATGAAACACTACCTGTTTGAAGGGCCTTCATTGTAGAACAGATAACATACGAGTTTTGCTTTTACCTTTATGTCCCTTTCTCAGAGAGGAAAATCTGCCAAACAAATATCATCGCATGCAATGTGATAATCTCCAAGTCCTTCTAACAACCCTTCCACACCACGTAATCTGTATGTATTACTTAATGTGTGAAGTCTCTGAGTCACAAAGCTACTTAGTCAAAAGAGAATTGAAAAAAAAAAAAATGCAGAGAGTTCACTGATGGCTGTTAAGCACTGGCCCAGAAAATAACTAAGGCATAAAGTGCCAGAGGCTGGCAGTGTGTAGCAAGGACATACAGCTGTATTCCCTCTTCTATACTATTGACAGTTGAGGAACAGGATAGTAGGCTACCTGACCCCTTGGTATGACTCAGGACAGGTATTCTGGTGTAACTTCAGCACTGTGATTAGTTTTGTGTCTTACTTGGTGGTGGTGCGTGGTGCCTGGTGGGTAAGAAGTGTGTCACCTCATGGATATTGTCACTTAGGCTGTGCCTCGCGGTCCTTGCTCTGCTTCACCCAGCCAGGCTGCTCTGGAAACAATATGCTGTTTTTTTAACAGGTGATTCAAAAACGGCCCTCCAACTCTCATTCTGATAACATAACAAGAATTTATAAATTTCTCATGCTAAAACATCTATTGGACAAATATGGAGTTTATACTTTGTGTTAACAATAACAAACATAAAAATATTATAGTCTAGAAACATAAAGGAGATGTTATTCTAGACTTAGGTGTAATATAAATAGTCAATTAATGCACTCCTCAGTTTTCTTGAATATATGGGCATATCTGTTGAATGTATGGGCATATATATTCAAGAAAACTTGCTGTATCATAAATAGGGTTGGCATTTAATAAACTGGTATGATCATCTTCACCTTAAAAATAAGACTAAGGAGTCTTGCCCACGCAATTTCTGTATCAAGCTTATATATTCTGTTTGAACTGTGGCATAGTGCTTAGAAAGATGCCTGCTCTGGAGTGATGGCTGCTTTGTTACATACTTCGGTAATATCGTATTCTCTGTGACTGATGTGTGCCTTGGTTTCAGCCTGGTTTCCAACCACAGTCCTCTGTGATTGTTTTCTTTGCTGGAATCAGTTACTATCAGAAATCTCTACTAGGATATGTCTGAGTCAGTATCTGAACATACTCTTAGCTAATATTGTTTAGCTTTTGCTACTGTGCTTTTTGGGCTTTGAGTCACTTTTTAAAAATTGTTTGCAGTTTTCCAGCAGCTGTTTGAGTCATGACTAGCAGAACATTTCAGCTGTAGAATTCAGGATGTATATATCTACACACAAGAGGACTGGAAACACAACAGCAGGCCCTCTCTGCTCCTGGTTTGTTTGGTTGGGTTTTTTTTTTAATCTCCACAGTACTTCTAAAATGTTCTGTAAAGTATGCTGTGGTATATGGCTCATAAACCAATGTTTTGGGAGAGCTCTATAGCCTACCTAAGCAAAGATGCACTCAGACTCATGTCAGGGAAATTATACAAGCTTTTGTGATATCATATGCGCTCAGTCATTAGAGAGTTGGGGTTGTTCAGCCTGGAGAAGAGAAGGGTTTGGGCAGACCTTATAGCAGCCATTCTGTACTTAAAAGGGAGCTTATAAGAAGGATAAGGACAGTCTTTTCTAGCAGAGCCTGTAGCAATAGGACAAGGGGTAATGGTTTTAAACTAAAAGAGGGTAGATTTAGACTATAAATTTTCACAATGTGGTGGTGAAACACTGAAACAGGTTGCCCAGAGAGGTGATAGATTCCCCATCCCTGGACAGGGCTCTGAGCAACCTGATCTATTTGAAGATACCCCTGCTCACTGCAGGGTGTGGGGAGTGTTGGACTTTAAAGGTCTGTTCCAAACCATTCTATGATTATTTATAGGTTAGTAAACATTTGGATGTAGATGAAGCTCTGACTTGAGCATCATCCAATTTATGCCTATGTCATTACTTGGGAATAACTGTCAGTGAGGAGGCCAGGCTCCTTCATAATCATTTTAAGTGAACAGATACCTGAGTCCATGATGCTTTGTGAATTGAGGACACTATCAATGAATCCTTTTTCTTGGTCTGCAGTGATTCCCCTTTATTCACATTTTACGTTTTTAACAGTTCCATAATCTTCTGTGCAGTTATGCCTACGTTTGCATAGTGTTACAGGTAAGAGAGGCAGAATCTGGTTCATATGATGATTTGCTCATTCATTAGCATCAGTTCATCTTCCAGAGCTTTTTTTAATTGTGAACATCATGCTGGAATCATGCTTACACCCTACAGAAAGGTTCAAATATACTGTACAAGCTAAAAAAAAAATAAATACATAGTCTAGGACAGTCCAAAGGGGAAAAACAAACAAAAACAGTGAGTGCTCAACTTCTTACAGGTTTTATCCAGAAGAGGTTTATTTTAAATTGAGCTTGAGGCAGATTGATTTATTGTATGCAGCAATGTATTGTGAGAGCTTCAAAGCAAGTCTTGGTTATTTAGGGGCTTGGGACCGACCCTGCAATTCTTTCATTAGGTAGTATTTTCTTAACTAACAGTAGTGCAAGTACAGATAACAAACTCTAAGCAATATTTTTAATCCATCATGCAACTCCACTCAAAACTTCAGAATAACCAGAGAGAATGTATCCCAATGTACTATTATAATGTAACACTATGCAAATTGTAAGTGCTTAATGAAAAACATTATTTTATGCGGTTGCCTATGATAACAGAGTCTGTACTGGGTCACTGAGGAGTGCCATCCCAGTCTCCAGTTTTCAAGAATTAATTGCCCTGCAACAAACCAGCAAATGTGGCAGTGATCAAAGGAAACTTGGTAATGGAAAGAATGATGGTAAACTAAACATATAGATTTATGAGCTCCACTAGGATGAAGCTGGGAAAGCTGCATACATGCCTGGAATACATTGTCTAGTTGAGTATAAAAAACAATGTTGCACTGCTTATATAAACATGTCTTGCAAACAATGTGTTAAAAATGAAACAAATCCATAGCAATTTAGATAGAAGAAAACCATTTAAATAGGAAAAGAAAAAAAAATTATCTATTTTCTGCCTTCAGACTTTAACAGATTAAATATTTACTTTCTATTCCTGAAATGATTGAATGCATATTCTTCTGCCCAGTGTTACTGTGTAACAGATACTTTTTACAGTACAAGGAAATAAATACCTTATTAAGCTGATATGTTAGTCTGTCTTGAAATTACTTACTTTGATTACATTGATATGCATAAAAATATAATAGGTTCAGGAGTCCCAAGCAAAACCACTCTTTTATTTCTGTTTATCTAATTCATGTTAACTTAGGGGGTTTGTATGTTTTTGTGTCCCTTCAGTTTCTGCTTACTCTAATTCTACTTCTGTGTGACTCAGAAGACTTAATTGAACTTAACATGTAAAGCAAGCCACCTAGTCCTGATGAATCAAACCGTGTAGGTGGAGCTTCACCAGTAGGAGTGTGTAGGAGGAAAGGCAGCACAAGCGCGTCATCTGTGAGCCCGAGGATTTGAGGTCAGGTCCCAAACTATGGCTGGAAAAGCCCTTCTAGAGGGTAACTTCGCAGGTGGTTCTGTGAGCAAAGGGTTTGGACCCAAGTCATCACTCTGCAAGCCACAAATGCTGTTAAACATTGTTGTGGACTTGAAAAAAGATGGGATGTTCCCAAAAGCTTGTGGGAGCGCAAAGATTTTACAGCAGTTATTCTGCTGCTGTGGATTCTCAGGCAATTTCATTCAGTTGTCAGTTCCACGACAGCCCTTAATTTAAGGGATCTGTGGTGTATTGTGGGGACAGGACCATTTTCCTACCTCAGTGGGGTTTTGGAGATAAACAATGATAAAAGATAGATGATTAAGGACTCAGATACTAAAGTCATATAAATAAACAACTGCAATAAAATAATAGTGGTAAATAACTATTTTATCAGTAAATCCCACACTTCTCATTGTATCCACTAGTAACTATTCCACCTAAACTTGTCTAAAGCCTGGGGGCTGTAATAATCCTCTGGGAGTAAGGTATGTTAGGCTGAGAAAGACTGAAGCCAAAAATCCCATTTTTGGATATATACTTTAATTATGTCATTGTATAGAAGTGGCCAGCACCATCATCTTCTGTAGCAACTGCTTGAGCGTTAAAGCATCTCAGATCTATGAAAGGATGTGAGCAGGTCCCTGTTCCCAGGCAGGAATTCTGTCTGGATGATCCTGAGTAGCCTGCCAGAGCTGGGGTTTTAGGAGCACCAAAGAAGCATACAGGACAATCTAGATACCCAATGCCAAGTTTGGACTTTCAGGGGCCAACTGTAAGACACAGCTACAAGGGTGGGATACCAGCAGGTAAGCTATGGGATAGGTTAAAAACATACTAGGTATGACCCTGTATCTTCCCATGGACATTCTCTTCCACTGGGGTAAATGGAAAAAAACCTTAGTCCATAACAAAAGTGAGGCAAGCCAGTCTACATCTGTCAGGATACACCAGGATGAATATCAGCAATTCCTGTAAAACAGCCATTGTGCCAGAAATCCTTACTGGGCTTTGTTCATCCAACTCGTTCATGATAAAATCTTTCAAACTTTTGCTGAATCCAGTTGTAGCAGCTGTTCTATTTTGCTAAGAGATTTACCTTGGATAAAATATTTTGAATGTTTATTTTGAATATGAAGAAAAATTGTCCTGTTTTTCATTTACAGAAAGGTTGGATCCTCTCAGATGTTATTTTAAAGCAGATCTCCCTGTGATGTGAATAGGAGTGCTTCTTAAAAAACAGTCCTACAGCCAGCACCATGCTCTGTTTTTCACTCAGGCTCCATTTTCTCATTTGGTTATGGCTTTTCAAAACCATAGTGTCCTCTTAGTATATCTGTTCATTACTTAAAGAATTAATGAGTAAGTATCAGTAAGAAAAAATACAATAAATACCCATATTCTGAAATCAGTTATGGAACATGAAACATTTTTATATTGGTTTTGATTTTACAAACTATTAGTACTTTTTTCTTTACCATAGCCATTGCCATTTTAGTTCTGAAACTGCTTTATACAGTGGTGTATGTACTTAAGCTAATACTACATGTGAAAGCAATAATCATATGTATCTGTATGTTTATTGCAGTCTGTATCCCTGTTTTTAACCCTATATAATAGGGGTTTGTTTGTTGCTTTTTTCTTTACAGAACAAAGAAGTACAATAAACATGACTCAGTAGACTGGTCTGATTTGTTCATTAAAATCAGAGGAAAATAATTCTGTGTTTGCCATTACTCTTGTCCTTGTTTCTCTGGGACAGAATCCCAGGGCAGCCGTGGTCTGCAGACCATTAGCAGTTTGGAGTCAGCTGGGGCAGCTGACCCAAGTTGGCTACAGGTGTATCCCAGACCATGTCATGCTCATTATAAAGGGGAATGGGGGTAGGTGGGTGTTTCTGATTGGGTCCTTTCTGACCATGCTCCTTTTCCTGCTCCTGAGAACTGATTTGCCATTTATTGTGACCACTGTACATTTGCTGAGCTGAGTATAACTTTGTATACTTTATATTGGTATTAGTTTTGCTAAATCTATTTTTCTTTCAACCCTTGAGACTCCTCTCCTTTTCCCAACTCCCCTTCTCTGCTGAGGAGGGGTCTTAAGGTGATAAAGCAACTGCTGTCGTTTAGCCCTGGATACAGGCTGAGCATAGACACTGCTCAAAGATCATAGTAGCAAGAAGCAGTTGTAATGCACACCTGAAATGCAGCATCTGGATATGCAGAGCAGCACAGATGGAGTGTGCAGTAAATGTACACCAGACACTCCTTAGTCATTGCTTTATGCTGAATCTGAAATGGTAAAGGAGGCAAGGAATCCAGAAACTGGTTGCCTGTTTTTCTCCTTGAGGTTTATGCTCAAAACAAAGAGTATCTCAGAGTCTCTTATTTAAGACTGCTAATCTGATCAAGCGCATAAAATGTTCCTGCTTGATACTTGGTCTACAACAACCCATTTCTGTGCATTTCGACTAAACTTCTGCATTTCTGATTTGCTTTTTGCTCTTGAACTCTTATTCATAGTGTTTATTTGGGCGTACTTTCTTCCCCCGTATTCTCCTTCATAGGATTATCCATTTTCTTCCCCCTTTTGCTGTCTTCTCTCTGTGTCTTTTTGCAAAGAAAAGTTGACTTTAAAAAAAAATGCTACTTCATGCCCGTTCACAGTTCTTCTGAGCTAATCTATTTACCTTTTCTTCCCCTTCAGAGTGTAGAGTATTTTCACTCTCAAATCCTACGTGCTTTCTGTTGTTCACTTAAATAATCCTTTGACTCATCCTCTGCCACCCCACCACCTCCTTGTCCTCTTTCCTTAAGTTTTTAAGTTAGATTGTTGGGGCGCTTTTTTTGTTGTGGTTTATTTTGTTTGGGTTTTGTTTGGGTTTTTTTTTTGTTGTTGTTGTTGTTTTTTGGTTGGTTGGTTTAGGGTTTTTTTGTTGTTGTTGGGGTTTTTTTGGGGGGGGCGGTTTTGGTTTTGTTTTTTTTAGTTCTGTCTGTCCTTCTGGATATGTTAAACACTTGTTATTTTGTTGCTTTTGTATCCTGAAATAAAATTCTAAATCCTTATTAATAATTTAAAAAATTCTTATAAAATTGTAGTTTTCGATGATGCTGATATGCAAGATCTTGGAGATTCAAGCCTAGCCTTGGCTTCTCAAAACCAGCCACTGGTGAATATTAAAATGCATGGCTAAAAAGGACTAATTTTGCAAGAAAGCATTATTTGCCATTTTACCAACAGCTAAAAGCATGCATACATTTATACCCTGAAAATATTTGCAGTTCCTCTGGTTTATACAGGCAGTCACACAGGCTCACATAAATTCATGAAGGTCTCTGCAGAGAGAACATTGTGAGCTGCAGTTGAGATGGATTTACTTCAGGATTAGCACAGACATCTTTGCATGATCATTTTGAACTTTCTTTGTGTACGGAAGTTGTCCAAAAAGGGAACAGAACAATCACAGACAGTTCAACCAGTGCTGCCAAATCTGCTGTAGCCGGGACCCCTAAGAAATGGGCTGCCATCCAATGAGGGGACAGACGGAATGCAAAATCACTGCTTTATTAATTGTCTTCCACTTGTGTGTGTGAAGTAAGAGCTTCCTCATGGAAATCAAAATCAACACATTGATAGCAACTTGACAAGCGATGTGGTCAAAACTCACCTCTGGTATTCCTCTGTTCCCAGAGAGAAGCAGACCTGCTGAAGACAGGCTCCCTGTTACTCCCAGCTACCATTAGCAAGCTGCCCCAGTAGGACAGTGACAAGTGCACAGTGACTTTGGCCTTAGGAAATCCAATCGGTTTTACAGCAGCCCACTTTGGTGGGGGAATCAGGTGATCTAGGTAGAGCTAGGGTGAGCAGAGCAGGCCCTTTCAGCAGCAGTGTCAGGAAACACACTTGTGAGCAGATCATAGGCTTGCATATATTCATAGAAATTGCTCACTGAGCAATTGCAAATAATAAATACAGAAATTAAATTGTCAGCAGGAGATTGCTCACACTAAGTCGGGAATGGGGATAATTGCTAATTGTGATTGAATAAATTGTTTACTATGCACTGTTTAGATAACTTTAATAGAAAACAATTTTACTCTGCCCTTATACCTTAGCATTGCATACCCATTGGATAAACACCTATGACAAACAGTGCATGTATTAAAACTTGGATACGTTGAAGAAGAAGAAAGTTGGCTCCTGGCTCTAGGTTTGCAACGATCAATTACTGTACTATCAGTCAGACACTTGGAAGCCCTGGGATATCATGTTTTTTATCTCAGATTCAAACAAAAAGATATCCTTTCCTGTATAAACAGGAGACACCCTCCCTGCAGATGGTAAAATGCATTTTTCCCTGCATGAGAAAAATTGCCTAATTATACATAAGAAAGTGGCTGTTGGAGGGTCTGAGGTACGAATGCACCAGAACGCAAACACTCCTCTTAAATAAACCACCAGAATACTAAGGAGCTGAGAAAGTACTTATTCACAATCTCTTCCATACAAACTTCCTTCTAATAAAATGTAATTCTTGAGGATGCTTTCAAGCAAAACCCCAAATAAATAATTTTTCTGTGGAAAATGTGTGTAATTTTTCAATTATACAGCACATAATTTCGGCATCTGGGATGGGATTTGTCCCACTGAAATGTGGCACTTCTGAACTACACTAGTGAATTTCAGACTACTCCAGGCAGTTGTCAAACACTGACAGGATGAATTTCTTTCTAGAAAAGGCTCCTTGCATAGTCTATAGGCAGAGTTTAAAAGATTAGAGTAGGCATCTTTTAGCCTGTAGATGCTGAGTACGCTTCCTGAAACTATAAATGGAAATATTTCATAGATCTCGCCATTGTCTGAAAATAGCCCTGTCAGCCTGGCACATCTGGGATGCCGAATACAAAGCATTTGTTCTCTTTAGTGCAAACTTTGCCTAAAAAAGGCTGCAGATTCAGCCTCTCATTTAGAAGAGGCAGAGCACTTGCAATTTTACAAAAAGTTACTTGTTATTGTCTACTTAATCTAAGTCCTTCAGTGCCTGGCTAGGCTGAACTGAGAAGCCAGAGAAGGAGGCTCTGGACTAATCTGTGCTGCTGAACTCCTGCCTGACCTTCACTGAGCAACCTCTGCCCACATCATCATCATCATCATCAGGCCCTATTTCCCCTGTAACGCAGACCAGCCAGGCACTGAGAGGTTACGGAACACCGGTGAAGATCACAAAGCAGGTCGCTGAAGATAAGGAACAAGCAATCTGCAACCTCCACGTGATGTTTTTTACAGTGGAAAATAGCCAAATAATTGGAGAAAATGCTTAAACTATCAAGACTTTAATAGCAGAAGAGAAAAACACAATTTGCTTTCTGCCTGCGTCAAAGAACATCTGTAGCACCATTAAAGCCATCTCTGCTAACAAAATGCATCAATTCAACACAAATCTCTAAAAATTGATCTGGTTATTTGAAGTCAACTCCTCTTCAATGCAGATGCAAACAATTTTTATTTCTCGCCTCTGACAGATTAATTTATATCAGCAGACTTGAATGAACTTGTACTTTATTGACATAAATAAGAGGTTAAACCGACTATTTAAGTAAGCTTTTACAGTGGTTTAACAGTAGAACATTAAACTGATTTAATTAAACCAACCTATACTCCCACAGTACATGGGACTGTGGTTTAAGAGATTAAACGCTACTTAATACATTCTACTTAGAGAATGTTTAAGTTATCTATAGATAATGTTATCTATATTATCTAATATCATCAATATAATTGAAAGTTAGGGCCCTTAATATCTGCATAGGTCTATGTGCTATTATCTATATAATATTGATGTTAATCATTCTATTAGAGAAAGGAAGGGTTTTCATCTACGTGTGGGTACACCCCACAGCACAAGACTAGAGCCCATGAATCGTGTCTACACTCTTCCTTTGCTTACGGTCCTCCTGGAGGGCCAGGAGATAGAGCCAGCTCTCAGATCCTCCCCCATTTCTCTCTTTCTGCTGACAGCTGTACTAGATACCACCATCTATGTTACCTACATAGCCTTTGTTGTTATTGCTCTGCAAAGCAGGGAAGATTACATTCAATCACAAAGATACTGAAATATAAACATCCGAAGAGGTTAACTGCAATCAGGACAAAGTTTTGCACCTTTACATGGCTGCAAATATTAGTTCATTGCCAAGCTGTCGTAACTATGCTTTTCTGCACTGGGATAAGCAAATACTGTTCACAACAAAACCAGAGAAAACCTGGAGGGTAATGAAAGAAGTACAAAGACTTTATAAAAGACACAACTAGTACAACAAACTGTTCTTCTCCGATGCATAACATTCAGTAACGTGCTAGAAAATGCTTACATGTCAGTCTAGATTTGGATAGGAGCTCTCTGACAGGCTGCTTTGTGCTGCTTTTGGAAGCTACTTGGATTTGTTCCAGCAAGCATAGCTGAGTATTATCAATCTCAAACACATGCTAGATGCTATCTCTCATGACTGTTCCCGTGACCATGCTATCCCGACTCGCTCTTCTTACCCTTTTTCCAGCTCACTTACTCTGCATATCTCGGGACACAGTGAATACATCCATAAGAACGACTGGCCAGTCAGAGGAAACACCATCCCAAATCAAATCCTTCATAATAAAATCATAAGATGTTTTGGAAAAATCAAGTCTTATACAGGGAGTAGGATACCTAAAAATCCTGTTCGCATGGCACACGTTACTGGAAAGATCCAGATCTCTTCTCCAAGATACAAAACACAAGGACAACCATAACAAAGCCAGAGTCTCCTGTGAGACATGTACAGGTATATACAGTTATTTCAAAAATGATTCAGGATTTTGTATTCCTTAAAAAAAAAAAAAAAAAAAAAAAATTAATGCTGACCATGTGCTCTTGACTCCTGAAAAACACCAACACTTTGGAGCTAGCTCATCAGAAAGCATTGAAAGGGATTTTCTGCCTTTGCAATCCTCATTTATCACCGATAGTCAGGTTTTGGGATAGGCTGGGATGCCCATAAACTGCATCTGGAATATCTTTCATTGCTGGATGCTACACATCAACCTCCTGGAGATGAAGGCAGGCTTGGCAGCTGTTTTGCCTGTCCTGCAAGACGGGGTTTGCAGAACATGGCTAGGCAGGACAAAGACAGAGCGATGTGCTGGCACTCAGGGACACAAGTGGCCCCCTTTGGAAGCACATCATTTCTGGGAGCTGTCAAACTACCACGCGAGCAAACTCGGTGACATTTCTTAAACATTATGCTTGTGACAAAGCAACGACAGCAGGTGCCAAGTTGAGCAGAGCAGTTTTATAAAGGCTGTTGTGGCTCCTTCACTCACCATATAGGGGAAATGCTGCCTGCCACTCATTTAGGGGAGAATACAGGTCTTCTAATTTTAACCCCCAGGAAGTGATGCAGGTTCCCTGAGCTCTGGACTCACTCTACAGGGACTGGAGGCATCTCTGTGGGGTGATTCACCCCAAGCGTTTCAAGTGGCTACATCGAGCACTGCTCCGTACCCACAGGCTGCAAGCCAGGAGGGAATCCTGGGAGGCGATGCTTTATAGCCAAGCGGTGGGCAGGAGAACGGGGCGGACTCCCATCCCTGGGTCCCCTCACGCCCCCCGGCCCGGCCGGCCCCGCCTCTCCCCGGGGTGGCGGCGCCTCTGTCCGCGGCCCCCCGCAGCCCCCCGGAGGCGCCTGCGCGCTGCGGCCGCTCGGTGCCGGCCTCGGAGCTGGCGCCGCCCGCAGCCTCCCGCCGGCTTCTGCCTATTTTAGTCACAGCGGCGGCTCGGTGCCCGCGGTGGGACGTGGTGACAGTGGTGGTGCCGGGAGCGGCAGCCCGAGCCCATCGCCGTCCCGTCCGGGCGGCCGGGAAACTTTCCCGAGGGCAGGGGCATGGTGCAGGTGAGGGGCGCTCCTGCCCTGTGCGCACGCCGGGGGCTGTGGGGGTGTGGGGGGGACGGCCCTGCGGCGGGCAGGGCGGGTGTGAGCGGCCGGAGGGACGGCTTACCTAGGCGGGGGCGGCAGCGTCGTCGGATCCCTCTGCCCTCGGGGCCGCGGGTCCTGCCCCGCCAGCGCCGGCGACGGGAGGAGTGGGCGCCGGGCTCTGTGCAAGGATCTGTCCCGTTACCCACGGTCGGGGGAAACGCGCTGCCAGCCCTTTCTCTGTGTTCCCTTCTGGGACATTCGGGGGCTCACGGTGTCCTGTCTGCCCCAGTCACAGACCCGACGGGCGCCTGGGGAACGAGAGCTCCGCTGGTGTCCCTCCCGCAGCGAGGTACAGCCTTGGCCGTGGCTCTCTGTAGGGGAAAGGAACGGATTGCTTGCTGTTATTAATAATTAATAATGCTTTTAAAATAATACTTATTTATTGTTGCTATTTTTGTATAAATTGTGGTTTTAATATTTGCACGCTTTGGGACAAAATGATCTTGTGAGGCATGGGTGGAAAGCAGGGCTGCGGGGTGACAGCTGCGGTTGCGTCTCTGTTTGGGCTTTAGGCACATCTCTGTGCAATGTAATCAAAAGGGAGCACTGGCTCAAACACAGTTAACAAACTTCATTGCTATAGTACGGTTGAGCTGCTGTGATGTTGAGCATATGTAGATGTATTTCTCATGGTATGGATATTTTTGTTAACTATGTGGAATGAAAGCGTTATTCAGTTTTCTCTAGAATAGAGCGAGACTAACAAATTTCTGTACTTGATGCAACATTTAATGGAAATGAACATTCCTGAAAGAGCATATTGAAATGCATCTCTTTTTATACTACTTTCCCATTTACTCCTACTTCATTGTAAAAAGGAAACTGATAACTTGCACTGTAATTAACTAGCTAGCACTGATAGTTTGTCTTCAGCTCACAAAAGCAAATGAATTATTGTCTAAAAATTGTCTAAATTCTCATGCAGCCTTTGTGCTACCAGACCTTAGAAATGCAAAGTTCTGCAGGTATGGTTTAAAAAAAAATTAATTGTTGAGCTTGATTTTTATTCTCCCCCATTTTTTTTTTTTTTCCCTTTAGACTGACAAAATCCATCTATGTAAATAAATGCTGGACTGTAAAGTTGCAATGGCTACTTGAGTATGCTTGTATTGAAACACGGATTCAGTATAACTTTGCTAAGCTTTAAGAAGCTCACTTATAGAATCATAGAATCATAGAATGGTTTGGGTTGGAACGGACCTTAGAGATCATCTAGTTCCAACCCCCCTGCCGTGGGCAGGGACACCTCCCACTAGAGCAGGTTGCTCAGAGCCCCATCCAGCCTGGTCTTAAAAACTTCCAAGGATGGGGCTTCCACCACCTCTCTGGGCAACCTGTTCCAGTGTCTCACCACCCTCATGGGGAAGAAATTCTTCCTAATGTCCAACCTAACACTTGAATAATGTTGAACAGTAAAGCTGTGGGATATGAATAATCTCAATCAAGTGGATGATGATGTGAGTGGAATGCTGTGCACTGTCTCACTGTCAGCTTGGCTGACCTGTTCTGCTAGAACCATCTGCTTTAAATGTTTTTCTGCTATATCCTCTGTCAGTGTTTGATAAACCACCCCCCCCCCCCCCCCCCTTTTTTTTTAAAAAAGCACCTTCATGTCTGAAGGCTTAGGGATGAAATACTTTTGGGAATGGCTTTCAGAAGTTTGGCCTCTTGTATAAAGATGTCCTGAGTACAGAAGAATCCTAGAGAAAGCTCACTTAATTTATGTTCTGAGAACATATATTTTTCAGACCTAAAATCGTGATCTATTACCTTAACTCTCTATCAAACTGATTCACAAAACAAAAGAAATTAATAGGCGTTGTTGTTAACTATACTCATTTCTGATAGATTTAATGTTCATTTGTTCTTGAGTAGTGTTTTTTGATACTTATTCTTTTAATTTTCCTGTTTGAAAACTCAAGTTATTGCCCAGTCAGCTGAATTTTAAGACTCTTAGTTTGGTAAATCTAAATCCGTATGAAGGAAAAATTGCTGGATATTAAAAATATTATTTTAATTACTTGTCCTGTGCTCCGTAAAGCCTTCATTTCAGTTGATTCTATTTCCACAATTTTTTCAAAATTATTTGCCCATATTATTTGTTTGTTGCATTTTTAACTTCTTATATTAATATATGTTTTCATGTAGCGAAGACTTATGCTTAAGACTTTGAAATCTTATGCTCGAATTTAGTGTTGTGTGATAAGGCTTAATCAAGTTTTAAAGGCCTAATTCTGTACTTCCAAAAGTAATTTTGCGCTCTCTGAGGTAGCAAAGGGTAGAAAATGACAATTGCTTGTTCATCCGTTGAACATCAGATATTTTGGTAATACTTCAATATTATTTGTCAACAGTAGACCTTAGGACTAAAGAATTGGATCTAAAAATTGCAGAGTGATTATTTTGAATATTTGTCTTTCTGGTGTTACCTTGTGGACAAACATTTTAGGCTAGAGCTTGTAACTCTGCCTGGCTTTCTGTTTTGTTGGTTCTCAGGCAGGCTGCCTCGTTGAAATTCATGGGCAGCTGTCCTTCAGAGCCAGTGTCACAATCTGTCCTTGTGTCATTTTGCAGATAACATCAATCTATTTTCTGCCAGCTTTAAAATACCATCTTGACAGAGAAGTTCCGCAGCTTTCTGCTTTCTGTTTTCCAGTACTTCAGTGGTGCTGCAGTGTTTGTCAGTAATGTGTCACCATATAAAGACTTCAGGATAGTAAAGACATAAAAAAAAGCGGATGTGGCTAGATTTAGGTTCCTAAGTCCTAATTTAGTCAACAAAGTAGGTGACCCAGACTTCTAAAAGTGTTGAATGTCCAATTGTTACAATTGTGGACACTTTATTGTCAAAGGAGGTCAATTTATTGTCACTGGTTATTGACTTAGTCAACACTTGTTTAAGAAAAATATTCCCATTGTGACTATTTATGTCTGGTGGGTTGTGGCATCAATACCTGCGGCTGACGAGGAGAGAGGTGTTTTAGCTGGAATGAAATTGTCATGTGCTGTATAGTTGATTTGGTTTGTTGGGTTTCCAGTCTTCAGACATGTGGTGCTTTACAGCCAAGTCTTCGAGTAAGGTAGCCTCTATTTTCCCAACAAATTTTGCTATTAAAAAAAGCATCAAGCATCTGGAAAACTATGGATTTGTGATCAGATGCAGACAAGGCTACTTCTTGCAGTCATTTTGATCTTGATATCAGTTAGTTGATGGATTTGTGGCTGGTTCTGCATCTGTATGTGAGTTTGGTTGTCTTTACTCTGTTACCACTTGATAGCTTGTTAAGTGATACTTTTATTGGCAGATGGAAGAGTGAATGTAGGTAGAAACTCAGATGATAACTTTTTGCAAATGATGTAGAGATCCTGCTGGTCCAGTGTAGGGAGCTTGTATCATTTGAAAACAACAGCAACACAATGATGAGATGTGTGCGAGATGAGCATGAACATGAACATGGTTACCCAGTTAGCAATTCCCTTCTGTTTATGAGCACATTAAAATGCCAGTCTTGCAGCCTCAGGGCTGATGCTTTGGGATAGTGTGTGAATGGCTTTATCGGGACAGGGGAGCTGCTCTCGTAGCTCTTGTTGCTAAAGTCATGCTAAAGAGCTGAAGGGAAATAGAAGCATGTTTCGATGGTGTCTGTATGATACCTGGACCATGAATTTGTTTGGGCATCATGATGATTGTTAACAATTTAGTGTAGAATTTGATTATGACCAAAAAAAATACACTTTCATTAACCTTTGTGAAGAACTAATGTAGGAATCAAAAAAGGAAAGTGAGCTTTTGAGAAATAAGTAAATTATGTATTTTGGTAAGAATTAGATTTATTCTTTTTTTCTTTGAAAATAATTGCTATCTGGATATGGATATCACTATGTCCATGCTAGTATCTGATCTGCAGGATACCTTTGCACATTCTGTAGTATGCCTTAGCTGTGATAGGATCTGGGAATTGGAGAGGCACTATCAGAGCACTGAGGATTTTCTTTCTGATTTCTTTCTTCCCACTATAAAAAGGGGTTTGAGAGACTGTTTGATTTCAGAAATTGTCCAGTTTCCTTATGAGGTTATTTTACATTTTGTACACAAGTTGATGGTGGGGGGTGGCATAACAAAAAGAATGGGTGAAGCAACTCAAAATTACTTCACAGCCCAAGAAGCACTCTCAAGTAACAGAGATGCCGAGTGTGTATTCCAGCCTGCAGCAAATATTGAGTGTATTAACTGTGACTCAAAACTGTCTGCTGAGCAGATGAATTACATGACGGATAGTAAGCATACCCAGCAGGAACATGCCAATGTGATGGGGATTTGCCTTCAAGTAAATTCTGTAGAGACAATGCATGTTATGGAGTCTGTTTGCTTAGTCATAAAGTGCGTGTATTTCATTAAGGAGACGCAAGCCGAGCTCCATATGATCTCTGCTGCTGTCGCAATGGGGGACCATACATGCCTTGCTGAAAGCGGGGTTCTCCCGTGTTTTTGACAGCCTATCTAGGAACAGTCATATTCCTCCATCTGGGAACTACTCTGTGTTGAGAAGACCTTCTGGGGTGCTTTTAACACTGGATAGAGTTCACTAGAGAGACCTACTTTTAAGATTTTTTTTTTTTTTTTAAAGGTGGAGTCTTGAAATATTCCAGTTTCTCTTTGTAGTTTGTAATAGGAATTTTTTAGTTTGTACTGGAAAGATATTTGTCCACAGATATTTTTTTCTTTTAATTTGTGTGAAAAGAAAACTTGCTATATTTATTATTAAAACAATCACAAAAAAAAAACCAAAAAACCCTGTGTATTTTCAGTTTAGAAATCAGCTTTAACTGTCTAGTTTTCTCCCCAAGTTCTGGAAACAACTAAAGTTCTTTCAAGGTTGCTTATAGTAGGTAGACCAAGTGATTTCCCTGAAAGACAGTCAACCTCGTTATAGCTTAGCAGCCTGGGCATCTCCCTTTCTGATTTAGTAGCATTTGATCAACTAGGAGGTGAAATGATAGTTTTTATTTACTGTTCTCAAAAGTGATTTGCAGTTTGGTTTTTTTCCTACTCTAGTTAATGTGTGCAAGGTGATATGTGGCTTAGGAGACATCCAAATAATCCTGCAAATCCTGCAAGAAAGCCTGAAGTTGAGACTATCTTTGGTTTTAATTTTGTGTAGTTTGTTGGCTTCTTTTTTTTTTTAATCAACCAAACAGCACATGTTCCTTCTTTAAGACCTTCCATTCCTTATTTAGAAGAGCTTTGTGTGCCGTAAAGACTTACGCTACATAAGCCTTTTTCTTGTTTCTGTCAATTCTCATCTAGGTTGTTAAGCTGTCTTAAATATTTACTTTGCCTAAGATCTTGGAGCCATTCAAGAAATGGTAGACAAATGTGATTTTTATTTGTGTAGGAGTAGGAAGAATACATAGGCTGTTGTGCTGAGCAATGACAGTCATAGGAGCTAGTGTTCAGACAGTTGTAGTGTTCATGTGCATATAGTCCAAATTGTGAAATGTACCATTTTGAAGGCTTGCACTTATGTGACAGACATATTAAAGCATTACTAAGCTGTGTATCTGGTTTATCCTTTTAGAGTATTTGCGGATTTTTTTTGTTCTGTGAATGATAATGGAAAATATGTCCTGGGTAGAGAGGAAAATAACCCCAAATCTGTGTATTGGGTTTGCATAGCAAAGCTTTGGTAGGAGGGGGACTACAAGGATGGCTTCCATGAGAAGCTGCTAGAAGCTTCCCCTGTGTGCAATAGAGACAGTGCCGGCCAGCTCCAAGTGAGACCCACCACTGGCCAAGGCCAAGACCATCAGTAACTGTGGCAGTGACTCTGTGGTCATGTATTTAAGAAGGGAGGAAAAACACCCTGCAGAACTGCAGCTGGAGAGAGGGGTGAGAGTGTGCAAGGGAAACAACTGCAGACAGACCAAAGTCAGGTGAAGGAGGAGTGCGAGGAATTGCTACAGGCACTGGCACAGAGATCTCCCCTGCATCCTGCGGTGGAGACCATGGTGAGGTATGCTGTCCTCCTGCAGCCCATGGAGGTTAATGGTGGAGCAGATATCTACCTGTAGCCCATAAAGGACCCCACGCTGGAGCAGATGAAATCCTGCAGGAAGCTATGACCCTGTGGAGGGCCCCTGCTAGAGCAGACTCCTGGCAGGACCTGTGGACCCGTGGAAAGAGGAGCCCAAGGTGGAGCAGGTTTGCTGGCAGGACCTGTGACTGTTCCTGCAGTACTACATGCCATGGAAGGTACCCACACTGCAGCAGTTAATGAAGAACTACAGCCCGTGGGAACAACCCAAGTTAGAGAAGTCTGTGGAGAACTGTCTCCTGTTGGAGGGACCACACATTGGAGCAGTTGAAGAGTGTGTGAGGGCCTTCTCCCTGAAGGGGAGGGAGCTGCAGAAACAGCATGTCATTAAACACCTATTCCCTGCCCCCTCTTCTGCCTGGGGGGAGGAGGTAGAGAAATTGGAAGTAAAGGGAAGAAGATTGTTGAGGGGAGGGTGTTTTAAGATTTTGTTTTTATTTCTCATTATTCTACTCTGATTTGACTGGTAATAAATTAGTTTTCCCCAAGTAGTCTGTTTTGCCTATGACAGGAATTGCTGAGTGATCTCTCCCTGTCCTTATCTTGACCCACAAGCCTTTTGTTATATTTTCTCTCCCCTGTCCAGCTAAGGAGGGAAGTGATAGAGTGGCTTTGGTGGGCACCTGGCATCCAGCCACCTCAGTATGTCTAATATATTGCAGCTTATTGCACTGTGATTTTTATTTTTCCCTTCCCTCTCTTATTGCAGGAGTCTCCAAGATGAATACTACAGTAATGAGCCCACTGACTGTTACTCCACTAGGTTTTATTCCAGACTTAAAAAATGCCACACTTGTGCCTTTCAATGAGACTGCATGTGAAAACTGGAAAGAGATTCATCATCTTGTTTTCCACGTGGCAAACATTTGCTTTGCAGTTGGACTGGTTATTCCAACTACTCTGAATCTTCATATGATTTTTCTGCGAGGCCTGCTCACCATAGGTATGAGAATTATTATAGAGAGATTTGTAACCTTTCTGTGACAGAAATAGCAGCTCATGACTGTTATGGAGCTTTCTCCTGGTCCCTTCAGCTTACAGTGAAATTTCATCACATATTCATGGTTATTGTACTCTACTGAAGGTGTTTCTGGTGTAAGTGGGGATCTGTTCTGACCCCAGCAGACCTTTTCTAGAAAGTTTAGGTGTCTCTGGGCTCTTAAAACTTCCCAGAACTACAATTTAGATCTTCAGAACTTTGTATATGTCGACTAGAAAACAAGTGAACCCCATTTACTTCAGACATGATTGGCTACATAAAGTTCATTAAATTCTACATCATAATGAAGGCTGTGGATCTTTAAGACCTTAAATTTAATTTTCAAGTAAGTACATTGGCTGTTATGTCTGCAATAAGTAAGGTTTTCCTTGAGAAGCTTGATATCACCCCAAGTGCTCTTTAAATGTGAGTTCAAACACATGCCATTTGTGGATCACCAGTGTTATTTACTACTGCCAACTTAGAAGCAGGGGCTTTTGATATGTACTGTGGTCTGTGTTCTTCTGAACTCAGTCGTATTTCCTTCACCACTGTCCGCATCTTGCAAGACCAAGATTTGACTTCAGAGTTAAAACTACATTGGGCATCCTTGGGACTATGCAAGCATGGTTTCATTTGTAACACTCTTGCGGTCCCACAACTATGTCAGAGCCCCAGCCCTCTGTGTGGGATGAGGTCTGTGTGATCAAAGGAGAGGGAGTAGTGAGCCACTGCAGTATAAGAAAGATAAACCTGTGTTTATCATAACAACACAGAGCATGCTGAAGTGCTTTTAAATGAGAATGCTTGTTCAGAAAACTGACCTGTACTATTATATGGTACGACTTCTGTGGTTGAACATTAAATGATCTTGCCTTTATTATAGCTGTTACAGGAAAACTTGCCAAAACACTGAGGACCAAGGGTCTGAGCATTGCAAGACTTTTTGTCTTCGTAGTTCTTGTTTTAAAAGCAGTGGGAGCTCTGCACTTGCTGAGTCTGCCACTTTGGTCTGTAGGTCTTGTTGCATTTTGAAGAGATAGTGAATTGGAGTTCTTCAGGAGGCGGTAGCATTTGGATACATTTATTTTGTGGGCAGCAGAAGCAATGAAGCCTGGTTCCTAAGGATCTCTCTCCATTGCTGTAATGACTGTGCCCCACGTTTGTGCTGCTCCACAATATTGCTCCTCTTCAAACACTTCCAAGCCTTGCATCCTTCCATCCCTTGTAGTCTGTTTGACCAGTTGATCAAGGGTCATCACATTGTCGTTTTTCTGATCTGTACTGAAGAGCTGTTTGTCCAATCAATAATTCAGACAGAACAGATAATGCTGAGTTCAGTAATTCATCATCTTCAAGAAGAAAGGGAAAAGGGACACCGGTTTAGCACTTTCTTCTTGTTGTCTTTGCATGAAACTTAAGGGAAAATACCTGTGACCTCTGCAGCCATCTCTATCAGACAGCAGGTTCACAGTTATTTAGGCGAGACGCACTGACTCACCCTACCATTTGATAAATATTGTCTTTTGTAGACTAAAATTAGTATCCCTAATTATACAGAATGAATAATGACAATTGCCTTAAAAGATACGGCGAAGTAAAGCAAATAAAAAAAGATTAAACACTTGAAATTTTCTTCTTGATATCAGAGAAGAGAATTCTGGTTCCTGCT
This sequence comes from Todiramphus chloris collaris, assembly GCA_025345505.1. NCBI lineage: Eukaryota > Metazoa > Chordata > Aves > Coraciiformes > Alcedinidae > Todiramphus > Todiramphus chloris. Next base: position 46,451,407 of record JANVCC010000018.1, on the reverse strand, counting down.
CTAACCTTGTGAACATGCAGTGATGATGCTTCCTTTACATTTAAAAAAAAAACCCCTATGTATGACTTCAGATTTATTTTTTTTTTTAGCCTCTTATTTGTCTAATTAATTAAGTACTAGTCATAGTTTTGTGAGCTATGTTTTTTGGCTTTTGTTGTTTGGGTGTTGTTTTACTTAAGATACAATGTTCCACTATCCCCTTTCTATTTTATTCTAGTAAGAGATCATCTAGGCTGCACCTTTCTGCTTCCCTCAGTCCCGGTGTGAATTACTGTCACTCCAGTATTGCAGCCCCATGCAACAGTAGTGCAGTCTGCTGTCAAACTGCTCTCAGTGCCTTTTTGTAGCACAGTAGTGATGAGCTCTGCTACCAGTGCACGCATTGATCTGCAGAGCTTAACTGTAGTAAAGCTTGCAGAATATATTGCTTTTCAGTGTAAATACACCCAGTGGACATACTCTTGATGACTTTGTACGAATGTGTTTATTGTTCAGTGAAATTTAACTTCCTTGTTTCAATTTTTACAGGATGTGCATTGTTCATCATTTGGGCTACGCTCTACCGTTGTGCCTTGGACATAATGATCTGGAATTCTGTGTTTTTGGTTGTCAACCTTTTACATTTCATATACCTAGTGTATAAAAGGAGACCGGTATGTATAACAGCTAAATTGCACAAGCAGTCTAGTAAGATGTAAGAAAAAAAGGATATTTTGCCCCTGTTTGCTGGACAAACCAATGAGTTACATAGCAGGTCTTGAATTTGACATTAGTTCCTTTGGACAAAGTCAGTTATTTGCTGCAGGAAGGATCCAAACTCTAAGTATGATCAAATGTAGTACATAATTATCTTCTAAAAATCCCTGTTCTTAAACAATGCTTTGGCTTTATAAGTTACTGTTGTCTGGTTTGGGCCATTGTGTTTGATTTTCGTGGTAAGGAAGAAGTTACATTATTTCTTTGCAAAGAGACCAGAAATGGTATTTTGGGCATTGTGTTTGTGGTTTTTTTGGTCATTTTCCTCACCCTTCCACCCAAAAGAGTACATGCATACAAACCTCCTGAAATAAAATCCTACTAAGATACTTAAAACTGAGCATTCCAGGATAGTAATAAAAAAAAAAAAAAAAAATTAGGAGTTTGGGAGTAGGAGTTTTCTACCTCACTGAAGTCTTGAACATCCTCTGTGATGAGGAGACTGATATACCACAAGTGCCCCTAATAGACTATTTCAACATAGAAATAAATGCTGATGTCCATTTATAAATAACCTTCACACTCTTTGCTTTGCTGGTAAGTGCATCAGCCTGTGTGTTTTGTATTGCCACATTCCTTTTCAATGCAAAGAAAAGGTAAGTGAGATGATGCTACCCTTTTTTTGAACATCTGTGGGACTCTGAGATAAGCAGCAAAATTGAGTAGGATGTAGGAAGGGCAGTATTAAATAAGATAATTCCTTTTGTTCCATTTAGTGCATTCATTGAGTTCTGAGAGTCATGTCTGGGAATTTTGCAACTCCTTTTATATATTTGAAATGTGTACCAAACCCAGAATTCTTTGCTGTGCTTACAGCTAAATGTATATCCCATAGAAAATCAATTTGTTAGTACTATTTGTCCAGAAGTATGTTCTGTTTCTGCAAAATAATTAGCAGCCCCAGCTTCTGTTGGCATATGCACATCAAAACTAGGTAATCTTTAATGTGATAGTTGCTGTTACATACCAATCAAATATTAATGAGGTACTAAGTGTTCAAAATATTAATATTGCATTCTGTAGTCTCCAAAATCTAAGGCAAATAGACTTACATATTCCTGTAATCTCCACATCATATATATACAGAATGACATTATCAGCAGAATAACTCTTCTTCTACCCTGAATTAGACACATTCTGGAAGTTTGTGACAGATGGTGCAGAAAAAAACCACTGGCTGGAAATAAGCTTTTCAAGTCAACACAGCCTGTGCAAGAAAGCAGCTAGGAAATTAGCAACCTCCTCCTTTTCTGGCAAGGTGACATGAAGCTTGACTTCTGTCTTGCCTAGAAGATAGCTTAAAACTAGCTAGACTGATCTCCTGCTAAACATTTATAGATGTGTAGTAAATATTTCTAGTCATCTCAGAGAGTAATCTTCACAGTTAAAGGGTAAGTTCCTCTTCTTTTTATTGCCGATGCTATTATTTTATCCTATTTATTGCATTTATGTCATCATCAAGACACAGCAGCATGGTGAAACTGCACTGTATTCCTGCTAGTCAGCCACGACCATGATGTCCAAAGCTCCATGCAAGGTATCAGTTCTGATAATGTGTGGCTGAAGCCAGACTCCTCATGTTTGTGTCTGCAGTGAGATACCCTATGCAGATACTCTGGGTTCTAGTATGGGATGAGCTCATGTTGCATTCTTTTCCCTCAATGAAGCCACCGGGTTAGCATGTTCTGCTTCCTCTCAACTCATCAATTTAGACTTTTAATATCATCTTGAGGCTTCTAGTCCTTTGTCAGATGGGACAGGTATTGGCTGATAAAGTCAGAAATCATTGCAACAGCACACAGTTGAGATAAACTAATTTCCCTAGAAAACTAAACTTAAAACTTATCTGTATTTTTAAAAGTGATTTGTGTCATGTGCCCTTAAAACATGGGTGGTAGTCCTTGAGTTCATACCCATCCAACCATTTTCCAAAAAATCTATGTGAAAAGTTATTGGAGGGTGAAGGAGCATCTTGTGAGTGGCACAAAAAAACCAAAACAAACAAAAAGACCCCAAACCACCAAACACTCACCCTCCAGAAAAAAAAATCCCACAGAAACAAAAAAACAAATCACCTTACAATGTGAAAATCAATACTGAATGAAGAAAGAACATTTTCTTCCATGATTACAGTTGTGTATTAAAAACTATGTTAGCTTAGACTGTGTACCATACACATGTGATGCAAAGCCACTTCTGTTCTTATATAGAATAAATAGAATTCTAGGCAGAGAATGTTAAAGGAAATGTAAAAAAAAAATAGACTTGGGTGGACAGCTGAAATGCTGTGCAAGGATTTCAACTGAAGTCAAGCCAGAGCAGGCTGTCAAAGGGAGTAGAATTAAAAGGAAAGGAAAGAAAGGCAGGCTGAAACCTTTACTGTATGGCTAAAAACTGCAGAACAAGCTCCAATAGACAGTCACAGCATATAAAAAGAGGCTAAAGGTTAAATTGCACCTGTCTATGACAAGTTGATAAATTGAGAACATTTATTTGTATGTGTTATCAAAAGATGGGTTTTACCTGCAGCAGTGCTCCTCCAGTGTGTGGCATAGATTGACCCAAAGGTTACCATCTGCAGGACTACGTGACTCTTACACCTTAAAGCTTAGTCAAGAATGAGTTCTGATAGAGTAGGACCATCGTGGTGTTTCTTCATATATTAAGACAAAATAATTTCAATAATTGTCATTAAGATACAGTATTTATGAAAATTGCATGAAAAAGATCATACCGTTTTAATTGATGTAATGCATAGTATTTTCAGTAATTATATTAAATCAAGTTGCTTTTTTGTTGTATCTTTTGTTTCTTTTTTGTTTTGTTTTTAAAAACACCCTCTACACACTTTTGTACTAGTTCCTTTTCAGGTTTGATTCTTATTTCACTGTCCAACAGTGAGATCATACAGAAAGATCTTTTTAAAAGAAAGACTTTAAAGGAGACCTAGTGTAAGAGCAGTCTTAATTTTTAGGGTTTTTTTTTCTTTAAGACTTTTATTCAAGGCACATAATCTGAGCAGAACTTCGTGGAGTGAATAATATTTGAGATGCGTAACTACGTTGGGTGTGGCAGGGTGAGAAACCTGAACCTGGATGGTTTTTCTATTCCACAGTGTAAGCCCTGCATAAAGAAGTTTAGCATCTGGTTCTTGTTAGAGCTTGCCTAAATACTTCCCATGTCCTGGCAATGGCACCAAACAGTTGTTTGTGCCCAGCTTGAGCTATGGTGTGGAAACTGTTCAGGCAGCCATGCTCTTACTTCTGTGGCTCCTGAATTAAACCAGAGGAGAGCAGGGCTTCTGAGCAGGCTCAAGTTCCCCCTGCACTTGTAGACAGCAAGCTTGTGCTCCAGCCACTGACACCTCAAATGTGGGTAGGCCACAGGCTACACTCTTTGACTTCATGCTGGAACATTGAAGGGGCACTTGCACAGCTGGATGCCTACTAGGAGGCAAGCTAACAGGTCTGGCATTCACTGGAGGGCAGTGCCTGCTGCATTATATGCTCATGCTTGACTGTCTCCTAACTTGGATACAATGTCATCAGGGGACTTCCTGGACAGGGTCTTGGACTTGTGCCTGAGTCCAGCAAAGTTTAAATAGTCTTCGTGGTGGTGTTTTGGGGGTATTTTTATGTTCTACTCTAAATCTGTCTAGGTCTTTGCATGACTTATATTACTGTACCTAATTGTGGCCTAGGGTTTGTGCATTGAGGTAATGTGTCTACCAAATTACAGTAAATGTAAAACTACTCATTTCACTCTTGTGCCTGTATGAATTTCCATACTGTAGCTTCTTCTATTTGTCCATAGCAAAACAAAGCGTTATTCCATAGGGAAGGATAAGAAGAAATTCTTAAAACTAAAAATAAAGTATTAGATAAAGGTCTAATGACAGTTCTGCTCTGGACAGTGAGGGTATACAGTTGTGTTAATGAGTGACAACAAAGAAGTAGTTGAAATCAACTATATTTAAATTCCTGCATATATTTAAACTCTATATTTAAAACTCTGCACATCCCACCATGATCAAAATATAGTCTTTCACCAATTCCATCAACAACAAATGTGACATGGTTGAATTTTAAGTTTTTTCTTTCTTCTTTGTTCAGGTAAAACCTCTCTGACCACAGGTTATAAATAGTTAGTTAACCCTGACCTTCATTGGTGTGCACGCTCTTTTTGTGGTGGTAAAGCTTGCAGCATTTAATTCAGATCAGTACCCCCAGCTCCATAGCTGAGATCTTGAATGGAATGAGGGAGCTTTCAGTAACAGTCTTCCATGTGAAGATTTCCTAGATGATCCTTCTGGTGAGATGAGGGTTGCTACCAAATACCAGTTCTGTCGACTTTAAAAATGAATGACTACATCTTGACAATCTCTCTAATTTTGGATGGAGAACAAAGTAAAATCATGAAACCACCACCACAGAAGCCTTTACTGAATCTCTCTCTTTTTCCTTCATCTTCTGCAATATTGAACTGCTTTTTAAAGACAGAAACATGCAGGAAATAGAGACAGTAAAACGTAGGAGGAATATCAAATACTTTTAACTGGGAAGTGCTCTACATAGGCATTGACTGTTTTCTTAGCTATTCCCAGACACATTCTGATACTCGTCCTGAAATATTACATCATTCAGGTGTCCCCCTTTGAGTGAGAACAGAACTAATTCTGTTAGTGATTTTACTTTTCAGCTCAGTTCTTCTAACTAACTGCACTGTCTGAAGGTAGCAGCCTGTTCTCACAGACAGTGTCTGCTGCTGGCAGTGAGAACACCCCGTGTTTAGAGTTACTACCAAGGGTTGGTCTGCAGACCAAGGCCACTGCTGGATCTAGTGTACCATGTTGTGGGGTGCAGAAAGTAAAAGCCCGTACCTGCAGGGAGGAGCTGACAGGACAGGTGACCCCAAATTGGCCAACGAGGGATTCCAGCCCATATACGTCATAGTCTGTACAGAGTGGAGGGATCATGAGGGTCTCATGCCCTCTCTTTGCCCTCTTGGCCTGCTTTACCATCTTGGCTTGGCTTGGGTCCTCTTTTGGTTCCTTCCTCAGAGCATCTGAGGAGGTCTCTGTCCATTCTGCCTTCAATCCCAATCGGTGTGTTCTTGAATCTGGTACCAGAATCCAGCTCCTGAACACAGCTCCCATCTGCTGCTGGGTCCAGTCTGAGACTCTCCCAGTGCCTGCTCCACAGCATCAGTGGTGATGGTGTTGTAATTACCATCAGGGGGGTTGGGTTTAATACTGGTTTTGTATCTATTTGTATTTATTCCATTTTTTTTATTATTATTTTCATTAAAGCTGTTCTAGTTTCCTTTTCTAATCGATAAGTCTCTTTCCCTTATTCCCTTTCTCTTCCCCTCTGGGGAGGGAAGAGGGTTAACAGAGAACATCTGTTACAGGTCTAAGGGTCTGCCCTGACCCTAAACCATGACATCAGGACATAGGTGCTCCCAGAAGTGAAAGGCCTCTGAGGAGAAACACATAATACTTGAGTCTAACAATTAAGAGCACTTTTAAAGTGCACCAGTAATGATCTGTGGTCTCTCCTTCTGTGATAGTAGCTTTACCTTATGAAATAGGAATTGGATTAATCTTCTCTTACTTCATCTGCCTCTGATGTAGTTTAAGCTTGCTGTCCAGCGTGATTCAGCCCACCCATCTGATATCTGTTTAAGATATGATAGTGCCATCCCTGTCCACTGACAAGAAAACAAGCATACAAAACCATTACAAACTAACTAACCCAGCTTTGTGTAGTCTTAGGTGAAGTGTGCTTCATTGCTGCTCTCTAACAGTATGAAGAAGAAAATTCAAACTGATTCATACTAATCTAAACTGTAATACAATGGAGAACTGGAGTCTGGCTTTCAAAATGTTTGTATTCCTACCACTGCAGGTTTAGTGTGGGAACTCAGCGTCTCTGAAAACTGGATTCTATGTACCTAGTAAATTATGCAGATTTAAGCAATAGCCAAAATTATATAGAAACAGTAATATCCAAACCAATATATGAATCTCTTTGTTACAGTATGATCAGCAAGCTTATTTGAAGTGATGCCTGGTAGTCACACATGTCTTTTTAACTGTCTTACACGCTCTGGTTGCTATGAACTTGAAGGCTCTTTTAAAGTGCTTTTCCTGTAGCATGCTAGAGAACGAGGGGGGGGGGGGGGGGGAGGGGGGGGGGGGAGACTGACTTCTTAAGAACTTGCTTTCCATGAGATTTTCTGTCTGCACCTATTGTATTGCCCATCTCAAAATCAATTTATTCAGTCATCCTCATAATTGACATATTTAAAGAGAGAAAGGAATGGAAGAATAATTACAAGTTAGTCATATTACAAAATGAATAATTTATATGTTCAATTGTTAAATATTTATTTTATTAAATGGAGCATACAAAATAGCAGCGAGTTTCTTTTCTGACCAGAAGATTATTCCTGTGGTTTTGACTCCTTGGAGCTTTACAGATTTGGCTTTTTTAGTCTGAGTGAAAGCTGAAAGAGTCTAATCAGTGTCTCTACAGAGCTCTGACTTGGAGCTGTTGGCAGCATCCCAGAATATTTCAGCCTCTGCTGAACAAAACATTACACCTACCCGTATGGCTCATTTGGAATATGACCCACAAGCATGACTGGAGGAGCAGTCAGCTGCACTTGTGAAGGGTGAATAGTCTGTTATGAAGGAAACCATCTGAAGTATATCTGGGGTGTCCAACCTGATCAAGTTTTAAGGAAGTGTTTTTGCCTGCTTTCTCTTTTAGATATTATACATTATAGGAAGATAATGAAACCTGAATTATGTGCTAGTTAAGGGATTGCTTTAACACTCCATGTCAAGTCCTGTCCTCATGTCTGGGTGTGTTGTTTTGAATTTGTGAGTCTTGGGAGCTGCTTGTATGTTCATCTTACAAAGGAGTTTATCTTTTAGACTTATATTGCTCATGTATAGAAAGAGGTGCGAATTAAATTGGCGCAGATGTTAAAAATGAAGGAGTTTCTGAAGAACATCTTGTCAAAACAAATAGTCATCTAAGTTCAGTGGTATATCAAACTTATTTTGAAATCAAACCATTCCAGGCAATACCCAACACAATACAATTTTTTGCCAGTCTCAATTTAATCCTTGTTTTGTCCCTGTAGATGTCCTCTCAGGTGTTAAAGACCATGGCATAAGGAACATGCAGGAAATGCAAAACCTGGATTTCATACAAATGTTGTCGCCAGTGGAAGATCTAACTAGACATTGATGCAGTCAACTTAAGGTCAGGTGACATACTGGCCATATGTAGGTTCATGAGACCTGATGGCATGCACCCACAAGTGCTGATGGCACTACGAGGCTACTCGATAATCCTTGAACAATTGTGGCAAACAGGAAAAGTGCCTGAGGAGTGGCAGGAAGCAAGTGCCACTCTTTCTTCAGAAAAGGCAAGAAGGAGGACCTAGGGGCCTGCAGGCTGGTCAGCGTGAAGAACATTTCAGCATGTGAAGGACAAGAAGGTGACTGGGATCAGTCAGCAGGGAGTCACCAAGTGGAAATCATGCTTAACTAGACCAGTAACATTCTGTGATTAAATGACTGGCCAGACAGATGAGTGCTGAATGTGGTCTAGCTTTATCAGTAAGGTGTTCAATGCTATGTCCCATAAAATCCTCACAGAGAAGCTGTGGAAATACGGGCTGGATGAGGACACAGTGAGATGGATTGAAAACTGGCTGAATGGCTGAGCTGAGCATGGTAATCAGGGGTAGGGAGTCTAGTGGGAGGTGTGTACTATATATACACCCGTATGTGGTGTGTACACTAGCAGGGTAACCTAGGGCTCACTGCTAGGCCCAGTCCTGTTTGACCTCTTTATTAATGATCTAGATGACAGGGCAATGTGTACCCTGATGACACAAAACTGGGAGGAGTGGCTGATAGGCCAGAAAGCCATCTGTAGGGACCTCAGCAGACTGGAGAAATGAACCAACAAGAACTTCATGTGAAGTTCAAGAAATGCAAAGTCCTGCACCTGGAGAGGAATAACTCCATGTACCACCATGTGCCAGGGACTGACCAGCTGGAAAGCAACTTTGCAGAAAGGGACCTGAAGGACAAGTTGAACATAAGCCATCTCATAAAAAAGAGAGGCAACAGTATTCAGAGCTGCATTAGGAAAAGTTCTGCCAGCAGGGGGAGGGAAGTGATCCATCCCTTGTGCATCACTAGTGAGACATATTGGAAGTGCTGTGTACAGTCTGGACTTTTCCAGTAGAAGAGAGACCTGGACTTACTGGAGAAAGTCCAGTGAAAGGCTATGAAGGTAATTATGGAACTGGAGCATCTCTCCTATGAGGAAACCTGGGACTGTTTAGCCTGGAGCAGAGAAGGCTCAGGGGCATCTTATCCATATACATAAATACCTGAAGGATGAGTGCAAAGAGGACAGAGCCAAGCTCTTTTCAGTGGTTCTCAGTGACAGGATCAGAACCAGTGGACACAAACAGAAACATGGGAGGCTTGGCCTGAACATCAGGAAACACATTTACTATGAGTGTGACCAGGCACTTGCACAGGTTGCCCTGAAATGTTGTGGAATCTCCATTCTTGGGAATATTCAAAAGCCATCTGGACGTGGTCCCACATAACCTTGCTCTGTGACCCTGCCTGAGCAGGGGGAGGGACCAGATGACTTACTTGGTCCTTGAGAACTTGGCCCTGATACCCTTTCTGGGGCAGAGGTGAATTTGTAGTAGGAGGGACACATGGTACAAAATTGTGATAGAGTAATGAAAGATATCCATTTAAATGTTTTAAGAAGGCATCAATTCACATTTTATTGAAGCTTATGTATGGCCAGAACAAAAAAAAATCAAACAAAGTGCGTGCTTTAGTATATCTGTGAGTGGTAAATCTACATAGATACTGTACATAGAGCTAACAGCAAGTTCAGCTATGTGTAAGGAAAAGAAAATTGTCAGGAGCGCGGTCTCAAGAATTTTACATATTAAGCCCCTGAAAGCAGGTACTGGGGGGTGTGTTCCATGTGGAGGCTGCATAAAAATCTCAGAGGTTAATAAACTTGCTTTCAATTTTCAATATTTGAGGTTGTTCAGGTAAAAAGTAAGTCTGCAGGTTTGGGATAGCCTTTTGTGGAGCTTTTGTGGAGTTATTGTGCAAATTTAAAGGCTGAGAAGTCATGAAATAGTAATAGCAAGGTCACAAGCAGCTTAATCAGGAATTTAATAGCAAACTCTATACTATTTCTGTGGGATGACTCTACCATCTCTGCCCATGGAGTTGTCATTTCCAAAGTGATTCCCAGTGGTGTTCGTATATGGGACAGACCAGTGATTGAGGCTGTCTGTGACATACTCCAAATATGGATCCACACATCTGGAAAGTTTCTGCCTCAGCTCAATTTGTTCTATATTTAGATAAACTTGAAATGCAACATGGAAACCTTCTTAACTTTCCAAAACCTTTTTGTTACGCTTGATTTACCATTTCGCACATGCATGTAATTCTACTGAGAAGAGCTCAGGGAGGATTTTTCATACATCTCTTAGAAACTAAAGACTAGTATTTTCACTCTAAAATGCTCTTCTGGGGAAAGAATAGTGGATACCTGACAGTTTGAAGTGCTTATGGGCCTCAGACAGCCCGGGGCCACCCATGGTCATTCTGGATTTCACACTTCCTTCAGCCACACATTGACCAGAAGTTTCTCAACTCCCACTGTTGGCTACCATCAGCTAAAAAGTGACACCTGAACTCCTGTGCTGTCACCTTCTCTCCTCCACCTGTTTTTAATACTGAAATTTGTGAAAAAATAAAGATAAAAAAGATCTAGAAAATTACGTAAACTTGAAATATTCTCATTTAATGAAGTGGTGACTCTTTTCTGCCTTTTTTTTCTTGGTTGCTTTTCCTTATTCTCTGTCCTGTGTATATTTTATCTTTTCATTATCTGGTGCTTATTGTTCTAATTTGTTTTCCTCCCAGCAAATATGCAGGCTTTGTTCTGTCTGCCTCTGCTTTCAGGAAGGCTGGGACGCTGTCTCATTCCTTGTTGCCTTCATTCAGGAAAGACTTCCAGGCTTGGGATTTAGGCCAAAATCCTTTCCCTCTTTGCCACTGACTGAGTTTGGGAGGCCTCCTAGATGTGGGATGTTCAGCTGGCAATGTTGTGGTTGACATGTGGTTTCAATATGATGAGCTTGTTTTTCAGAACTTGCTTTTCTACTGCAAGTACGCCAAGAAGCTCAGGGGTGAAAGGGGCTCCCAGGAGAGCTTGAGGGATGCCAGAGTGAGGTGTGCATGTGGTGTGAAAAATATAGGCAACCTCATTTCCCTCCCCCCCACCCCCTGTGTAATTCTGGCCCAAGTCCATCTCTCTGTTACATCAAGAGAAGTCTCAGAAGACTCCTTGTGTCTGATTTAATGTATCACTTGGATGGAGCAGCATTCTAAAGCACCAGTGTGCCAGCCTGGCTAAGTTTAGATAGGGTTTTGGTCATCCTGTCATAGGCCATGTTTGTGGATAAAATGTCGCATGTTTGCCACTTCTTTGCTTGCTGAAACATAATGACAAAGATGTTCCTCAAATGCAGCAACTAAAGTATGCGTGCAAGCTCAGGTTTTTTTAACTAATGCATCTGTGTTTGTTGATGTCTTTTCTTTTTACATTTCAGATCAAGATAGAGAAAGAGCTTAGCAGCCTCTACAAGAGAATGTTTGAACCTCTGCATGTGCCTCCAGAGCTCTTCCAAAAACTGACTGGACAATTCTGCAACATTCAGACTTTAAAGACAGGTCAAGCTTATGCTGCAGAAGATAAAACATCAGTTGATGATAGGCTAAGCATCCTGCTGAAGGGGAAGTAGGTTCTATAAAGCTTAGGGACAGTCTTACGCTTTGTGTGATGGTTGAATAGATTAAAAGGTTCTTGAGGTTTTTGTTACTTTTTCAAATGTTATTGTTTGTAGCATATTATGGTCTATAATTGAATAGTCTGTTGATATAGACTATTTTGTGTCACTGTTTTCAAATGATAGTGATGTCTCTTATTGCGAGCGTATTATGTCCCCACTTGTGTGTGCAGCTGTGTGGATTTTAGTGGGAATTATATTTGTATAACAGCAAAGGCAGTATCTTAGAGAACAAGATAGATATTTGTCAGAGTGTTACATACCTGAGTCATCTTCTCAGGGTACTCTCAGGTTTTAAGGTTGAAAGTTATTATGCATGAGAGAAGGAAAAAATACCCCTCCACTAAACTTTACAACAACAGGCCTATTGGGCTTGAGTCATTGCACATGTATGTGCAAGCAGAGAGGGGCAGCTGCACTGCCCAGAGGCTGATGGGACCCAGGTGACAAAGGGTAAAATATATGCCCATGGCCAGGCTGTAATCTTGAAGCTTTTGCTAAGTTCTGGGCAATATTTTAACCAGTTTCTGTTGATAACAACAGTGATGACAGGATTCATTGATTTTCTTTGATGTCATTAGCTGCAAAGCTAGTTATCTAAAGGAAGCCTGGTTCTGGTCTGGCTGTATAGCATAACCCTGCAGACCTTTCTCATTTTGAATAGCAATGTTTCGAGGATACACACCACATTCAGCAATTCCAGTTGGCTTGCAGCCTGTTCTGCTTGGAATAGACAGAAAACTGGGTAACTCTGGGAATGAAGTTCCAGAAAATGAGCATATTGTTGCCCCTACTGCTTTATCATTATCAATAATTATATTCAAATTTAGATTAAATTAGTCAACCTTTGACTTTAAAGTGTTTCATGCATTTCTATTTCCAGAATGAAGGTGTCTTATCGAGGGCATTTTCTGCACAATATTTATCCCTGTGCCTTTATAGATTCTCCTGAATTTCGATCAACGCAGATGAACCGGGGTGAAAAATTCCAGGTAGGCTTTGGTTTAAATGTCACTGGGTATGAGCTGATGAGATCATTTGAAAAACAGAAAATCAACAGTAAACTATTTGACTTGCATAATTTTTCCAGCTTTCTAGTACTGGTGTTTGATGATGGACCATATCAAGAATAACTTTTAAAACAAAATGCTGCACAGTATTATGATGGTGTTCACCAAGCAAATAATTTAGGAGATAGCTTTACTGGAAAAAGAGATGATGTGAGCAGTCTCATCATTGGTTCAAAAAGAGAAAAGGATAAATGATTATTGTAACATTTGATGTTACTAAATTGAAAGACTAAAAATGTAGGCACTGGTAGTTTTAAATTGGTGTTTATCTAAATGTATTAATGCTTCTGTCATTTTGAAAGCTGTTAAAGCAACATAAACTGAAAGAGATCACAGTGTGAATAAAAATATTAGTGTGGGGAACAATAAGGGTGTATGTCTCTAGCAGTGTAGTTACACTACTGCATTAAAGAATGTATTATACTATAGCTTGTGGAGAAGAAAAGTACTTGAAGAAGGGTACTTCTCCCGTAGTACTGAAATAGTTATTTTGCTACCTCTTATTTGGTGTTCTGTAGCTGGGTATCACAGAATCACAGAATGTTAGGGGTTGGAAGGGATCTCCGAAGATCATCAAGTCCAAACCCCTGACAGAGCAGGACCAAAACTAGGGCAGATCACTCAAAAATGCATCCAGACAGGTCTTGAAAGTCTCCAGAGAAGGAGACTCCACAGCCTCTCTGGGGAGTCTGTTCCAATGCTCTGTAACCCTTACAGTAAAGAATTTCTTCCTCATGTTGAGGTGGAACTTCCTGTGCTCGAGCTTGAGTATGTGTAATAATGACTGGACATCCACACTGATACCCTGGCAGAAGGGGAGCAAGGGAGAGCAATATAAACTCTAAAATCAGTGATTGATGTCATATGTTCCAGTCAACTGCTAGGCTTAATGCCAAGGAGAGAGGGTTGTCCAGATGTATTAATTCCGTAGCAGCGAGGCACCCTGCAGCACGGCTGCCCTCTTGGCACAGTCCATTTCTCTCATAAGCGACTGGTTACGAATTGGTGCTGCTGAAGGGGAAGGGCTCATGCCTCAACTTCTACCTACCTTAAAAGTTACTGTAATCTGGTAGTGGTGTACATCCTTTGCTCGTGAGTTCTGCTTGTTACTGACATACTGTCAAGGTTTAGGGTCAGGGCAACCAGGACACATATAAACACTCTCAGCATTGCCATTGCAAGAGGATGCAGATTCAATCTTAAGGACCCCATCTGCTGGCAATGCTGCCAAATTGTTTCTCAGCCTGTGTGCTTATATTGGAGACTGTGAAGCTAAAATCCATGGATATGTGACAGTTTCACATTATTTCTTTGAATTTATATATTTTTTAATTTCTCAGGAGATAATGTTAGCTTGCAATCACAGAGAGCAATCAATTTCTTTGTATATGATTGACTTTCCCTTGCAAAACATGCCATTGGGTATCGCTGAGCGGTGCAGGTTTGGGTGTGCCATTGCCCTCTGACAGCACAGGGGGACAATCCTGGCAGGTCCAGGCTCCCCGGAGAGGATGCAAGCTCCTCAGTAACTAAAATTATCAGTAATTGAGCGAAAGGAGCCTTGGCTCAACTGCTAGAAAGTGGTACTTGTGGGATCAGCAGGCTGACCGTGAAGAAAGATGAAATTATATTTTTTTTTACATCACTTAACACCTCTTTAATGGAGACCTTTGGATTATACCAGTTGTTCCTGTTTGGTGACATCAACCTAAAATAAAACTGAGCAACACGTCATCTATTGGGATGCAAGTATCATCACCACTGTAGGACTCACTTCACGTGTAAATCTCCTCTGACATAAATACTTCTTCAGTTTGGGAAGTTATGAGAGATTTTCACCTATTATCTCACCCCAGGGTTTGTGAAAAATAAACTGTCCATGCTTACCAGTTAAAAATACAGTGTTTTACATTTGTAAATACCATGTTCTAAGGGACACCAAAAAGTTTTGTGGCTTTAAGGATTATTTTAACTAGAGACACAAATAAAATGTTATCACTTATTTTAAAGCAAAAGAGAAGTGCTAATTCTGAGCGTCTATTTTCTTAGGTCACAATTATCGCAGATGATAACTGCAAGTTCCTGTGCTGGTCCAGAGAAAGGCTGACTTATTTTCTGGAATCTGAGCCATTTCTTTATGAGATTTTTAAGTATCTTATTGGCAAAGATATTACAAATAAACTCTATTCACTGAATGACCCGACCTTAAATGACAAGGTAAGCAACAGAAGTTTCATTTGGGAATTTTCTTCTCCATGCAAATGTATTGTGACTCCAACTTAAAACCATCTTAAAGCACTGTTTTGTTTTTTTTTAACCTGCTGCAATCAGCTGCTGAATTCACACTCATTGCCTTTTAGCACCAGTGTATGAGTCAGTGCAATGCTATTGTCAGAAGTGATGTTGGTTAAAGTTAGTAGGGTAATGTGCAAGAAAGATAAATAACTGAGGTTTAGAACTGATGGCCTAGCACGAGTATTTCTATCCAATTAGTAGACATGATGTCTGAGAGCTAAAAAGGTGCTTCTCCCTGGATATCCTTTCTCATTAACAAAAGGGTGCCTTTGGACAAAGAAGCTTCAGGGGTTTTTGCTTAAATAGATAAATATTCAGTGCTCTTAATATAATTTACTCTTCTTTGCATGTAAGAAGGAGTGTGCTTTAGGTGTCATGGTAAGTGGTCTGGGTGTAGTCATGGGTATATTGATTATTTTGTTTTACTTTCATTTTGTCTCCTTAGTTACATGGCTTTTCAAGATCTGGACAGTAACTCGGCTGCTGGTGTGGTTTTGGGATTTTTTTTAATTATTTATATAGTGGCTGTAGGATTCTCATACATAATTTATTTGAAGAACTTTCACCATCGTTTATGAAAAGCTTTATGATTTTATAATACAGTATTTTTGTATTCTGTCTGTATTTATTTAACTCAAACTATCTCAGAGCAAAAATTCTTCTTATCAGATTGCCCATAAATATCTCACATATAAATTGTTACTTAGGCAAAGTTGTGATTTTACTAGAAGATAATCCAAAAGCAATGACTGCTGCTGCTACTATGCAACAGACTTCAAAAGGTTTAACTTGTAATGTCTTTATGGCTAATTAGATGTAAGTTTTCTTAATTTTGTACTGGCTGTAGAAAGAGAGAAAAAGAATTCCTGGGGAAACAATTTGACAGCAATAAAGTACTGCTTACTCTGCCTTCTGGTCAGTGAATTGAGGATTACACTGTCTTGCAATCAGATCCTCAAAACTGTTTTGGATCACTGTTTTCATCTCGCTAATGCAGTAAGATGAAAATGATCTAGCATGAGTGTACCGTCTATAAAATACAGCTTAGAAAGTGTGGTTAAAGCTTCTTTCTTCTTCTTCTTTTTTTTTTTTTTTTTTAATATAAAAAAGAATTACCAAGGAATGTTCTGTATTAAACCCCACATCTACATAAACAGTAAATCATTCCTGGAGTATGGCATCTGAAAGGAACATGTAGCAACGTGATCCTCCTGGCTCTCCTAGGAGACTGCTATTCTCCACACTCCTCCTCACCTTGCCTTTTTTTTTTTTTTTTTTCCTCCCTTCTTTTTTTACTCTTTCTTCTTTTTTTCTGTTTTCCTTTTGCTTTTTTCTCTCTTCTATATTTTACTTTCCTCTTTTCTTTCTGCTTTTCCTTCCCTCATTTTATTTTTTCGCACGTGGATGACAGCACTAGGATGTCATGCCTAGAGTATACAAAGTCATCTGCAACAAACTTGTGCTGCTACTTCTGTCATTGTAGAGCTTCAGCAGTAGCATAAATGTTTTTTGAATTGGAAGTATAATGAAGTACTTGTTGTAGTTGTGTTTTTTTAAGTGAAAGGTCTTTATCATATGTTCAAAGTGTTAAAAAACCCACCAAACTTTCCCTTTTCTTTGTCTTAACCACTTTAACCTCAGTTTGTACCAAGTCTTTACTCTTAGTGACAATAATCACATTAATTTTAAGATTATTTTAACTGTTTTATCACAGTAACTTTTGAAAATGTATGTTATAAAAATTGAGAGTAAGCATCTGGGGAATCTGTGGTACCTTTTTCAAAAGAAAATCCTGTTGCAGAAGCCCTTCCTACATAACGCAGGACAAGAGCTGCCAGGTCAGTTCTTCATTTCCCTGCTGCCAGCACTGTATGCACATGTCACTGCTCACAGACTTCATTGTCAAGTACACATATTACTGGTGTCTTTAATGCTTTTTAACTGGTGACAGTCTCCACAAAAATTTTTGTAGTTAACTTCTGTACACAGGGGACGTACAAGAGAACAACTAAACCAAATTCAGTATCGATTATACATAATTCAGATGGTAGTAAGAAGATAAGAATATCAATTCATTTTATGTTGGAAAACAGAAAAGTATCCATTTATTTGTAAGGAACCTTGTGACTGTCTCCTACCTAAGATTTTTCAGTGCTGTTTGGAAAACAGTCATTCCTCTCTGCATGAAACAGGATGCTAATTCCTGATTTTTAGAGGGCAGCGGAGTTATCCATTATGCTTTTGTCATTGATTACTACCTTTCACACACACCTAAAATAACATTTTGCCTTGCAGTAATACTTAACAAGGTACAATGTATGATTTCATATAAGTATTATAGTACAGAAGTTTCTTAGGAAGATTACTCAAAGCAAATGGAAGCTCCTAAAGCCATTTGACCGTCAGAGGATAATGTTCATGTGATGTAATTAATCGTGTCTTCTGTAAAATCAAGGACCAAATGATCATCTACTAGGAAGAAATGACATTTGCTGTTTTCTAACGTGGTGGAATGAAAAGGCAGGGAAGCAAACAAGTTTCTGTTACGAGATGAATTGCTAAACTCTCTATATAGCATGCTGTCTTCTTTAGAAAGGAGGACCAGGCTCCTTATAAGCAGTATTTAACTGCAGAGCATCATACCTGAATAAGGAATTACCAAATAATAAAAAATCAACCTTTCTGAAGGAAAAAATGTGAAAAGTCCAGTGCAAAACAGAATTAAAACTGAATAATTGATCTGAGGTTTCATTCTTGTCAATGTTCCAGTTCCAGTATATATTACAGTCATCTTCTATTCTCATTTAAATCAATTTATGCTGCATAGAATCTTTTGCTGTAGCCAGTTTTTTGATTCATGAATAGTCGTAGCTGAGACCAGAGCATCCACTTCAGAGGAAATAGTGATTTTTCCATTTTTATTATAATTTACTTGATACCTTTTTTTAAATAGTAATTATTTACTTTTGTTTTTAGGCTTCCAAAAAGGTTGATCGACAGCCTAGTCTTTGCTCACAGCTCTCTGTGATGCAGATGAGAAACAGTATGGCCAGTACCAGTGACAGTGAGGATGGCTTGCAGATGTTTCTTCGGGGGACTTCCTCTGCATCTTCTCTTCGTGAGTGCTCAAAATAGTTTATGCTACATCTGAATGCCTCGTGGTTGATAAGAGATGGTTGCAGAGGTCCTGTTGTCTTCAATGGGAGCAGACTAGCTTTTTGGATGCTGCTGTACATGAGCTAAGGAGAGGGACCTAACTGTAGGGAATTCATAAGATGCATAAGGCTTTTTATGCTAACTGAAGCTGCCTCATGTAGATACTGGCAAAACCCCAGCATGTATTGTAATAATTTTTGGCATATGTGAATATGTAGTCATAATATGGAATGTTTATAGAAGTGGGGCAAAACTGCGAATGCATAATGCCTGTCACAGTAGTATCTCCTTTGGTCTGTGACAGGTGCTTGCAGAAGTAAAAACCCAGACAAAGCATTTCCCCTTAGCGACATGGTGTTTTGCATTTCCTCCTGAGATAGTTTGTATTGGCAGGGTCTGGAGAAATGTGGTGTACAACCAATATTCTGATGCCATCTGGAAAGTCTCCAAATATCCCGTCAGGCTCTCCTCTCCTGTGCTTTGTGTGACTGGAGTAGTAGAGAACAGATGAAGTGAGGCAAGAAACCATGTTTGACCTTTCTGCTTCTACTCTGGGAATTTAACCCTTTATAGAAACCTTCTAAACAATTCTTTCTAGGCTTTTGCTATTTTTCATTTTTACTTCCCCTGAATCTAAACTTCACCAGTAACCTGAACTCTGAAAGCAGCTTTTGAACAAAAAAACCTAGAAGACACACAATTTTCTCATTTGGCATAAGCTGTTAGTTTAATGGAATTTAAAAGGATCAAACAGGATTATTTATTTTTATTCGGGAAATTCTGTACTTTAGTAATTAGAATTCAAATATATGAGGAAAAACATTACTGCCAGTTATTTATTATGGTTAAACTAAAAGTATTTACACTTTCCTGTTTAATTATCTGTTCTCCATTGTGTTCCTCACAGTTCTCTTGCAGGAACTCCTTCAGAATTGGAGGGCCTATCTGTTTTCATTCCTTAACATTGCTATAGTCCGCTTGCCCAGACAGATGGAAGCAAAAGCCCTGCTGGTGTTTCACCCTACTAGAACCTCAAGGGTGACACCTGGGATAAAGTTCAATGAAATTTCCAGCATTGTTTTCTTTATTTCACAGCTGTTACCTGAAAGAACATTTATAATCACAGAACAACTGAGGTCGGAAGGAACCTCTGGAGATTGTCTAGTCCATCCCCATGTTCAAAGCAGAGTCAACTAGAGCAGGTTGCTCAGGGCCATGTCCAGTCAAGCTTTAAGTATTGCCAAGATGAAAGATTTTACAGCCTCTCTGGGCAACCTGTACCAGGGCCTTACCAACCTCATGGTGAAAAATATTTCTCTCATTGCAACTCATGACTGTTGTCCTTTGTTCTTTAGTGCATGCCTCCGAGAAGAGTCTGGCTCTGTCTTCTTTATACACTTCCATTATGTAGCCAAAGACAACAGTAAGATCCCCCGACAGCCTTCTGCTTCCACGGCTGAACACACCCAGTTCTTGCAGACTCTCCATGTATGTCATGTGCTCCAGCCCCATCCTGGCTGCTCTCCACTGTGCTTGCTCCAGTCTGTCCATGTCTTTCTTGTATGGGGAAGCCCAAAACTGGACACAGCTCTCTGGATCCTGTCTCACAAGTGCCATATAGAGGGGGTTAATCTCTGTCATTGGCCTGCTGGCTATGCTTTTGTTAATATGGCCCAATATATGCTGCTAATATGGTATAATATATGGATGGCCTTCTTCACTGCAGGGGCACTCTGGCTCAGACTCCATTTTGTGTCCACTAGGACCCCTGGGTCTGTGTCTGTAAAGCTGCATTCCAACAGGTTGTTGCCCAGGCTGTACTACTGTGTAAGTTTTTCATGTCCCATATGCAGGAATTTACCCTTGTTCAACTTCCTGTAGTTTCCATTTGTTCTCTTCTCTGGCCTCTGTCTGTCCATTTTGACTGGCCAACATATCCTCTGCCTATCAGCAGCTTCCCTCGCTATTTAGCTATTGTCTATGAATGTGGTGGGAGTGCTCTCCATTCTACCATCCAAGTCATTAATATATTGAACATTATAGGCCTTGGTATTGGCCCTTGAGGGACACTGCTGATAACCAGCTGCCAGATGGGTTTTGTACTGCTGTTCACTGCCCTGTAAATTTAGCAGTCCAGCAAATTTTTCACCCAAGCTGCAGTCCTTGTATCCAGCCCATTTCTCACCCATTTGGCTGGAAGGATTCTATGGCAGGCTGTGGAGGTCATGCTACAATCCAGGTAAACAACATCCACTATATTCCATTCATCTACAGAACCCATCATCACATCACAGAAGGCAATCAGTCTAATCAGGCAGGATCAGCCCATGATACATCCATGGTGGCTGTTCCCAGTCACCTTCCTGTCCTTCATGTGCTTGGACATGGCTTCCAGAAAGACAGATTCCATAATCTTCTTGGGGACTGAGGTTAGGCTCATTGGCCAATAGTTCCCTGGGTGGTCCTCCTTGCCCTTCTTGAAAACAGCCATGACACTGGCCTTCTCTTCCCTGACTGCCATGACGTTTCCAAGATGATAGAGATGGGTGTTATAATTGCATTAGCCAACACTCAGCACCCTTGGATGCAGACCATTTGATTCCACAGTCTTGTGTTTGCTTTGTTGACTTAAGTGGTTCCTAATTCAGTCTGGCTTTCTTATAAGTCAGGTATCACTCTCCCAGTCCCTACCACTAGGCTCAGGGACCTGTGAGGCCTCAGGACAAAACTTACCAGTAAGAACTGAAGCAAAAAAGATATTGAGAATCTCAGCCCTTTCCATGTTCACTGTGTCCTGTGCCCCACTGACCCATGGCCTCCCAGTTTCCCCGATCTTCCTTTTGTTGCCAGTGTATTTGTAGAAGCCCCTCTTGTCACCCTTCACTAGACTGAGGTCCAGCTGAGCTTTGGCTTTGGTAATTCCATCACTGCATGCTTGGGCCATATTTCTGTATTCCTCCCAAGCATCTCATCCCTGCTTTCACTTTGTGTCTCTGTGTATTTGAGCTCTGTCAGGGCTTTCCTGTTCATCTATGCCAGCCTTCTACCATGCTTGCTTAACTTTCTGCACACTGGAATGGACCGTCCTTGTGTTTTGAGGAAGTTGTCTTTGAAAATAAACCATCTGTCCATGAGTCCCTTTGCTCTTGCAGCCTATGCCCTATGGGTTCCCACTGAGTAGAACCGTGAGCAAGCCATAGTCCCGTCCTCAGGTCCAGGGTTGTAACTCTACTATTTTGTCTTACACCTCAGTATCTTAAACTTCACCAGCTCCTGGACACTGCAGCCAAGGCTGTCATCAGCTTTCAGCTCCCTGATGAGTTCTTCCTTGTTCATCAGTGACAGGTCCAGCAGAGAACCTTCCCTAGTTGGCTCATCGATCACTTTTGTGAAGAAATTCTGCTACGCTCTCTAAAAATCTTCTGGAGTGCTTGCTCCCAGCCCTGTTGCCTTTCCACCAGATACTGGGGTGGTTAAAGTTCCCAAAGGCCTGCGATCGTGAAGCTCATCCAGTTGTCTAAAGAAGCTTTCCACCTACTTGCTCTTCTTGATCAGGCAGCCTGTAGCAGATACCTGCCATGAAGTCTCCTGTGTTGGTCTATTCTCTGACCTGTACCTGTAAACTCTTGACTGGCTTTTCACCTGTTTCACGACAAAGCTCCATGAAATTGAAGCCACTTCTTTGCAATAAGAGACTTTGGACAAATTTGCATACTTGGAAGCCTGGAAGAAATTATAAAACTGTATTTATGCAATTAGCAAGAATTAAATTCTCATTCAGGCGTAACACCAGTATTCCAGCTTTGGGGAGAAAGTAATCTAAATGCATGACATGTTCAGTTGTAATTACATTAACCGCTGAGGTCCATCCATGCTTAGCACATTCTTCTACATACACGTTTCTCTGTTGTACTTTTCCTTGGTTTGTGTACTATATTTTCTAGTGCGTGGGGTGCACTTTCCCCCAAAGAGGGGTTTAAATGTCTCTTCTGTTCCGAAATTGCTTAGTCCAACAGTGGTTGGTGTAGTTGATACTGCCACTGCCAACACCCCACTGGCAACAGGAGGTGTTGCAGCAGCCTCTTGAGTCCAATACTTCCCTTACTTTTAGGGAGGCAGAGGCGTTACCCATACATCAGTGTACCATATACCTTGGGAAATACTGTCACTTACTTCTTCCTTGCATTTTGATTGGTGCAAAATTTCTGACTCCTGTAAAAAGTTGATAAAAATGCTTAATGAAAGGTTATTTATCTCACTAAATGATAATGCTTTGATCTTTCTTTTTGCCAAGATATCTTGTTAGTTATTGCTGGGTACTGTCATTGCCAGCGATGGGTTTGCTACCAAGGTGAGCTCTTCTCGTATTCAATGTGGATTGTGGCCACGTATGCACTTTTTCCCAGGTCACAGGGAAAACAGAACAAAAAAGCTGCCATTTACCTTACCACTGCTGTGTTTTTAAAAACCTTCTCCTGGATGCTCTCAGTGCAGCAGTCAGTCTGTTTTTTGGTCTGTTTTTTAATATTCAGTATGAGGTACATGCTGAGGCTGAGTGTCCCAGTGCTGTTCCCCTGGATCCTCCTTCTGCAATCATACATTTGTTTATTTAAAAACAAACAAACATGCAAAAATCAAAAAAATCCCAGAAGATTTCTTGAGGAACATATGGAAATAACAAAACTTTATTATTATTATTTTTTTAATTAGAAGAAATGAATAAGAGAAACTTACCCACACAGGAGCTCTACAGGAGTACTGTCTTGTCATTGCCACGTGATCCATTGTTGTGTGGGCAAAAGCTTCCCATTGCAGACATGGTATCTGACTACTACAACACAAATACATTTTACTCTTGTAGTTCCCATATTTTTGAAAAATTGAGCATCTATATTTTTGTATAATCCAAGCTTTTATGCTTTTATATGTGCTACAGATAATAAGCTTTTACTCCTTTTCTCAAGAAATTGAAATAAAGCTTTTTTCAAGGTGTTTAGTTTATGAGAAGGTGAAAAATACTAATTAGTAGGTCCCAAATGATGATTACTAACAAAACTGGTTTTAATTCAATTAACTAAGAAACCCAACTAACTGTTTGCTTTTATATTAAGGAAATAACCAACAAGAGTTCTATAATGCTTACGGAGTGAGTCGTTTGCAGCATGATGTTTTCTGTTGATAACATCACATTAACTCAGCAATCATCCTCAAAAAGGTATTGAAGTGGGATTTATCTTGTGATACTTGTGCTTGACATCCATGATCCGTCTGTATGTAATTTGTTAGTAAATTAAATCGATGTCTCTCTTTTTCCAAAATTTGGAGTTAAACAGAAATAGTTCAACATGATCACAAGGATAGCTTCACCTGACTCGGAGTCCTTTAGAAAACATTTTGGTATTAGTTGCTGTTCAATAATTCTATTGCTTGATAGTCATTCACATACTTACTAGTGATACTGGCGCTTTTTCTATGCTGCTTGGTTTAGATGGGTCAAATTTGCTGGTCTATGAATCTGTATTTCCAAACTTCTAAGCTAAGCAGCAATGTAGAAAAGTTTTGTTACAGTAATGCTTTTGTTGGTATTATCTCGCTGTATGTGTTCCCTGTGTTATACCCAGATCATCATTAAAAGCAGGATTATGTTTCAGGTTAAAAGTCATTTTAATAGGCATTTAGGCTTAGGTCCTTGACAGAGTACAACGGAGTATGGAAGGCCTGGGTTGAGGATCAGTCTCAGTCTCTTAACATCTGTCCAACACTGGATCAAGTCATAAATAGACAAGGTTTTTGTATTTGGAGAAAATAGGGACATGTCTTTGAATGAAACATCTTGCCAGTATTAGACCAAATATTGGATCTTGTTCAACAGACTTATGGCTTCTTACTTCTGATTTCTGGAGAGAATCAAGCACTTTTAAACAAAAGAAAGCCAGTCTAAAAATGGTAATAAAATAGTAATTAAAAAGAAGTGCTTAGCAATTCCCATATTTAAAAATGTGTGTGAATAACCCTTTATCATGGTAGTTTTTGAATGTCAGAAGAAAGTACTAATACAATTTTAACACAAAAAGTTCTAAAAAGCTAATTCCAA
Source organism: Todiramphus chloris collaris (assembly GCA_025345505.1). NCBI lineage: Eukaryota > Metazoa > Chordata > Aves > Coraciiformes > Alcedinidae > Todiramphus > Todiramphus chloris. The sequence continues at coordinate 46,427,110 of JANVCC010000018.1, read as the reverse complement.
ATAGTGTTTGTGTGAATGTGCCTGAAAAATGCAATAATACCATAACCTGCTGGTCTTGCCTGTAGCTAGTAGTTAAGTTTTCTGTGTGTAACACATGCAGCACAAAGGGGTCATTTTACATAAACAGGCTTCCTTAGCAGAGCACTTTATATCTAAATACTTTTTTTATAGTAGTAAGAATAGCCCTGCAGTAACAGTTAGGTTATGGCTATCGGTAATTTTCTGAAGAAAATTTGGATTTGTAGGTTGTATACAGACTACCTGTCGGACAGGACAGGTACTGCTGCCTCTTGCTCTTCCCTTCTAAAATGGTATTGCAAAGATTTCCCTGGTTTTGATCATCCTATGTTGGCTGCTTACAACCTTGTACTGTTGTGGTAGTTTAACTCTAGAAGAGGGTACCGAGAGGAAAAAGATGTCTCAAGTGCAGATGCAATTTCAGAGTGAACAATGGGAAATAAATCTGTTTGGCTGATGTCAAAGGAGCTCTCTGGTTTAACCTTCATGCTGAAAATTTAGCTACAATAGAGGTAGTTGCAGTGGTAACTTGCACAAGAACTCCATTTAATGTCTTTGCAGCAACAGCTGTTGTGTGTGCTCCGCTCTGGCAAGCTTTGAGTCACTGCTTTTCTAAAAGACTGGCTTAGAGCAGTGAAGTCACTGTCAGTCAAAAGTTACACGGCCTTCACTTGTTAATCTTGTTTTCTCTGCTGTTATTTATGGGAGTATTATTTTTTTCCATAGGTTTTACATTATCATGCTTTTAAGGCAGTTAGGGCTGCAATCAGGTACCCACTGAGATTTGCCCAGTACACTGAGTTTTTTCACAGCCGAGGCAGGTGTGCAAATGCACGTACCTTTTGTACTTCGGGCAGCCATTCCCATCGTCGGTGGTGGGTGAGTGTCGGTGAGAGGACAATTGCCAGGGGTGCAGAATTGGGCATCTCATGCAGTCAGGATTTGCCCTAAATTTGCAGAGAATGTTGTGCCTGTGGCTGGCCACAGGCTTTGAACCTCAGAGGCCTTGCTGGTTCATAGCAGCGTGTTCATAGCAGCGCCGCTGTCCTCTGTCTAGAATTTCATGATGTCTGTGGCCAGATAACAAAGTAACCTTCACTTATAAAATCATCTCAGGAGGGAACTAGGACAGGATCATCAGACTGAGTACACTTTGTCTCAAGTAAGTGTATGTAGCAGGTTATGTGTTGTTAGATTAATTAGTTATTTCTTTGTAACTGTGGCAGGCCCGGGCAGAACATCTCCCTACCTGAGAACTTCGGCAAAAATGAAGCCAATAGAAGAAAGTGTTGAAGATGATGTCTTTGAAGCACCATCTGCTGATAAGCTTGAACTCCAGCGGCTGCCTTAAACGCATGTGTCCTCGGGCGTATCAGAGCTTGCGCAAAGCTCCAGTGCAAGAGGAAGAAGCTGAATTTGGGAGGAATCTAAAAGTTAAAACCTCTTCTCCATGTTTGACTTTACCACAGCATACATCAGTGGCTTCTAGATGGAAATGTCAAGTTCTGTTTTACTTTTAAGTAAAATAAAAAAAATAAAAAAAAAAAAACAAAAAACCAAAAAACTTGTATGGGGTTTATTTTTGTTTCTGGGACATAGGTGATTGATTTATTTCCACTTCAACTGTTGGTATTATAAATTTAGTATTAAGTGTCTGACTAGCCTTAAATTTCTAGAGACTTATTTGGTGGAGAATAGGTCCATTTTAATTTCCGTAAGTTTCTTAGAAGCCTGAATCTTGGTGGTTTTCATGGGAGATCTTGAAACTGTTTCCAAAGCCAGGTTGCTGTTACCTGCCATCATTGTTGTGAGAGTCTCATGTGAGCACATACTTTTTTGCTCCTTTTGATAGGTGTTTGCCTTTACTTCTGGCATTTCCCAATCTGACTGCTTGACTCTACAGTTCTAATAATGAGTGCAATTTAAAATTTTTTTTGTCCAAATATTTAAATTTAATGTTGCCTTTCCAACCTTAACCTTTCATTCTTTAGGTAACTTTATTACTCTGAAGTCTATGCTTTTCCTTAGTCTTGTTCATAGAGTAATTGAGCTGTTTTGGATTAACATTTCCACACAGAAGTATGTGAGGTACAAACAATACTTGATGTAGGAAATTGGGTTCACACCTCAAAACTGGGTAGCTGCAAGTGCAGTTAAACAGCCTCATAATGGGAGGCACTGGGAAGCCTTTATGAGAGGAACTTTAACAGTCCAGTCTGTGATACGTGGAGACACATAGATGGTAGCTGTACTTTTGTTCTTTGACGGTTCTTGAAATTTGTTTTGCCACAAATAGTATATTTCAGCTAAACATAAAATCTCAAGCAGTCAGAGGTGCCAGAGTCTGGGTTTTTCTCGTTTTCAGCATTCAATTTTATTTCTAAAATTTATCCTGGCAGAGCATCCTTGATTCAGACGCATCTGAGTTATATAACCCATTTATTCCCTCCTCAAAAGCTTGTGCAATAACAAAACACACAGCTAAATGACTGAAAGTTTGACCTGTGTTGTTGGTGTTCCTGCTTCTGAGAATTTAAATCCACTGTTTAATATTACAACGATGTCTTGAGGTTCAGTCAGTTTTGCATTGTTAGAAACGACACACTGAGGTGAGACATCCTTACTAATTTGTGTAAATAGATGTAAAATATTTTTAGGCCACACATATTGGTTATTTCTTTGTAACTGTGGCAGCGCATTGGCTTCTGTTGGAGTTGATGTAGTTTAGCATCTAAATTGGATTTAATATCATGCAAATCTTCATAGGTAGAAAATCAGGATGTCTTCTTGCAGCTGTTGTAACTTATGCACAAGCATTACCTTTCAAAACCGCTGGTTTGATAAACCAAAAGTATGGGTAGGATCAGTTGTGAGTCTACTGGGGTACAACTGGGATTCACTAAAACATAAACATTTTAAACCATTTTTAAAACATTAATGTTTCAAACCATTGTACTACATTTTTAGTAGCTGATTGTCAAACACCAGCAACCGAACAGGTTACACCATTAACAAAAATACAATAGACAACAAAAAAACCTGAATATATTAGAAAAATAGGAAACATTCTCTGTACAATTAAATGCATACTAAACAAGAAATATGTATCCTCATAGCTCCAGTGACTGCTCAGTGTAAAGCTGTGAACTTCTTTTAGTTTTCAGATGTCCTGTTTCTTTTAATAAGATAAATACTTCTCTTTAGCTGTTAACCCATAGGCACAGGAGCTTTCATACTCCTACTCCAGGAGGTAAACCTGCTTTGAAGAAATTGTCCAAAACTTGAAAAAATTAATTGGCGCATTTAGAGAGCATTCAGAAGATCAGCTATAGTGTAGTGCTTGGAAAGTCAAGTGTATAAAAAACACTCCAGCTGTGGAGCTGGTGGGCCTCTAGACCCTGATTAACATAAAGGAAGACGTTAGTCACTACCCACATCGTATTTCTACAGGCTGAAAACAGCTCTCAGGTGCTAGTCCATGATGGATATTTGCAGTAAATAGTAAGCTTTAGAACAGGTTAATTCAATGATCAGAAGTATTTCCATAATATGAATGTAGGTTAGATAATCCTGTGGGGTTTTTTTTAATATGATGATTTTATAAACAAGCCCAATGTATTTAAATTACAATAAATAATTAATTAATAAAATGTATTGAAGTGGTATACAAATACTAAATGCTTTCTTTTTTCTTCATATTATTTCCTTTTAAGAAATAAGTGTAACTCCATTATAATCTCCTTATGGAAAATAGCGTGCTTTATTTGATAGCTAGAAAAGCTATCTAGAAAGCTAAACAAAGATCTAACAAAAGAGTCAATTCGGTATAAAAATGAAAGAGTAGCAACACTTACATAGTTAAAAGACAAGGGTAGATTTTTTCAGTAAATTTTTGGCACCAAGGTAGAACCTATTGCAAAAGTAGACTTGGGAAAGTATCTTCACATGCGGAAGGCAGCAATTTCTTGAGCAACATTGTGCATGATAGGCCATCACAGATACATTCACAAATTATTCGGATGGAGTTTGGGGAAGTCAAGTTGTAGCAACACATTTTAATGTTATTACTGGAATTACAGCAGAAGTTACTTTATTTATTGTTTCTGAAATGTAGTCATAGGAAGTGTCATGGAATCAAATGTTGTTTTTCCATCTCTCATGTTGGTCAGAGCTGCTTCTGATTAAAGGAGAGTGGGTTCTCAGTACTTAAGGGATTAATAAGAGAAGACAAACCATTTCAATTAATTAGCCCTGACATTGAAACTTCCTGAGAGCATGATAATGATAATATGAGAGTCATTAGGGCCTGCAGAGAGGCAATATGAAAGCAAAAGTTGCAGGGTCACTCTGTGTTGACTGCAATACTGTTTCTATATTTTTTTTTTCCCCATAAGGAAAGCATTGCAGAGTGGCTTGACAACATGGCAAAAGTTGGTGGGCTCTTCTTGGGACATTTAGCAGACCAAATTGCTTGTCAGTTGGTAAATTTATTATGACTACAGGTAGAATAATTAATAAACAAACAAACAAATAAATAAATAATCAGTGAGCTTACATATTAGCTGAATTAATCAAATTGTCTTCACAAGCATATTTACTTATCACTTAATGTAAAATAAGTGACTAATCTAAGTAAGTTACAGCTGTGCTATGCTGTGCCCGTGGGTTTGCTTAGTACCTCTAGAAGCCTGAGCGCTTTATTTTCAAGAAACCTCTTTAAGACCTGTAAATCAGAGCTAGGGTAGAAATTGGGGCTTGCACAGGGCTGGTTGTAAACTGTGTTATAATCTCCAGGCACCTACTGTAGCTACCAGATACCTCCAATGAATGCTGTCCAGCCACTGCAATTTACCGGACTTGGATTCCTCCTTAACTTTCTCCTGAGGGATTAATATCTGTTACAGCCACATCCTGATTTCCTGTGCAAAGTGCTTTTGGGATAACTATTCTCTGTCATCCTTTGAAGCAAATAACAAATCAAAAGCAATGCCTCTTGACACGCATCCACTTGTATGCGATTCCATCAACACTGTTGTGTTCACTGCTACTCAGTGCTCTATTCTGTTCCAGAAAACGAAGGGATAACAGTATACACAACATCTGCCAAAATTACTGTGAAACAATAAAAACCTTCTAAGCTTTTAAATGCTGAAGAAAGCATCCTCCTCTGCAATTTATAAAAAATAATTTCCCTGATCACACCACCCTCTGGAGTTTTACATGGCACTTTTTTTATTGTTCAGTGTACTTGGGCTTCTCACCAAGTGATGTAAAATGCACAGCAGCAGGCAGAAGGGCTTGTGGTGGAGGGACGAAGCAACAACTGATCATATATAAAGTGCTCTAACACAATGAAAACACATTTCTGTTCTTATTGCATTGATGGGGAGGTGGCTCAAGATGACAGGTTTGTCTAGATGGAAGGAAAAGAAAACCTGAGCAGCTATTTGCTGGCAGTTGCTCAGATTGGGAAGGTTCGTATACTGCAGAGGTAAATGGCAAAAGGGTGAGATTCATCCCTAAAGGCAGGTGTTGCTGAACACAAACCAATCCTTCATGTTTTGTTTTTACTTTACTAACTTGTGCTTGCTACACAAACAAGTCACTATATTTGAGAACAGGGTTTTCTCTTTCTAGTAGACCCACAGCTGCCAAGCTGACCTGCTTGCTAGGAGCTTAGGCCTAGGACATTGTGGAGAGTTTGCAAAGGCAGATGGGTCCCATGTCTATCTTGTACTGAGGAGTCCAGACCCAGGCACAGTACTCCAGGTGCTGAATGGAGGTGAAGGATCCTCAACCTGCTGGCAACAGGTTCCTGAGGACTGGAAGAAAGCAAATTTCAGTCCTATCTACAAGAAAGGCAAGGAGGAAGATCTGGAGAATTCCAGGCTCATTAGCCTCATCTTAATTCCTGGGAAGGCAATAGAGTGGATAATCCTGGAAACAATTTCCAAACATTACAGACAAGAATGTGACTGGGAGTCATCAACAGGGATTTATGAAAAAAGAAATCCTTCTTGACCAGCCTCATGGCCTATAGTATACTAGCTTGGTGGATGAGGGGAGAGCAGTGGATGTTGTTTATCGTGATTTTAGCATGACTGTCAACCCTGTCTACCATACCATCATCACAAACAAACTGATAAAATATGGGCTATATGAGTGGACAATGGTGGACTGAAAACCATCTGACCTGTCAGGCTCAGAATGGTGGCCAGTCACTAGTTGAGTACCCCTAGAATACAAAGTCAACACTGTTTGACATCTTCATTAAGGACCTGGGTGATGGGACAGTGTGCACACTTAACAACCCTTCAGATAATACAAAATTGTGAGGAGTAGCTAATAGACCAGATGGTTGTGCTGCTGTTCAGAGAGACCTGCACAGGCTGGAGAAATGGGCTGACAGGGACCTTCTAAATTCCACAAAGAGAAGTGTGAAGTCCTGCACCTGTACCACCACAGAGAGGAACAACCCCATACACCAGCACATACTGGGAGCCAACCAGCTGGAAAGCAGCCTGACAGAAAAGAACCTGAGGGTCCTGGTAGACACCAAGTTGAACATGAGCCAGCAATGTGCCCTTGCAGCAAAGAGGTGCTTTAGAACAAGTACTGCAAGCAGGTCAAGGTGTGGGCGATTCTTCCCCTCTACTTAGTACTGATGAGACACATCTGGAGTGCTCGGTCCAGTTCTGGGCTCTTCAGAGACATGTCCCCAGCAGACATGGACATATCAGATCAAGTCCAGTGAAGGGCCACAAATACGATGAAAGGACCAGACCAGCTATATTACAAGGAGAGGTTGAGAGACCTGGGAGTGTTCAGCCTGGAGAAGACAAGACTCAGTGGGGATCTTATCAATATGTATAAATACCTGTTGGGAGGGAATAAAGAAGATGGACCCAGGCTCTTTTCAGTGCTTTTTTTTTTTTTTTTCATTGTTTTTCCTGCAATCTCATTGCTTTCCTCAATTTTACTTATTTTCATCATTTAGTCAGACTTTTTCTGTACTCCTTTTCCAGCTTGGTTTTATAAGTAATGTTTTTATGAAAAGATTTTAAAGAAAAATCTTTATGAAAAACTTTTTCTATAAAAGCTTTTCTTGGCTAAAAATTTCCAGAGTTTGGTCACTCGTCTACAAATACTTTGGCTTTCAAGAAACACTTTCTGAGAACTCCTGCTTACTGAAAGCTGACTTAGAAAACCAAACACTGATCTGTGTTTATCTCTTTACCATTTCCTCCTCGCATAATTTGTCAAGAGCTGTCATAAGACTATGAATTGGTGATAAAGGAGGAAAGAATCCCTTTCAAAAGGCTGCAAATTTAATTTTCTAGTAAAGTACGCAGCCTGCTTCCCTTGGGCTACTTCTCCATGCAAGCATATTTGGGACAGCTGGCAGGTGATACTACTCTTCAGCTGGGTTGTTGGCTTAGACTTAGAAGGGGAATGTATCACACCTGCTCCTGGCTAAATGGGATACAAAGGCAGTATTGTCCTGACTTGTAAGGGGTTTGGGTGAGTGTGGAGGCATGAGGCATGCAGCTACTGCCAGAGGAGCAAGAGAGAAATGTTTTGTACAGCTCAGAGGCAGGACTTTAATGAGCTTTTTTTAAACATTAATTAAACATTAAAAATCACAGCATTATTGTTTTGAGGACATTTTCCCATCACACTTCCACCACCATTTCTCTTTCCTGGAGCACACAACCATTGGTCTCTGCCAAAGCACAGCCAGGAGTGAGCTGTGAGCTGGGCCGGGGTAAATATGGTTTTTGTTTTGGTATGGGGATTGCACTAGCACCAGTGTCAGCAGAGAAACCCAGGTGGAGGTGGATGGTTCATTTGGCCAGGTGTGAGGAGAAAGGAGTGAGCAGAGCCTGCAGGAGCAAATCAGCACATGGGTGTGGTAGAGGTGATCTCTGCTTGGAGTTGAGCTTGATCAGCCTCTGTGCCTGGGAGAATCCACTGAAGATGCATCTGTGGGATGTGCTTAAACTGCACATTCTTTCACGTGTGTTCCTGATGGTTGTGGGCTGGGGAGAGGTAAGTGATCCTAAGTGCAGGGCAAATAATCTGCATAGTCCCTGCAGCTTATACCTTCAGGGGGGTTAGTCCTTCTTGGAAATAAGGCCAGATTTAGCCCGGTGTTCCAGCTGATATATCATCTTCACAAGCATAAGGAGGAATTCCAATGATCCAATTTCATCTAAAATCAAAAGATGTTTGGTGGTGAGGGTGGGAAATTCAAGTTGCTCTTCTGGAAACCCTGTAGAGAAATGAAGTTCACACAAGCATTGTGGGACTAGTCTGGCTATCTCTTTCCTGCTCCCTGCCCTCTTTCCTTCTTTGAACTAAATCTGGAAGTGGGGACAGTTGTCAAAGGAAACTTTTTAATGCGCTTTTATATGGTCACCACTAAACTATAATTAGCAACAACAAAAAAAAACTTGTCTTGACAAAAGTTAGCAATATATTTGGAGGAAAAATTGTCTAATAAAATAATTGTCTCTTTCTTTTGACTTAGCGTGTATTGAATAGAAATTTTTTTTTACATGCACAGGGTGTGTTGTAAAGCATCTTGCAGAATGTGGAAGTTTAAATACATATCCTTACTTAAATGTCAAAGGGAAATCATATTACTTAAATTTTTAAAAGTGGAGTTGTTTACATTCACACACACAGCCACCCCCCCCAAGAAAAAAAACAAACCTCTTCTCCTGATGTGTCTCAGACATCTTTTAATTGCATAAACCTAGTAGTATGAGCTCTTTTTGAGGAGGACAGAAGTAAAAGATCAAGCGAATGTGATATCTTGGGAACTTCTCAACATGCTGCAGCAATTGTCTGCTCCCTCTGCTGCCTTGTCCTAGAAATGTGGGGTCTCAGCCTTGGCAGGTAAAAAGCCAATGGACAAATAAAGACCTCTAGATAACCTTTTAAAGCAAATGTATAACAAGATAAGGGGGGCAGAGGTAGGGTGTGTTTTTACATTTCATTTTAGGGATCTGAGATCCCAGGGTTTTGTCACGGAACAGACAACAGTTTGGGTTCAGCATATTTAGTTTGTGTCCTAAATGGCACATGAATACATAGATGATATGTATCCACAGGATACAGCCATGGAATTTTTCTGTTACATTCATTTAAATCAGTCAGTTGGAGATAACTGCAGTTGTCTACAAGTTGCTTATATTGCATTCATCTCAAACCAGTTTATTTTTACATTGACTGTCCTAAAAGACAAGAGACTCTGCTTATGAGTTTCATCATAAGCATCTTGGAACACTGATTGCTTTCTTTTTCTTTAAAATGGAAGCAGCAAAGAGAACTGAATTAGTAACTCTGTTTCAGGTACCTTGTCAGGGTCAGGGGAGGTGGAACTGGGAGGCAGTCACCTAAACTGCTTCTAGATTGCACTCAGCGAACCTGTTTCTTCCAGTGCAGCCTGATGGCACAACCATGGCCGAGCTCTTATCACCTGTTAGATGCTGTAACAGAAACAGGTTGTGTGTGAGAGCACCCTGGAATTTGTGCTGTTTTGCTCAGCCGAGGAGAAACCTAAAAATTGTTCCTGTTGGAAAACAACGCAGACAAACAGCAGCCTCTGCTGGGGAAAAACCTCTCACACTTTGTGCAAATGCTGTCAGGTATCAGTGGAGAAGCCAAAAAATAATCAGTTAGTTGGAAAGACATTGATTTTGCAAAGACTGTGGAAGCATATGCAAGCTTCAGGTTTCATGATGAGCCAGATGAGTGTAGAGTTATGCCAGATGAGCTTAGAGTTATGTCTAAAGTGATGGAGGTAACATTTCTCTAGGCTGGGGTGAATAAGTATAGTTATGACCATAAACTTTTGGGGGAAACTGCTAAAGTGAATGCAATTGGTTTGATAATAGTTAGTTCTGTCATCTGCATCTGTACAACTTCATCAGGCAGCTATTCCCATTAAAGAAGCACATAGCTACAAGTGTCCCACAGGGGATGGTGCAACTTAAATCTCCCATCTCTTCCCAATCCCTGTCTTCCTCTTAGAGATGCTTTCTTTACCTCTCTGTGTTAGGTGCAGTAGAGCCTACTGAAGCAAGACAAAGGAAAAGCCAATTGTGCAGTGAGTTACTTCATTATGTCATGAAGAAAATGATCGCTAAGCTATTTGTGTCTTGAAGCAGCTGACCTGAGTTCTGTGCTTGTCCAGCATCATATTTGTCATGCTATACAGTGCATTTAGAAGTACTCAACAATACTGACTGATGAAAGTAATGTAAATCCCCAGCAGAATTAATCTGAAAAAAGGAGATGATGTATGTAAACAGTACAGGAAGTATCTTAATGGATTCTGGAGTAGGGGGGGAGGAAAACATATTTTTCTTTTCCAAAGATGGAAATGTTTCTGGAGAATTTCCACTGTCATTTGTCACTTCTCAGCACTAAATTAAATTTCAGGTTGGAAAATTAAACCCTCTTATTTGGTTTCTTGCACTCTTTTTGCTTTTCTTTGTTTTCTTCTGTTGACTGAATGCTATGTATATTAACCTTAATGCACTAGTACCCAAGCTCAAATGTGGCTTGTACTATGAAGCGAAAAACATCTACTGAGCTGTTATTAAAGGGATTTTTGGCATCTACAGTATGGCTCTTGCAGAGTGACTGTTGCCCTTATGGCCAGGCAAATGGGATGCTGCTCATCAAAGCCTGCCTCTTTATGATTCTGGTACATTGTGCAGCATCGCAGGGAAGCAGCAGATTAATTGTGGCAGCTGATGCTGTGGCAATCCTAAAGCATTCAAGATCCCATTTAAGTACTCTGCCTCTTCCCCAGTGGCCCCTGCTCTTTCAGAATGGAGTGGGGGAAGGAAAGATGAACCCGCTTTTACTGGTCTTGTCTGCCTGACCCGGGAACCTCTCATTCCCATGGTCTGATAGGTAAGTGTTTGGTGCTTGCCTACCGCTGACCTGTTTAAAACTGATAAAAAAGGAAACTTGGTTTAGAGGCTTTTGTTGCCCTTCTCCTTTGGACTTGGAGAACAATTGTTAGTGTCTTTGAGCCAGCTTTGTCTGTAAAAGGAGGCTGGTGAGACAACACCAGCTTCTTTCAGCCTACCCTCATAGCTGGCATCTCTTTGCAATTATTGCTTGTACCAGAAGATGTCACCTTATGGTGTGGTACCTTCAACTAGAAAAGCTGCTCCAGTTGGGTCTTTGGCACGGATGCCAGAATAGAGTGAATTCCCTCAGATGTTTGTTTATATGATGTTTCAATGTGAATCTTCTCAAACAGACTTTTCAACATCAATTACATGTTACAGTGGGTTATGTTTCTTTTGGGGGTCAATTCCTCACGTAAGCAACATGTACTTGTACAGGCTGCTGATCTGCATTGATAACACTCCTAATGGCAACCCTGCAATTGTGTGCCCTCAGATTCCTTTTGAATAAGCTGCATGAAGTGTGTGGGCATCCTACACTGATGGGGATCTTGTGAGGTGGATCTAGATGTGTATCTAGAGGCACACCTCTGAAATAAGCATCTTTGCACAGGCCAGCAAACAGCTCTTACGTAGAATAAATTCAGTAGAGCCTTACAAAAATCTGAGTGAGGTAACTGTGCGCCAGGGGTTAGATAATGTGACGTTCTCCTCTTGCTTTGAGTTGAAACTACAAATAAAAAAATAAGTCCCTCAAGGAGGTGGCCTCATGTTAGGACTGTAGTCATGTATGGTTCCAAGTGTTGTTTTCCTCATATGGCCTTGTCCATGTTGTCCGGCAACATTACCAGGAGCTTTTTTGCTTCAGTGAATTCTGGCTCAAGCCTTACAACTAAAGGGCAATAGGTTACACTCAGAAACTAATTTGATCGCCTTCTATGATGGTATGGCTGAATAGGTAGATGCAGGGAGAGCAGTGGATGTTCTCCACCTTGACTTCAGCAAGGCTTTTGTCACTGTCTCCCATAACATCCTCATGGGTAAGCTCCGGAAGTGTGGGTTAGAAGAGCAGATAGTGAGGTGGGTTGAGAACTGGCTGAACAATAGAGGTCAGAGGTTTGTGGTCAGTGGTGCAGAGTCCAGCTGGTGACCTGTAAGTAGTGGTGTTCCCCAGGGGTCAGTTCTGGGTCCAGTATCATTCAACATCTTCATCAATGACCTGGTTGAAGGGATTGAATGTATTCTCAGTAAGTTTGCTGATGATACTAAACTGGGAGGAGTGGCTGATACCCCAGAAGGCTGTGCTGCCATCCAGCGAGATCTGGACAGGCTGGAGAGCTGGGCAAAGGCAAACCTAATGAAGTTCAACAGGGATAACTGTAGAGTCCTACACCTTGGGAGGAACAATACCATGCACCTGTGGATGCTGAAAAGCTGCTAGCAGAGGGATTTGCTCAGGTTCTCACAATATTCAGTGAGAATCCTGCCTTTCTCACCAGTGTTATGAAAAACAGTAGGATGGTTTTTGTAAGCTGGACCAACACCTGATGTTTTGCTAAGTTCTGTTTATGGTACATTGGAAAAATATTTTGAAATGGGTGTTGTAGGACTTTAGCCAATCACCCTAGGAGATGGGTGATCACTGACCAATCACCCTATGGGTCTAGAGTAAATACAATGGGGTTATAAATTAATAAAGTGTCTTCTTCTTCCTCTCCTGGCTCTCTCTTTACTGATTTTGTGTTGCTGCATCTCTTTGCTCCTGGTATAACAGCGACAATGCACCGGCGCAGGTTAGGGGTAGACCCACTGGAAAGCAGCTCCAGGGAGAGCTTGGCGTCCCGGTGGATCCATGGAACAGCAATGTGTCCTTGTGGCCAGGAAGGCCAATAGGACCCTTGGGTGATTAAAGAAGAGTGTGTCCAGCAGGTCGAGGGAGGTTCTACTCCCACTCTACTCCGCCCTAGTGAGACCACATCTGGATTATTGTGTCCAGTTCTGGTCTCCCCAGTTTAAGAGGGACAGGGAAATACCAGAGGGAGTCCAATGGAGAGCTACAAGGATGATGAAGGGACTGGAACCTCTCTCTTATGAGGAAAGGCTGAGAGCTCTGGGGCTGTTTAGCCTGGAGAAGAGAAGACTGAGAGCGGATCTTATTAATGTTTACAAATATCTGAAGGGTGGGTGTCAAGTAGAAGGGGCCAGTCTCTTTTCAGTGGTGCCCTGTGATAGGACAAGAGGTAATGTTAGCAAGGTGAAACACAGGAAGTTCCACTTCAACATGAGGAAAACGTCTTTGCTATGAGGGTGACAGAGAACTGGAACAGGCTGCCTAGGGAAGCTGTGAAGTCTCCTTCTTTGAAGACTTTCAAGACCCAGCTGGATCTGTTCCTGTGTGGCATGCCCTAAGTGTTCCTGTGCTGGAAGGGGGGTTGGACTTGATGATCTCTGGAGGTTCCTTCCAACCCCTACCATTCTATGATTCTATGAAACCCACACTGCCATTTTCTTTTGATTAGCTGAGATTCGCCCCACACCTATCTGTGTATGTGAGGCAGTTTCTTCTGTGATAATCTGTATGAGAGAGCTTCAAGGGGGACATGCTAATTCCATTACCTGTAAACAGGGCAAAGCTGTGTGGTGCCTGTCCTGCAGACAGTTGTCCTAGGGATGCCCAGCAGCTTTAAGTGCTTCTCTGGACATTTGGCATCTCTGCAGACAAGGCTGAGTTTCCAAAACCAGCAGGTGTGAAAGCTGATGCTTGGAAATAGTGAGGGTGGTGGCAGTGGAGGTGAGGATGCCAAGGCAAAGATACCTGCTAACAGCAGTTGGACTAACTCAGTGAAGCTTAGGTTTACAGCTGCCTCCTGAGAGTTGAGTACCCTTGCTTCTGGCAGAGGGAAAGCAGATCATGGCCTGCCTGCATAATAAATAATAAAACATGTTCCTTTTGGCTGGCTGAGTGTAATCTGGGAATTTGGCTTCTAGTGCAGCTACTGCTATGTATTAATTCAAGTCCAAGTATTTTTGTAATTGCTGAAGTTAGTGGTTTCAGGAAATCCTTTCTGTGTAAAAGACTTTAAAATAGAAAAACACGGAACGTAAAAATTAGAGGAGCTGTTAGACTTCTGTACACCTGTTGAGCACTAGCTCTAAGATAAAATGACAATTGCCCCGTGAGCATTAATAGCAGCAACAGCAAAACTATGTATTGAATAAAAAATAGTTAAAAATACAGAGGAAGCAGATGAGTAGATTAGAAAATATGCAAGGCAAATACCTTGCTGTACCATCTGGAGGAATAAAGCAGTGTAGTGTAAAGAGATTTGGGATACATTAACTGTCCTCCTGAGACTCTGAGCAAACTAAGCAATGTCCAGAGAACACGGTGCAGGAGCAGTGATTTCTAGGCCCTTGGTCTCCTCGCTGTGTCACTGCCAGTGCTGTTCACCAAGCCCACCTTTTCAGAAGGGATGGGCACTTTCTGGAAGCTGCTGAAGCCACACTTCAAGACATTTCAATCCTTTTCAGGGAAGCAGAGGCTTGTCTTCAGTGCTGACCTGTGACCTGGCTGCTGGGGCCTTGCTGAGAGCCAGTGAATAGCAGACAGGGATGAGATGGAGTAATTATGGCGGGTGAATGGGGAAAATAAAGATGAACTTCTTTCTTCCTTTCATCTCAAATAGAGGTGCTAATTTAGGGAACCTCTCTAACAAAAGCTCACGGTGACCCAAATCCTTCCCCCTTTGAATCAGTGGGGACAAAACCAGGCTCAGAAACCCCTCTAGAATAGGTTAGATGGACATTTAAGAGGCACTGGGTGATGACTGTGGATGGATTCTGGCAGTGCCGGCACGGGCCTGGGAAGCCCTGGTGGGGGCTCTGGGTCACCCCAGGAGCTCTTTGGACTGGACGGCATCTCTCTGCAACCAGAGGAAACCAATTGAAAGAGACTCTTGACCTTCTTTATTCTCCCACCAGCCCTTTCTTCTTGTACCCTGTCACTTCACTTTCTGCCTTATGCTTTGTGGTGGTAGTGTTCCATGAAATGGATTATTTTGTTTTTATTTTGAGTGAGTATACTATGTCGCTGTTTGACTCACAGGGGTGACAAGGTTTTTCTGGTAACTACTTGAGGCTGTTAGCTGCAAGTCAGTAAATACCTTGTGTTACCTAGGGGCTCAAATTCTGTGATGATCAGTGTATTTTCTTCCATTACCATCTCTGTAACTGCTGTGTCTCCCTGCTTAGCTGTAGCTGCTCGTATCCATGTGCCCATGTAAAAAGAGGCGGGTAGGCTTTTTTTCTCAGGAATATTTCATCTGGGAATCAGCCCTAATCTCTGCTCTCTGGAAAGTACTGTCAATACCTCTGATTTGAGGAACTTCTTGTGCTCATAGAGAAAACTATCTGTTTAAGCCTCAGAGACAGATCAGACCATTTTCATTCCCAGCCCCAAAAACTTATCAGTTGCCTGAGTGCTCAGAAAAGGTTTATCTTACAGCCTTGTTGGGAAGAACCTTAGAGTCAGCTTTGCCACCTTGTCAAGCTGAACAGCAGGAAATCATGGATAGACAAAATACAGGAGGTTTTATGTTATCATCTGTAGAGATGCTGTTGTCTAGTCTAACAGATGGAGTCGGGAACAGGAATTTCAACCCCTCCCTTGATGCTTTCTAGGATCTGTGGATCAGCAGAGATTTCTAGCAACAATTTTTTTCTTTCCCCTTTGCAGAGTGTGGCCTTCACCCATCTGGGATTGCATTGAGTTCTGATGAAGAAAGCGGCACCCAGAGGAAGGTCACACAGCAGTACTGGCTCAAGGGGCAATGTTCTTAGTCTCTCACTTGACTTTTGGCAGAGATCCGTTATTGGTGCTAAAGCACAGGGTACCAGCCAGCATGTGATGCTGTGCTCACCCATTTGGAAGCTACGTCTGCTGGAGAAACTTTTGAAACAAAACTAGATGGTGCAAAGAACACAGCTGCTGCTTTGCTGCTAAAAGCTTATATTAAAAGCTTTAAACTGCCCTTCAGCTGCCCCATAGCCCCAAAGTGAAATTTGACACAGGTGCTCTTACTGAAGATGCATCTTACAGATGCTCTTGTCTTAGATGTTCTCAACAAAGCCTGAAATAAGCAAGAGATACTGGTGGCTCCACTGGGAAGGGAAGGAGACATTCATGGGTTTGATGCTTTCTTGACCACAGCAGAGCTTCACGGAGGAGATGATGGGGTCTGTTCTTTGTGACAAGATGGGTTAGTCTGGTCTGAGTTCAGCTATAGGTACCCTTCTATAGGTAGTAATTGTGCAGCACTGCAGGACAAAGTCTGGACAATGATATTCCCTGGGTTGGGAGATACTCTAGCTAATGGCCTGCAGATGCAGCACAGAGGGGACACAGGCCTGTCACTGCAGCAGTGGATGTACTTGTGGTACAGGTCCAATACATACATAAACATCAAAGGTGAAAAGAAAAATAAAACCTAGGCACGTGAACTGATGTGGGGAACAGTTACAGTACATGGCCCAGGGCAGGCACAATGTGAAAAGCATTCAAGCACACAAGGAAACAGTTAAACAGAATGCAGGGAAGAGGGGAAGGAAATTGTACATGGGGGTATTTGTGGTACTTAAATGTGCACTGAAGGGAGCTGAGCTGTTGAGAGCAACAGCAGGACATGTTCTGCTTCATACATACTGCTGCCTGGAATGGATTTGGCCTGAATTGATAGCACTGGCCCCAGCAGGCAAAAATATTTTCAGCCCTGTGCTTATGTCTTAACATCACTGAGAATAGTGAGGTGCCTCGTTCAATAGTAAGTGAGGTTTGGCTGGTAACAGTATACCTGGTGTTTCTAACATAGTTTCTAGCTTGTTGCATGCAAATTCTTTAAAGTGTGACAACCTCTTGTTCAAATTCTTTTGCCTGTTTGTTGCTCAGGTATTTTGTTGTTTCATCCAACATTGCAATGCTGAGAAATGCTAGCCTGTTGTTTCATCCAACATTGCAATGCTGAGAAATGCTAGCCAAGCAGGTAGAAGTCTTCCCCTTCCAAATGCATTATCCAAAACAAATTCCTGTGTCATTCAGGAAGCTGTGCTTGCCCCCAGCAAAGTTCTGCCAGTCTAACTGCCACATAGAGGGGTCAGGAGACCAGGGTGAAAAGCCTCAGGGAGACTATCTAAATGTTCCTCCTGACAGATGTGTTCTCTTTAGCATGTGAGTGTGTGAGTTAAACCATTTACACTCTCTGATGTCTGAGAATGACTAAGAGCTCAAATAAAGTGGCTTCAGAGGAACAAGGCTGTAGCTTTTTAATATAGAAGCCAATTCAGGGACGTCACTTCTTCATGAGTCACTGGGAGAAGCAACCCCAATCCCCAGTCTGGAAATGGAGCATTACTGCAACAAGTGGAAGAGGAGCTGAGTCTATTGCTGTTACTTGAAATGCCCTCATAGGCTGTCCCTAAACTCCAGGAGCTGACAGTAATCCTATTTTTTCCAGATTCTTTGATCTGAAGGGCTAGAAAACCATACCGTCATTTTTCTTTCTTTTTTTTTTTAATCACCTGGTGCTGGAACCATATGCCTGTTCCTGCAGTTCTTTTGCTTTAATTCCCCTTGGCTTTTGCTAATGCAGAAATAGATCCTAGGGCTCAAGATCTGCCCCACTTACCCTCCCACGCTGTGGCTGCCATGCAGAGGGTCTCTGTGAGGGGAGCCTCTGCTCCTCTCTGCACAGCTTTGTGCCAGACAACTGCTTTTCAGAAACTCTCAGGCTTGAAACTCCACAGAAGTTACGGTTCAGCAGGCTTGACTATGACTTTTTGTCACAGCTGTCAATGTAGGTCAAGGAGAGATGAAAGAAACAGGCTGGATGGAAAGGAACTTGCTGTGCTTGGAGCCCCCACCCTTGTTGTGCTGCCTTGGGGGAGAAAGAGCATTTCTACTTTCTTTCATAGGCAGCTTCCAAAACACTTCCAAATTTAACGTAAGTTAGTCCAGTAACTTTCAGCCAGTCTTTTCCAAAATGTCGTTAGTCATAATCAGATTTTTTGTATGCTCAAATATTTTGTATGCTCCATCAAGGTTTGTTTTTTTAAATTTTGTTTTGTCTGTGTGTGTGGGTAGCTAATTGCTTTAAAGGACCTACAGCATGATAATTCAGCACATTTCTAAAAGAGAAAGTAGAAAAAAGGACTAGTTTTCTAGAATATCGTAGACCAAGAATGTGGCAGTGCAACCACCTGCCATGTAACTCTGTGTAGTAAACCAGAATGACTGAAAACCCTGACTTTCATGTAGTACTGCCAGTAACAGATTTACTCAGCAGTGACCAAGATGAGTCTATCAATTCTTTTCCAGCTACAACCCATCTCTAGACAGTTACTCTCGGAAACATCAAAGGAAAGAAATTGCAAGCCAGCTTGATCTGCTCCATGCTTTTGCAGGGGAAACTGTTTTGCTGGTTAATTATCTCCATTACTGGAAATGTCCACATACTTCTGGTCAAGGCTTTTTTGCCTTTTCTCCCACAGGGAGGAAGGCAGCGTTCAGCCTCCAGCAGTGGCCTGGTAAGTGCTGTATTGCCACGGTTAGTAGGACTACAGTGTTTGGATAGTGTCTGTTTTGGGTAACACTGTCTTTGAACCACAGTCTGCCTGACTAAAGATGGGAGGCTGTTTTTAAAGTCAGAGCTGGATACATGACTCCGTCATGAAAAGTTTAAGGAGACTCTGGAGGAGGAGAGTAGCAAGTTCCTCAAAATGATTATGAAGCAGGAGGCAACTTCTCATAAAGACATATATACATATATATATATAGAGAGAGAGAGAGAGTCTTGCCTATAATTAAAAAAAAAAAAAGGCAAAAAAATATAAAGGGTTTTGCATTTTCTTACTGGCACACAAAGGGACTTCTTACTCTAGTGGACAAAGACAAAGAGCTAGAAGCTGAGTCCAGAGGAACTGTAAATGAGGCACTGCTTGTTAGCAGCAGGTGATTAAAACAAGCTGTCATAGAGCAGAGAATCTCTCTTTTTTTTTTTTTTTTTTTTTCTTCTCTCAAGAGCATTCAGGCTTGAGCTGAAGCCCAACTGGAAAATATGCTTAAAGCAGCCAAGCAAATATGGCTCCAGTTAAAGCCAAATGCTAAAATTCAATACAATAGTAACTGCCCTGAATTTAATAGCCTGTGTCATGCAGCAGATCAAACTAAATAAATGACTGATGCTTTCTGGACTTGAATTTTGGATTATTTGGGAAACAAATGGGTTGTAAGCATCTAAAGCTGGATGGATACCTAAGCTGAGTACTTGTTACTTAATGCCTAGTTCACCTTCTCCTGCCTTGTAAAATGGGAGTAACGACACCAGTTCATCTGTGCTGGATTATGAACAGTTTGGCTGTTCCAGTGATGAATATCTAGGCTAAGTGCTGCACAGCAAGTAACGCTGGGGGCCAAATATTGAATGGCCAGGAAACAAAAATCGACCAGCTGCATGTTAACTGAGCATAACCAACCTGAAAATGTGCCTGGGGCTCGACAGCAACTACTCTGCAATCATGCAGTGGCCAATACTTGATAACGGGTGCAGAGTAACCTGCTCTTGAGGGGACTGGTTCTGCTGGAGGTCAGCTTCATTGCAGACAGCAGATGCCACTGGGCACAGCAGAGCACTTTGCTGAAAAGGTCTTTAAATTAATTAATCAGGCCATCACCTAAATGACACTAATAAACAGGAGGAGGACATCCACAGAATGATGGAAACCATCAAACATGGAAACACCACAGTGTTTCTTCCTGTCCAATACAGGAGAGCTTTAAGTATGTAGGCAACTTAAAAGTACAGGAAATTTGCATCTGGGATATCTTTATAGTTATTATTTTATTAGCTCAATTTTACTTGTTTGAAGGGCTGCTTATTATCTGTGCATGTCCAGAGCTGCTCACAGCTCCCCAAGGTGGTTTGCTCCTGCCTGTGTCATCTTGTGATGACATAAGTTAGATGGTGGCATGCCCACAGTGCCTCCTCCTATTCCCCAAAACACTGGGACCAGGAGCATGTGTAACAACGCAGTGTAAACTGTGTTCTTCAAGAACTGTGTTCTTCTTCATCTCATAAGATGTTTTAAAGAAAGCCTTGTTCCTTGTGACTGACCTGAAAAGTGGGATATGTGGGAGGTCTTAGACAGGGGGATGTCACCTCTTCCCCTGTCCAGGAAAGCGATGAAAACATTTGGCTACATGTTGGGAGTGGGGTAGGGACAGGACTGTATATGATGGGACACATGTTTAGGATACATATTCCAAGCTCACTCTTTTGAGGCCATGAACTGAGGGGAAGGGGGAGTAAATGAAGTTTTCTGTGATTAGAAGAGTGGATGATGGAGCGAGTAGTTGATAACCCTTCATGCAGATGCTTGTACTAATAGAAAAAAAAAAAAAAACCCCACCCAAACATTTTCTGTCTTGTGTTTAGTGGAGACTGTTAAATTTTGGTATTAATCGCATATACGTAGAGCCCTGTATTGAAACAGAGACACTGGGGCTAGCATATACAAGCCCTCAAGTATTTTAATACAGAACGATGAGCTAATGCTATCCAATTCACTAATACACTTTACATAATTTAGAGTATTACAGAATTTCCACATAATGGTAGGTGACAGCATTTTTGTTTCTAAAAAAAATCCAACACTTCACATCATTTTGAACTAGCATGTAATAGAAACGTACAAGTGTCCAGGTTATGAAAGTAGTAATAAAGATGGGATGAGACTTAAATACCAAAAGCTTTTCACCTCGGAGAATAACCCTGTTTTTCTGTATTATGTCTGATAACTTTAATGACCAGTGTATTCTTGCAGAGAGTAAGTACCAAAAGTTTAATTTCAATAGCTGAATAGGGTTTGAGGTGCAATTTCTGCAGCATTGCTCGTATGATCCAGGTATGCATGAATCATTTATTTCTCCCTCCCACCAACAATGGCTTACAGAACTAAAATTATATTTTCTGAAGATAATATCCTAGAAGTGAACACAGCTGCCTATGGAAAGTCTGCCCAGTAACTGGATGGTGATATTTTTATCATGCAAATAAAGAAAATCTCAAAGACTCGCTGTAAATGCCAACGTTATATGTTTTATTTTTAATCAAGTAATTCTTTTAAAACCTCACAATATCCATGACTGACAGGAAAAAAGACATTAGGCATGAAATGAGAATATAAAATACATGATATGTAGAAAGGCAATCAGTGCTTTAGTCCCTCAAGACAGTAAATAGGTGAAACGACCTTCAAAACTTCAACTGTCTTTTTCTTAAAAACATAAAATTCAAGTGATTTTTCTTTTATTTCACCTTGTAAACAACATAGAAGTCAAAATGGACAATGAGGTAATCTATACTACAGAAGATAATTTAAAAACACTAGATAAGACACAGTATTAAAGACATGTAGAAATCAGTGTTCACTTTGGTCTCTAGTATGGTTATTGTTATTATTACCACAAGCAACACATACTAGTTTAAGCCAGTCTGGTGATGTCTGTCAGCCAGTTGTTGCTTAACTTAGTAATCCAAGAGGTAGTCAAAACCATTATCCTTTGTAAAGTTGGTTGCTCTTACGTTTGGTTCAACGACAATGGTAGCAAATACCTTGGTACTTTTCAACATTCTCATAAAAACATTGCCGAAGCTGCCAATATACAGCTCTGGTTTATATATATATAAAAAAGAAGCATGTGTTCAATAGATCAACCTCTTGTTAGCAGTCAACAGTTGTAACAGGGGTAACACAAACAACGGATCTTAAAGAAGAGGCTGTTGATATACTAAGCAAAATAAGATCGATGCATTTAACAAGGCTCTGCTTGTTTCTAAAACAATACTCAAATCTCATTAAGACTTCTAGAAAATTAAAATCAGTGCATCTGCACATGTACATATCTTCCCAATTACTTTTATATCTAGCACAGGGGAATACATATATATTTTTTATGATAAACATTTCTTACAGATAAATTAATTAAATTAAATTTAAGACTCGATGAGATTTCCCATGTTCTTTTATAATTCTTCTTACAAAGAATGTTACAAGATCTATAAACACTTTATGGGGCTCTATTCACAAAACTAAGTATGACTATGCAGGAACTCCAGGACAGCACTGGTGCAGAGCAAAGCTGGGCTGAAAAAGGGAAGAGGTAGGATCCAAATGTGGTGTTTGGCACTCCCTGAAAGCTGGCTAAAAGCAAAATATTGCAAATGGTATTACAATGCCAGATTTTCCATCAACTGCAGCAGAAAGTTACTTGGCTCTTCCTCCAAATAAAAGTCTTCCTCATGGCCTAACTTTTGTACCATGTAAATAAATACCGTGACCTCTCTCCTTGGAGGAGAGTTAAAAACACTTCACAATGTCCCTTATGATTAAATCAAATTGAGTATTTTGGGGTGGGGAAATGTGAAGGAAAGAGATTCTTGTTCGAGGTTTAAACTTATCTGCACTATTGTTAGGAGAAGAATAGATCTCTCTGAGCAGATATATGAACTATTTTTCCTCAAACTAGTTTTATTGTGAAGCATTCTGGCAAGGACAGGCTGGTGAATGGGGGAAAAAGAGGCTGAGCCAATGCCACAGAGTATTAATTTTGTCCTTAGACATGAAGGAATAATCCCAGTCTCAGTCTGTGCCTTCTCCTTTAAAGGGTTCTTTGTTTATTTGGAGCAGCCTACTGGAGAAGCATTACTGGATTTTTTTTTTCTTTTTCTGTTGCAGCCCAGTGCTAAGTAGTTACCTGCCGCAGCTTGTGCTGCTATATGTTTAACTTAAGCATGTATATTTCTGTCTTTTCTGGAGATGTATTTATTTTTGTGAACAGTGCCCATAATCCTTTAGACAGAAAAATAAAAACTTTCAAAGAAATGTTTGGAAATAGTCTCATAATTTCAAATGGATGCTTCATCTTAAACAAGTATTTGCCATAATGTATGCAGTGGTGAATTATCAGTTACATATTTAGTACAGATAAAAAGTATGTACCATAGATCAACAGCCACCTTTAAGGCTAAAGCAGCATAAAGGTGTGTTTATGCAGTAAATATGAGGTAGCCTTTTGCTGTAAACAGAATAATAATTTTATTGTCACCTATGTAAACAAAGTGGGCTTGATGCTTTTGTGTTTTTGTTCTTCCCCCTCCACCCCCCCACCCCCATCCCTCCCCTCCTAGAAAAACTAAGCACCACTAACTCCAACTGGAGGTCAGTGGGAGCTGTGGTTGCCCAGCATCTCTGAAAACACAGACCCTGTGAATGTAAAGACACAAATGCTCACATTAGCAATCAGTACAGAATACCACTTTATCATTTCACAGGAACTTATAATACAAAATGCTGAGATCTGATTATCAGAAATGTAGTTCTATGTCAACTCAGAGGTAGTTACTAATATCAGTACATAATACTTATATAGAGATAAAAAGGTCTAAGACTATTTGGTTTGTTCTGAGTAAGCAGTTCTGTAGACTAGTCTGTAAAGGAAAAACAACATTACATGGTATATTCCCTGAGCAAAGTTCTTTGTCCTGAGTATGTTATGTAATAGTGATAACATTCTAATATATAAAAATAAAACCTTAAGCTTTCAACAATAAGATAGGGTTTGGTATGTGCTCTTAGCAGTTCAGTCTGACTTTGATGCGCGCAGTGATTTCAAACAGCACCAATAAAAAATCTGCATGTTGAAAATATTTCCTTATCTCAGCTCTGAACTTCTTACATATAAACAGGGAATGACCAGTTTTCAAATCCACAATTGCCTATTTCTATAAGGAACTTTGGTTTAAATTTTCAAAGTGACCTAAGTTTTGCATCTTTGTTGTTTAACCTGGTTTTTACACCGGCTAGAAGGTTAAGCAATGCCACTTTGATTTGTCTACATAATTTAAATAAGTTTACTATCCTTACGTAAGGCAAGGAAGTTCTTCTCTATAGATACATCACATTCAATATCGTCAAAGGTAAGCTTTGCATTAGCATATTGAGAACTTCAGCATAAACCATCAAGATTCTCGCAAACACTGGCAAGGAATTCACACAAAATAATTTTCTCAAAATTGTGCCCTTCACTGAGGTGTTTGATTAATACCTGTTTACTGAAGCAGCAGCAGCAGCAACAGTAAAAGTCTCATCTGGCAGGACAACTGGGAAGGGGAAGGCCACGTCATGAGCCAGCTGTATACCTGTTGTTACTCTCGGCTGAAAAAAGAGTTACCACGGGTAGGACTTCGGCTCGCCTGCTTTCATGCAGGCTGTTGCTTTAGTTTGATTAGCCGAGCTTAAACCTACCCGACTCTTTCAAGCTTTAACAGCCTGTGTTTATTGCCAATGTTAAGGATCATACAGGTTTCTCTAATTAACTTACATCCGCAATGGGATTTGTCAAAGTACGTTATCTTACGTATGACTTGGTAATTCAGAAGTTACAAATGGAAAGCGACTTGAAGTTTTGATAGGCTCCAACTCTATTAACCCTGAGCAAGGGCTGCAGCCCAGGGAGTCTCACTCTGAGGCCACCAATCTCTCTGCTCTTTAGTGTGTGGTCCCAGCGCACTCCAGACCAAGGCTGCTCAGCAACAGTCTCCAGTTCACAAGAAGCAGATGATGCAAATTTGCAGGTCCCTTCACTCAGGCTTGTCTGCAGCAGACACCTATCTGTCTTGACTGCACACATACTGTATCATCAGCCAGGGAGGCTGGCTGAGCAACCTCAAGTACCCATCTACTTTTATTCTTAAGAAACTATTTATCCCATGATCTCATTAGCTTTGCATTTAGTTTTCTTTAAAATCGGAACAGACAACAATAACAACAATTCCTAGGGAGTTCTCTCCATGGCATTTCAATGGAAAACAAGGGGGAAAATCCTTTCAAATTGAGGGACAATACTTGGGACCAAGAGAAGTTGCTGCTACTGCTGCTGCTGCTACTGCCACTGAGGTCCCCTAAATGTTCACAGAATACAAAAGGTTAAACAGGATGGTATCCTGATACCACCCAAAAAGGGTCTGTTCAGTAACAACTTACACATTCCCCCCTACACCACAGTCATCTAAATTATAGTTACAGCCATATTAATTTAACAAAACGTTTTGAAAAACCAGCACAGAAACTACACATTCATTGTCTTTTCTGGAGCTTTAAACTCCTCACCAGCAAAGGATGGTGGCAACGAGAGCCATGTTGAGTCATGACACTGCCTTGCACTGGCACAGGGAGGGGGAGGGCTTTTGATACTTTATGGAAATGAGAAAGAAAATAACTCAAATTGATGGTATGGGGGATGTCTTAGTATCTTTAGTACCATATGGCAGCTTTAAAATATGACAGTATCCTTTGGTTCACAGAGAAGTAACAGTCTTGATCTCAGTTCTGTGTGTGATTTATCAGGTTTGGTTTGCTTCTGAGGGAGATTTCTTGGGTTATCCTGTTTGTTTTTTGAACACATTTGGAAACAGGTTCTAGGAATAAGTTCAGGAACGTTTGTGGATACCGTGCCTATTGCTTCACAGTAATGTCACGTGGGAGCTGGAGAGTGGTCTGATGGAAAAAAATATATATTTATAGACATGTACACATACACGCACGTGCACACTCATACACACACATACAGAAGGTAAAACGTAATGCACCCTGCTCAAATGTATTTTGCTTGGAGTGATTTGTCTATTAAAGAAAAAAAATTCACAGTTCCTCAACAGTAGTTAAAATTCCAAGTCAGCTACTGATAATGAAATCATTTCCCCTGTACTTGCATGAGGTAGACATCCCAAGAGGATAAAAAAAATGGAAAGTTATGACAAATGCTTTAAGTTTTTTTCCTTTTCTGAACAGAAGGCCCCTTTCTGTTCGGTTCTTCGGGCGACGCAGACAACTTACTCGACGAAGCTTCCTGTGGTGACCTGCCCGAGCGCTCTGAGATCTCTGACCTGCCCTCCTGAGAATATGATGGAGATGAGTAGCCGTGCGTTCCTCCCCCTTCTCTCAGGAAAGCAGAAGTGGAAGGCTGCGGTTCAGCTTCGTGTCTTCCCTGAGAACTAGTGGGCTGTTGCGAGACAGTTTTTAGGGGGCAGTTAGCCACCATGTGCATGATGCTCTGACAGTAATGGCACTTCTTTGGCTGCGGAGGTAGACTACATTCTTTAGCATGGTGATCGAGGCCACCACAGTTGTAGCATCTAAAAAACAATGAGACACAGTTAGTTATAAAATGCAGAGGCACAGAGAAAGATTTTCTACAGCAGATAGAATCATAGAATCATTAAGGTTGGAAATGACATTCAACATCATCTAGTCCAACAATCTGCTAAATATTATCAGGACCACTAAACCATGTCCACCACGTGCCACATCTAGATGTTTTCTGAATACCTCCGGGGATGGTAACTCCACCACCTCCCTGTGCAGCCTGTTCCAAAGCTTCACCACTCTCTCAGTAAATAATTTTTTCCTAATATCCAACCTAAACCTCCCCTGGCACAACTGAAGCCCATTTCCTCTTGTCCCATCACTAGTTACCTGGGAGAAGAGGCCAGCACCCGTCTCACTACAACATCCCTTCAGGTAGTTGTAGAGAGGCGATATTGTCTCCTCTCAGCCTCCTCTTCACAAGACTAAACAACCCCAGCTCCCTCAGCCTTTCCTCATAAGACACATTCCCCAGACCCTTTACCAGCTTTGTTGCCCTTCTCTGAACCCACTTCAGCACCTCAATGTCTTTTTTTATGCCACGGCTCCCAGAAGCGAGCACAGCACTCAAGCTGCAGCCTGACCAGAGCCGCGCACAGGGGCACGGTCACTGCCCTGCTCCTGCGCAAGGTCTGCTGGTCAAACAGCAGGGGCTTCTGCACCGATATCCCGCCGCACGAGGCTAAGGCACGCTGCATTTTTAAGTCACTTGAAGGCGCCCCTTTGTTGCACCGATACCGGAATCTTTTACCGGGAACGCCAGCCTGCCGGCTGAGCTCTCCCCTCAGGGCCGCCGCTTCCCGGGCGAGGCCGCGGCGGCGTGCCCCACTAGAGGGCACCAGCTCTCCAGGCATCCCGCCGCCGCCGCCAACGCTCGGCGCGCCCAGCGGCTACAGTGGCACCCAACGCCTGCGAGTACCGCCAACATGGCAAAGCGGGGCGAGCACAGGACGAGAGGCAGTCGCCAGCGCCGGCCTCCTCACCCTGAGGCGGCTTCGTTCTGCCTGGACCCGTCGCCGGGTCGGGGCCATAAAGAACCGTGTAGAGAGAGGATACGTGGCCTCAGACCTAACGGTGTCCTCACGGTCACGCTGCTTTCCGAGCGGAAAACCCAAATGTAGCAGAGGGTGGCAGCGCCCTGGCACCAGCCCAGGGCCCAGCCCCAGCCAAGGCACGGCCAGGGAAGGGTCTGATCCCAAACTTTTACTGTCCTTCAGAGGGTTTGTAATGCCATTTATGGTTTCCATTCGAAAGAAAGCCAATAAGGCCCTGACAATTAATAAAAAAGGGTTGGTTTGTTTTCTCTTGAAATTCCCAAGCCATGTGCAAATGTTTGTGAGCCAGGGTGCCATCTTCAAGGGGACACAGCTGCCCAAGAGCTGGCAGGCACAGAGCGAGGTCTCCTCCATGCCACATGGGCACAGCCTCCTCCACAGTTCTCAAAAACCAGCTAAAATCCACAACTACTCGTCTATTAACCTCGTTAGCCAGAGGACTCCTGAAGAAATCTCCAACAATTCCTTGCTGAATCCTCTCGCTGTGCAACACACACCAGGAATGTCAGTCCTTGGATTACATTATTCTAATACACGATACAAAGACATAATGATACACCTTTGGCATGGTGACCCTATGCTGGTCGTGTTCGTCACTCAGCTTTCAATTTTGGCTATTTTTCTGTGGTTTCTCTATTTCATAAAACTTGCATTGAATGCACAGACATTTCCTTTATTATAATTAACATGCTACAGGAGAGAACTAAATGTTTTTGCTTTCCTATATCCATCAACTAATTTACAAAACAATTGCACAAACATTAGGCCTGGTGGAGTCAATGGAAGGATTAAAAAAACAACGTAACTGTAACTAACTATATGTACAAAATAGTGCAGCATGTTCTTGCTCAGGCCCACATAAAACTATATTAAATTTCAGGTTCCTGGAAAGTAACAGGTTTCAGCTAGTATTTAGCAGTCGCTACTAGTCTATACTCAAGAAGTTTAGTCCATGCAATGCCGTACGTGCAGCTGGAGTCTCACCTACAGAATTTACTTTATCTTCCAAAGAAATGCTATTGATAAAAATCTGCATAATTTTAAAAAAATATTGCAGATTGGCTGTTAACATTTGCAAATACACCCTAAAACACAATCCCTCAGCACCTCCCTCCTCCTATCTCTTCTTCACTATTAGCAAGACACTAATCACATCTTTATTTTAACAGACAAATGCAAAAGCAGCATAAGAAGTTGCCCATGGCGTGCTGCCATGTCCTACAAAATTGACCTATAATTTAGGGGAGTTAAATGAAGACCAGAACTTTGTTATCCTTTTGAAAAACATTGCAATTAAATTTTCATATCTTCCCTAAAAATTAGCAAGAATCAATAAACCAAACCCATTATACTGCTCTCTGCATTTCAATGACAACTGCAATAACATATTTTATGTGAACCGGTTCCATTTTTATGTCACCACTGCACTGAAGTTTTACGTGATTTTTTCAGTGGAATTTGAAGGCTGCACTTACACCAGTCTGTCTGCATATACTACAGTATAACCCATAAAGAGGCACAAATTATAAAACTTCTCTTGCATTAAGAAAATAACATGTACAAGCCCTGTTGTCATATACTACTGATTTCTCTAGCATAGGAAAGTACATATTAAATATGTTGTAAAATACAAACATCCTGATTTAAGACCAAAACCATCAAGCTTTTCCCCCTATAATTAAAATTTAAAAGGGAAAAGTAGTGATTAAACAATACCCATCTGACTACTTTTTCCCAAATCATTGCAGATATTTTCAAATTAGTGACCCCCACTTAACAGTAACATTCGGTCTTCACTGGCATTCAGCTATGTTTCCCTGACAAGCTTTCTAAACCCTTTCTGGATAAAATAATAAGGAAGTAAAACTCGCAATTAGAGAAACAAAAGAACAGGAACAACAAAAATCCTTTAGTGTTTTACTTTCTCCCTCTTCCGACAAATACATCTAAGAATTCACTAACGTGGCACCAATTATAATTTAGGTTATATTAAGGAATGATGTTTATTATAATCTTCTTCATCGGTTTCTAGCAGTGTATGTGTTCCTGGGCTAAATATAGTATAATACAGTATAGCATGGGAGCTTGCAGACGTTCTGGAAATTGCGCATTTTGTGTCTTAATTTAGAGTACAGAATTTTATAGTTGTGAATGCATTTGCCCTTGCTTCTTTCCTTTAATATCACTTTTTTTTTAAACCATTCTAAATACAAGAAAAAGTTTGAAAATAGGTTAAAGGGCCTCAGTAGCAGGGTAGGCGGTAGCCATGGACAAATTAATTTAATCAGTCACTATGGTATGCACTGTGTTATCCAATTCAGTGAACCATTTCACCTCACCAATTGACCAAGAACCTGCTGTCAGGGTCCCTGCTTCCACTCAAGAGGCCCTCCGTCACCTTTTGCATATATATTTATCAATACACCCTATTTGCAAAATATCGTAATTCCCTGCATTTATTCAAATCGCCGCTAGAACATCACCATAAAAGAAAGCTCTATCCCAATCAGTTGTGATTAAACTATGATTTGGCTTTTCAGCAATGGGGTTTTTTTGTTACCAACCAACTCAAGCGTCTGGTTAAAGTGTCGCATTAGAATATATATGTGCCAGCCGGGGTGTGCCTGGACTTAAGCAGGAGGGTAGTATTTATTCAGTTCTTTTAACTATTTATTCATTCCTTGTCAATCACTCTTACCAGGAGAACAGATCACACCCCCCTCTGAAATGCCGTCCCTCTCAAGGGATTTACACCAAAATGGAAATGGTCAGCCACCTCAGAGCTCACAAATGATACCACCACAAGACATCATCCACACGCATTAAGGAATGGTATTAACCCTTTTGTCCAAACCGCTTCAACTCCCTGCTCCTCTCTGCTGTATATACTTACGTTACAACATAAGAAACCTGATAGCATATGATACAAGCACACAAACTTATACACCCAGCTCTCTATATACAGAAATATATAGAACAATATGCAAGCTGGCTCTTGGTAAGAAAATGAGTGAAGTCTCATTTGAGCATGTTTTCAGAAACTCTAGGTTAGCACAACCACAGCTATTTCTTCACTCCAAAAGCACCACGGAAATAATCAATGTTATGTTAAACACAACAGTAAGGTTGATATGTATATCACATCATGAGATGAATAAATGACAAAAAAAAGCCCTTAAAAGTGTAATTAAAGTAGAAGTGACCCTTACCAAAAAAAAAAAAAAAAAAGGAAGATTCGTTAAAATAGTCCTGTCTTTCTCACAGTAGGCTCCCATGATGTACTAGGTAGCTTCAGGCTCAAAAAATAATGCAACAGAGTAAAGAGATGGTGGCTATTTTAACAGGGAATCCTTTCTTCACTAGAGCACTGACAGGAAGGTGAATCAGGATGATTTTTTGATATAAAAAGATAAACACTGTAATAAAGGAACACCTCAAGGAACTTGTCTAGCACTGTATTTCAGTATTCTCAAACGACCAGTAACATTAATACCTACTAATGAATGAAGAAGAGAACACATAGCAAGGTTCAAAAACAGTTCTAAATACTCCTTCACCATGGATTTCTGATTGCACAGAACTATACACATTAAAGGAAAGATGAGCAAGCAAAAAGCACACAGATTGCAATGTAAACTAATGTTGTGTTAAGTGCAATAAGCTGATGACTGAAATTCATTAGAAGCACTCAATTTCACAAACAAATGCAAATGCAAAATAAAATACTCTCCAGTTTACAGCTTTTTTCCTTGTCCTAGCAGTCCACTGCTACTGAGGAAGCAAATACTTGCCCCACAATAACAGCCCAGCTGAGCTAAGCAGTAAGGAGGGTGAGCACAACTGCTTGCTTCTACATGCTGCTTTATAATATCATTTAGATGATAATCCAATATATATAACAAGAATCATTTGTGTGTCTCCACATTATCATCCGTTGAGAGAAAAAGCTTTAGAGTTTTGAAATTACCCTGATAACTGACTTTTTCTTGGGGGGGGGGGGAGGGAAGGGGTTAAGCTCTAACAGGGGATAGCAAAGGCAAGAAGGGAAGAAAGGGGGTATAGTCAGAGGAAGACTAAAATAATTAACCAGGATATTCCCTACACCAACTCCTCTTTTGTTTTTCCTCTTTGAATGCTATCAGGGAACAAAAACCTGCATCTTGGCTAACAATGTTCCATCCAGCAACCTTAATGCTTTGAAAAATGGCATAGTATTCTAACAGCATGTACAAGTGAGATGTTTTTACAATACACAATGCCAACTAGGCATTTAAAGCATAAAGGAAATGTTAAAAATTGTGCCTAAATGTGCTGTCTTTTTTTAGTAATTACTTTCACAACCTACCTAAAGAAAAGCCAGTTCTTGCAGACAGAACATGCAGCAGATCACTTGAACTACCCCATTTTATTAGTAATGGGAGGTTTAACTACCCACAATCTAACAAAAATATTGATCTTAGATGTTTTATTCCTCAGTGACTTAAATGACTTGTCTTGAAAATCATGCTGTGGGGCAGTGCAAGGGGACCCTTCTCGCTGGTGGATGCGAACACTTAGAAAAGCTCGGGGAGACATGTGCTTGCTCAGGCACCACCTGGGACGAGTGAGAAACACCTCCAACACCTCTGTGGGACCAAGAGTCTTCTGGACTATGGAGGATCTGCTAATTTCAAATTGCCTTTGAGATAAATGCAAGTATATTTTAATGGATTAGTTAAATATTCCAGTAACCAAATCCTGGATATCAAATCTGTCACAGCAGCACTCCAAAGACTGACACAGGATCACAGGTGACTGCTGCTAAACAGGCACCTCTTAATATGTTCCTGTATTATAAAAGGACCAATCACTCTTCCTTAATACAGGTATAATAGAAAAATTCTCTGTGCCAAGAAGCCTACACTTAAAAGTGAGAAAACAGTTTGTGTGTATTTTGAAACAGGGCATTACCCTTCCACTTTGAAACAAATCACACATGCAGACTTCAGCCCTTCAGAGCAAGAAATGCTGAAACGAAGTATGAGGCTGCAGTCACTGCAACTCAAAAATAGGCAGCAACTGTCCTTAGAAGATGAAAAAAAAGTTGGTTTGACTGCCAGGGCAACAAGCTGCAGAAGGAGCAGTGGTGCGTGGCAGGGCGGAATTGGAGCACAGCGCGGACCCCCACGCACCCCAAGCAGCAGCCAGTGCTTGCCAGCATCCCCGCGCCGGGCACCAGCTCCTCTGGCGTTTCACTCCTTCCTCCATCACTTTTACGGGAGGATTCCCTTTGCAGGCACTGTTCCAGGAGATTCCTCCCTCCCCCTCGAACCTTTTAAGCAGCACTAAATCCCCGGAGAAATAAAGCCAGCCAGTGTTTTTTAAAAAATCATGGGGCGCAGAAGGGAGCCTCACCGCAGTGCCTGGCTGCACTCCCTGCACCCAGCGGGGAATTAACACACAGAAACGTAGACCAGCTTTTTGGTTTTGAAGGACAAAACCCACCGGTGAGTCAACAAGACATTTGCAAGACCCACTGAATGTACACACTCTGCCTGCAGCACCCTCTGAGAGGGAAATTGCTGGAATGTTTCTGCTCACATGCACATTGCTGGGTTTTATGCCATTTTGTGTATCAACCTTTCATTCTTAAAGCTGTAGCTGAATGCAGGACAAAATACAGGTAACTTTGGAAAGACTCTATAAGGTACCAGTGTTTGAAATACTGAATTCTGAAGTAATAGTGACAAAAATCATTTAAGGTCAAGTGAAGTTATCTTGTTAAATAAACTAGAGAATGGAGCATTTAGCATCTTCATCAGAGCATTTATGCAAACAGGGTCACGCTAAGGCAGAAAACTTCACTAGCACCAACATTCATGAATTTGTGGAGAAAAAAAAATAAAATTCAGTTTAATAGTTAACCTGCAATCGTTTTTAGGGGAGTACGCTGGAAAATGGCGTATTATCAATTCAGAAAGCAGCACATTGGGGCCACATATAGATTTGTGCTGATCCTGTGAGTATTTGATACCCCAAACCCCTTGTTCATGCAAAAACACTGTGCAGAGGCAACATGCTGGGAAAGTTAATTGCAGGCTGTTCTTCAGTAAAATTTAGTTTGAAAATTTCCTGTGCTTTACTAGCTTTTTGAGATTAACAGAAATACCATTTTCTAAAGACAAAAAAACCAGGTAATCTCCTACAGAAATAAAGATGGAATAAAATACAAATGCTTATCTATCTATCCTTCAAATCCTACAACACAAACACACTATAACATACCAGAGATTGGAGATTTCATGAGAAAAACAAGGTCCCTCCATTTTTTTAAGCTTGCCTTCTTTCATCTTACAGATAGCCCCAGCGCGCTGACACAAACCCACCCTCTGCAAGGCTTCCAATAACACAGGGTCGAATATCGAAGATGTTTACCCTTGTTACAAATAAATAAATAAAAATGATCCATTGTAAACTCATCAGATCGACTAGTTTGCTGTGGTTAGTTCTAAATCA
Organism: Todiramphus chloris collaris; assembly: GCA_025345505.1. Taxonomy (NCBI): domain Eukaryota; kingdom Metazoa; phylum Chordata; class Aves; order Coraciiformes; family Alcedinidae; genus Todiramphus; species Todiramphus chloris. The sequence goes on along the minus strand of JANVCC010000018.1, from coordinate 46,393,356 downwards.
ATCTATTTTCCCCGGTGTATTGCAGAAGTAATATCAATAGGTTGCGGTCTTTTGTTGCTTGGGTTTCCCCTCCCCCTCACCCCCCAACAAAGCAGCTCACAAACAACGTGGGGCATTTGCCTGATAAATCAGGCCTAGTGGGATATAATTTAGCTTTAAGTTTGTGAGGAAATTAATTTTTTTTTTAATTTGCTAATACGATTTTACTGGAAGGTGGATTTTTTAAACCCCCCCCCCCCATTTTTTTTTCTTCTCCTGAGAACCATGAACAACAATGAAATGGAAAGATGGTTCAAAATGCACAAAACGCAGTCTCTTTCTCCACAAAAATGGAAAGGACTACACAGACAACATCTTTTAAAAAATAACCTCAAGAATGTTGTTTCCAGTCTTTCTTCCTTTCCATGAAACCTTATCTCTGCTATCCAGTCATCCTTCTTTACAGGCATGGAATAAAATTATTTTTTACATAATAACTTAAAAATCCTTATGAAATGCAGCCACATGAAGGAATGCTTTGGATGTATTTTCATTTGTTACAGCAGAAGGGTTTTCTTGATACTGATAGTTAAAAAGCCCAAAATAACAATTTACAAGGCGAGGTCTTTTTTTCCAAATAATGTGAATGATGGTTTCGCTGCAATAGCACCAATGCAGTGCAGAAAGAATGTGCATATTCTAATGCCTTTAACCCATCCAGATAAAGCAGATGCAAGATCAGTGATGGTTTAAGTAAGCTATGTCTTAAACAGCCGTATATCACGCATTTTGAACATGAAACGTTATACTGTGATTTCATGTAAGTCTACCACTGTTAATCTTTTTGCATCATGAAACCACACACAAATATTCTCAAGCACAAATTTCCCTTCTAAGCCTTCATTTCTGTGCGAATCATACAATAAAAGCAAACCAGTTCTGTACGCAGTACTTTTTAAAACAGCGAGTATTTTCCATCACTCCTGTTGGTGGAAAGGCTGCCATACAGGTTTGGTCTGGGTGTCACCGCAGTGTGTACCCACATTTGCAGCCTACTGCCTAAGTTAGCTGTTGTGCAGCTAACTGAGCACGTGGCGGGGGGGTGGCCAGAATTGAGAAGATCTTGGTGGGCTGAGTCTGAAACCTCTCCTCAGTGTCCCTGTTTACAGGAGCACAGTTGAGTAACACCAGAAGTCTTTGTAGAGGTGGCTTGAGCCTCCTCGCCGTGTGGATCAGGGTGCACGCTGACTAAAACCGGCTCAACTCTTTCTGGGTCAGTGAGGTGCCGCTTGTGAGCTAAGAGGCATGTCTGACTGTAATCTGCCTCTCAGCAGAGCTGGTTCCAGGGCTTCTACATCCACCAATCAGCTAACCCACAGATGAGTTAAAGGGTAGGAGAAGTAACTGGAAATTAGTTGTTAAAAATTGCCATTTCCCTTAGGTTCCTTATTTTGTCACTACTGTTAGCAGAACGTACAAGATAACACCAACTCACCACAACAACAGGAAACAGCAAATGGCATCCTGGCAGTATGCTGGAGCACTGAAGCATGCAGTGGTAGAGGAAGAGAAAGACTGCTCTGGAAGCTCATAACTTATTCTTCTTCCCCAAAAACCTACTTAGAGTCACATGACGTTAGGTATCCCTTATAAATCTGTATCTTGCACAAATTTTCAGAGCTACCTGGCAACGGGAGTACGGACTGACTTAGATCCCAGCCTTAAAATGGATTTTCCTGTTACATTCACTGAACTACATGACTTCCATGAATATAGGCTTCGAAAGTGTTAAGGATTGCAGGATTTGACCAGTAACCCACTTCTCCACTTCATTCTTCAGAAATAAAGGGACAGTGACTGTCTGACACGCTCACTACGATAGCCGCGTCAGCTATCTCTACAGGGGCTGCTTCCACAGCTCATGGAACTGATAGGGTAAGTTGTGTCACATGAAATACACAAAAGGCTTCCCTTCCCAACTGTGTAACAAAGGGACATCAAACATGGTGGCTAGTTTTTCTTGAAAGAGCACCTATAAACTCACATATTCAATACCCACAAGAACAATTAAGCCATTCAGATGCTCTATAGCCACTGCTCACTGATAAGGGAAATCTGTATCACTCTAGTGCACTGATTGAGAAAGAAAGCACTCAGTTCCTAATTCACTTTTCTGAACTCTCATCTTAAGCTGTCTAAAATATACTAGCTCTATACATAGATATTACTGCTAAGTGGTTGTGTTCCTAACACATTTTTAAGAGGCTTCGACATCTCGAAACAGAAAATTAATTTGGAAACTTTTCATGTCAAAATGCAGAAGGCACCAGTAAACCATGAAAAGCAGACTTCAGCTACAACAGGATTAAGCCTCATATGTTAAAGCTTTTAATTCCCACCTGAGGCAGGTATTTCTGTTGTCCCACGATGTCTGATCCCTGAGAATTAAGTGAAATAATGTCATTTTCTACTATTCCACCCTATCTCATCACCAGATTTATCTTTGTTGTTAATTCTTACTGTAACTGTGTGCATAAAAACATATCTGTACACATAAACCCAAAATTGTTAATTCAAAATTCAGTCTTTCTTTTTTTCTTAGCTTGGCTTCAGGATGGCAAACTCATGCACAAGCCTGAGTTTAATACTTCCTTCTCTGAATTCTCTTAATTCTATGTACAGTTAAAAATAATGAAACATAACTGAAAGCATTTCACTATATGTTGTAAACTAGATCACCTTATCCTTCTTGGTGGTGATTATGTAGATTAAGGGTTATCACTCCAGTTTTAAAAGGTTGCATCTTGCCAGAAACAGAACAACTTAATGGTCTTAGTTCTGCTTTCGGTCACATGGGTGTACATCCAGAGCAATTCTGATGCTTATTCTCTGTTAACTTTCATAGAGTAGCTGAGACCAGAGTTTCCCACTGTGTAGGAATACTGAAAAGTGACATGGCAGTAAGTCAAGGCTGCTTGCACAAGTCGCGCTGACCCAAGCTGTGAGGCAATGCAGCTATGCAGGCTGAAGCCCCTCAGTTCCACCTGTGAATTTGTGTTTGCTGGTTGATCTAACACTTGAAAGCATAAAGCAACATAAATCACAAAGTTGAGGAAAGAAAACCAAAGAATTATAGCCAGGGCAGGAGTGATGTTTTTGATTCTTCTGCCTATTTATGCACAGCCTTTCAGGTTAAGAAAGAAAGAAAGAAAGAAAGAAAGAAAGAAAGAAAGAAAGAAAGAAAGAAA
>JANVCC010000018.1:46358534-46390119 GCA_025345505.1 Todiramphus chloris collaris | reverse complement strand
AAAGAAAGAAAGAAAGAAAGAAAGAAAGAAAGAAAGAAAGAAAGAAAAATTGATTTCAAAAGTAAGGATGTTTATAGAGCAAGGATCAATTTTCCTGGCATGACTGATGAACTCTGCATCAGGAGATTTAGATAAAATAGGAACCCTAGACTTAAATAAACAAACAAATCAGATAAGGGCAGCCCAGTCGTGATCAATGCAAGGGGACAGCACATTACAAGTCGGACACCGAGTGCACTGGATGGAGAAAAACGCAATGGATATGCTCACCGAGGCACAGCACAAGCAGCTATCTGTACTTCTGATCAGAAATTCATACCCAAGCCACAGCTTCGATTATGGAAGCCCTAAATTCACAGTTTTGAAAGCAGTCACAACCCAGAAGAGTGATTAATGCCAGCATTGTGTCTGTGCCTTAACAATTCATCTGTACTGTAAACCAAAGCACCTTCCCGTTATCAGTAGCATTCACTGTGCAAGGCAGGACAACTGTGCATTAAAACTGGAAGTATACAGAGACAGAAGGGGCGACAAGTTTTTAATGCAAGCCCTGCAGGTTACTAATGATGGCTCTGATGTCTGGTTGGGGTGGAAGAAGGCAGGTATGTCTCTCTAAGCTACTTAGGCAAAGAGTGCACAGACCAGCAAGGTACTGGGTTTCTGTAGGGGAAATGGTTAAGAGTTCTTCTGATTTGGAGTAAAAATTCCCACTTCTGGCAAAATAAAGGAATACTCGCTTATGCTGGTAGCCTGTCTGTTCTCCTGACCCCAGGCTCTGGGGGAAGATTAGAAAACATGCAAAGGTGACCGGGACATACTGCAGTGGCTAGGAATGGAACATATATCATGTCAAATCCATGGTATTTCACGAGCTCTGACTGAAACCCACTTTCTTCCTGCTGTAGTGACTACTGGCCATACTGCTATGAGGTTATGGAGACAACAACTACTATTCGTTGAGCAGTTAATTATTCCAGTGATAGATTTTCCACAGGAAAAACTGAGAGTAACCTTCTCCCACAAAACCTTAAAATACTGCAGCTGAGCCAGCTGGGGCAGTGAATTTGAACTCACAGCTAGACAGGGAACTGGATCTACTTTTTTTTTCCCCCATACTGGATAAATGCCCATTGCTGGGTGGAGGGAGCAGGGAGTTCACTGACAGGCAGAGTGAGAGAGCCTGTCTGCTCAGAGGCAGGATGGAGCAGGACCCCTACCCCCGAGTCAGTGTCCTTCAAGCGTGACTCCTTCCTCACAGCTGCTCCCCAGGGGTGGCATACAGGTACCACAGCCCTCACTCTGTGCAGTAAGAAATCACAGAATCACTCAGGTTGGAAAAGATCCTTGGGATCATCGTGTCCAACCATTAACCCTACTCTACAAGTTCACCCCTAGACCATGTCCCCCAACACCACATCCAAGCGATGTTTAAACATATCCAGGGATGGAGACTCAACCACCTCCCTGGGCAGCCCATTCCAATATTTCACTACCCTTTCTGGGAATTTTTTTTTCCTAATGTCTAGTCTAAACATACCTTGTTTCAGTTTGAGGCCGTTCCCTCTGGTTCTATCCCTAATTACCTGAGAGAAGAGCCCAGCAGCAGCCTCTCTACAGTGTCCTTTCAGGTAGTTGTAGAGAATGATAAGGTCTCCTCTCAGCCTCCTCTTCCTCAAACTAAACAGGCCCAGCTCCTTCAAACGATCCTCATATGATCTCTTCTCCAGTCCCTTGACCAGCTTCGTTGCCCTCCTCTGCACCCGCTCCAGCACCTCGGTATCTCTCTTGTACTGAGGTGCCCAAAACTGGACACAGCACTCGAGGTGAGGCCTCACCAGTGCTGAGTACAGGGGGACAATCACCTCCCTACTTCTGCTGGTCACAAATCGCATCAGGTGTTTGCGTTAGGGATCTGTATTCCTGGGCCATCGTAAAAACCACACCAGCAGTCTGAGGAGCTGCCATGCTCTTTGTAGCTGAACTCTTCACCCCGTACTGCCCAGAGCCTCCATCGCTGCTTGCCCTCTTTAGGCAGTCTCCCCCCCACACCTCGTGGTGCTGCTTCCACCACTGGGTATAATCCTCCTGGAAATGCTTAGTGACCCCTGCTCCCCAGAGAGTGAAGATGAGAAACCCCTGTCTCTTACCTACAATCTACTAATCCCTCTTCAAAAGACTCAATGATGAGCATCTGGAGATCACAGCAACCTCCTGACGGAGGGAAGACTTGTATCCAAACATGTCTTTCACACTGAGTGAGGTATGTGGTGAACTCTCAGGGACCTTTTGTGTAGGTTAAAGTGTGCTTTCTGGCTTGGGCCATACAGGTGAAGGGAAGGGCTCAGGAGCCAAGCTAATAATTTTGCAGGGCTCAGCTGTAAGCTAGACCATGGAGTTGATGGCTGTCAAGTAGAAACCCCAAGTGATACAACAGAGACAGCAAGTAAATTTGGGTTCTGAGCCTCTTGGCAGTGCCCAAGGATTAAATCTAGGAACCCAACTCCTTCTCTGTGGTTTAAAGCAGTAATATCTGAACAGTTTTAGCCATAGAAAACATGGGACCAGACCTTTAAAAGTCTGACACTTCCCCCACTATTACTGGATACTTCTGGGAACAAACCAATTGTTTATTAAATCAGCCTCACTCTTGAAAACCTAGAAGGCCAGGAAGCCCTGTTCATAAAGGAAGATCCCTTTGAGGAGGGGAGTCTGTGCCCCCAGGATTATATCTGGTAAAGAAAGAGAAAAAAAAAAAAAAAAAAAAAGAAGTTGCAGTACAAATGAGTACAACCCTATGGTGATCAGGCCACAAATTAATTGACATTTACTGAACTAGAGCAGAAATGAAGCACATTCTGGACAATGCATAAAATACTCTATTTTGAAATGGTAGTTTCTGTTACGGCTGTTTCAGTGGTGTCCAACTATTGGGATGAAAAGTCAGTTCACTTATATCTACAACCCAAACATGACCCAGAAAAGGAGGGCTATGAAGAGCTTAACTGGACAGAAATGCAGAAAACCCCTCTGTAGTCTCTATAATTCCCTGTTGGCAGGAAGCACAAAAATGAGAATCAGATGCTGAAAACATGCATTTTCTACATGGTGCAAAAGCCTGAACCAGAATGTCTTCGACAAACCACCATGCTTCGTTTTCATCCCAGTTTCCCCACAACGCTTTGCACAGCAAGTGCCACTGCTGTTTGCTGTCTTGGCAGCATCAGCAACAGCTCCTGGGGTGCCCTTCTGTTTTCACACTCCGTGTCATGGAGCAAGCTAGCAACAGTATGCTCTGCCAGGCAGGACACTGGGAGCTGTGAGGGATCCTGCTCTGGTGCTGCGACCCATCCAGAACCATAAACAGTGAGCTGGACTCCAGCTCAACTGCTTTGCATTTCATTCTGAGCTTTTCCTTGATAACATGACAATAAATGGAAGAAAGTCACCCAGTAAATAGCCCCCTTTTCAAGAAGAAAACTTCCAAAAATATATGATACGCTTGCAAAAACTGCTGAGGATGATCCCTGCAGTAACTGAAACTGCAAGCCAATTGTCAACAGCAGAAGTTTTCAGTTAATTCATCTCCTTTTTTTTCAGTTGGTAGTGTTTGTTTAGCTTGGTTCACATCACACCTCCAGTTTCAAGTCAAAATCATAAACCATTGCACTGGCACAACTGCGGGTGCGATAAACACTGGCAGGAGGTGGGAGGGAGTAGATTAAGCAGTGAGATTCTCATCGTCCTCCAACGCTCTTGCCAGAGGAACTGCAACGTGGAACTGAACCACATCCTGTGTCTGGGACTTAATACTGGTCAAAGCACATGCATGGCTTTTACACAAATCTACTCTGGATTTCTGCCTGGGTTTATGAATACGTCAGTCATAATGATTCATTTATCTGATCTGCACCAGTAGGGGTGTGTGTGTGAAGGATGGAGGAAAGAATCATGCATTGGAAGTGCAGGCACAAGATGCAGATGTTGAACTTTGTTTTTTTAACAGGGTGGCTGTGGCTGAATTCCCTTTCAGTCAGAGACAATGAGCTGGAGAAGAACTTAACTGACAAAAAAGTAGCCGCCTTGGCTGCAAAGCGTGCTTTGGGTTAAATACACACTAAATACAGAAGAGATGCATATTTTCCCTCCTCTAACCAGATACGTTTTTACACCATTCCTTTACATGTTCCCCATAAAATCAACCATCCCTATTTCAGGTTAACTAATCCTTTTTTTGTGAGCTCTCCCTCTACTCACAAATAGCGTATCTGGGGCATTTCCCGACCTTGCACTCACTGTACTTGGACAATTTCCCTTCCCTTCACAGGTTCTGCCTTGCTGTGTTATTCTTTCTACATTTCCCTTCCACTGCAATGCTTGGTGTGGAGCATTGCACCTGTCAGGACTCAGCGAGAATAGTTCTCTGACCACTTTCTTTTTGAGATTATTGTGAAGATAGGGCTTGAGTTGAGAGCTGCTGCTCATGGACAGAGGGAAGTTTGGTAGCAGAGGGAGAAGAGAAGGGACTGTCAATGATTTGTGACCAATTAACCATGAGATGACTTCTCAGCTCCATTTACTGTGCCTGTAGTTATCTCAAATGCAGTGGGTAGGAAGCCTTTGAGAGGAGCTTGGCAACTCTGACATGCCTGTCAAATGGCATCTTACAATAACCGCGGCTGTGATTACAGGACTGCTATGTCCAGTCATAAACTGAAGTTTAAGGATATTCCTGTCTTGTTAGAGATAAGAAAGGGCAGCACAGAAGGGCCATCAGGTTGGATCAAGAGAGTTGGACAGCAGAGGAGGGAGAGGGAGAAATGAGCACAGGGCCATCCACACCAACACCTCTGCGAATGGCACATAGCTGAGATGGACACCATTCATCATCAGTGACACTGGCTCAGCTGCTGGCAAAGCCTGGAAGGCAAGAAGCAACTGCAGGGCTGTTCAATGCTGGTGAAGCCAAATCTGACCTTCCAGCAGCACGCTTAAGAGGGAGAATGCCCTGTCACAGCGGTACCTCACAGCTCACCAAGAAGGAAGTTCAGCATGGCAGGCTGCTTGCTCAGGGCCTTCTTATGTGAGACTACTGACATACTACGATACTGCTTGTCAACAATGTCTGCTTGTTTTAGGGTACACAAGTTTACTTGTTTAACTTCAGGACGAGTATGAAGTTCTGCTCTGTTATTAAACCCACGATCTCGGGTCAAAGGCAGACAAGATGGCTATAGGTTTCTTGTATGTGTTGTTCAGTGCAACACTTGCCCTGCTCTGTTGATTGCCTTGACCACCTCCCCAGCAACAACACATGTATTCTCTCCCTGGAAATTACCTTAGATCTTTATCACAGGGCTAATTGCCGAAATACCTGTCTTACAGATCATAAAACAGCTTCACAACTGAATGATCAACTTTGATATTCAGTAACAACTGGATTTTTATCCAAGACTGGGACAGCCTATAGGACAGTCAGGTTCCATCAAAGCACCTCAAAGCCAAGACAAAGAACATGATTTCTGAAAAATGTAAAAATTCCAATGTCTTATTACACTCAGGACATAGAAGTAACAGGCCAGCATACCTGTTGATATACCACTGGCTCTGTACATTTTTTAAAGGTCATTATTTGCCATAGTTAACTATGCTGCTAGTTAAGTATTTTGGTGGCTCTGAAAGCCGAATGCTTTACAACAGAATACGTTTCTGTGCATCAATATCCCTTTTAGCTTTAAAGTGGATTGGAGTTTTCAGGTTACCATACCAGAAATGCTGGTGGAAACATTTCTCAGGCCTCTAATAATTTCTGCTGTTAGCTGAATCCAGTCGTTGATATTATAATGTTCTTAAATATTTTGGGTAAACAATATTTGACTATAATTCTAATTTGATGATGGGAATATATAGATGATTTTTTTTTTTATGATTTAGCCAAAAAATCTGCACTTTCCAAAGAGCACTTACAAATTACCTACATGTTACTACTCTGTATCTTTCAAAGAGCATCGCTACCAAACGTGCTTACCACACATGTTAGGAGACCCTTGCCACGTGTGTTTAGAGTGGTGCTCCCTCCAGTCCAGCTCCAAAGTTAAAGCATCTGAAGTGCAAATTGTGTGTGACACAGCCAAGGAAACCCACTTTCCTTTAACCTTGTTAACGGTGAGCCAGATGGAACTGCTGAGGCCACCCATTGTTCAGGTTTGCATTTTTGTGTAATGCCATGGTGTAGGTCCATAGGGCCTCATGAATTGCCCTCCTCTGAATATATACTGTGCTGTTAAAGGCACTGAAAGGATCAAGCTCTGCTCTGAGAGCAGCTGGCTTTGTATTTTTTTAATGGTTGTTAGCAGCAGCAGCAGGTCCATTCTACTCCCCCATTCTCCCCCTGCCCTTCTTAAAATCCTGATCTGTCTGTCGGTTCTTGAGTGAAACCAAACCCTAACTCTGTCCTATATAGCACATCATACATTACCTCAGGTTCATTACCCCAAATATTCATCAAAAAGTCTCTGATTTTCCCTCCCTCACAGCCTCCAGCTCTGCCCCAGCAGTTCTTAATCACAGAAAAAATCATCACTGACTTCATCAAGAGTCAGGTTGTAATTTCTTTCCTACCAAACCCAGGTAACATGTGCCTGCATAATTGTTGTTACTGATCATCGCCTTCTGAAAATCTGGTCAAATTTTCCCGGCTTGATTTGTTTTGTGCCTTTAAGATGAAAATGGCAGCAAGAGGAGCTTGAGTAAAAATGGCCCACAGCAGAGCCCTCAGTCTGAGAAACGAGGGGAAGCTCGAAAATCGCTCCATGCCAAGGCCCACCCGCGCAGTGCCTGTGACACAGAAGGCAACATCTCGCAATGGCTGTGCCGTGACGCGGCAGCGTTAGACGTTTGCTAACGAAAAGCTGCAACACGCCATGTAGCGGGGGTAGCAAAAAACCCCCGAGCCTGCGTCTGGCTGCTAAGCAGCCTTCCAGCTGTGGTGCGAGATACTGTAAGCTGGGGAGAGGGGAGGATCGTCCTCCAGCTGCCGTGTGTGCTGTTCTGAACGGGATGAGAAAAGCATGGAGCTGCCCCTCCAGCCCTTCCTCCTCAACAGGCCTGCCAGCAGGAAAGCAAAGTGCACCTCACCAAAAGAAGGCTGCAGCTGGAAGCGACTTAATTGCCCCACCAAGCACCAAATAATGTGTCTGTCTCCTTGTGAGAGGAATCTGACATAACGACAACGCAGGTAACGTAACCTGTGAACGCTATTAGAGGGATGCTGCAGTTATCTGTTGTTACAGAAACTACACAGAAGCTTTTGCAACACAGGGGCTGATCAGGTTATTAGAAGGCCTGAGAAATGATAACAATCAATACTTTAAAGCAAATTCCTATGCTTGATCAAAGGGACTTGCATTTGCACTACACTGGCAGAATAAGGAAGGAAATCCCACTACCAGATCCCCAGGTCAGTGTCTCATCTGGCGCAGGAGACACACTACTCGCTGAAATATATTACATTTCTGCCATTCCCTACCAGCCTATGCGCCTTTGGGAAGAGGAGCCAGGAGGCACCTGAAGCTCAGCAGCATTGTGCCTGCTCTAGCATGAACTGGAGCAGGGAATCAAGGACCTGATCATTTCTCTTATTTTTCTTCCCAAAGCTGCTCCAGACACCACCAGAAGAGCAGTTTTCCCCTTCCTACATGCTCTCCAAAAGTAGAAAAATGCCAGCCAGCCTCCTCCCTGCAGTTCCTAAAACCTGACATAAAAGCTCTGGGGCAACCATGGCTTGCTGTCAAAGGGTAAGACAAATCAACTGAGGAATGACACACCATCAGGAAAGGCAAGACATGATAACCTCCTACTTTCTTTCCACAGCAAGAAGGTCAGTTTAAATTCTGCCCCTCAACCCTTTATGTTTTACATAAATAGTAGGGTGCAACTTTGGAAAGTTATTTTTAACATGAACATTTCATAAATATGGTTGTCCTTAAAGGCTGCCTAGATGCTACAAGGTGGCTCAGTGGGATACACTGCACAAGGCATGGCAGCTCTATACTGTGTTGTTAAAAACATTTCTAATTTCAAATCATAAATCACACGGGAGCATGGGAGGTTCAGAAACAAGTGAAGCTCTTGATCTCAGTAAGCTATTTTTTATTGTTTAATCATTTGAACGTTTCTTGAATGTTTCAGAGTTCATGTGAGAAACCTTATTTTAACTGGTAAGTTTTCCTTGCATACTGTAATAAATCCATTTTGAAGGCCACATTACCGGTAGTATGTTTTCATTGTCTAAGAAAATAATCTAGTTAACAAAATACAAATTCTAGGTAAGGTAAAATAATAAAGGTAAGGCACAATTTGCAACTGATAAACTAACATTGCATTTCACTTGCATTTTCTAATTTTTCCAGGTCTTCTCAGTAGGATGTGAGGCTGTCATACGTATTCTGAGATCAAACTGGCTTGATTGCCATTGCCTGCTGGTTTTATGTCCTTCTTTTATGAGCACTCTTCAGCCCTAAGTCCATACCCCAAAGCAAAAGATGTTAATAACCCTAGACTGATGTGACGCTTGGTACTTTAGCACCCTAGGATGGAGATTATATGCCCCCCTTGATTTCAGCATGTTAAGCTTCCTTGAAGCTTTGTTTCCTTCAGAGGCAGCTGTCTGCATTTCTATACCTTACTCTGTCTATTGCCACCAGAGTTCAAATCACATGTGTATCAGTTAGAAAAATTAGCTGCAAATTTTTTTTTCCCCCCATGAAGCCTGGTAGAATGAATTAGTTCAGCTGGTAACTTTTCTCTGATGATAATGACAAGAAAACCTTAAGCTGTTTTATAGAAAGGGGAGTCATCAATAAATCAGGATTTCAGTTGCCAGTATCACACTCTTTGTACAAAAGGAACTCTGAATAACATTAATATCACTGTTGGGCTTTATCATAAATTAGTTTTTAAAAAACCCAATAACTGGGTGGGGGGGTTTTTTTCTGCTTTTTGGTACTTGATCAGCATTTATCAATGCTTTGAAAACTCACTCTTTCCAAGCAAAGATTAGGAAAATATGTGTGCCTGGAAATATCAGGGAATATATGTTTTCCCTTTTTCTGTAGGCCTGGAAAACACAACATTAAATAGATTATATACTGAGTTTCATAAGGTTACTGACACTTACGTGTCCACATCAGCATTATAGTACTACTAGCTTTAAGTGCTGATTTTATATAATCCTTTCTTTCCATTCAATGAGAGCACTTCCTTTGAAAAACTGTCATTAAAAACTATGAAACATTAACTTCTTGTGTATTACAAACACTCTATAATTGATGCATGTAGTACAATTAGATGGAAAGAATATAGTTTCTGCTACTGCATGTGAAATGTATGTTATGGTTTTCCCTTGTCACGCAGAAGGCAGGTTATCCTTTTAGTACATCAAAGTTCCGAAGTAGAACTCTGAAACTGTAACACGCTTAAGAGAATACAATTGATGTGAAAGAGCAGAACACTACAATAGGAAAGTAGCAGTATGTATCTCCAGTTGCCTTCACATCTTTCACACAAGTTCAAGCTAATGCAACAGAAGCGGGGGGTGGGAAATTAAGCAGACTGCTTAGAGGAAGCTGGTGGGGAAGGAAGAGCTGTGATTACACCACACGCTGCACCCCTCCAAGCCTACTGCTTGCATTTTGCAAGTTTTGAGGAGAAGCTGCTGAAAGACAGGAAGGGAACTGAGAAATGACCCCAGCATATGTGCTGCTCTGCCACACTACAATGCCAAATTAGAAGTTAACAGCAAATTAAGCCTGATCACCTCAGCTTTTAAAGGTTGCTCTTCAGCTCCACAGGGATGTCAGGCACAGAGCTGAGGAATGCTGCTTACCTTCCCTGTAAGCTGCCAGCTTTCTAACACTGCATACTTAAATAGACAAGTTAATGGTGTGGTGGCACCAAAGCATCTAAAATAGGTAGGATTTGCTTTTCTCATCTTGATTTCTTCCCCTGGCCAGGAAAACAAGCTGCAGCCCTGTTAAAAGCACAGATCATCATTCTTGTGGGGAACTGGGGTACAGTGGGATCTGGTACTTCAGATCTGCATGTTAGTCCAACAGGGGAAGCTTGACTAGAGAAGGCCTTACCTGGGACACTCCCCTAACCCTCTGTGAGGCCTTGCCAATGCTTATTTACACCTCTGGCCTTTTGGAGGCCAAAACTCCTTGCTGGGTGCTGTGCTCCTGACACTTTCCTCCAGTGAACCTCACCAGCTCTTAAACCACCACCGACCACCATCAAGGGCAGACCTCGCATTGCTCCTACTACTACAGGGGCCACAAAGCTGCAGTCACATTGTTGGGAACGTCTCTGCCATGCTGAGCGGAGAGCACAACATGCTTCATGCTGAGCCAGCCAGAGGGTTTTGTACTCCAGATAAACCTACTGAATGTGGAGCTGTTACTAAGAGGCATCCCCCCCCGCCCCGGCCCCGCCACTACCCTATCCATTTGTTCCTTGGTACCTTTTTAGGTTTGTTTTCTTTTCAGGATTAGTTTCTCTCAGTTCTGCTTCCTGAGCTGCCTCTCTATGGGATTAGATCAGCACCAGAGACTCTGCAGGGAGAGGACCACAATGCTGGCTGGGAGTGCAGGGGGGCACGGCAGCCAGCCTCCCCCAGTAATGTGAAGCTGCACCCTGGCAGAGACCTGGTTTACAGAGCCAGAGGCAGCATCCATTGCTTTTAAAGTCACAGCTCCCCTACAGGAAAAATAATGAATGGGCATTCAATCTGTTAATGCCACCCAGTACTTGGGAGATTCCCATTTCTTCAGCTTGTACAGCACAGTGCTGAAAAATAAACAACAAAAGAAACCGCTAATATGCTTTATATTTAAAACCAGCACAGCATTGCTTCCTGAAATTCACAGATTTTCAACTTAACAGTGTCTCTCTAACAAGGAAAAACACCCTGAAAGGCATCATTTGTCAGCCACAAATAAAACAAATAATACCGTAAAAAATAAATACATAAATTGGTTGTATTGTGAAGCACAGCTTTTGAGTCTTTGGCTGAAGAGTATTGGTGTGACTGCTGTGGGGAGTTTCTGCAGGCCCGGACCAGAAGTAGCTGAATGCTATCTGCGTGCTCCCAGGGGATGCATGTGTGAAGGAGTCCCAAGACCTAGCTATGTATTAGTTGGTGTAGGCATGAGATACAGAACCAGCCACTGGAAGTTAATGATCTTGATATTTGATATACATGATTTACAAGCACATACAAAGGTAAATAAACCAAACAAATCTCCAGATGTTCCAATGCCTACATCAACAATAACTTAACTGTACACATTTACTGCGCATTTAAGAACACCATCACTGACGCAAGAGATTTTAAGTTAGCTCTCAAATCTGAAGGAATCTGTCTTGAATCCCCTCTGAGAAAGGCTATAGCCTGGGGTTGGGCCAAGTCTCTCTCTGTACCTTCCTCATCTGCTGAGGGATATGTACCAATCCAATTGCAGTCGCTAGGGGAATGCTGACCTGACCAGACTGCAGACTTCATCTTTCTTTCTGAGAGGCTTATTCCCTCTGTAGAAAGAGGCTGCAGTATAAGCAGAATGAAGTTATTGGCACACTCTGCCAATCTGGCACACTCAGCTCTCTAGGGCTGCATCTATTACAGCATCCTCAGAACACCTTAGTGGTCAGCCCATGGCTATGTTTAGCAGTGTCACAAACGCTGCCAGTCTGAGGTACCAAGAGGGGAATTAATTTTACAAGCACCTGTCTTTATACAGTGAGCACAGTGTCACCCATTCTCTGACAGGAGAGGCCACCCTGGGACACCTGAGCTTGCTCATCCATATGCCACACAGCAGCAGTAGAACTGCAACCTCCAGGACACAATGCTTGGCCTCTTTCCTCCAATAGTCCACGCACATCCAGGAAAACCAGCCTTACCACTCCCCAGGGCTATACATCAGCCACAGCACACTTACAAGGAGCCTGGCACTTGGTGCCAAGCCATTCCCCAACAAGACTCCAGCACAGCCAGAGCCTCAGCATATGTCTCCACTTGCACTGGCTGTCACAGGCACGCGCATCCCATGCATACAGAGTGCCTGGGACACCTGGGCGGCTACAGCAGGGTGAGCATCCCCAGCCTGCCCAGCAGAGAGCTGTACCCCAGCCAGGCAAAGCCCTGGCTGGTCATGCACCCTGGGCCACGAGAGCAAAGCACACAGCTATGACCCAGCCAGCCCCAGTCCTGCAAACCACCTAGTTCATATCCAGCGATGCCTTTTACCACTTCTTTTCCCCATCTCCAGTTCTTTACACCCCCACCTTCACTTCCATCCCAATTCTGCTCCTAATTGTCACATTTAGCTTTTACATACTGATACTCGTGAACCATTTCAGAGGTCACAGCTGGCTACATGAAGGAAAAAAGGATTTTTAAACTGACAAAGTATCATTTAATAAAGCAGTGCCTTTTTTTTTTGGTCTGTTTTTTCAACAGATTTGCTTCAAGTCTTTACACATAAACCTGTCCTTGTGGAATTTTGATTTTTTTAACTAAATGAGAATCTGCTTTAAGAATACATTTTGAAGTGAAATGAAAACGGATTTATATGCCACACACAAACTGCAGGCCTCTGCAGTGTAACAAAATATGCAAGCTTAAGCAAATTTACCACCTGCTACCACAGAAAGGGAAAATGGTGGTATCCTGTTCCCAACACAGCATCTCATTATAGCAGCTGGATGTTTCTACTACAGTGATTGACACGCAGACAGTGTCACAATTAATTTCCAGTTTCCTGGAAATTACCACCTTATGATACTTTTTTACTTACAGTCTCAATCATAATCTGTCATTCATGAATTTTTGGCACTCTCGACTGACCTTCCTACACAGGCAAGACCGTAGATGCAGAAAGGGCACGTCATGACATCATTACTCCTGTTGTTACCTGGCCTAATGAGAGTGAGCTAGCAGAGCGGTACTGGTATAGCTTCATTTTGTCTCGTACCTCGTGTAAAACCACACACTCTAGGGTGCACGAGCAGACAGAACCAGGAGAAAGAAGCATGTGCTCTGTCCACGCTGACTAGACTATACTGGTTGGAGGAAGATATCCTACTAATGCAACACGTGCAGGATATTTTAGAAGACGACAGCCATGCAGCTACCAGTGGCTGCAAGAAACTAAGCTGGGTTACAAAGCCAAGATTCGCCACGTTCCATGGTGTCACCTTGTCACGTGACTACCTGTACCAAGCTCATCTGGTGGAAATTCAGAACAGAAAGGGAGCACTATTGTCAGCAAGAAAGAAGCACTAAGCAGTTCCTGTCAATTTTACCTTGCAACTAAAAATAATTACTGTGTTTTGTTTGTTGTGGGGTTTGGTTTCTTTTTTAATTGATGAGGTCCTCAACTTGTACATCTAATTCCGGATGGATCTCTTATTAAGTCATCTTCCTTTTGACACCCACTTCCTCCAATGCAGCTGAAGCAACCTTTCTGAAACCTATTGTATATATATTTATGCATATACTATGTGTATACAGCAGATCTGATATTTTTTTTGTCTCTGCATAATTAATCTTCTATAAAATGCATTTTACACTAGTGTAAATACTATTATTATTCTGCCAAACTCAAAAGCTTTCAAATTTGACTTATTCATATTTTATGCAAGAATTAAGAAGTAAATGTGGGTGATGAAGGAAAATGAGATATAACATCTTAGATATGTTACAATATACTTCTAAATATTTTATGGATAGCTATCAACTTAAGTATCTAGTAGACATTCGCGTTCACTCAGCGGTTGGGAACAACTATAACCACTACTTACAAAGAAAACCAACTTGCTTCTTTACTGGCTTCTCATTCAAATTATCAGCTAGAAACAGATAAGGGACACAAAAAACAGTAGGCCCTTCAACAAAAAAGGCCACCAGGAATCCACATTTCTGAAACCCTCTGACCTCGACTGCATTACTACAAAAGGTATTTTCTGATAAATTCTTATTCTGAAAAGGAGGGGGGCAGTGCAGGCTAAACCCTAGAAAGCAAAGCAGAAGAAATCATCTCTTTATGGCAGTTCGTGGTAAGGAAGTGACTCAGCTGAGGCAAATTACAGAGCCCCTTTGGAGACAATGATTTCAAGAGCACTTGGGGCTGCAGTCAGAAATCTAGTACAGCTGCGCTGCCCGAAATTTCAACCTGCACAAGAACATAAACTCAAAAATACTGTGTGTAGTAATTTTAACCACTTTTGTCTAGCTCTGCAGCAATTTTTTGTTGTGAAAAGAACAGGTGAGGGCACTGAGGATATATTCTCTATTTCTCTTGCAGATCAAGCAAAAACAAAGCAGGGTTTTGTAGTTTCATCATAAGAAGCCAAATGTAAATTCTAAGTAATTAAAAAAACATATTATAACTTCTTTGTGTTTTGAATTACCCCTTCTGCCAACTCAGTAAGCAGCCTACTATGCCCTGCAAGCTACTGCACACGCAACTTTGAGGCAGTTCTTAGTACATTTACAACTACTGCAACGGTAACAAAGGGATGAAAAACCTCCAGCACCATGCTTCCCATTAGAGTGATTTTCAATCTGTAGGTCTCAGGTATCTATAGACTACTTTTAAAGGGTGGGCAAAAGATAGTTAGGAAAAACAGGCTTGTGGACAGGATGTTTGAATCATCCAACACCATGAAACAAGAGGATACACACACATCCAACGAAAGTCCTGGGGAATAGGTCTTCCAGATTAAGAAAATAAGTGTATCAGTTGCTCTCAAATAACCCAAAATCACAATTACTGTTGTAATTAAAAATAGCAGGGGTTTTACGTATTTTATGGACTAAGGAGGAAACCAATTCCGTGCTGAAGAGTTTAATCTCTACGCAGACGAGAACAGAGGGAAGGTGTAGAACAGGCTATGGCAAACAAGAAATTTATCTGAAGTCACGCAAAGTACATTGTCTTTCTAGTTGTTAATTAATAAAGGAAAAAAGTTAATCAAGTCCCCTGTTCCTTCACAGTGATTCACATGTTCTCACAAGTGGGTAACTAAAGTCATTCTGTAAAACAGAATTCTCTCTCCCTCCATCGATCCTACCGATTTATTTAACTGCAGAGAGGGCTGACAAGGAAGAATCACAAAATGGCTGGTCAGAAGCTACTCTGTTTTATCCAAAGAATTCAAATGGGGAACAGACCTCCAAGATACAACAGCCTTCAGGGTTGGTCCTGCCCTTTCAAAAACCCCCTCTGCCTGTGGTACTCCTGGGACACAGCTGGTTGTGGCAGCAGCACCGGGGATGGGGGGCACACCTGATCGTGGCAGTACCACTGGGGTCACGGGGCACACCCGGCCGTGGCAGCCCCCGCAGACGGTAGAAGCTCTCCAGCCACCCCAGCGAAACTGCAGGAAGGAAACAAAGCAGTGCCTGCGTCCGTGGGAATGGCTCATGGGCTGCTGCAGTCCACAACGTCTCCTCCTGCTTTCCCTTCTTTTCTTCCCATGAAGGAGGAAGAAATGCTAGTGATCGTTTTGATCAATGTCCCCTCAGGTGCAAGTCAGAGCTAAAAGATGCAAAGATAAGGTTTTAGCCTTTAGAGGAATAGTTTGGAAAGTTACAAGCTTGCAAAGGGGTTTAAATCTTACATCCTTCACTATCAAACGAACAATAACATCTGGAGGTTAGACCAAGGCTTACAGATGGCTGTGCGCTTGAGTTTCGCTGTATTTTATAGCACCTTAATTTAATTAGCAGCCATACCTACAGGAGAAGTACCATAATCCCTACACTTTTAGTCAGAGCCTGAGCTGTGAGATACCTGTAACTTTTTGTTTCCTTTCCTACTAGGTGGGTTTGGAGGCTGACACACTAGTCTGGCTTTTGCATGTGATACTGAAACCACTCTCATTTGCCCTTTAAACAAGCAAGACAAAAACGTGATTGCTTACACAAAGCCTTGAACATGCATAGTTTTCCTATGTAGAAAGGTGTCTTTTTCTAGGAAATACCACCTTTGAAATTGATTGCACAGATTAAAGATGAAGTCCTCATTCTCCTAAAAACACTAATGAATTTTGAACTATGACTGACAAAACCAAACAGACAAGTGCTGTGTTTTCTTGTAAATCAATGTATAATCTATGAAAGAACATCGCTTGGTGACAAGTTTGCATTGGAAAGGAATTCACATTTGAAATTCTATAACAAAAAGAGATGCTTACAAGTGGATTTAAGCATCACAGTCAGGAAATTTTAATATGGGCATAATATTTCACATATATTGAGAGCACTTGTATTCTCCAATGAAAGCAATGGATCCTTGGCAGACCACAAGCAAGATCCAGGCTCCGTAACACTTACTATTGCTGTTTGTAAGAAACAAAGCTAATTAAGTGCATCAAGACTTTATGATCAGATCCTGAATTATCATTCTAAAAAATATTGCACAAAAGCACTTAGTACACAAACTGCATAGTTCATTTATACTGAACAGGCATTATGTTTCTCCAATTAAAAAAAAAAAATTCTTCAGCGTTAATGTTCTCAAATAATATAAATTGCTTGCATCAACAAACACAGTACAATTAGCTTGTTACCCTTAAACTGAGTTTAAAATAAGCAAATTGTTTGATGACTTTGATGTTTTCCACCCAAAATGTGCTGGCTAATTTTTCCATTCCAGTTCCCATTCCAATCTTTTAACTGCCTTAATCTCCTGCCCTCAGATGTTGACCTCCTAAGAACAGAGGTCATAGGTTAGCACAGACAGACCTCAAAAGATCTGGACTATCAATTCATGCCTGAAAGATTTCTCTTCCACAAAAGAACGACTAAAAAAGCAAATTCCAAAATCCAGTTCCACCGACTGCATAAAATATAAACTTGTTGATACGTTACATACATAAATATTCTAAAACAACCCTGGATCTAAACAGTCTGAATTTCCATAGGATATAAAAAAAAACCCACAAAAAAACCCCCAAACAGACAACAAAACCAAACAAAAACTGATAAAAATCCAATGACATCAACATGGAATAATGACTGAACTTTAAAGATAAAAAGGGAAAGCTCTAGACAGGAGAGAATTAAGAGTCAGCATCTTTAACCACAGATAGGTATGTTTTCAATGTTTCTAATATCTACATTCAAAACTAGCATTTTTCTACACCTGGCATTTTTAAACACAATTTGTTTTCTTATAAGGGTGAAAGTGTGAGATTAGCCAACTCACAAAATGAAACAGCACCAGTTTACACAAATTTTACTGATTATTAGTGAGAGTACTACCTCATTTTCTTGCCATAATCAGCCATACAAGAGATTCCTTGCTGCTTGCTTGGTCAATGAGCGTACAGCTCTCATTAAAAAAATGCCAGATGTTTCTTTTCTACGCATAAATGACACGTATAGATTGTAAAGGAGAAAGATAACTTCATGAGGTTCCAGTGAGCTAGAAATACAGGGTTAACAAGAATGAACCATTTGATATATTTATTTCTGAACTCCAAATAAAATTTGTACGTTAAACAATGTACTTCAGGACAAAAATTCTAAAATGATACTCCCACATTTAATAACATAAAATCTAACCCAACTATTTAACAAAAAGTAAATTAAACCACTCTGTGGATTCTTTTTTGACATTGAAAACTAATGTGCTTAGCACATTTAAAGTAATTATCAGGAGATGTAGGCACATATTCCTAGCAATTATGTGAGCAACTAACCAAGATTCTCCAAAACTGTAACAAAGCACAAAAGCATGTAAAAACAAGCCTGATCAGTTGTGTATTTTTTTCATATAGTTACTAGAAAGAAGTTATTTATGACAACTATCTCAGGAAAAATAACGTAAATAAAATTTAACTTTTAAAAAGGTAAATAAATAGGCTTACATCTGAGCTATATACCATTACTAATCCTATTGCCAACTATTGATGATTCCTTCTTATTGCTGGAAGAAGTGACACTGCATGATTTTACAGAACAACTCATTATGCAGACACAGACTGACACACAACACTATTTCATTTTACACTATTAGTTTAGCACAACAAGAAGGCAGAGATACTCATTTTAAGCACTAGTAAATCTGAAGCTGAATTTGAAACATTGAACTATTCCAGCTTTTCATACTGATCAAAAGATATCCATTTATCATTGAGGAAATCAAAGCATTCTGGTTAAACTTTGATGCAAAGGCTGTTGCAACATTAATTGCAGACAATGAAATAAGAGCAGTCTGTAGTTTGCTATTGTTTTCAGAGCTGTCTGAAGTAAATTAAATGATTAGCATTTAAACTGTCCAACAGCAAAAAGAGTAAAACTCCAAGTAACTTCTAGGCTAAAGAAAGCAATTCAGCACAAGACCAGCACAAGTTAAATCAATTTTTTGTACTTTCAGCTATTCATTGTAAAAGCTCTAGTGCCA
The DNA here is from genome assembly GCA_025345505.1 of Todiramphus chloris collaris. Classification (NCBI taxonomy): domain Eukaryota; kingdom Metazoa; phylum Chordata; class Aves; order Coraciiformes; family Alcedinidae; genus Todiramphus; species Todiramphus chloris. The sequence goes on along the minus strand of JANVCC010000018.1, from coordinate 46,371,652 downwards.
GGAGACTCAACACCAGTAAGATTATAAATGAACGGAGATCAAAGAAAAGAAATTGTTTAGCTTACTCCCATATTTCATAGTGACCCTTCACAACTCTTTCCTCCTTAACCATTCCATGGGTCTGTTACTGAGCAAACCCAGCTCCCTCTACTCCATCAATAACGCCAGTCTTGGCTCACGATTGCTCCAGCTTAGCCACAGCCACCTTTGTTCTCTCTCACACATGTATGTGCAATTTCATCCATGAAACCAGTCTCTTTATCCTTGTCCTACTGTATCACAGTACAGTTTCAAAGAAAAAACAATACATGTCTCCAAACCTAGCTGCTAGTCAGAGGAGCATTCAGGCTACTTTCTATCACCTACAAATTCAGCATTTGAAAGAGAAAGAAACAATTTACAATTTAGTAAGAGCCTGTGAACCAACACATGAGTTCTCCTAGACAGCATTTTCTCATTTGCTGCACGAAATACAAGATAGTTACTGTATATTACTTCTTCAACCTACTCAATTCAGTGCTTGGACTCACCACTAAATCCAGATAAATCTTCAACACAATACAGGAGTCCTGACTTTGGGGCTCTCACCAAGATCTCTTCATGCATTAAAAATATTAATTACTTTGCAACGGCTCTATGGTTTAATTGGTCTCAATGAAATGCACTGGATTCTGGAGCACAAGAATAAAGCCAAAATAATTTTCCAGAGGAGCCTTATTCTAGATGCCCAATTTGAAATATTAAAGCCTGTAAAGCACTTACTATTTTACAGCACCCAATTCATTTAGGGCAAAGCTCAACCTGAGCAACTGCTACAGCTGGGAGCATTTGGTGGTTCTGCCAGACAAACTCCAGATGTGACATGTTTGTCACCTGGTAAACAAGGAGCACACAATAAGCAGACTACTGTAAAAAAGTCCCACTTCAGATCAACCCTCCTCTATCTGCTGGAAATCACCTCAGTCTTCACAGGGCTGCAAAGCAGGAGCTTACAACTCGCCTACGTTTCAGCTCCTTATGCATGAACTCTTGACTTGAAGCAATCTTTCAAAATGGAGAAAGCTTTGATTCAATCCCTGTTTGTGAGTGAGGGGATTCAGGCTTCTCTGCACTCTCTGAAGAGGTGATCAGTTGGAGACTGGGAAAACTCTGTGCTTTTCACATTGACACCATTTTCAGTAGTCTGTCCTCTCCTCCCCTCCCCAATCCCTTCTCTTCCCTCTCCCTTTCCCCATCTCTCCTGTGTTTGTTTTCATATTCCTCCTCCTTCCTAGTCTTCTCCCTATCCATTGTCCTTGAAATATCTTTGGTTTACTCTGCCTGAAGGATCATGGACATCACAGGAGCATTTCTATTTGAGCTCCACTGTTTCTTCTCTCGAGAGCTTCCCACAAGCAAAAGGAGCAACTTCAAATTCCCACTCAGTCCTGCTACTTCTGGACGGAGGGTGCCCACATGGCTGTGCAGTGGGAGGCTTAAATCGGTACTTTCTTTTCCAAAAGAAAGAAACCTACCTTTCCTGGTGCAAATATGCCCTTAAACCCAAGATTTCTTTCAGGACACAGTCTATGTCTTATTACTTGCTTGAGAAGCACTCTAGCACTCGCTGTAGGTGCACTTGGAGGGGTGTGTGTGGGGTGAGCACCGTGGGAACAGCAGTAGCGTGCCTGCACCACCACTATGGAGATGACTACATCCATGACACATTCCTCTTATATAATGAGCTGCTGAGCTTCTTGACAAAATCAGATACCAAAGTAAATTCGCGTTTTTATATGATTCATATTTAAGTAGGTTTGATCTTTAAGTGTCAAGGACAGAAACATGAAGCCACAGCTAATAAAAGAAACAGCTGTAGCAATCTGGAATTATATTACAGCACAGGCTTTATTAAACTGAACTTAAAGGACTACAGAACTTTTATTCCTTCTGAAAAACTTCAGATTCATCAACAGTGGTAAATCAAAGGCAATGTTTTGGGAATATCTGATTTAGCTTCTATGCTATAATTCAGTCTTCCCCAGCTTTCAAATTCTCACTATCTTTTTCAACATGCCAAGATACATGGCAAATTCTTCCATCATCTGTAATCATCATTATAATCTTTCCTTAGTGTTATATATTTATTACATGCTTTGAGTATGTTTGCTAGGTGCTGCTGGAGTGCAACACATTAAGAAAAGCGAGGAAATTCAACTCTTTTCCTAAAAGAAAAGGGATTTGAGGTTTAATTATTTATGCTGAGTATTTTTGTAGTAAAACATAGCACAGGATGTGTGCATCTTTTTAAAAGACAGTTCATCCTGCGAGCAGTTCTGTCCCCAGTTCATTGATAATCTATAGTGAGTCACATGAACAAAAAGCAGCACAGTCTGTAGTCAGGCTCAACATCAACTTAAAAAAATTCCAGGATTGCGGAAATTGAATAATGCCCTTTTCCCTACTACTTTCAAAGCACAGGCTTAAGTATTTACTCATTTGGGCCCTGAAAATGTATGCACTTTTGTGTTTATTCTTGTCTACTCAAAAGTATTAACTTAGTATAGTAGTAAGACATTCAACAGCATGAGATAAATTTGAATTAAGGAAGATGACAAGTTATACTAGGACAATTTTCAGATACAGAAATGATGCTTTGTAAATGATTTACTGAAATGCTTTTAACATACACTCTACTGAAGTCATGCATAATCTCTGTTACATTTAGCAAAGTCCTCAATTCTTTCTTGCTTCTAAATTCCTTCAGATATGGCACATCATTACTACAGGTAAGATTCCAGTGTGATCATTAGGCATATCAGTATGCCATAGCAAAAGCCTGAATGTATACTGGTACTTTACTGTAAATGAGAGCGCTCATCCCTTGATAAAAGAGGGTGAAATACTCAGAAAACACAAGACCTGAGAAGACATCCAATTAAAGAAAAATATTCTGCATTCCAAAAACAGTGTATGCACTTAAGAAACCCATCTGCTGCGCAGGGACAGCTTTACTCTACATAAGGCTGCATAAAAACGACACCTTCCTACTCACTTAATCTGTTCCTTGTACATTCTCAGAATTGTATCTATTTAGTTTAGCATCAAAGTTGGATTTCTTATTATAAACACTATGAAAATTTTGTGGCTTATCTCTTCTTAACTGTACACGCATACAAACAGATACCAGAGACAACTTTATTCGGGCTTTACTCTGTTCTTAATACAAGCTCACAATGAAGAAAATTAGGCTTGGATATCACTTAGTCGTATCACTGCCACCGGGTTCTTGCTTTAGCATAGGAAATTGCATCACTTGAAGCCCACGAACAGCCCTATCAGAAGGCACAGCTGATTGAGAAGAAGCACATATTTTTGTGTGTGTCGTTGATTTGTACACCTAAGTGCAAAGCCCAATTCCCACCTGCACTGAGCGAGCAGGCTGAAACCCCACATGGTCATGCAAGTTCACCAGCAACGTGGGATCTGAAAAGAGCCCTTACTTTTCAGGTTCCCTTGTGATGAATTTGGTAGTTAAGTTGTGATAAACCAGAAAGAAGCCTTTCAAACAAACAAGGAATTGTCTGTATTACCACCCAGCACACCACAGTACACCAGGGTACCCCAAAATAACTAACTGACCTTGGCCTCATAAACAGTGCAGCTGGTAAGGGATCAAACCAAGGTTTGTAGACTGCATACTACTATGGGCACTTGACTTTGCAAATTAAAGTGTTCTCTAAAATTAAAATTTGGAATGGGATTGCTTCCATGTCTTCTCAAAGACAAAACTTTTTATTTTATTCTAATATTATACCTATTGTCATGCACAACTGTAACCATTTCTATACTGAGCCCCAGCATTCGAGGACTGATCTTACAGCTCTGCATCCTGGCTCCCGACTGTTTGAGCTACAGAAACAGGCAGGAAGAGAAATTATCTTTTGAGGAGGTAAACTCCTGATGCTGTGTGCTAAATCTAGGGGCAGAAGCTAGGCTAGCCATGGCTTGCAGTCTTCTAAGAGGCGAGGCTTTCCTGCCTGTGCTTTCACCATGGGGTGCGTATTGTACCGTACCTCTACACCTGGCATCTTCAGAAGACTAAAGTTTAGCTACACCCTGGGCTGGAGATGAAATCATGACAAATAGTGTATGGCCCATTGATATTGGGCACTATGAACACCAGTCAGTGACAGCTGTTTTATCCTTTCTCCCTTAAGTCACCTTCCTTTCATCTTTTGTGAAGAAAACACTCAGTCTTGAAGAGATGATTCTATTCTCATCAGGCTGGATGGACCAAGTCCTGGAAGCACATCCTGTGTTTGGTATGCAGGAAGGCTGTGGCTGCTCAGCTCCCTTAAACACAGATGGATGATACAGATTTTAACAAGAGCTGTCTAATGAATATATGCAGTAACACTTTTCAGAAGCTTGTAATTTAGACTTGGATGGCTCTACACAAAGACAAGGAAAGATTAACCCCCTGTCCTAGAGATCCATCTCCCAGCCAGCTTTCAAGCCTTCGGTCCACAGCTCTAAGTGGCAGCTATTTTTAAAAGTTACCTGTTTTTTAACCCTATTAATAAGGCCCTCTTGTTTTATCCCACTCTTAGAAAAACCTGAACTGGTGCTAAACCTTCCAACAAAACCATCAGCCTGAAAAAAAGAGCAAGTATGGAACACTTTGTCCCTGATGATTGTAGTCCAACAAAGACATAACCTTCTTAAAGCACCGGAGTAGTGCAAAGCTCTCAGGCTTTCTGGGTTTTTTTTTTTCCCCCTCCTTCTTTTTTTTTTTTATTTTTTTTTTTTTTTTTTTTGTTTTGTTTTTTTTTTTTTTTTTTTTTTTTTTTTTAAATCTAGCAGCATTCTGCTGCTCTCATTACAAGCAGTTCATACCAGTTTTGTGGTTTATTATGGCACAGTCAGCAGATACCAGTAAGATCATGCAAGAAAGCGCATCTCAGACTGGTGTTTATCCCCATTTCGAGTCTACTGCCTAAGTGTGCAAATTATTAGCTACATAAAATACTGCACAAATAATCTCAATTTTTTTTTTTTTCTTGAGGATCCAGCAGTCTGTAAGCCTAAAAGTGGTCTCAACAGCACTGGAAAGAGGAACTAAGCACCCAACAGAATCACTGTGTAGCAGGGAAAAAGTGAACAGCCAAGAGAATGCTCTACACTTGAAAAGTGGGAAAATTAAAAATGAGAACTGGAAAGAAAGAAATTCTTACCAACTAAAACCAGGTGAAAGAGAATCAGGGAGGAAAAGGAGGTGTTCATGTTTAAATTTCTGAAACACCACCCTTGAGTAAGGTCCTTTTGAAAGGCTGTATTTTTAAGAAACCTGTGCAAAAACCACGCAATTTCTGACTTAGTTCTGTGCCAGCTTCCTCTTTAGGAAATGGCAGGACCGTGAACACAATCCACCTTGGAGAGGAACAGGAAAATTTGACAGTGACATGCTGACACTATTTTCTGCCAGAGCCCACAACTCCCTGAACTTTTAATCTGTTTCTCTGGCTGGCTGGGCACTCTGGTTTTGTCTGCCTCTCGTTTTGCAGCAGTGCTGCTCAGGACCTGCCCAAAGGGGGTCCCTGGGCTGGGCAAAGGCAGGAGAGGATGTGTCCTCTGCATCATAGCTCTGTGCAGTGACCAACAGTGGCCTTGCTTCCCAGCTCCTGAGTGAAGGGACTCTGATGGGCTTTTCCTATATGCCTTGGCCCCATCCATCCATTAAGCATGATTTTTATGAGCTCTTATTTCGGTACTGGTTCAGGACTCTGCCTCCCAGCTCATACCTCTCCCAGTATTCAGAAAAATATGCTTGGCTCAAGATGTAGGAGCTTTTCTATGAAAATTAAATTATATACTTCAGTGTGATTCAAACCGTAGAGATGGAATAGATATAATTTCATATTTGAACTGACTTTGTATCGTGTAACTTTGCTGTCCTAAACTAGCTCTCCCAGCCCTGTTAACTTCAATCCAGGTGTCCTACACAGCACTCCACCATGCCCTCATCTCTGCCTGCATCACACAGTTTAGTGGCTGTTTGTGCAGATCTCAAGCTTTTAAAGAAGAGTTTTGAGATTTTCTTATTATAGTCTGACTTCAGATCATCTGCAAAATGCCTTCAGATGGTAAATGCATTTTCCATCCAACTCAAACTAATTTTAAGTGATAGTTCACCAGGGAAGTATTGTATTATTTTATTACAGCCCCCTGTGCCTAAGTGACTGTATTTCCACCCAACTGGTAGTTTAGAAATATTTTTTTCTTCATTTGAAAATTATGCTTTTGGTCATGTCCAAGAGTCACTGGCAAACACCATTTACTACCTCTTAACACAAACCTACTTCTTTTCTTGCTATCTCTCCTTTGTAGATGTCTTTGTTGGAAATGGGGTTTTGAAGTGTTACATCGATGCTGCAGTGCTCATGGCTGTTGAGCCAACTGAGCTAGAAATCAACAGCTACTTCACTAGCCTTATTCCCAGAACATAATCCATCATCACAGTTTATCCAGTGGCAATGTTTCATTAAGCTCCCTCATTTTCAGCAGCTCCCAACTCCCTCACAGTTTACTTGTAGGGCTGTGCTATAAACCAAGTCAGTGAAATGTTTTGTGTCAAACCCAAAATCCCACAACGTACTGCTAATTTATTACATGTTTAAATCCAAACCACTTACTAATACAGGTCACCTGTGCTAGAAAGCTTCCCTGCCACAAGTGTGATAGCAGTGGAGGGCAGAATAGGACTCAAATGACATAAATTAGAACAGGGAGATGGAGCTATACCCTTATTTATTTCTTCCTTGTCCCTCCCTACTTTCTTGCTTTATATTATTGCTTCCATCTTAGTGTAAATACTTTAAAGAAGAAAAAAAAAAAGTTGTCATCATCCCCATCCTCCCTGAAACATTCCACGTGAAGCAAGCACTAAGATGAGCACATACAGGACTACAGACACACTGATGGAAAAGTATCCAACTTTGAGCTCCTGCTAGGAGCATTTACAGACACTGGATTATACTTCTAGGTTGCAAAGATAAGTTGATTTAAATACACACTGCATTAAAGAATATTTTCCCAGATATATGAAATTACATAAATAATCTTAAATTAAAAGTCACAAATGATAAAATGGTCCTTTACCTGGTTTCGTTTTATGTCACATAGAAACACTGGGAGTGTTTGTTTAAAACAAACAAACAACCCCACAAATCTCTTTTTCCTTCCTCACTTTTCTCTCCTCCGAACTTTATCCTGAGGTGGTGGGCTAGGTTCTGATTTCATTTACTTTACTTTAAATCAAGATTTCACAGGCTTCTCTACAAGTTACTGAGCAGGTGATTAAGGTGTGAATTCAGAGTACTTTATCTTTTCCATCAGCTCCCTGTAGACATTCCTGGCGAGCAGCATAGCGTGCTTTTGTGTCAGCTCACTGTCAAAGTTTAGCAAAATACACTGTGTTTGGCACGTGTTAAGAACTTCCACAAAGGGAGTTGCAACCTGCCACGGTGTAATGTGCTACAAATTGATCCCCTGGCATGCTTAGGTAGCGACCAGCCCCTCCACTTGTGCATCTCTACCATAAAACACCACTCCACTTCTGAACCCAGCACTTGTCAAATGTAAATCCCAGCTGAGCCTCTAGAAACCTCCCCTCCAGCTGAGATTACTCTAGACAAAAAATATGTATGGAAGACACATGGATATTACAGTAGCTTAAAGTAAAGCCTGGGAACCTAAACATGAAGGCTGCTTACAGGCACAGCTTCGTTTTACATGGACCACTAAAGCCTTTCCTTTTCTCACACTGCTATGCACTAGCATACTGGCTGAGAAAGATGCTGAAGTGGCCAGTATCACTGACAGCAATTACAAAGCCTTCCCATCTATGTTATAAAATATATGTGGCCCACAGTAACACTGAAGGGGAAATATTACCAAAGCCAGGTTCCCACAGCAGCAAGACTCTGCAAATTACAGAGACTCTGAGCCTATTGTGGAAGTCCCACAAAAATCTACCAACAAGCATCAGTACTGGTAACCTCAGTGTCATTACTTTTTTCTCCCTCTCCACATAGTCTCACTTTTCCCTTTCTTTTTCACACCTTTGCTATCTCTAACTCCTTCTCTCAGTCTTTCCTTCTTCCCTAATACACCATTCAAATGGGAACCATATAAAAAGATGCACTAAGTCTGGGCCCTCGCACTGTAACACTGACGACATAGGAAAGAGATGAACAGAAGAAGTGTGAATTAGCTTTCATAAATGGAGGTAGTTCTTACCGTACAAAAGCAACTTTCAAGAAATTTTCCACTACACATGTTGGAGATGATCTTCTTTTATTGGCTAGGCATTCATTCAAAATTGATTTTCCTTCAAGCAAAGACACTGCTTCCTCACTAAGTGATGTCACTGCTACTTCAAACATTTCAAATTTCAGACTTCTTTGATGTCTTATGACCTAAGCATATGACGCATTTTGAGACAGAAGTGTGTAGGTGTTTATGCCCACATTAGAATTTTTCCTTCTTTAAAGGCAAGAGAACGTTGAAGAGCACACTGTCTCATACACCATCCCTCTGCACTGTTTTTCAGGGTATATCTGTTCAATATTTTCTATGCTTTAGCTATGACAAAACATGACTGAAAGTAGGATTTATCTCACTTAACTTCAGAGACTTGTAAAGGAAGTATCTACAGAAATGGAGCTAGGTTCCCTTTGTAGTCCCTAAAGAGAAGCAGCCACAAGGCAAGATTCAGCCCCTGCTTTTAGATGCTTCCCTAGGATGAGATGATTTGCACTATTCAAAGTACTGCTTCCTCTGCACTGACTACACTGTTCACTATAGAAATTTACATTCGTTCAAACCCCTGTTTCCTTCAATATGTAGTTTTTCCTGTCTACTTACAACCTGCCCATTTAAGTGTTGAGGTTTCTGAAGCAAGAACTGTCCTGCACATATGCATGTGCAACAAACAGGACAGCAGTGTCATTACTGAGGCCTTCATCTGCTGCCATAGTATGAAACGTCAACAACAATGGTAATACTAATATTGTAAACAGAGTAGCAATTACAGTCCATGGAAGACCAGTTTAAACAAGAACTATATCGGGAGCCTAACTCAAAAAATAATACTTAAAAAAAACCACCTAAAAATAAAAAGGAGATTTTTCATAGCCATTGCATGCAACAGAACTCTGAAAGGCCAGGTATGGTGAGCAATCAAAAAAGAAAGCTTTGTCTGGCTTACAAAGTCTCTCCTTGTTGTGGTTATGGACTCTAATGTGTTACAGCAGCAATAAATTTGTTCATGGCCTTCAGCTTTTACAAAGAAGGTGAAAGATGGACAACTATTCTGTTGTCTGCAGTCCTTAATTTAAAAAAAAAAAAAAAAAAAGGAGAAAAAGAAAATTCTTTTAACAGAGGTGGGAACAAGTTAAGTTCGTCTGTAGCTAACAAAGGCTTCTGATTACCTGTTTCTAGAGGCTGGGATACTCTGCCCTTCCAGGTGACACCCTCTTTCCCAAGCTACTCCTTGCTTCAGAATTTGCAATGGAAGAAAGCTACCTCTGAGTCAAGCCATACATCGAATACTGCAGGCAAAACTTGGATGTTTAGATGTTCTTACTAGGATTCTTCACAAACTATATATTCCCCTCAATCTCAGTCATTACAGCAACTGGGCTGGGCAACATCATGAGGAAAAAGGGCAGATTCACCTAAATACAAAGAGGGCAGGAAGGTTTTCCTTGGGGAACTAGATGCAGGTGGCTTCGTAGTGAAGACGACTACAGAAACTCTTCAAGCCATCAGAGGCAGAAAGCAAAGCAAAACAGTGCAAGACAGACTGCTGCACTTGTATATAAAGAAGTACAGCTCTAAAGACTAACCTGAAATTTGTAAAATATTATTACAACAATTCTTCAGATGACCAGGCATCAAAACCTTAGAAAACACCTAATACTAAGTTCATTAAGCAAAAATATAATTAATCAGATTATGTACATTGCAGCCTTGACAGCACCACCTACACTTTCTTCTGTATAAAACTACTGATGCACAGTTTAAAACCCCACTGCACACAATAGTCTCTTTAGCATGCACAGTTCTCACCTAAACATGTCGTTATTTCACCTGTATTCAGGCTGACCTCTTCTCAGTCTAATAGCAATATTTTCAAAATATTACATTCCTCTGCAGGCTCCCTCTTATTCAATAAAACCGTCTCAAGTAAAACCAATCAAGTGGGTGATTTATGTAGTTCTATAGATACAGCTTAATAACTTTAATCAAATTACTACGCTACATGTAAAAGCCAAATTTACATTAAAGGGTTTTCTTTCACAAATGAATAAATGCTGAAAACATAATTTCAGGAAAAACTTGGGGGGGAAAAAAAAAGGAGGGGGGGAATAGCAAAGTAAGGTAATTACCTATCTCCCTTTGGTTTTCTCTTTTGTACTGTCTTCCCTTTGGGTCGTCTTTCACTTCCTAAACAGGGGCTCCCACCAGGGCCTGTTACCCGTATTGATTCAAGGCCTTTGGAAGATTTCTTAAAAGTAAATTCCACTGGTTCTCCTTCTTTTAGGCTTCTAAATCCTTCCATGTAAAGCTTGCTCTGTAAACAGGAAAAATACTCTTGGTTACCATTGCCTTAAAAACAGTATTTACATTCATAATCAACAGGACAGATTATCCCGTCTACTATCCTAGAATACATACAGGTTGAATAACATTTTCCTCTGCGTGAGCTATAGCAGATACTAAATATTATAGGCCTGGACACACTGAAAACACTATTCAACACTAAACAAAGCAACACGAACCTATTTTCAGTATCAGCAAAACCGCAATAACATTTTCCTTTTCAGTGATGAATGCTATAGATGTGGGAAGCAGAGGAAATGCTATATTCTTAAAACTGCTGTCTAACAGGACTGAAAAGGCTTTTTGAGCAAAATGGAAAGAGTAAATATTCACTTCAGAGATAATTTATGACCAAAATAATTTGCATTCCTTGTATCTGGGACATGGCTCTGCTGCTCTGAAAATGAATCAAAGAGGAAAGCACTCTGAAATGGGCAATTCAAATATCTCTAGTGAGCTGCTAAACTTCTGTTCACTACACCAAAAGTCTTAGCTAGTTAGCATGATTTAGGTATGGATTTTTATTTTCATTCACAGAAAAGGAAAGTATTATTGTCAGGGCAAGTGGAATAAATACTGATAAATCTCTTGTTATTACACCGTAGTAGCAAAATCTTGGACAAGCTGAAGTCAACAGGAGCTCATCATTGATTTTGATGCAGTGAAAATTTTCATCTCAATTCCTATTGAATTACATAAAATAGTAAGCCTACATCACAGGACAAATCTGATGAATCAAACTCGTAAAGGAAATTATCATCAAGTTAAGTGAGACAATTTCTGGGGGACAAAAAAGATAAAATCAACACTGGTTGCACTAAAAGTTTATTTCAGAAGTTACACAGCACATGAGCAAGATCAGTTGGATTCGCAGAGCCTATTACAAAATCTGACAATTTCCAAACACTTGCAGTTCTTGCAGGAGAGTTATGAAACATGTTTTCTTCCTTTGCTCATAAATTCTTTATAACAAGGAGACAAAGGTAGCTTGACTGATTCTTAGTCTGTTCTCCAGCATTCACTTGGCTGAACCATGAAGTCAAGAACGGAATCTTCCTTGTGGGTGCCTGCCATCCCAGTAACACATTACACCTCAAAAAGAGCCTAGGGAAAATCAACTCTGTAAGTCACATCTACTACCTGACAATTGCAAGTAGGGAACATGCTCAAGCTGGATGGGAATCCCTGACATGGGCTCCCTGTAACTGTTATGAGTATGGGAGGTCTGCAGCACCAAGACAGAGCACAAGAACTGACACCTACAGAGTTTGTACACAAAGAGGGAGATGGTCTGCTCACAAGGCTGCATGGAGAACACAACAGGCCTGAGCTATTTCAGGGGAAACTCTGTCCAGATGTGAGAAGCTGTTCCTCACTGTGAGAAGAATTAGAGAAGCCCAAAGAAGCTAAGACTCGTGGTTAATAGGGCAGTGAATAACCTAACGCAAGGCCCTGCTTTCAGGAAAAGGTTAGATCAGGCAATCTCAACAGGTCCCTTCCAACCTAGACATTACTGTAGTTAAGCATCTTAATCTAGAGCTGAATCACACCTGGCAAGACCAGAAAACAGGATTACAGTTCCTGGTTCTGCAGCAGTTACCTTGAGGTGTGCTATTTAACTCCCCTCTGTTTCTCTAAAGAGGGACACCACTAAGGAGTCCATTGCCCACAGCACTAATAGACGGTTAAAAATGATGAAATAACAGGGAATTTTTATTTTAAATGAAATAATGTGAGAGCACACACACCTTTCCTTCCAAAAACCCCACGTATTGGACCAGCCGAGTTCTCACAGTCTAACCAGAACCAACCATTTGTAATGCAACAAGAAGCTACCAATGCCAGTCTTGCTGAAGACTCAGTGGCTTGTAATTCTTCAAGCAGCCAAAAGCAAGCAAGAACACAGCTCCACTGTTCAGGACGAAGGCTGGTTTTGCTTGCCCAGTTGTGCTACTCTAGTACACATAGCTTTTTGACCAAATGTTGTAACAGCATGAGGCAAATAGTTGATTTTCTAAGTGAGAGGTTGAGCACTATTTAGAAAGGGGCGCGCGCACACACCCCCCCCCCCCCCCCACAGTATTGGGAGGGGGGGACACATAAAATAATATATAATATCTGTACCCATAATGACAAACTGGCTGTTTTTAAAAATGAAAATATAAAGTATGAAAAAGGAAACACGCATTTTTGTTCCTCACTAAAACTGGACAACAGTAATTCTACAAAAACCAATGCAACAAACCACCCAGGAAGGCAACATTATTTCAAGCAAGCCCTCCACTTTTCAACGTCTGTATAGCAATGAGGGGATCTTTGTCACAATGAAGAAACATCTGATTTCAGAATATGCCTGAAGAATACACCACCGCTCACTAACTGAAACAGCATCAATCCCCTCCCTAGGTCCATCCACACCTCTTCAGTCTTCAGCAGCCACCAGAGAAAATCTTGTAAAATGGAAAGAACTG
>JANVCC010000018.1:46317924-46358524 GCA_025345505.1 Todiramphus chloris collaris | reverse complement strand
GAATGGAAGTTTTTGTCTTTTTCTTTAATTACAACTTAAGATATAGTTAAGTCTCAGCAAGGCATACGCATTTTTTCTGAGTTTCATTGTTATAAAACAAATACTGAAAGGTTGACATGTGATATGCACATAACATTATGTCTTCACTTCAAAAGAAAGTACTTATTTAAACCACAACCTAAAACAGGGCATTATTAGTACTTTTAAATCTTCTTATTTTTCTCGTTTCACTTCTGGCAACAGAACTTCTATTTCCAAACAAAGCACTATATTTACAAGAGGGATTTTAAAATATATTTAAAAGCCAAAGTAATGGAACAATTATCCTTTCATAAGTCATGTTATGCAAGTGTACATTTTTTCACGTGTTTGTTTTTCAAGCACTTTTAACAACAGAAAATGTTGAGAAACCCACTTCAAATGACTTGCCCAGTACCCTCAACTGCTTTTCAATGTTATAAATGGATTTGGTGTTGTCTGACATTGTGTTAATGCTACCATGCTATCTGCCAGCTCATGGTGAGATTCTCTGAGGAAGCAATAACAATTCAAAGCCATAGTGCAAAAAAAAAAAAAAAAAAAAAAAAAAAGGTCAAAACAAACCCAAAAACTGAATCCCTCCTTAACTTGTCTGAAGAGATGGACCAAAAACATGTCTTCAAAGTTGATTAATTTAACGTTGAGAGACCTAGCTCAGTGTTTTCCTCACATTACTTAAACAAATAAAACCCACACAATTAAAAGCAGCCAGAGTTTCAAGTCAGTGAAGCATTTCTAGAGCCCTGAATGGGTTGTATGGGCACACCGCCAATGAACAAAGGGAAAAACTTAAAAGCAACATGCTTTTCCTCCTTTCTCTTTCAGCTGTCAGAGATTTTACTGTTATTTTTACCAGCCATCAATATAGTGATTTCAGACTGCAGCTTTTTTCTTTTTTTTCTTTCTTTTTTTTTTAAACTTGACAGGGCCATTTCTATTTTTTATTTATAAGTATCCTATTATTTCTCAGTATTTTAGGCTATAATGTAAAGTCTCACACATCTCTGTCACAAACAATGGCTCAGTCCAAAATGCTGACAATTTTGTAAGAATATTAGCAACAACAAAAGTACAGAGTGGAAAAATCCATGATCCTAAGTTCTTGGAAAGCATCTCCTACTACAAAACAAAAAGCAAAACATGGCAAATTTAAACTGAATAAGCAAGATGGTACCAAAGAAAAGTATCATTTCCTGGGCACTGTCAGGGAGTTCTTACAACTCTCACTGGGCCCTACAAAAGAAAGGAAGTTTGGAATTAAGGCTCATTACAGGGGCCGATTGCCTCTGAATGTGTGTTCCTTACTTTTATCAACATGTGAGGAGGGAAGGGAGAACAGGGTCCCCTTCAGCGCCTCCTCAGAACAAACTTTGCCATTTCTAGTCAGGGCTGTGAGCAACTGCTGTCACAGACACTAAATTAGGGGCGAAAAAAGTTATTCAGTGGCATTCTGCTAAAATCGTTCATTTTCTGTATCTCCCGCTTCTGCTCTTTTTTATCTAGTGATTGATTGATTGCTCAGTACAATCACCAGATGCCACCAGTATGCTGGGTTTCCCAAAGTAAGAAAATGGCTTTCCCTCCAAAATTATCTACGATTAAATCCAGACATGAAGGAAAGCATATCCTGAAGCCCAATCGCACTGAAGATTGCAAGAAATTCTCTCCGAAAGAACCTTGTACAGTTCCATCAAGATCCAGCAACCGTTGGGTAGAGCAAGGGTTCAGAGAAGTCGACATGGAAGTGAAACAATTTACTCTGGATGTACCCTAGTGCTTTTACCTGCATTAGGTCAAAACCAGAATTTAACTGTTCTACCCTGGCAAATGCTAGGGGAACCACTGCAAAATAATATCAGTTGTATGATACATGTCCTGCTGCAAGGACTTCTGCTGCCCACCAAAAGTTCATTTTAGGAGGTTTATCAAGATCCTGTATTTTTGCAGGCAGAATACTAAACCAAACAAAAACAACCTACCAGGCAGCACAACAGCTCCACTGAGAACAAGGCACACCACCTCTGCTGCACTAACGCAGAATTCAAAGGTCAGGCACGCACAAGACAACTCACCATTGCTCCTGCTGACCTCAAGCGCTTTTTCCTGCTCCTAGAGGCTTATCTTGCACCAAATCTGGCACTTCTTGGGCCTCCCCATAAGCCAATTTAACTCACTAATCTGACAGGAAACAAACTCAGTTTAGAAGGGGGGGGTGGGGGGGTGGAGGATAAAAGGAAGAGGAAACAGGGATAGATTTTTGTTTTTGCAGTGAGCTAAATCTGTTCACAGAAAGACTCAGTGAGCTCCAGGGCATACACAATGGAAATGGCAAATTTTGAGACCTGAATGTGTTCCCTAATATTTTATGGGGGAAAAAAAAAATAATAAAATATATATATATACACACATATATGTATCTCTCTATATATATCTCTACAGTATTACTTTTTTTTTTAAAAGCTCTACATAACACAAATTACCTTTACTTTAAAAACAAAGCTATAAACCATGTTATTTCTCAAAGATTTGCACTTCAGCTCTTTGGCAATGAAAAGCCACATACACTACATGTATACAACGTCTAGTAGACAGGGTGAGCTATTGCAAGTAGCTTTGCAATAGGGAAAGATCTGGTACATAGATAGTAACTGCAGTGCCATTTCACATCCTTATTTACTTGTAATTTGCTACAATCTTCAATATCCACCTTGACCGTAGTCACATTTCACCATCCTGTCAACATCCCCAGACTGTTACTCTGCTTACTGAGAAGTGTGCAAAGGTATTTATTTAGCTTTTGAACAAAAGGACCCCTCTAATTCAAAACCACCATCTCTATACTACAGAAGCATTTCTTCTTTCTCTATTTATTTATGTCTACAGAAACTTGTACTAACTGCTTTAACTTTTAAGAACTTTCAGTGTATTCCAACTCAGCTTGATACTTTCAGTTCTTGTTCCACCACAACTTCCAAGATGTGACTCCGATTGATACTCTACCTCCTCCTTCCTTTTGTCTTACCTTTTCTCTAGCAATATACCTCTCAGGAGAAGGTTCTCTACTAGAAGGATTAGGTTATTTCCCAGAACTCTCCTTTTGCTTTTCTTGGGATTCAAGTTGAACCTTTTCTCCATTTAAGCCTCCAGTACTTCAGCCCACCTATGTTCACTAACCAGTTCTCCTAATTTAAAAAAGTGTTGTTGACTTTTCATCATCCCATTTAACTTAAATGAAACTAACACAGTTCATGTTTTGTCTTCACTTTTTAATCAGTCAGGGTTTCTATAAGGTCAGCAATTCCTTCCAGGTCCAAAATAAAACACCTTCTATTCTGAATTACTCTTTTGGTAAAAAAACCCCAACCTATTGTCCATCATGTACAGAAGTATCACATCTTAATATCATTTGCAATATGATATAGATCTGACCTACTACATCATGTACGTAGAATGTTACTATTCCTACTAGTATTCCTCTCTCATAATATTGTTACTACATTGTCTATATATAAAGCCTAAGCTAAAGGTCTACCACAGGTCTTTCACAATTCCTCCCCAAGACCATTTTGTCCAAAGAGATTCTACTGTGTCCTTGCTACTGTTTGCCTTCTTTACATGATGTCATTTCATTCATGACACCTTTCCAATTTTCTGCATAATTTTCAGTATTTGTCTTCAGGCTTTGAATGCTATTTGACCGTGTTTCCACTGCCTCTATATCTGGTTACATATTCAGCACCAGCTGTTCTAGTTTGGTATACTAATGAAAAGAGCCTGGATAATAAACATCTCATTTGCTTTTCCTCCCTGACCTCACCCTCTTTTCTCACTATAGTAAGTGTATTTTTTTATGGTGTTAGCACCTACATAACTAGCCTTCTGCTACTAGTTTTCACCCTTACTTTGCACCTTGGCATAGACCACTTGAGTTATTGCACGTGCAGTTCTCATTTACCCCATTTTCCTACTTCTGTGCTTTAATACCAGCCATGAAAATCAATGCAGCCTCTTCCCCTGTTTCTTAGTCTTAAGTTACTTTCTCATCAGTCATGCTAGGCACAAGACAGAGTTTAAGGACTCAGTTCAGTCAATTCAAAGGGATGGCTCCTCTTCCCCCACCTCAGTCTCACATTGACTCAGGAAGAAAACCGTTTATCTCTTCTTGGTAATGTCACATTTTCTGCTGTGTTTCTGCTCCCTCTGAATCAGTTCTATGCAGAGTCAAAAAAACCCACCAGCACATCTCAAAAGAAGCTGCGCGAGTGAGCAGTCATGGCAGGTAAGGCTGTCCTGTGCAGCCTCTCAGCCAATTTACCACTTACACCATCTCAGCGATCTCCTAAAACCGCACCATTAATCCCAGACATTTTATAATACCCTCTGAAGTCCACTCATTGAGACACATCTTCTCTTGATAGCCTCCCAATGGTCCAACACATTCAAGCTCCCTTCTCACAAGTGGTCCCTCACTATGGGCTGACCACACTGCCTTTGGGAACTCCACAAATCCTCCCAGGCAACCACAGTCACCTTGATGCAACTGAAACTGCCTAACCTTCTGTTCCAAATACTCATCTGCTCTACGGCAGTGTTGCTGAAACATGAAGGCTCTTTCCACAACAATTAGGAACAAATGTTATGCAATCAATACATAGGGAAGATTATCCTCTTTGTATTTTTCATTTGGAGGAGGCACTGTTTTCCACATTTTTTCTTCTTTTATGAGACAAGGGCCTGAGGTCCAGATGAACAGGCTCTCCAAAGCACTCCAATATTCCATTCATTTTAGTGAAGCATCAAGTGCAAAACTTCCCAACAGGGGAGAAAATTCACAGGACTGTGGGCATGGTGTACTTCCTTCCTTGACATGCTGTACACAAAAAAATTCATTACAATGGCAAGCTGTGTACTTTTATAAGTGTCTACCTAGGCCAAGTATTTTTCAAGCATCCTTTCTGTGAAAAACCCAAATGTCCAAGGCAGAGGTCAAAACAACAACAACAACAAAAAAAAAAAAGCAGGACACCAGAAAATCCATGAATGCCACCAAATCTAGTTCTTGCATTACTTTCACAAGGGACAGAAACTCACTGAAACCTGCATGATGCACATGATGGATGTGGCTGAGCTGTCTCATGTCTGGCACCTCTCCTGAGTTTCACGGTGAGGACAGAACACAGTTTGGCTACAATTCACTCATTTGAAAAAGCACACTAAATAGACTGGAACACAGTTCTCCTCTTACGCATCTGAAAAAACCAGCCGATTTCAATGTAGATCATCCCATAAATACAGGTGAAAGTGCAAAAGCACAGGAAGGTGCAATGTACAACCCACACAGTTTGCTGCATTTTTCAAGTACCGAAAATGTACTCCTGTAGAAAGCACAGACTCAATGGTAGAGTTATTTCACCTAAAACTAAACCACAATTTCCTCCAGATTTACTATACCTTTCTGGTGTCGTTAACCACATTTTTAGAAACAACTGCAGCACCTCTGTTTTCCACGCCTGCCCTGTGATGCCTGTAAACTCCATTTCTGTGCTTCTCTATACACACTGTCCTGGTTTGAGTGAAAACAGAACTAATTCCGTTCAGTAATTTTACTTTTCAGTTTGGTTCTTCTAATTAACTGCACTTTCTGAAGTTAGCAGCCTGTTTTCACAGACAGTGCCTGCTTCTAGCAGTGATAACACCTTATGTTTAGAGTTACTACCAAGGATTGGTATGCAGACCAAGGCCACTGCTGGGTCCTGTGTACCACACTGGGGGGGTGCAGAGGGTGAGAGGCTGCACCTTCAGGGAGGAGCGGACAGGACGGGTGACTCTAAACTGACCAGCGAGGTATTCCATCCCATATACGTCATATTTGGTCTAGAGCTGAGGGACCCGAAGGGTCTCTGGGCTCTTCTCTTTCCTCGTGGACTGCTTTGCCAGCTTTTGCTTGGCTTGGCTCGGGTCCTCTCTCGGTTCCTACCTCGGAGCACCCAAGGAGGACTCTGTCCATCTGCTTTCGATCCGATCTGCGTGTTCCTGAACCCAGTACCAGAATCCAGCTCCTGAACACAGCTCCCGTCTGCTGCGGGGCCCAGTCTGGGACTCCCCCGGAGCCTGCACAACATCAGTGGTGACGGTGATGGAATTACCATCAGGGGGGTTGGGTTCGATACTGATTTTGTATATTTTGTATATATTCTATTTTTATAATTATTATTTTCCTTTTCATTAAAGCTGTTCTAGTTTCCTTTTCTAATCGCTAAGTCTCTCTCCCTTATTCCCTTTCTCTTCCCCTTTGGGGAGGGAGGGGTGTTAACAGAGAGCGTCTGTTATAGGTTTAAGGGGCTGCCCTGACCCTAAACCACGACAACACACATGCGTGGGAATGACAATCCCCTATGCCAGGAGATGTTTCAGCTGTACAAAGGTAAACCTTTGTATCCACCTCCCTCACCACCTCCTACCATCCCAAGACACTGCATGCAATTGAAAACAAATTAGGTCCAGATTGTGCTCTGCTAATTCAGGTGTAGCAGGATCTCTCTCTGCACCCACACCTTCCCCTTCCCCAGCACAAAAGCGGCCTGAAAGAGAGTTTTGTTTTCTTCCTGCAGAACCTTAACACCCACGTCTGGGAAGCTGCCCTTAACCTTTAGACTGGATACCAGTAGTGAAAAACAGTACCTGGAAAATACTGAGAAAGCAGCTCACCCACTCTTTTGCATCCATCTTTACATGAGAAGATTAAGTGTTTCACATCTCAGCAGTAACCAGAATCCTGTCTCACACTGTGGGCAACTAGAGAAGCCACAGGCTGACGCCCAGAGAAAGCATTTCATACAACTGAATCAGTAAGCTGGGAGTACAGGGGCGGTCCTGAACCTGCTGAGACAATTCAGCTCACACTATTCTCATGGCAAAATAGATCCTGATTATACTGACCTGCCTCTTTCTTCCTGAACTGTGGTGTAACAGGTGGCTACCAACAGCTCTGCAGACCAACACGGGGACAGCAGGCTGGAGAGAGGGTAGCTGGGTTGTGTGGTTAGACACAGGCTAATGTATACCCAGGACAGAAAGAATCTTACCTGTCAGCAAGAAGCTGAGGTAGGACTGTGGGATGGGAAGGATGAAGGTAAGAGACAGGATGGTAGTTGGATCATGCTGGAACTCAGAAACTTGGCCTTCTCAACAGGCATGGACAGGGAAGGGCTGGGCCATGGCAAAGACTAGTGGTGGTAGCCTACAAGAAATAGGCTGGTGCAATGGCCTGGCTGACAATTCAAGCTAAAACTATCTGTGGAAAACAAGTGTCTGACAAGTTAGTGGCTACAGGTTCTCAAAGCCACAGAACAGCCAACTTCTCCCTTCCCAGGCTGCAAAGGCACCGGAGCAGCTCAAGTCCTGGAAGCCGAACAAGGATTTACAGCCTAATCCTGACTTGGACTGTGCTAGCAGCCCACCCCTGCCACTATCTCCGTATCTTTCTCCTCCTCTGGTTGGTACCAGCTACCTACAGGCTGGAATCTGAAGAACTGTCCTCATACCACCATCACCTCTCCCAAGCCCTGGGCTGAGAAATTGAACCTGCCAGCCCAGCACAGTGTCACGACTGCAACCTCATGTGTCCTCACCTCAGAAACCCGAGATCCCTGCTGCAGAGGATGCCTTCTGAAAACTACCATCAGCTGCATTAATGTGAAGAGCCTCCATGCTTCTCATTCTTCAGAGAGAAGATAGCCGTCTGCTTGAAAACTACTGCAAGCCAGGAGCAAGGGAATAAGTGAACATGGATGATACTTTAGCCAACCAGGAATAAGTATGCTCTTAGCAATTCTGAAATAAAAATCCATTATCTAGTAAATAGGAACCTCACTCAAACTATTCTCAAGCTTTTGTACAAGTACTGTTTTTACTTGTATGGTACAGATGTCCTTGGTTCCCACCAAGGACTCATGCTGCACTGTGCAAGGTCCTCCACAAATGATACACGAAGGCATGGTTTATCAATGGGCAATACCTCAACGCTGCTAAGTCACTCAGAGGTCAGAACCTGCATTTATTATTTAATTTCAAATTCATCTAAAATAGCAATATACACGAAACACCAAAATAAAACACTGGGTAAAATATTTGTTTACTAAAATCAAAGTCACCGTGCAGACAGAAATACAAATATCTGACAGAACTGGTGGGGCTCAAATGTCATTGCTCATAAAGCAAAGAACTGATTAATAGGCTGAAATTTTTACTGGGGATGTTTTAAGTTGTAGCTATTTTCACATTATTGATACTGTAAAACCAAAACACTTTTTTCTTCGCTATAAAAGCAAAATTCAACAGCAACATTTATACTGTGCTAACAATTCCTGACTTCTGATTCAAGTTCTCTAGCATTTCTATGGTTTTTTATTATGGTTAACCTTCATCAGCTATTCTTGCACAGCAGATTATACATTTACTAATTTTTGACTTTTTTAGTCTAGTACTAATCTGATATCCTAGCAGTGCTACCAAGATAAAAGTTATAGTCAGCTAAATCTTCATTAGATACCGCTTTATCAGAACTACAAATACTGAGTAGATATTGAGATATTTGAATAAAAGACTTTCATCTTGGAGGCAGGATGAGCACAAAGTTTTTTATACTTCAAACCTTTATCATTTCTGTTGGAGGGAAGGGAGTGGCAGATGATCTAAATACATGACAGTTAAGGTATTAGAGAGCAGTGAAACTAGTAATAAATGTCTAACATGGTCTAGACATAACAGGAAATGAGTAGATGACTTCAAACGAGATGACTTTTTGGAAATATACAGCATTAAAAGAAGATAGTGTTGATTCAGAAAGTTACTTGAACTTAGCAGCACCTTTATTATTTGGAAGAGTATTTCATTTGTAATTTTACTATGAACTAGTTCTCTGAACAGCTGCACTTTAAAAGCTGACAGAAACAGTTGGTTCAGAGCCACTTGTTATCAAAGCATAAGCTGTATTCTGCTAAAAAGGACATGTCCCGTGTTTCAATGAAACACCTCTGAATTTACAGTGATACAAATGAGAACACAGCATTTCAAGCAAAAGCCTCGTGAAGTAAACTGAAGAGAGATTTTTATGGAAGAGGACAAAAGATTTTAACTATAAAAGATAAATGATTTAAATTCATTAGCCTAGATATTGGGGAAGTACTCAGAAATGCTTTAAAAACTTTACTTTTAAAATGACAGTAATGTGTCTTCTCAGCAGAAGCCAACTACGCAAGACTACTTAAATATTATTTAAGCCTTCAGTATTGCGCCTGTCATTTTTATGCCCTAACATTAGCGTGCTCTGCCAAAGAATGTAAATGTTTTCCAAGGCCTCCTGAAAGAGGGTCAGACCAGCTGCAACAGGAAGACACAAAGGGGTTCCTTAAGGACAAGTCCTTTCTCTTACAATCTGCTGACCCAGCTCCCATCAACACTCATGGGGGAGAGCAGACCCAGAAGTATTGTCCTGTTAATTCTGAATATGTTTATTTCTGTGGGTCAGTTACACCTCAGGCATGCCAGGAACATCACGCAAGCAGGTGACTAGTTCTGATGCTGTTAAGGCAAACATTCCAAAAGAAAAATCCTTCCAAACACATATTTATGGTTTAGATGCATCACCTAGTAATATCCTTTCAAATATAATGACTTGAGCTGTATATTCTCCCCCATCCTTCTTTCAATACTCAAATCGCGTGGTTTCACAGGACATGGGTGGCACACGTGGCACGCTCAGGTTTCTACTGCCTGTTTTGGGTACAGATCCTGGCTGAAAAAGGGAGCACAATGACTATCTTCCCTTCCAAATATCCTTTCCAGGACAAGGCATCTCAAGACCAGGGGCACTGGCTTTAAAGCAGTTAATATTTTCTTCTGAGAAGTTTATTTCTGTTCTATCATCTATAATAACGCTAAAACAGTCTTCTCCATAATGGGTTTATTCCTCTCAGTTCTAAGAACTTTCCTCCTCACAACATTACACTTCATACAGGAGAAAAAATAGAACTATAAAAAAACTGAAGTCTTTTCACTCCAACATATTCATGTTTCCACTCGGTCCTCAGTCTTTTTGCTGCATCAGTGCAATGGGCTGGTATCACAGACTGCCTAACATCAGTGAAAGCTGCCAACCCTCCCCTCCCCAACAGCTCAGTACCTCCAAAAACTGAAACCCATGATAAACAAAATACAGCCTGAAATCTCTAACCTTTGTATTATTCCTTTATATGTCCAATAAAAGTTGCCTGGTCCCTGAGCTGTATGCTTTTAATACCAGAAGTAAACAAATTCCAGGCTCCATTTTTATTGGACTGTTTGAAAGACAAAGCTCCAAAGGCTAAAACCAGAGGTATACTGCATAGTAACTATGATGCAAGAAACACAG
Source organism: Todiramphus chloris collaris (assembly GCA_025345505.1). Lineage (NCBI taxonomy): Eukaryota > Metazoa > Chordata > Aves > Coraciiformes > Alcedinidae > Todiramphus > Todiramphus chloris. Next base: position 46,348,074 of record JANVCC010000018.1, on the reverse strand, counting down.
ATGAGTTGTGGGAAACAATAAATTCTATGCATTATTTCTTTAATATTTAGACTCCTTTCAGTGACATATCTTATGACCATATTCACATCAACATTTATTTTCTGGCTGCTATGTAAGATGCAGCCATTTGTAGCTGAAAGCGTGATGCATTACATTGGGTGATCATAAAATCAAGTAAGACAAATTTAAGTGAGAGAATTAAAAAGGGGCTAGACTTGCAGACGTATGTGCAACTCCAGCTTCAGTATTTTCTAAATTTTTCCCCTCCTTGTCTGTACAATCTCTGTTTTCTATATCACAGTTTATATACATATGGATGCACACATGTGTGCATGTGTGAACAGACGTGTAATGTGAAGCCAACTCCATAACCTAGCTTGATCAAATAGATAAATCAAACAGAGGACAAACTAAACACTAGGCCACACAAGGTGCCCATTATGAAGGATAATAAAAGGTTATCTAGAAAGCTCTTGCTGGCAGAAAGAATTTCTTGCCATGAACCTGAATTCTGCAAACACTTCCTGTACATATTATGCTATGGGGGAACAGGTACGTTGCAGTATTTAACCACAATGTTGGTTTGGTTTTTTAAAACCAGGCAGTACCTACAGTGGGTGCACGTGTCCAGCAGCTCCTACACCAACAGCTTCCACTGAGGTATTCCATTGGGAGAGGGAGCAAGCAGAATCAGGAGAAGAGAGGAGAAGGAAGACTACTGAGCAATTGGTCAAGCTCTGGTAAAATGAACTCTAAGGATTACCAGAAGATTCACCTGAGCATGGGTCAAGGTCCATGTATGCAGTCTTTGACTCCCAGTTATAGCTATAAATAGCTGTGGAGATGCAGTGAAGTAAATTTACCAGGAAAAAATTTAAAACTATCTATGCATGGGAATGACTCAGCTTCTGCTAAATGTGGTTTTGGAAGATGGTAAATGAAATTGTTACAGGAAGTAACTTCAAAACCTTGAATAGGAAAGCAGTGAATCCTCGGGGAAGATTTGTTACTATTGTCCTCTGCAATCCCCAAAATACCACACTAATTCCCAAATATATAGTTACTACTGCCATCAACACAAGTGACAGTCCCACCCAAAAGGACATTCAAGGTCCACCTTAATTAGATCCCTGAAAGTAGTGTAACAGAGCATTCAAGGAGATTTAAGTACCCATGATGAGAACACAAGAGATGCTGTCGCTGTCTTCTGTTTCCACCAGGCTTGGATAGCTGGAGAACATGCTCAGTTTTCATGTTGAGTTAGATTTTGCTCACTTGATCAAGAACTATCTCCACCCGAAGGTGGAGACTCAAAAATGTTACAGCTAAAAAAAGGGGACAAGCAGGATCTACCGGTTGTCAGGAGTCACCCAGGCTCCATACCATGGGAGGGAGGAAATACAGATTTAGATTACATATCCCTCTCCTGCCGTGAGATAGGAGGCCTGAGAGCCCTGGGGGGGGGGGTATCAGGGGTGCACATGGATGAGCCGGGGAGCGGATCAGCCTACCTTGACTAGCTGGGAACATGAACAACAGAGAGTCTAGTTTTCTTTTATAAAAATACATGTAAGAGTAAAGGCATAAATAGATGAGCAGGTAAAAATTTAACTGACTGGAGAAAGAACATATTGATACCCATGTGAGACTAAGACCTCCTCCAGAAAAGAAGTTCCACACATTTGGGATAATGCAATAAATGTCTGTAATTAGACAAGCACAGTCTAAGAAACTGTTTCGTGGTAGAGCTCTTGCATTTCTGTTCACTATGCTAACAAATTTAACCTGATAAACCTGCTTGTCTGGTATTCTGAAGTTTCAAAAACTATACTACTAATGGCTGTATCCAGAAAGGAGAAGTGCACTAATTCCAGAAGCTGATCATCACCACCTTACGAAGCAGGGAGAAGATGACAAAGCTTTTGCACTTTTTTTTTTTTTCAGTATCAAGAGCACACAATGATGATCCAAGTGTGGATATGAGGCTGCATGAAGTACTGCATGAAGACTTGGCCATCTGAGCAGCAGTAGCCAGTGGGCACCATGACATGATCACAGCTGGTCAGGAGACTGGACACCGTGAGCTTGAAGCAAACTCAAGTGCTTCCACATCCCAGGGAAAAACTCACAAGTTAACAGCTACAATAGACGAACAACCATCTCTTCCAAGTAACGTGGTCTACAGAACTATGTAGTCTTCGTAAACATTCTGCTCATGAGCAAAATGTGCTCATGGACAGAGACATAGGGAAAGAAAAACAACAAACAACACAAAACTTAAGAGACTTTCCTACATCTATGCAGGTGAACAGATGCAACTCATTTTAAGGCCAATCCTACATAATCTCTCTTATTTTCTTAAACACATATCACTTCAATTCAACCGCTCTTAAGGACAAATTAGTAAACCAGCTTTTTGTTTTATAGCTACACAGTACTTCTGCACCTCCCGGACCACTGAGACATGACAACTTCGTCATGTGACTAGTTATCTTAAGAATGCCAGGAAAGTATAAGATCATGTTCATGATTAGTCACCTGTAAAATTTCTGCAGTTCATATACCATGTGGGATTTCTTACAGTTGGCTTTGTTCTGTGTATATGGGAATATTCTTGAGTAATCATGTACATAAATGCCTGTTATGTAGACAGCCAAGATATTTTTGAGATAAGAAATTTAAAAAAAAGTTAAAAAGCAAATAGAAAGTAAAGCCTACAGAAAATTAAAGTCACATTGTTTGGTGTTTTTTAAAGTTAACATAAATTAGTTTGATTAATCATCCTCAGTGTTTCCAGAGAATTAAGCCCCTGAGGCTAGCGAGCAACATGAAAAACTTAAAAGAGAGGGAGGGGACAGCTCCTGGCAGAGTCAGGGTATTTAAATGCATAGAAAAGAGACACCATAAAAACAAGTACAGAGCTAGGAGATGCATGATTCTCCACAGACTCAAGACCTCAGGCTTCCCTCCTGTTAAGCAACTAAAACTAGGAACAGCTGAAGATGTAAAAATCAGTCTTCTATCAGTAAAATGCTCATATTGTCAGTTCACCTGCTGAACTAGAAGAGTTAAAAGTATAAAGCACCAAAAGAATAAGCCAGCACAGTTGAAGACCTGTTTCTCTTTCTGGATTTGTTTTTTTTCCTCAAATGACATAACCTAAATTGAATGAAAAACTTTCTTAGAGAGTAAAAATGGTGATTTTAGCTTTTAAAACCTAACAGTCCCTCTGACCTGTCTCCCAAAGGGTGCAGAAGGAAAACAGACAAATAAAAACTTTTTTCTGCTATCAAAGAAAATATACACTGTGAATGTACTCACAGACACCTAAGCCACAGGTATCTCTCCTGGGAAATAACGCATTTATCCAATCCATTTTTCATTGCCTAATATAGTATAGAATGAAGGCCTATCCCATTTAAAAATCAAAACCAGTCAAAGCAAAGTCATTTGTTGTCTGGTGAAAGGGACACAGAACCAGCTATGTATGATCAGTCAAGTAAATACCCAGCCAGGGCAGTGACAGAAAGCTCTCCAGCAGTGTTCCACGTAAGAACAGCCCAGCAAAGCGGCAGGCAGCAATCTGGGCAAATGCTAGGATCCAGTAACATGGATATTCCACTTGGAAATGAAAAATTAACACCGAAGAGTTAGAAAGGCCCTTCTGAATGAAAAGGGCAAGGTCACTGTTCAGAATACAGAAAGATGGACTGTCCCAACACCATAGCCATCTAGAGAAACTGGGTGTTACCCAGACCAGGAAATAACATAGCACTTCATTCATATGATCTCTGGCTTATGGATTTTAAAGATCCTTTTCTATGTGCTGCTTTTTGTTGTATAAAAATTATACTTCTGTTTGGAGGTCAGTTCAGGTCTGATTACCACATCACTGTTTTTAAGGGAATAAAATGGCAGTTTATGAGCAGGAGCACCACAGGATCCTTTTACAAGAGACAGGATGACTTGGGGCCAGGAGTCAGCCAGGTTGTGGATTCAGCCTGGAGAGGCAAGGCAGTCATGAAGCATGTGATGCTTCACTGCTTTGGGAACAAAAAATTTTGCTAGGACAGGCTTTTGAGTATTTTTATACACGGAGCCCAGAGCTTTCTGATGGAGGTCTGGATTTCTTGCACTGCAAATGTCACCAGTTTCTATCAACATACAGAGTCCCCCTTCTTGCACTGATCCCTTTGGTTTTCTGCCATCCCTTCCCGCTCCCAAGACTAAGACAATAAAGGCAGAAACATTGTTTTTGTCTACACAAAGATTCAGACAAGACTTGGTCTCAATTGGGATTGGAAAATAGATCATATGAGGATCGTTTGAAGGAGCTGGGCCTGTTTAGTTTGAGGAAGAAGAGGCTGAGGGGAAACCTCATCACTCTCTACAACTACCTGAAAGGACATTGTAGAGAGGCTGGTGCTGGGCTCTTCTCTCAGGTAATTAGGGATAGAACCAGAGGGAATGGCCTAAAGCTGAAACAAGGTAGGTTTAGACTAGATATTAGGAAAAAATTCTTCACTGAAAGGGTAGTGAAATATTGGAACGGGCTGCCCAGGGAGGTGGTTGAGTCTCCATCCCTGGATGTGTTTAAACATCGCTTGGATGTGGTGTTGGGGGACATGGTCTAGGGGTGAACTTGTAGAGTAGGGTTAATAGTTGGACATGATGATCCCAAGGGTCTTTTCCAACCCGAGTGATTCTGTGTGATTCAATTACAGTTGCTGATGTTTGAAAAACTGTAGGTGTCCAAGTCCTTGACTACATAGGAATAACTACTTTTTTTTGCTGGTCAGAATGCCCCCTGCTTCAAGCCAGGGTGAAACTCGGCCAAGCCAACAGAAGCTTCAGTCACCATGTCTCAGAGTTTAAACTATCGCTACCAGATAGGTAGCCATGAATGATCTTCTGAAATTTCAACAACTCTCACCCACCACGATGTGTTATTAATGACCTGTTATAGATAAAAACATTTGTTACAACTGTTTTGTATTCTTTTTTCCACAGCAAATGGTAACACTGCATCGTTTCTAATACAGCCTGCCCTGAAGTCTTGAAAACCTTGTGACTCAATCATATGCTATCTAAACATCAAGAATATTTTTAGCTTTCTTACCATGCTTCAACTTCAGGGCTTAACTGCAATTTCTAAGAAAGAAATGGTAATATGCTTAATAATGTGCTTAGATTTAGAAGGTATGCCAATTGTGATTTATGCTGTAACAGCCTGTACTCACAACTGCACGCAGTATTTTGGTTTTGTCCCTGTTGTTTTCTGCTCCATTTCACTTTATACGAAAAGTTATCCAGGCAAGTTTTTTAACCAAATATGATGTTTTGGTTTAAACAAAAAAAAAACAAAACAAAAAAAACAACCCCACACAACAACAAAAAAACACCCCAAACAAATGAAGCAAGCAACCAATCCAAAATATTAAAAATTAACTCTTTGAAAAATAAAAATACTTGTCTCTTTAAGCAGTAGCTTGAATCTAAAGTATCTTACTAAATTTCTAAGAATATGCATGGACAAAGACAGGGATACAGATTGCTCTATGTAAAGACATACAGAGTATTCTATTTTCAGAAAATAAATATTTCTGGAATGACAACAAAACTAAAGCGTTAAGTTACTCAAACTCATTAGTGGAATTTTTAATTTATAAGATGCCCTTTTCCGGGAAAAAGGAGCAGTTCCCTTCTGCTCTTCCCAGCTGCAGATGCAGATTCCTTCCTCCGCCTTACGTACCAGTTCTGGCATTCATCTGAGACATCACCAGTTGAGGCAGCAATACCAGCACAAAATTAATTCAACAAAAAAAAGTGGGTTTGAGGGGAGAGTTTTGTTTGTTTCCTTTTTAAAACAGGTTTAGCTTGCTGAATGACTCACACCAGAACGTGGGCCAGCGCAGAAAGAGCAAAGCAGGTAAGATTGCTTCTTCCAATGCAGCTAACCTAAAAGGGCTAAACTGTAATGTCAGCTCAGACCCTAAGAGTACCTGTCACCTAGCCTTTAAAAGATACATGAAGTTTACTAAGTAATAGTAATTTCAAAATTTTTCTTTGTGGGATGTTTCATTAAAGTAGTCACACACTGTGGTCAGAACTCAGAGGGACACAGATGAACTCTGAATGGAAAGCTTGTGACAAAGTCTTTCTATCAAAAGTTGCATGGACCAGTACAGACCACTACACACACAAAAAAAAAAAAAACCCCAAAAGAATTTTTTTTCAAAGTGAAAAAGACACTTCAATGGAAAGTAAATCTGTTTGTGTGGACATAATACAGTAAATCTATACAATTCATACCTGATAAGCTCATTAGATGGTGAGCCAGTAAAGATACTATCTTTTTCCAACCCCTTTCTCATGTCATCTTCACACATACACTGCCTCCAAAATCATGGATTAGTAAATTCTAACATACTGAATTAGAGATGGCAACTACTGTTGGAGTAAGTCTGGGTAAATAGCTGAGCTTCTTAATAACTAACAACTAATATAAAGCAGGAACGAAAAACATTTCTGAGAAAAAAAAATCAGCTTGCAGAGCGGTGAACCACAGGGCTTTAAAAATTATTGCCAAGAGATGCACCCCCCCCAAGAGCAATTAAATGACAAGATATTTCTATCTCAGTATCAGAACTCAGCCTACAGAACAGCTAATCAAATAAAATGGTGCTGTGTACAATGTGCTGATCCCTCCCACTCTGCAAAAGGCATATTATCGATAGCTCACACAGTCTTTGGGCAACATATGCAAGGAAACGAAAATTACCATCCCGGGTAAGTTCCACTTGGACTGTGGATGTGGCTAAAATTCAGCACATTCTTCATTCACTGTATTACGGAGAAAATTTTCAGCCTCCTGCAAGAATCAGTAATTCTGACAATCAAATATGAACTCACATTTTAGACTGTAACTGTGGGCTCATCTTCACTACTGTTAAATCAATTGTACTTAACTCAATTACAATGAGGTAATTACATTAACATGAGTCAGTGCATCCACACATGGCATTTGCACGTGTGCTTAGTGAATTGCTGTTACCTCCCACATGGCACAAGTACTTCACTCAATCACATTAAAAACTATGCAGCTCGGGACACTTTCACTTGAGGTTCAAGCCAACAGGAAACCACACTGTTGCCAAATGCCTGCACCCCTCTTGCGCAGGGCAGATGCCACACAAAGCTGTCCTTGAAACCAGCTACAAAGTAACCCCAGTGTGGATTTAGGGCCTCGCATCTTTTAACATTTACTATGGCCCGATCCTTTTGGAAAGGGAACAAAAATGCCTTGCTTTGCAATCCGTTATTATTAAACAGAAAGGTGAGGAGGAAATTAATAATAATAATAATAAGTAAATAATCAACAAAACTGTGTGGGCTACAAAAATTTTACCATTACCACAAACGTTGTGATGCATGGGCTCCTGACTACCTCTGCTGGAAGCCACACATGCACCCGTTTCAAAGTCTCTCCTGCCTCTCCGTGTCTCAGGCTACATACACGTTGTTAATTAAACCACTCAGGCATTATTCCTGGGCTCTGAAGTGAGGTGGCACCACGCAATTTAACAGCCAGCCAGCACAATTCTTCCCTTCTCCTCTGCCCCATTCCCAAAAGACAGGGTAGCTGTGCTCAGGCTGCTGCCCGGAGTGATGCCACCAGGCATGCACTCTTCTGCCAGATGTGCCAGATGCAACAGCAGTTGCTGCAAGGAGAAAAATGATACGAACAACATGCTACTGCTAACACAACATGGAGGACCACACTCCACTGCCTCAGCCTACTCCTGACCCTGGTTTATTTAGCACTAGATGTAGTCTTAAAGCCCACAAAGTGAGTAATACTGGCTCAGTTAAGAAGGGAGACTTTCTGCTACTGATTGGGAAAGCGTCTGCAGCAATTATGTTTAGCTGGCCCAGGTCTTTTCAATTCAAGCAAGAACCTGTACCCTGGTATATATCAGCACAGCTCAGCAGCAGTCCTCTCTCATCTCTGGATCCTGACAGAAATCTCTGCACAACTTTTAAATATAATCAACAAGCAGTTGCCAAGAAACTGAATCCGTAGTCAGACATGAAAAAAGCACAGGTACAGAAAAACAGCAAACTAATGCAACACGTATTTTTCTCTTAAGACTGCTTAAAGTCACCAGACACAGCATTCAGGAGATTCTGTAATCAGATATTGTACCTATTTCACAAAACTTGTGAATGCCTCCCCTCACTGCACGTGGAGAATCATGACTGATATACATGGAAATGTAATACTGACTGCAAAATATATTCCCGGATATTCAGGTGTGTGATGTGGTTGTGCTAAAATCTTATGGCAGCGCTAAAAATCTTACCAAAGGAAGGTGAAAATCAAACTTTGGAGACACAATGACAAGAGGAATGAAGGAATGAAGGTTTATTATGTTTCTCAAAAGAAAAACTTTCTAAAATGTTTCAAAATAGCTTCAGCATCTATTCAAGTAGCCACCCATAAGCATACTTTATCCCAAAAGTACAATTATTTTCTGCATGTATTCTGTCAATTAATACACTATTCTACAGAATACTGAACGTAGAATACTAATGCCAAGAAACAGGTTCTATATGTTAGCATAAGGTTTTAAAGTATCATTAAAAAAAGACCACGAAATTAAAGTCAGCTTCTGAACAAGAAAGTTTATTTATGCACAGATGTGAGATATCATTTTTTAGCAATAAAAGGCATTCATTTGTAAGGACCAGTTAATATTTCAATTGTGTCACATGGTTTTCAATAGTTCTTAGAGAAACTTGTCTGAAACACAGAAAACTGGAAAGGAAATAATTGTTCTCTTTGGTGCTTGCTTGCTGTTTTTAGATTGACGACGATTTTAACTGTTCTTGTGATTTGTTATCAATTCAGAAAAAAACAACAGAAAACTGGATCGTAACGAAATCTATTTATGCATTTTTTACTAATAGCTCCGCTATCTTTTAATATTAAATGTTGAACAATCTGCACAAAACCTCAAGCCCTGGCTTAAGATTACTCCATTATTTTATAGATAAAGTAGGAGACCTCCACTTTCCTTTTGCTGCCTTTGCAGTCTTTTTCCCCGACTTGTGCACTCTTGTTTTAATCCACCAGTAGCATTCTCTGATCTTACCAGTGTCCTGTGTGGCCACAAGCTCACACAGTGGGGTCAAGAGAGAGCACAACCAGAAAACTTGTGAAAAAGGAAAACAAAATGGAGGAGGGGCACCCGCAGAGGATGAAGGAAAGCCAGCAGAAATGCCTACAGAGTTAACACTGCATTTTGCTCAGCTCTCCCGAAGCAGTGTTTCCTTATCACTACTTGAGAATTTACAAAAATGTGTTAAAACCATCTTCCTTGGTCGACCTCCCCAGATTTCCAGGGACCATTCTGATATTATGTATTTGCTATACCTCCTATATTTATTTACTTATATCCTATTTGTAAAGAAATCAAGATTTTACAGTAAAATGCTGACTCACGAATGCTAAGCTGATAGGAGAGAAAATAACTTTATAAAGTTTCATCTTTGTGAAATCACAGATTTAAATATTTTTGCTCAGAGAAGGTAGATATTGTTTCATTTTGTAAAATAAAGAAAACCCTGTGCTATGCAAATACCTTTAAAGAGAAATTAAATTTACATTTTATAGTCATTTTTCAAACTTTACTTTCACAGCTAATACTCCCTTTAAAAATATTTTCACAGGCAGGTTATTCTTTCCTACATTCAGTTTTCCATTTGTTTGCAACACACCCTCCCCCTACCACAGTAAAAAAAGATAAATCGCTTACCATTAATGTCACCGTGGTAACTTATTATAACTACCTGAAATTTGGAAATCAATAATGACCTGAAGAACAAGCTACAAATAAAGATAAATGGTATTCTGTTTGCTTAACTCAGTCCTTGCTAGAATAATGTGCCAAATAATTCAATTTGTTACAATACATCCAATATTTATCTCCTCATTCTTATTGGTGTGCCAGAAACAGCCATACCTACTTTGCTCAGTCTTATATTAAGGCAACGGTTTACAGTCAAGATGCACTTCAACTGTGTACGTAGTATCGGTGCACAGGGTACACAATTTATTGTTTGCAAGAGAAAGTGCCAAATTACTTTAATCGGCCATTAATCTATGCAATAAATGACAGTTGCTGAAAAGTGTAATGATTTCTTCACAGCTACACGTTGCAGTTAAATAGAATTTTTTCAGTGGCGTTTAGCAATTTTTCTTTCTAAAATAAATACCTAGATGCATTGACAAGAAAAGCAGCTACAAATTCAAACTTCTATATAATTCATATATAAAAAGACAACTTTCTTGTTTGGACCCTGGACAAACTCTATTAAACACAGAGCTTTGCTACTGGTTAGGCTCTATTCATCAATCTGTGGCAATCTGTAAGAGAAAAGTATTTCCCAAAATTTCAGGCCATACTTTTCTCAATTGAAACCAGCCACATGCAGCAGCTCATCCCAAACCACACTGACCCTGCCCATCATAGACTGTCAGCAGTGCCCTGAACAGCTGCTGGATCTCTTGCACTCCTACCCTGCCCCATCCTCGCTACCAGAGGCCACACACCCCTGACAAAAATTCTCTCTCTAAAACATATATAGAATGTATGCATATAAATAAAGGCCCCTTTCATTTCTGTACATCTGTATCACCTCCTCACCAAACAGCCCTTGGGGAGAGGGGTGGCCGTTAATGTACAGTAGCAACCCGCTGCATCTGTAGTATGGGACACCGTAGCCAGCCACAGCACAACCTGTGTCAAGAAACAATCTGAATATAATCACTCTTACTTTTTATTACCTACACCATCCTTCTGACTTTATGTTAAATTAGCAGCAAACCAGATCTGAGTATTTTCAATGTATCTATTAGATCTGTGCAGGACATGTATGCAATGCCGCATAATTTAGTTGACTCTGCAGACAGAATTCAGTCCTACCTGCCCCCTCAGACAAATTGAGAGCCTATCCTGCAACTTGCCCTGCAAGGGACTCCTGCAGAGAGCTCAGCTGGGGACCTCGTTTGTCATCAGCCAAGTGCAATGAAGCCCAAGTGACTTCTTAACTCTGTAGGTATGGCACAGGTAACCAGTGCTTTGAAGCACTGAACTAATACCATGAATTAGAAATGTATGCATGTGAAGAAGTATTTCTTTAAAAACAGTTCACAGTTCGTTTAGGAAATCTCCGTGGTTTGTTTTGGTGAAATTTCTTTTTTGAGAAACAAAAATTATTGCTACAGCCAGCTTCAAAGCAGAGCCTGGGCATTAGGAGAGAAACTGTTTATGGCTTATCTGATGCAGCACTGGTTGGCCCTGAACCTTAGTCGAAGTAGCCACTGAGTTCAGCTAACATACATTACATAGGGTCTCACACAGAAAGCTTAAATCATGGAAGGATCTCTTCAAGGGAGCTTAACTTGATCCTCCTGTAATACTACGTAAGAAGTGTGCCTGGTAAAGGAGACAGCTCAGTTATACCTGCTAGTTACACACCAGCAGGGCAGTCACAAATAAAAAGTTGTCAATGGCAAACAGCCTCAAATATTTCTATTTTTAAAAAAGTTACAGCAAGACACACACACACTATTTGCAGGACTGAACTATTTACATCTCTCCCAAGGAAATGACTGCCAGACCAAGCACAGCTCCGATACGGGCACAAAAAATACGCCAACAAAAAAGACGGAGGTTCTGTGAGACACAATCGTGCAAAGTCTCATTCTGCCACCTTTTCCTTGCTAGAAAGTAAAATCAATGAGACCGAAAAGAAGTTTTATTTTGGGTCAGTTCCCCTCTACCACTGCTCAGACACCAAATAGGGTGACCACAGTCCGTGTCTCTTCAGCACACTTCTGCAGCTTTCCTCAAGTTAGTTGCAATATTCATGCAGCAAAACCAAAATCCTGCAAGCTTGCTGGTACAAATTAAATTCAAACACACAAAATAAATTACTCATTTTCAGCTCAAAGAGCAAAGGATTCTAATTGCTTCAGCAGATACAAGGCAATGCAACTGACACGGGAGTTCAGGTGGGAACAGAAGGCTAGGGGTGGAAGAATAGTTGGGTGGGATTGTGTCTTCTAGCAAAAGTCTACAGTTAGGTGGCTTGAGACAGTAATGAAACTGCAGGGTTATACATAACAAACAAGGATTTTGTCCAGGGGAAAAAAAACTACACACAACACCCCCTCTAACAAACCAAACAAAAACCTAGCATGGCATCACACCTTCAGCAAACAGCTTTTTCTTTGGAATAATAGATGCTTACTTAATTTAAAAGTAAACGCCGCGTAATTCTGGGGCTCAAAAAAACATCCATGAAAAGTTTGTTGTGTATCAACCAAAATGTCATTAAAGCACCGGTATATGGAATGACAGTTATTGGATTGGGGCTCTTCAAGATTTGTGATTTTGAAAAGCATTTCTACCACTTGAGATAGTAAAAGCAACATTTAACATTAAGCTTAAAAACAGACAAAGAATTTTACATTAAAGGTTAAAATAAGTTGCCAATCCCAAAGGAAACGTTATCCGAATATTCCAGTTATCTGACCTGTACAGTAAGAACACTGCATTTTGTAAAACAACCCTGTGTTCAATTATATATCCACAGACAGACAGCACATATGAATTAAACTACAGAAAACCTGAGACGAAGTTATCTGTACTTGAAACGTGAAATACTTCTGCTTGACAAACATTTTCAAACAGCAAGTGTCACCTATTTGAAGCCAACAATACAAGTAAAGCAGCCTTTAATCCCCGCACTATTTTGAAACCACCAAAGCAGCCTTAGACTTCTGTCAGTACACATTCCCTTGATAACATATGCAACTGAAAAAAAACTGGTTTGAGAGTAAAAATGTTACCAGAAAAAACACATGAGATTCCAGCGAGCGGGATGCTGAGGGGGGGAAGGAAGGACACAAATGTATCATTCTCAATGATACTACAGCAAACTCATCCCACAGGAGAGACCATCCCACCAGAGGGGTGAATCATTACACCATTCACAGCCTAGAACTGAAGTAATATTTTTACGTGTAAAAAATATAGGGTTTAATTATACTATTATAAACTACAGTCAGAGAACTGGTTTTACTCAACCCACCCACATGTGATGGAAAAATCAATATATTGAGACCCTTGCCATTAAAGACTGCTTGATTTTATTTCCTTTGCAGCAGAACTTTTGTTGTGGAAGAAACACAGATATTTCATATATAGCTTATAAAGTACACATATGCGCATTTTCCTCCCTTTTTCTTTTTTTTTCTTAAAGAAAAATCTAATAGACTATCAATTATTTCCTCAATTAAAAAGTAGTAGAACTACAGTTCTTACCCAAGGGGAAAAAAAAAATTCCATGGAGACTATGTGGAACTTTGCCCAAGGCCAGACGAAAGCAGAAGACCATTTTTAAGGGGTGAAGTTATAAAAGTTGCATATTTAAGGTCCTAATCTTGAAACCTTTATTTACATGAATAGTTCTTACTTTACAGAACAAGTGTTTGCAAGATTGGAATCCTACAATCATTAATCTTTCTGAATGACTTTTTAGCATGAAGGACTATGTTCTCCTTCAAAACAAACAAAAGTAGATAATTCTGCTGAATATTTTGCAAAGCCTTGTGTGTTGTCACATTACAACACTCAGAAGTTAAATTAAAGAGAAATTTTAAGCCGAGAGGTAAAACGCTGCAGAAAAGTTCTAACAGGTTTAAGAAAAAGCTATTGGTTGTTAGCAATAATGTAATCACTTTAAAACTTCAAATACTTCTGTAAATGTGACTATGTCAACACGGCACGTTTATCTAGCAGCTTGTGCTTCATCATTAAGAGAAGTCTAGCTGTTTACTGAAGGGTTTAAGAAAATGTCTTACTTTATACCATACCCATGTTTAATTCTCCACCCAGTATTCTTTTTCCTCTAAGAATCAATGATGCTAGCAACAAATGCAACACTAAGCTCAGGTTTCATACGCTCCTTAAAAGGAGGTTGCATTTGTTTCTAAAGTCGTTTTTAATTCGGAAGGGAAGGGAGACATCAACCAACCCCCTTCTCCGCAAGCTCGACAACCCTTCCACTACAGCGCGTATACCGCTGCTCCCAGCACGGTGGGCTCCCAGCCCGGGAAAGGGGCTGGGTGGGCGGCTGACCCCTGAGCCCCGGGCTCCTCGGGAGCCCCAGAGGTGACCGTCGACTACCCGTCGGGAGAGGCAGCGGTTGCCGAGCGCCGCGGCGCAGAGGGTTCGCGCCCGGCTGAGCAGGAACAGCTGCCCGGCCGCTACTCGTCCGCCACCCCCTCGAGCCGGGAGGCGCGGCCGAGGCACCGCGCTTCGAGCGGCACGGCGCGGCACGGCACGGCACGGCCGCGAGCACGCCGGCCGGGCTGCCCACGTGTGACAGCCGCCGCCCCGACCGCCCGCGGCCGCGCTTCCCTCCTGCGCGGCGGAGGAAGGGGCAGGACCCCACAGCCGCGGAACAAAGGGTGGCACCGGCCGCCCACCGCCCTCCCTGGGTGGGGCCTGCGGCACGGGAAACGGCGCCGGGCCTCGGCTTGACTGTAACGAGAGCCCGTGTCCGCGCCTGGCCCGCAGGTGCGGCCCCTCCGCCGGGACGGGTCAGGCCGCCTCGCCGCCATCTTAGCGGGCAGCCCCCTCGCCTGCTGCGGGCCTGAGGCGGCGGTGGCTGGTGCCGGGGGGCCCGGTGGGGCCACGGCGTGGGACGCCGAGATAAGGAAAAAGCGTTGGGCGCTCCCTTTAACCCGGGCTCGGTCTGAGAGTGTTCTGTGTCTTCGATATCCGCCCACCCCCCGTTATTAACAGATGAAAACCATGGCACTAAGCACCAGCATAAACAGTAGTAAACGTCCCGGGGAAAACGATTTGCCAGTTAATTCACGTTTGCTGTATACTAATTTTTTTCCCGTGGCTGATAGCAAGCCGGTCCTTCTGCGTGGGAAATGGTGGTCTTGCCCTGGGTGGGAGCGCCAACATGGCGCAGCAGAGAAGTAGGTGCTTCATGGCTGGAAGGACCCGGCGCAGCATTAAACCTCTTTAATTTCGCAAGTGCTGCCCCCCCTCCCAGCAAGTCAGGCAGCTATTTTTGATCTGTCATTATTTCGATTCATAAATTCCAGTTCTGCACTGTGTGCTAAATTAGCTTGTCTTAAAAACAAGAACCAACGGAACAAAACAAACAAAAAACCCAACAACAACAACAAAATTTAAACCATGTTAAGAGAGCAATAAAAAAAAAATTATTAAAAAAGTCTTTTGAATCTTTCCCATCAATCACTTCCTTGGGCTACGGTTAACTACCAGGGGAGGAGTGGGTTATAAATGGCCCAAGGAAGCGATAGGCAATGAATAGCCCTGACCCTGGCTTCCCCGGTTTGATCGGAGGGCCTGCAACCTGAGCCCGGGGGGGTGTGTGCGAATTCCTCCCGTGCCGGCCCAGCCGGGGGGGCCGCCGTTAAGGAGGCTCCCGCTCCCAGCGGCTCCTCTGCGCAGCCCGCGAACCTCGGGCCCACCCCGCTCCCGGGTACCCGCCCGGCCTGGGGCGGGAGGGGGGGGGAAGAACCGCCCCCCGCGACGGCTGTACACCCACCTCACTCGCAAATACCTAATTGCCTGCCTCAATTCACCTACCGCAATTCTCGAGCTAAGCGTTAAAACCGATTATGGGTTTACGCCGCTACATCGCAAACACACAACCTCACGGTCTTCCTGCTTGTTTTGACACTGGCATGGAAAAGAGCAGGATGGAATCGTCTGCCTCTACATCTGCCCATCAGTTCTTCTGCATTTTGTACATTTGTAAGTGAGAAAGGGGTATTTCAGATGTTGTCTTTGCTGTAGTTGCAATGTTTCACTGTTGTTTGTGTTCACAGTGATGATCTTAGATAGAAATGGGCATAAGAGCAACAAACAAAAATGGCAGTGATACCATTCATGCATGTTTTAAATGGAGAGGTATTAACAGCATTTATCCTCCACTCCATTACCAGAGCAGTCCAGGACAACTTCTCTGTATGAAGCAACCTGACCCACTTGAATATTACCAACTGTACAGACAATAAATACAATATCTATTAAAAAAAAAATATATATATATATATATATATATATATATAGCTCATTCTCTGCAAGACCAGAGGTTTTCCCCCATCCACTCCAACCACAGCACAGAAGTCAATAGCTGACTGTCAAATCTTGCTGGCCAGTGGAAAATTTAACACTCAGAATCTTTTGCCCCTTTCTAGATACTAATTATATGGATTGGCAGTGCACTGATCCAGAAGGGGCCTGAAAAATATGAAAAACACCATCACAATTAGCATCGGTCCCTGCCATTCCTTTATGCAGCAGAATCCCAACTAGCCTAGAAATGTATTTCGTGAATTAGGCATGAACACTGTAGAAGATAAACACATGGCTTGTATGGAAATACTTAGAAACTCTTGTATTCATTAATAATTAATATTTTATTGTGGTGTTTTGTGTAATATCTAAATTAATTTTGCTAATTTGATTTCTTAACGCCTGAATGTGTATTTTTAACGGTAACACTTTAATAGCAACACTGTTACCAGAAAGCTCTTATAAAATTATTCACTTTCATGGAAACCAGACATTTCAAAATGTGAACATCTGCTTTTGACACAAGAGTATTTCATGTAGTAAATGTATCAAAATTATTTTACAAAAATGTAATCAGTATTTTGCAACAAACCGATTTTTAAAGGAAGCAAGGATTATTTACTGTCATCATATATATTGAGCATATACCCGCATGGTTTGATAATTTACTTCTATGTAGATTTAATAAAAGGAAATAATTTGTGATTTTTCTTTTCCCCTCCATCATCTTCAAAAATTTGGCAGTGAGATGCCAGTGTGTCCAAAACAATGTGCTAGCAAGAAATACAAATGCAGAAACACTCAAACTTTGTTAAACTGCTGGAATTAACAACAAAACACACCCATACTAAACTTTCTACATGTTAACTTAAGTGGAGAAAGCCATAGATTTATTTGCTTAGATATTATCAGTAAATAATTATCTGCCAAGCTAGTCCTCTCTTAGACATGAAATGCCAGGAATTTCAAACTTGTCCACAAAATGGCAAAGCTACACTTCAACTAATGAACACCCTGGTGAAAATGAACAAAAGAAGCCAAGAGAGTATTTTCTGCCACATAAGATGTAAATAAAGAGGAGTCATATTTCTCTTGATGTACATGGTACAGCTGAATGTGCTGCAAGAAATTCAGATGAACATACATATATGGTTAAGTTCATGCAAATAACACTGGGAGCATTTTAAAGGTTGTAAAGCACTCACAAACATAGTATAAAAAAAAAAAAAACAACCCACTGATTGATAGTTTACACACACAAAACCTCCTTACATTAATTTACTCAAAATTTTCTCGTTTAGGTATCTAAGATCCCAGATGAAGCTATCAGGAAAATAAAATAATAAAAAAAAAGTTCACTGAGAGAAACTGTGCATACATTTTAAAACTTCTTGACAACTCTTCCACTGATTTCTCCTGGCTCAACATTTCATCTCTTAGTAACATTTGGTCCTTTAAGTGTAGCTAAAATATACTGTACTTTCAAAATGAATGCCAAAAGGAGGAAGAAAACAGAAACTAAACTTTACCAATTTTTAAGAATTTGACAGATTATATTCATCACCATAAACCCAGAAATACTGCAACAAATGTCAATCATTTAATGCCAATTACCTTATGCTTTTCCAAGACAATATAATAGAGGTGCATTTCATGACACCTATTGTGGCCAATGCTGGTTTACCTCCCTTGTAATGGACATACTACTATTAAAGAATAAATTAAATATGGATAAAAGGAAAACTAATTATAATTGTAACAGCATAGTATTGTTTTACAGATAATTAAAATACTAATTCCCATATTAAAAAAAAAGGTATTCCTATGTAGGAGATTACAGAAAATGTTAAACATTGATTACACTGTTGAATGATGAGCACTAAAAATATTTAATATTTGGCATTAATCTTTGTCAAAAGGACAATGCTTCAACTGTAGCCATTTTAACAGTCTAATTGTGATACATTTCCAGTTGTCACCAGTCAAAAGAAATTATCATCCAAGTAAGTAGTACTATCTGTGTGAAGAAAGTAACAATAAACCCACATAAGCATGGAATGGGCTAACACTTTCCAAAAAAACTATCAATAATTCTCAGTAAAAACGAAACCACTATATTACAAAAATAAAATAATGTCATTTTAAAAAACATGCAATTGTGTAATGAAAATAAACTAATGAAGATTAATGTAAAAATTATTTGGGGAAACCAAATCCACCAATTACATTACTCAACATAAAGAAATTTGGTTGCTCAAAGCAGACCGTAGATTAATTTTGAAAAGTATTTGCTGTCTACAAAAATGTTATGTAGTCATTAAATGCAAAGGTATCATATAAAATAGAAAAAGCATTTTTATTTTTTATGAAAGTCTCTGCTAATTTCCCCTAAAGACAATGGGAAGCAGAGATCAAATTTAAAGGAACCTTCTCAACCAGAGAACTTTGAATTTAAATAATTTTAAACATTTTCAAGTACGATAGATTAGATTTTGGAATGTTTAGTAGATTTTTTTTTTATTTATTTTTTAATTCTTGAGGAAGAGAAGGCATTCCTAAGAGGAGAATCTTGTAGCCTACTTTCTTAGTGTAGATAATTGACTACAGTCCAGGAGAATTAAGCATTTCTTAGTGAAAGATGTGGTATTTACTGCTGCATTAAGTCTCCACAAAAGCATAAATTAACAAAATCCTATTCCAACTAGTCTAAGCAAAGATCTTATCATCAGATGTATTCTATTTTTGCTGGAAAATCTTGAATATCATTTTCGTTTTGACAATGCTTTTTTAAAATCTTTTGCTGTCTTAGGATCTACAGTTTCATCTCACACTCCTCTTTTTTTGTGACTAGTCCTTTAAAGTCAGCGTTGACATGCCAAGTTCTTTGTAAAGAAACTCTTCACTTCTAATATTCTTTATTCACGCATCTGCTTCCCATCCTGATCAATCACCTTACGAATAATGTCTGTCTTTAAAAAGTATCACTAATTCCTGGGGCCAATTAAAAGTATTTAAAAAAAAAAAAGTTCTACTTTTTTATCCCCCCCCCCCCATGTTTCAATAGTTTCTAAACCAGAATCACAGACAATGAACAGGATGCCCTGCTCAATGTCCTGTTAGCTTAAACCAGTGTGCATGCTGCAGCCACACAGACCCTGATACAAGAAAGCAGGCATGCCTTACAGGGCAAACTTGTGCCTTACATTTCTCATCCATTAAACAGTTGTTGCAAAACACGCTACATGAAAACATTAAACAAATGTGATTTTGATTCATATACAACAGCTAATACAAAATGTTACATGCTTTCTTTAATTAACGCACACTCACACAAAACCCAGCAATGTAGCTGACAAACAATTTGGCAGAGCCAAATGAGAAATTAATCACTGTAGTGGAGAGCTATTAAGCACAGTGGCCAAGTCGGAACTTTTTGACTAACTGCATTTATAAATATTTGAGGACCATATTATGCCTCTAAACCTGTAAACTGCCCACAGAGAGGGTTCAGCTACTTCCCCTTCCCAGGAGTCAGTGCTCTCCCTTTGTATCTGGGTAGGATCTCTACATCCCTAACAGGGGCCTGGGAAAAAGGCAGAGAGTGAAGGACTCTTGTCAGAAGGATTCCCATCCTTCGCCTTGTGAACACAGATACACTAGATACAAAGTTTTTGAGAAGTTCTCCCCAGACCTGCCACATCCTGTTACCCCTGCCAGAAATAAAAGGCCCTATACAGGTGGCCCAAATGGTCTCTAAATTACCCCTATGCCACGGAACTTTCACTGCAAGGATGAACTGCATTCCCCTTCGACAAAACCTGCTGCACTTATGGTGAGGGGTTTTTCTCACATTGGGAACATTTCACATACTTCTACCACTCCTTCCTCCTCTGATGAAATTATATGGGACTAAGCATTTTTTCCCCAGGAAGATGGAAAAAACCCACAACGGTATCATCCCAAGAGCTTTGCATCAAAGCAAACTGGCAGATTAGTGGTAGGTGAATTTAGATAAGACATTAAATAATAAACATTCACTGTATAAAAAAAGTAGCATATTGTGAAAAGTATATATGAGTTACATAAATGTCATGTTCATGCATACACATTACGTTGTTGTATAATTTATAATTAAATATTAAATCCATCACCGACCATCACTGACCCAAACCCTAGTTTACAAGCCTACATGTTAGGCACTGTACAGGGATTAAATCAGATCACAGTACAACCTTTAAGTTTTTTAAGCACAAAAAGCACACTTACAAAACCGTAAGTATGTAAACTATATACTTCCAGTAAAAGCATTCATATAAGAGATTTTAAACCCACTCCTAGTGGAACCACTTCACGTAAGAATATTGAGCAGAATTTGGACCATCAAGTCTGTAATAATCACAAGAAAAGAAGGGATGTCCTAGTTTCCATTACATTAAGGAGGAGCTTGTGTTTATTGTTGAAACAATTTTCAAATTTCCACTCACCTGATGTACTGTTGGCTTTACTGTCTGGGGGGAGAGGGTAGTAAACAGGTTTGTAAATAACTCTTTGATCCTATTCCACTTCAGTGTCAACAATGTCTGATTCTCAAGATGTGCAATGGACATGCCTTAGGCCAGCTGTGACAGCAATTTGTATCAGTTAAATGTAGGGAGTAGTTGGGGGTCTAACCTGAAATCTACAGAAGTCAGCTTGGGTCTATTAGGTACATTCTATATTAAAACTTTTAAGTATTTCTAGTATTTCCAATATAATGAGTCTAAGAATATTCAGAAATTACTACACATGGTCAGCAGAGGCTTTTTAAAACCCCGTATTTCCACTAAGATTGTATTATTCCAAATAGCCCATAAAACCAACCAAGATTTTGATTACTAGCTTGCAAAACACAGCTGTAAAATTAAATAAAATTTTTAAAAATTACGCCACACGCGCACTATTAAGAGATTTTAAAGACACGTGTACTTTGAAAAAATACAAGTTCATGCTTATTTTAGTCAACTAAAGTAAAGGGCTATCACTTTTACTCTCTCATTTCAGCCCAGAGGTTATTTTGGTGCATGTATTTATATGACCATAAACAAAAAAATTTATAACACAAATATTACTTTAGCCTCAACTGGCACTATAATAAAAGCAATCTAGAAAAAAAAATTAAAAGCCCTTAATGCTGCATAACTATAAATTACCAAGACTAATTAGACAAGGGCCTCTCTGGGAACACATAATCTTTGATGATCAGCTATGTTCACTTATGAAATAATAACAATATCAGTGTTTTATAACACATTTTTCTAACATCATAAGATCTCTAGTAGTTATGGACTATTACTTTGATTTTGTAGACAAATTCATACACTTCCAAATATTGATTATATACACATTTGCTCAGATTTTACCTGTTAAACAATTCTGACAGGTAAAAATGCCAACCTATGATGCTAACAAAACCAAGACTTTCAGCCTCCCCCATTAAAAAAGTAATTCTAGCACTCGATTAGACTTTTATAATAGGAATCATCTGTCTGATTTTACTGGCTCCTGAAATGATAACAGAAAAAGGATATTCTACATACTCTCAGGCAAATTACTTTTTTTGATGTATTTAATTTTTGAAGTTATACACCTGGAATAATTAAGGAGCTATATTCTTCAGATTACCAGCTACTTTCATTAAGCTCTCACCTATCTGCTAAAAAGATATATCCAAGTTGTTATGAACATGCCGTGTAAACATCCTTACTTCTCAGAAGTAAGAAACACACATTATTGTCATGAACCGAAAATTCCTTGTAATTTTTTTTATTTTGTTTTATAGATAGTGGTATTTTATAAATGACAATTCAATATATTTCAATGATACAGCTTACTTGTAGTCAATAAAACAAGACAAACGTGCAAGACTGAAGTGTGCTCAGTTAAAGGACAGGGAACTGCTTGAAAGAGTCCAGCGCAAAGCCACGAAGATGATCAAGGGAGTGGAGCATCTCCCGTATGAGGAAAGGCTGAGGAAGCTGGGTCTCTTTAGCTTGGAGAAGAGGAGACTGAGGGGTGACCTCATTAATGTTTATAAATACATAGAAGGTGAGTGTCAGGAGGATGGAGCCAGGCTCTTCTCTTATGTCCAATGACAGGACAAAGGGCAACGGGTGCAAGCTGGAGCATAAGAGGTTCCGCAGAAACAGAAGGAAAAACTTTTTCACTGTGAGGGTGACAGAGCTCTGGAACAGGCTGCCCAGAGGGGTTGTGGATTCTCCTTCTCTGGAGACATTTAAAACCCATCTGGAAATGTTCCTATGTGACCTGCTGTAGGTGATGCTGCTCTGGCAGGGGGGTTGGACTAGATGATCTTTCGAGGTCCCTTCCAACCTTTAACATTCTGTGATTCTACGAAGTGTGATCCAAAGAAGGATTCCTGAAACATTTCACTTTGAAGGAGAGCTCAAATGTTTGTACTCATCCCAATACCCATGAGTAACCTTTTTAATAAAAGGTCACTAACATTTCTGTTGTCTCTTCATCCTCATCTGAAAGTAACATCAGTATTCTGCTATTCTACACCACAGGTGACTGCATTTTCCTTCACATTCCCGCAACTCTCTTTGCTCCTATACTTTCACCTCACCCTGTCAGCCCTTCCATGGTGCCAACACTGCCCACCATTACTTGTGGGCACCTCTCCAACTACATTATGTTCATGAGGGTTCTCTGATATGAAAAATTACAAAAAAACAGATACAAAAACGCCAAAATTTCCCCAGCAGGACTTAACACTAGCCCAACAGTGAGAGTGATATTAAAAAAACAATCTTGAAGTTTACTTAGCAGCACTGCTACCAAATGTAAATGTAAAAGTAAAATCATGGCCATAGGACTCTCACCAAGAAGTGTGGCTGTAGGAGTTTTCAACCTCCACCTGTTCACCACACTGCTACTGCAAAGCCAACTCAGCTGCCTGCAGAGCAGCTGCTGATCTGCTGCATGTTACAGCTTTGCATGTTAGGGGAGGGGAAAAAAAAAAAAACCAAAATCAATGCCCTTAATACAAGTGGACTGTGGACTGTAGAACTTGCAGCAGTTTCTACAGCTGCTCTGCAAGCAGCTGAGCCATCTCTGGAGTGAGGATCTGGAATTCCCTCTTAGTCATCTCCCAGGGAGTTAACCCCCCATTTTAAGTCAGGACCAGACAGAATAATCTGAGGAAAAGCCAACCTCTCCAACTAAATTATGTTCAAGCAATCAGAATCACTTCCCCACCTTCCGTGCAGAGGTGTTTACTGATACCCTGCTGATATAAAAGCAATATAAGGGTTCACTGCTTTCACCAGTGGTACTCAGCAAGCAGAAGCTAGTCAGGACCTGTCCTGAGTAACTGCCCCTTAGAAAGGGCTAAGTATCCCATAATGGTTGTGTATCACGTATGATCATTTTCAGCTGATTTAACAAAGGGGGGGGGGAAAAGAAGCACCCTTAAATATAGGGAATGGAAAATGTAAACAGTATGTCCTTATTGTGTTCACTTAAGAAACATCATCAACAGTTTTTACCCTCCTGTTACTAGG
Organism: Todiramphus chloris collaris; assembly: GCA_025345505.1. NCBI lineage: Eukaryota > Metazoa > Chordata > Aves > Coraciiformes > Alcedinidae > Todiramphus > Todiramphus chloris. Next base: position 46,324,316 of record JANVCC010000018.1, on the reverse strand, counting down.
TTCCGAGGTTCTTATTTAAATTGTACCTTTACAGTCAAGTTTTATACAGCTTTGTAGAAAATGATGTGCCTAATTTTGCTTCTGTTGAGGATTAGTGGAGAAAGGGGACAGGTTTTTACTAAGATGAGTTACTTAAGGAAGATGAATTAAACAATACTTACATGGAGGTACACTTTGTAAATAGTCTAAAACAAAACTCTGGGTGGCTCTAAGTATATTTACTGCCTCAGCAATGTAGTTGCAAACCAAGACAAGCAACAATAACAACATTTTTCCCAATGTGACAATTCATTTCCTTTTAGCTTCTGTTCATACATATGCTTTGATATCTTATGTTTGTACCTCAGACAAAATATCCTTTTCCTTCCAGTATCCCAACCCATGTGCACAACTTCCTCAGTCTTGGAGGAAAGGGGGATAGCATGTTCCTGGAAGGGTGTACTTACTCTGCCAAAGAGGGTAATGTTTCTTAAGACAAAACAGTCCCATTGGAGGCCTCTGTCTTTGGGACACTTGTGATTTTTGTTTGCTAACATTTAATATCTAAACTTCTTCTGCAAAATCTGACCTGATTTAACATCATTTAGGTTTAATGGGATTTGCCATTCACTTAAATACTCCATAAATATATTATTAAAAATGCACTGTAATGTTGAGTTTAGTTGTCAAGAGATGAAATTTGGATGGCAGCTCCATAACTTAAATACCAAATTACAAGTTTCTTCAAACAACTATCTTAAAACTATCAAGCTGTCGTGAATTATTTTGCCATCTGTCTAGGACTTGAAATGTAGGACTGGGACTAATTAGTAGCCTAAATGAATAAATAAGTAAATAATATTCCCAAACAAGGCTGTACCATGCCACACCACAAATCCATGGTCCCCATAATTTAAAGACAATTTTCTCTGTATGCTCCAATACAAGTGATGAAAGCCAAAGCTTGGCTCCGGATCGACAACAGTTACCCATTACAGATTCTATACCCGTGAAGACTGCTGAGCAGACTTTGACACCCACAACTTCAGTGTAGATCCGATCCCTGCCGGATCTCTGATACACATACTCACTGCAGACGCGTTTACTCCCCATTCGCTTCCTTCCTCAGCTTCCCTCTCTAAATCCTGCTAGCCACTTTTGTTTTGGTTAGGACTAGCCTTGCCTAGTCCCCAGCAGAAGTCAAAGATGATAATTTTATAATGGCATACTCTGTGTGGAGACTTCTGTACTTCAAACAGGCATTGCTGTGTTGTATTTACAATTAGGAGCAATGTAATACTGATCCCGCCTGCGTGTTCACAAAGTCCAGTTATCCTGAGCAATTAAGAAGCTTTTAACAGGCTCCTAATAATGCAGAAATGGAAAAGATGTACTAGATGAATTAATGCATCCTTGAAAAAAGCAACATGTCAGAATATAAGAAAGTTGGCATTCAGTGTATCATGATATACCCAACTTTATCCTAGAAAAAGTAGTTCAATGGTGGCTAAAATACTGATAATTTAAAGAACAGGCATCCGATTCATCATCAAAAAGGATGGTTGGTCAAATTATGGGACAAGATTTCTCATATGCTGCTTACATGTCTAACTTGACATTTACTCTTCTGTTTACAACCAGAACTGAATTGTCTCAGGAATCTTCCCTCCTTTTGTTATGGGTACTTGCGACAATAAAAGCAAAAGTTACAATATACAAATGATAGTGCAGTTCAGAAGCCTCAATGAAAGAAAAAAAAGTCTCTCTTCCATTTTTATCAAATCTAGTAACAACAGTCATTTAGAGTAACAGTAAGAAAGGTCAGATGAAAGTGAAAAATTTCAAACCAGCCATGCTCCTTTTAATGAGAAAGCAAAATACACCAACTCCTGCATGCTGCTCCTCCCTTCCTTCCTCTCCCCATCTCATAAAAAAGGATCCCAAAGAAGAATCATGTTTAAGGTCCCAGTTCAGAAATCCTGTATCAATTCCTTAATGTGGTAAGAATTTTGGAGTACAGAGCCAAGTCCCAATAAACACCTTCTAAACTGAGCAATCCGTCTTATTCTGAAAGACCACCTTACTCAGAAACAGAATGTAAAATCATAACCCTTGATCTGCACAAACAGGTATTTAATGTCATCTCTTTCCATCCAGCACCCTACCCTTCATTACTGTCTTTAATGAATGGCTGGGTTTCACGCTAAGCAAAGGAAAACAGACATGTTTCTAACACAGTCCATAGAAAATGTGTGCAAAAAAAAGAATTTGCAGCATTTTTGCCTTACTATCAGCATCCTAAAAAAGCCGTATCTAAATTGTGTGCACGATGTTGAGCGTGCAAAAAAAAATAATTAATAAACATCATCCTTTTCTCTGAGTTTATGAAAGCTTGAATTCTTCTTAGTTCTTAGCAATGAAGACCTTTCTTCCTGTGCACCGCAAAAGGTTTCACTCACTTCACTCTCCAGTCTTTTACTCTTTGAAAAATAATCTTTTTCTAAAATTTAACAAGGGCTGTTCACAGCTAACAACATGCAGAACTCACAGCACAGAAGAGAAGCAAGCGACATTATTCATTCCATCCTAACATTAAAAGTCCAAATGACAATATCGAGCCAAATTCAGTAAGGTGCACATTCCCTGGGCTTAGCCAAATGACAAAGGTCTAACATTGCTACTACTACTTTACTTTTTTTTGGGGGGGGGGGGGGGGGTAAAAGAAACAAAAGAGACTAAACACCTTGCTTCATTGGGCATGGCTTCTCATTGAAACATTAAAGATAGAAGCTGTATCAGAATAAAGCTGGAAAAGGACAGGAATATAGATGTTTTTAAGTGTACCCTATTCATATTGTACAAACACACGGGTGAACATATATAATGTCTGATGTCTTTCTATGTTAAATAATGCATCTAGCTGCAGGTACCTCATTACCAGAAAGGTAACAACAACCTGAAGGTAGTTCAGAGAAGATCAATCAAAATGATTAATGCTGAAGGAAGGACTTAAAAGGTAGAGTTAAAAACTCAATACTGAAGCTGTTTCATGACCAGAACTGGGTGAAGGGGAGGAAAAGTCCAAAGAAAAGAAAACTCTATGAATATATACAAAAAGAAAACTATATGAATATATACAATTAGTTATACGCTGACTTTGGAAAAACATGACTATAATCTGTACCTAACCAAGGGGAAACTCTGAGAAGAAAGCTCAAAAATCTAGGTGTAATGAGCTTAAACTATTACAGGAATTTTGACCTGACATCCAGTAAATTTTTGTTCACAGCAAGAGCCCATAAACTGGGCATAACCTCACCAAAAAAAGGTAAGATAAGCAAGTAAAAATATTATTCATGGTTCAAGCCAGCTTTGAAAGGACTTGGACTAAATAAGACAGAAGCTTCTTTTCTCTGCTTAGACAGTTTGATTCTGTAAAATGATGCTAGCTACAAACACTGCAGGACGAGTGCAAGCCACACTACATGCACATGCTTAAATAAATGATGAAGTGTTTTCAAAGCAGTTTTGAAAAGCAATATTTTGTTTCAACCAATTAATAAACTAAAATTTTTGCTTTGAAAATGCCTCTTCACATGATTACATTTTTTCAAATTAACAAAACTAGTAGGAATAGGGTGAAATCACTGTTCAGGCAACAGACTTGTACAAGAAGCACTGCTAAATAACATTGCTGATTTAAAGACATTTTTATGGTTTGGCTGCTACTGGTACCATTGGTCATCTAGTTAGGTAACACAAAGCATTCTATACAGCAATATAAGTTATCTAAAATGTACTCTTAAATGAAACAGGTACTGCTTCTCCCCATTACATGAAAGAGAAAAATTCTCCTCTTGACTAAGGGAAAGAAGATTCATGTCACCATGAGGCTTACACATATCCTAGACTTCATCAGGGGGGAAAAAAAAAAAAAAACAAAAAAAAAAGTGAGAAATCTATTTTCTGTGTTGTAAGAGCAATCCACTGCACGAGACTAATAACTTCACTGAGTAAAACTTAGCTTTAAGTAATACTCAAAATGACTGAGGCACACAGTTTATCTGCAATGAAACATGACATTTTTCACTGCATTTTACACTGTGCTGTGTCTTAGAAACATAAGGATATCAATAAATTGTAGATTATTAAAGTGAAAACAAATGTGTCTAACATCCCTTTATGGGACACAACTGCACAGTGACTACCACATTTACTTTTTTATTATTTTCTGTGCCTGCCTTCCATTATGGAACAGCACACCTTGTCTAATATTACTCAAATGCATCACATTATCATGCAGTTAAACATTTCTCTATTTCCACAACTCTGAGAATACCTTTGTTTCCTAATGCGTTTTTTATTAACTCCAGTATGCTTCAAATGTTTGTCTTCCATTATTTGAGAAGCAAAAAGAATGATACGTATTAACACAAAATTAGATGAAGAAAAAAGGATTTTTATCTACAAAGTAAATTTATAAAACTGTGAAGAGCAATTTCATTACTTAAAAAGGTACAAAGAAGGGAAGAAAGGAGGAAAAACAGGAGGAAGGCTGCTCCTTCTTTGATAAGTATTTCATTCATTCAGTTCTACAAAGAAAAAGCAGCGGCCATGAGGGGTGCACCTCATATACCAGTAGAAAGCAGGAAGTGTAAGATTTCAGTAAATTCACTATTGGATTTTACACTTTGTACATAATTCCAAACGCAAGCAGCAGGCCCTTGGGCATAGGGTACAGGTAGGACAGCAAGATCAGAAATCCACTCCACCATGCAAGGAGGAAGGCAACATATCCCCAGCAGCAGCACCGTTCTTTTTCAGTTTCAGTCACCTTTTTATTAACCCAATGAAAGGTCTATTCTTTCAAAAAAGCGTGATTAAAGTTAACACAGAATAAGGCCGCGCCATCAAATGGAACAGTAAAAGGGAATCACTATACAATCATGGAACACCCCCCCCGCCCTGTCACTGCACACGTCATAGAAAATGGACAACCACGTCAAAAGTTAAGATGCCTTTCCTCCTTCCTAACATGGCCCTAGCCAACCCCAAAATGGTCTCTCTACATGATACTGCCCTTCTGTTCTTTGATCACAGGGAAGACGGGGGAAATTCAAGGACCAGAGAAGGTCTACACATGCTCTATCTTCACAAACCACGGTACCAACCTTGGGAAAAATTAACCTCAGCATTTTGTACGGATCTGGCATCTGAAACTCCTTTGCGTGAAGGCATTCATACCAGATCCCACGTTCAAAATACAAACACGGTTCATGCCGCTGTGCTTAAAAATAAAACCAACGGCCACACGTCCTTCTCTCCCCAACAGCCTCACAGGGACCCTGCTTTTGGTCTGAGCCCCTAATTGGTACTTTTTTTTTTTTTTTGTTTTCTAGGAAGGAATATTTAAAAATCAACCAACCAATCCACTTGTACACTTCAGCTATCACCACAGGGACGTGCTCAGGTCTGAATTACTGCAAAACAGCACTATAATTATGTCTTAATTTCACTAACTAATCTCAGATGAGCTTTTAAAAAGCACTTCGAGGTTTAACAAGAAAAGCGATTAAAATTGTGTTAAAATGTTATCTGAGTGAACCGCGACATTTATTTATCCTTTTTTCTGAGCTTAATTTTAATCCATTTCCAAGGAAAGACATATCTGCTCCTGAGCGGTCTGGTAACAAATGATAAACCTCGTTAAAAAGTGTGGCATTTGAAAATAAAAAGCACAGGAGAAGTTTCTAACCAAGACGGAAGATAACATTATCCCTTTGCACAAATCTGCAGCCATAGAGACTAAGCACAATCTAACGACCTTATTTACTCAAATTGTACGCTGCCAACAAAACCACGACCTAAAGCAACTTTTTCATTACAGATGTACCTAAATACCTAGGAAAAAGAGGTTCCTTCTCTTCACATGAAACCGGAGTCACACTGAGCTCAACCAAATGTGGCAGACCGAGATGGAAGACAAAAAATGGGTCTTACTTGGTGTACAAAGACATCAACTGGAGACTCCAAGGGGCTTCCCTCTCGGTTGCTCATGGAGATGAACCCGAATCCCATTCTTACATTGAACCATTTGCAATGGCCGGTTCCGTGCAAAACCTGGGATTCCTCCTCTTCTTCCTGCTCCGGCAACTTCCCCGGCTCGTCTCCACCTTTACTCGCCCCTGCTGAGGAAGAGGGAAAGGCGGGGGGAGAGGAGTGGGGGAAGGGGGGAGAAAAAGAAGGAAGGGGGGACAAGATGCAAGGCAAAGAGTTAAATTCTCGTAACATCCTTTTGCCACCGTATGAAGGAGTTACTACAGAAGAAATAGGAAAAACAAATCAACGACAAAAAAAGGCAAACAAAACAAAATTTAAAAAAAAGCATACGGTGAGGAGCATTTTTTTTTTTC
>JANVCC010000018.1:46300118-46317824 GCA_025345505.1 Todiramphus chloris collaris | reverse complement strand
ATGGGGGGGAAGAGGAGGGGGGGCGAAGGGGGTAGGCCGGCCGATTTGGGGTGGAAGAGAGAGAATAAGCAAAATTGGGTAGATTGCACAACTGCCTATTGCACACGCGGCGCCGAAACCACTATTTTCCACCGTGTATCCATCCCTCCTTGGAATAAACTTTCGATTAAAGTTGGGACAGGTGTACGGCCGTTTTCTCATCCCACCACTGCAACTGTGCTTAATCAAACAGGAACAATTCAAACAATAGCCCCCTGAAAGCTTTTCAAGTTGTGAATCGGTGTGGGCGGTACGGAACAGTTTCTGAGCTGGGTAACAATGGGTTTGGAAAAAGCCCCCTTGCGCGAGCTGCTAAAAAAAGGGTAATGCATAGTGGGGAGGGGGGGGGGGGGGGGGGGGGGGGGGGGGGGGAGAAAGGGAGAGAGCGAGCGAGCGAAAATCATAGTAAAACAATAGAAAAAGAAAATTAACCTTCGGCCATGTTGCCCCACGGGCCCTCTGCTCCAAACTCGTGAGATGAAAACTTTCCCTGTGGATCGAAGTGGTCTTCTGCATTAATCTAACATCCTGATTTTGAACGATCGCAAATTTAGCTCGCATGGTCTAATGTGCTTTCCCTCTTTTGATTTTTCCCCGTCTCTCTCGCTCCGTTTCTGGCCCCCTGCGCACACGTGACTTGGTCAATTACATGCTTTCTTGCTACTAATTTCACATCGGATCCTTAAGGGGTTGGCAGGAGGCAGGAGTAGCCAATCGCCATTTCAACTAGGCTGACACACCAAAATAATTTATGAATGAACAAGAAATTTCCAACACGTCTCTCTCTCTCTCTTTTTTTTTTTTTTTTTTTTTTCCGACAGCTAATCTGCACGCTTCTTTACGGGAAATCGAGATGACGTATTATTATGGGGTTTCTGCACTCCCGTGCATGCATAAATACGTAGGAAGACCCGGGTGTTTCTAGATACTGCCCGGATAACAACAAATATATGCCGAGGAGGACGTAGAGATGAGATGATGAGGGTACCCGTGCGCGCTCTACGTGGGGTACGCGGTACGCACGCGAATGCAAGATGCTTACAAATGCGATACACACGTGTACAGGCATGCACTAGGTATGTTGGAAGGCATCAGTGTTACCGTCTGCGCAAAATACGGGCATGTGTATAACCCGCTCGCCGCTTCCACCTGAAGAAAAGCTGCCCAAATTCCCCGCAGCGTCGCGGCGTTCCGGGGAGGGGTGGGGGTGAGGGGGGGAAGAATCCGCCTCTCCCCACGCGTGTGTCTGTGCGTGTGCGTGTGCCTGCATGCGTGTGCTTGTGCCGCGGCTCGTGCCTGTGCTGCACGTTACTAATTTCGCATTCAAACTAAAAGCGCGCCGGAAACGCGGTATCACCTTAATATGGCCCAGAATGTGCGGAGGTTTAGCGTTTCAAAACATTTCTGGAGGGGGATGGGTCGAGGAATTGTACTTCACAGGTTTCTCCGCCATCTCTTTCCGGGGGAGGGGATGTGATTAATGACTTCCTAAATAAGAACCCAGTTTTCAAGCCTGGTATTGGAGTGAACCTCAATCAGCAGCGATTGTTCCCCAGGAGCGCGGGGGAGAGGGAGAGAAGGAGGACGACTGACAGAGAAAAGGATTTGCTGGAGAGGAGGAAGGCGGAAAGAAAAAAAAAAAAAAAAAAAAAACGGGGGAAAAAAAAAAAGCCGGAGGAAGAAGACAAAGAGGGGAGGAATAGCGCTGACCGGGGACTGCCGGCGGGAGGGGGGATCCAACTCGGGAAAGAACCGTACTCTGTGTAGCGGGCTCGGTGACAGCCTGAGCGCCCCCCGGCACAAAGGCACTCCCCTTCAGCTCTCGCAGGTACACAGCTTCCAACGTGTTCGCAAGCCCCTGCTATTGCTTCACTTACGGCCAAAGGCTTGTTTAAAATAAATACATAAATTTTATATATATATATAGTTTTAGAAACATAACGCCAACTCCCTTCCTAATTAGGCGAAATTCCGGTGGGTTGGTTGTTTGGTTTTTTTCCTGTCTCCTTCAATACAAAGATACAGGCGATCGTATGAAAACATCAGGTTTTGCCCCTTCTGTCCTCACCACCACCTACTTACATACAACCTCACTTTACATCCAGTACTGTGTAACTTTAAATCGTTGGCTATACCTTGTTAAAAGCTGGGCTCAATTACTTTCTTATTAAAATCCTTTTCTCCACCCCTTGTTCCCCCCCCCCCCCCCCCGCCCCCAGCATCCTCTCTTATCCCAAGGACACACACAAACACGCCAAAGCAACAAACCGATCCATGCAGAGCCTGAATACAAGGGGTTTATGCATTTGCAAAGCGCTTGCTGTTGTTTGGGAAGTGGCGTCGATCAGTCTGCCCAATTAAGGGGGACGCCTTTGCCCCGATGGGCCTGTTTACTCCTTTTGTTGCCTTTCAGGAAAGCGTAAATCCCCCTGCTAGCGCCTCGTTTCTATGTGAAATACCAAGGTGCTCGGTTTGATCGTTTGCTAGAAAGAAGCGAGGGTGGGCAAAAGGCTACAAATCCCAGCAGCCTGGCAAGTGGAGCAGAAGCTTTAAATCCTGAAATTCCTTTGCAGTCTTCAACCGTAAATTTCCTATAGGTTATTTCAACAGTGGAGGTCGACTTCCTACACTGACCTGCCTTACGCATTCGTGCAACATACCACGTCTTTTTGCTCGTAACCTCCCTTCCCCCTTCACGATAGCGATTATTTTACAATATTAAATCACCAGTAATTTTATAAGCTTGGATCTTATGACCGGGATGCTATCCGGTATATAATAAATGAACGGTATTTTAGCACATGGGAAAACATAGCTATGAACAAATTGCGGTTACTGGTAAAAAAAAAAAATTAAAAAAGCATCTTACACCACTTTCTTGAAATGTCCAAGACTACATTTCTTGTAATAGAACGGCACATTTATAAAGTACGAGCTTTCCCTGTTCCTCCCTTAAAAAAAAAAAAAAAAGAATGTACGGTTTTTAATAGCTTTTATAAAGTTTTTGTTTTTTTTTTTTTAAATTGATTTATTTTACCGACATTTGGTATAAAAATTCCTTCGGGGCTAGAATATTGGTTAAGCAGACACAAATGAATTGATTGAGTTCATTAAATAGACAAAAATGTCGTTAGCAAATTTCAGTTAAAAATCAGTATAATATGTTCTTCGATTAATAAACTAAAGACTACAAAACTTAAATAAAAGAATGTAAAGATATTTATTGCAAGGTATTTCTTATATTGCAAAATAAATGCAGTTTATAAATGCAGGAGGGGGGATTTGCAAAGGGTCTTATACTGAGATTTTCAGGCCTCCAGTATTAGTGGAATTAAGGTTGGGGTCACTGGACTGGTCACTGGTGTCAGATGTTATCGACTCATTCATTTCCTGCAAGGGACATCAGCCTTTCAAGTTTTGTGGAAGGTAGAGAGAGCTGTTGCCAGCTGGGAACTCTCCGGGAAAAAAAAAAAAAAACAAAAAACCAAACCCCAACCCAGAAAAAAAAGAAAAACCAACCAAGAGAGAGCCCAACCACTAACACCCTTCCAAAATTAATTTGCAAAGAATCGGGGGGAGGGGGGACCCAAGAACATAAAGGGGGGGAAAGTCCTACAGAAGAAGCCAGTTCGTGAAAAAAAAAAAAAAACATTGTTTAATGCAGTAGTTTGCGTATTAAAAAAAGGTATTTCTATCCTTACATTTCGCTAAATAGATGATGATTTTGGTAAAGACAATTACAGGAAGCCGGAGCAGTTGTCTTTCTAAATGTACAGGAGCATTGCTAAATGCAAAAGCTCGCTTGAAGCTATGTAACCAAAACCAGCGGTGTTGGATTTCCCATCTGTCACCTTCCTAAAACTTTTTAAAATACAAACTTTGGTTTCTTCTGTTCCCCAAAACAAACAAAAGGACCCCAACTCAAAAACCAAAGACCCGAACCCAAACAAAAACGTAACATGAAACAAATACAGGGCAAACAAACGACCGACCCGCGCGTATTCGAAACAAAACGCGTGTTTTACACTTGAAAGCAGAGCTCGGGGTGCTGCCGCGACTTCCCATTTCAAAGCACAGCCAACACTCCTCGCCGACGGGCAGGGAAGGCACCGGAGAGACCCAGCCCCCTCCCCCCGTTCTTCACTTCTTGGGCTCAGTTGCTTTGCCGCCCCACGCAGGACAAGCGCGGGTCCGCGCGCGCCGCTCCCGCTGATGTTTGACCGGATAAAGACGCCCGTCGTGTTTCCTACACGGTTTCTATCGAAACCGCCTCTTCCTAACGCGGAGGGAGGGGGTGAGGGGGCTTTCCGGCCGCTTCCTCACGGCAGAGACCCTCGCCCAGGGGGGTCCCTGCCGGTGCTGCGCTCTTCCCGCCAAAACCCTCTCACCTACAGTTTGGGCGCCAAAACTGCCTTCCCTTTCCGCCGCCGTGAAGCGCCTGGGTCGAGGGCGGGGGGTTTGTCACCGGCCCGGCAGGCTTTCCTTTTGCAGTGGGGAGGAGGGGCCGTTTCCAATCGTTCGCCACCCACCCGGGGGGCCGAGGAGGGTGAAAATGGGGCGCCCGCTAGGCGCGAGGGCCGTTCCCCGTCAATGCCCGCGGGCGCGGCGGCGCCTGGTCTGTCCCCGCAGCCCTCCCCCGGCGCGGGGCTTTGCCTTTGGTCTTTTGTTTAACGCTTCCAGAAAATGCGGTTTCTTTCCACCGGGAATTGGGTGACATGTCTTCCTGCGCGCCTCGGAGAACAGGGTCCGTCCAGCCTTGCCACCGCCCAGCTATCCTTTTTTTTCCCTGCTTCGGTCTTAGTACGCCCCGTATTATTCCCGCAGGATTTTAATTTATTTATTTATTTATGTATACAAAACAGCTCTGACCCAGCTGCACGATTCCCATGGCTAGGGACGATGAGGGACAGGATTTTCTCGACGTACACCTGCGGGGTGCGAAATCAACGCTTTTATAACGGTGCCTTCGCACCGCGCCCGTCCCGAATGACAGCTCCTTTCGGGCAACGCCGTTCTTAAAGCGCAGCAGGCGCCTCTCGCCCCTCACCCCGCGGCTGGAAGCGGAGCACAGTTTGGGAGGGCCGTCCAACGGGCTGCCCCAACGCTCGTCAGCTGGTACACCTGAGGAAGGCGCCGGCCGCGGTCACTCCCGCGGGCGGGCACGGCTTCACGCAGCCTCCGCCTCTGCCTTCGGTACGGAGAAGACGGGTCGGCCCTCATCGAAGGATCGCGCCGCAGTTTGCTGGCACCGCTATTTCAATTGACGGCCGGAACGTGGTTTCAAACAGGCGCTTTAATTACACTGTCTATTGAAATGAAACGCGGCGGCTGCCGGTGCCGCACAGCTCTCCAGCGCGGCCCACCCTGCCTCCCTCCCGCGGGTCTGTGCCGGCAACGCCGGCGGCTGGCGAGGGGGAATTACAAAACAGTGGAAATCGCTCTAATCCCGCGCGTGATCCTGGAGCAGGAGGACGCGGAGACACCCATTCGGCGAGCTCTGCCGCAGGATGTGGGCTCACGTACAACAACAGTCTCTCGGCTGCGGATTTGCAACCGATAGCGACCGCTTCCCCGGCGGATTTAAGGAAGCTCTAGCCAGTCGTCCTGAGACACCGTCTGACAGGGTTAATACCCCGCAGGGAAGACCGGCCCTTGCAGAGGGACCGGCTGCCCGCCGCTGCCCGCCCGAAGTAACCGTGCCGGCGACCAGCGTCCCTCTTTGAGCGCTTCCCCTCCCGCGGTGTAGGCGCAGGACGAGGAGCGGGCGGGTCGGCCCCTCCGGTGCACTCGCTCCAGCCCGTCCCCTCACGCGGGACAGCAGCACCGGGTCTCGGCGTGCCTGTCCCCGCGGGGCGTGCATCCTGCCCGCCGGGAAACCGCTCAGGCGCTCTCGCCGGCCGCAGAGCAGTCTGCGCCAGCTGGCGATGACGGGGGAGCTCCTCCCGCCCCGGCACACAGGTAAAACCTGACCCCTACCAGCACCAGCCACGGGCCATCTACCGCGGCAGCGAGCGCTCCCCGTCGCACGGGAGCCGGGCGGTTACAAGTGTACCTGGGACGAACGCCCGGTCCCTCCCGCGGGCACGCAGCGCCGCTCCGCGGGGGAGCTCCGCGACCCCCGCCCCGCGCATGCGCCGCCGCGGGCGGGCACGACGGGAGCCCAGGAAGGGCCGCGCCGGGCGTGGGAGGGGTGGGCACCGCTGCCGGTCGGGGTGCGCCGGAGAGAAGCGGCGTCGCGATCAGAGGGGACTGCGTGGCGGTAACTCCCAGGCGGTGCTGTAACGCGACAGCGGCGCGGCAGTACCTGGAGGAGTTACAATTGCAGTCAGCGGCTGAGGTGCGTACGGCCGCCGCACCCCGTGGGGGCAGTCCCAACAGCGTTCCCACAGACGTGGGGGCTCCTGCAATTTACAACAGGTACCTGGCGGGGGGTTACTGTACATAAACTTTCCTTATGTGATTGTTTATTTGTCTTACAGGAGCAAAAAACTCAAACGGCATCAAACAAGAAGCTTGTGCAAAAAAAAGTAATGATTTTTCTCCCCCTCCCCCCCCAATTAACTTCATCAGTCAGTAGGACCCAAGTGCTGCGGTACCTCAGTTTATAGATACGAAGTCAGCCATGTGAGACGCTATAGAGAAGACTGACCTGAGCCTGAGGAGACCTTCTTGAATGACCTCATCGTCTTCTGAGGAACCTAAAATCAGAGAGCTGGAGTCAGTACTGTGTATATTGTGCCCGAGTAGCATATTTAATTAGCTCTTCTCCGGTTTACCGGCTCATTAGAAGGCCATAAAATGCCTGGGCATTGACTCTGTGAAGTGACCTGTAAACTTCCTAAGTGTTTGAGACTTACCTAGCTCATCAAAACCACAATGAGATAACCTAGGCACAAGAGAAAAATCAGACGCTGCTTCCCCCACCCTGCCCCGCGCATCCGTAAAGGCATTGGCCCTTTCATTAGTCTCTTAGGAAAGCTACGCAGTTGATGACAACCGGGGAAAAGACACAGATTTGCAGGATATTGGAAGGTGTTTGTTTCCCTTATCAATATTTAATTGCAATAGGTAAGGTAAGAACTAGTCAGTTGTCTTTACTATGCTTAAATGGTACAAATCAAACAATCAGTCATACCTTGCATATTATTTTAAAAAACAATAAAAATGATTCTTCAGGATTCTTTCATGGTGAAAATCGTAACTCCATCCCAATCTACGAGTATCAGCAGAAAATGCTTTCAATTATGTCAGCTATAAAACGGCAGAATAAATTATCTAATAATATTGAATTCTAGGTCTCAATCTGATCAAAACCAATTCATCATAAAAATACAGATGTGTGACTTGATTGAAACTACATAAAAAGTGTCCCTTTGATCTAGTTGAGCAAGGCATGGCTAATTTTGTGTAATGCCAATAAACACATCACACAGAGAATGAATACCACAGATGGTAGGACACATGAAGGAAAATACCTTGGTTTTGGAGTAAGCTTGTTACTTAGGCTGTCCAGTTCGTTTAATAAATGGAAGATTGATAGATAGGAGCATGCACAAACTCACCTGCTAAGCCTGTCCTCTTGTGACCCTCTACTGTCTTTTCAACAATCTTAACTAAACCCCACCCAAAACATGTAATTGTATTATCCTGTTTAGATAAAAGCCGAATTCTCTTATCTTTTACAGAAATCTGAGATTTGTCTTTTTCCAATTTAAAAAGCACATCCTGACAGTTACCCCGCTCTCTTTCTAAAAAATTGAATAATCCACTAGGAGTAAACAAAGCCAGAAGAAGAATGACCAAAGACAAATGAGAATGAAACTTCTCCAACTTCTTTTCCTTTACAGTCAGTTATCCTGAGTCCTTTCCAACACCAGGAATGGGAAAAGATGATGATACAATCTTTCTTTTCAGTACAACAACAACACTGGCAAGCTGATTCAGTTCCTCTTCGTGTGTAGTAACTAAGTTTTCCACTGGAATTGTGTGGACTTTTACCTTGTATCAAACCTAGCTCTGCTTTTACACCTTCAAGCACTGAAGCCCAATCTCTTGTGTCTGCTTCTTTGTTCTGCCAACCTGTGGCTATGTGGCTTTTGTGTCTTTCGGATTTACTTGCATTATTTATGCAACACAATGAAATATGCAAGCACAGAGCAAAGGATCCGTTCTTGGCTTTGGCACGTAGCCTGCCTCAGTTTATGAAGGGATTAAAAATAAATATTTGGGGGAGTGGTGTTGGGAGTCAGAAGGGAAATTACAGTTCTTAAAAACTGTAGCAAAAACCAGCACAAGCTCAAGTTATTCGTGTTTCCAGTATCACCGTTTCATAATATATTTGTAAGCATCACAAATTTCAGAGTGTCAGAGAAAAATATCAGATTATTAAGTAGATTTTTTTTTTTTTAATAAAGTAGCTACTATAAAAAGCTTCCTAATATGATACACGAAAATTGTCACAAGGGATGTCAGTGTAGAACAGCCTGAGAATTCCAATTCTCTGAACTCGTTTAAACCAGATAGTTTAAATGAGAAACTAATTGGCAGGTATTTTACTGCATCCTACTGAAAGCCATATGAAACCAGTCCCTGACTGGAAGCAGGTCTGGGCTCTGCAATGACTCATGATGAACTCTCCTATGCCTCTTTATGCTATACTAAACAGAAAAATATTTTGGCATTTTAGTTCTGAGACTACCTTGGCATTTACATGAGCTTTTACACTGCAAATAGCCAAATAAATGCTATTTTTAAAGACTAAGTTTTTTTAGAGAAAAAAGTTACTTGCTTTCAAACCAGTCCCGCTTTTAACTATGTATTCCTAGAATGTGGAAGGATACTGTAACAGTAGGCACAAAAAAAAAAAAAAAAAAAAAAAAAAAAAGCAAGCAGGAGAACACCATATGGAATTATTATGGGATAGCAAATACAACAAAAAGAATAGTACCAGTTAAAAGCACACTGACAGACACACAACAAAAGTAATCTACCTTTCCTTACAGGTAGCACATTCTGTAATTCATCTTAACAGCTTATGTAGTTTATTCTGTGGCAACTTATTGGTCAGTGGAAAATAATAGTAAGTTTATACCTACTTAAAAATATAACAATTATTTTTATAAACATTGTTTTGAATTCATTAGCTTAAGCAAGTTTGCTGCAAAAAGATTCAGGAAGATAATTTTTGTGGATGAAAGTAAAGCAGACATACATAGTTACACCATTTAAGTGTTATATGCTTTCCTGGAAAATTAAGTTGAAAAGAAAAATGCAGATGTTAAACCTGCTTCTTTCACAGTCATTGGTAGCCAGGGGACTGGTTTCCTCCACAGAGTGAAGCCAGCAGTATCTTTTTTAAAAAGAACGCTAGATACTGTAAGTACAATCAGAGTGCAGAAGAACTAGAAAACAAATCCCACCAATACTTTATTTTATAACAAACAAGTACAATAGTGATGCAAAGAAACAGGGGAAATTTTTTTGTTGTTAAAAGAGCTCTTTCTGTTAACTCACCAGAAGTGAAGATTTAAATTAATGAATGCTGAAAAGTATATACAAAATTTTAAAACTGTACAGAACCCAAGCATAGAAAGAGCATAAAACCCATCAGCTTTTATAAAACATATATACACACACATATTGGTCAGATACATTAACTTAGAAAACAGATTTTGTAATGAACAAGCTTTGCTGTCTATCTTTTGAACCAGTCAGTAAAAAAACACCTAACACTTGATTCTCATTAACAGTTCTTGACAGTTGCACTGTGCACACAGTATTTTGATTTCAAACATCACAAATGAGTGCTGTCTGATACTCTGAATTAACCTGTTTTTAGAGTATGCATATGGATTCCTTAATGTACAAATCTAAATAATGGATTTCATACCAAGAGGTTTTCATTGCTCTAACTATCTTTTTATTTTCATTTCATTCAGTACAATAGAGTTAGTTTGAAGTGCATAAATAAGAAAAATTACAATTTCCTGAAAACTTACGCTTGGGTAACAATGTCCTTATTGAATTACAGGGGAAAAAAAACCCCAACGATGTTGAAAGCTCTCTCAATTGTATTCTTAGTCTACTTGTAATTTTCTTTGCTTTATTTCCATATTTTTCCACCATTACAGTATTTTTTTCCAGCAAAAGAAGATGAAAGCAAGGGCATATGAGATGCCAAAACATTTTAAAATTGCTGATTTGAGAAAATTAATTTATTGACCAGCAAATTAAATTTTTGTCTTTATTTAATAATTTCATGAAATTTTGTCACTGATCTGAAGGAAGGTAAAAGCAGTTTGAAGAAAATAAACTAGCTTGGCATCAGTCCAGGTATGCTTTTCTCAGATGCAAAAAGAGGCTAAGTATACCTTAATTTTTAAAAAATGAAGTGTACATTTTGGAAGATCAAACATCCAGTTGCACACTTTTTGAACTGTTAGAACGTCATTTGGCTAGAGTGAGAACAGGAACAGAGGAATGTAACATGTGCTTCCACCGTTGTTATGAATCTGATTCTCCGGGGCTATAAAAAGGAGTAATAAACCCCACCATATCAGAATCAGAGCCAGTGAGAGCCTGCCAACTATATAAATAGGATCAAAGTTTCTCTTCTAAACGAAATACTATTATTATATCAATATTGTCAATTGTATAATTTCCAGCTATTTAGGATTTATTTAGGTTAAAGCAATAATATGTACTAAAGGAACACACTGAACAAGATTATTTTTAAAGACTGAAATTAAGAATACAGAGTTTTCTTATTTAACATATATGATTTAGTATAATCTGCAGTTTCACATAGTTTGTATTTGGATGTACATATATGAAGCAACTGTAACTATTTAATAAAAGCAGTGTAAAATAAATGTTTTAAGCACCATTTTCTCATATTCAAAGATGAAATTTTTTAAATACCCTATTTAAAAATAAGACACATCACCCTCTACTGCTGCTGTTTTTCTCATTTCTTCATATTTAAAAATATTTTGTTCCCAGTTTACTGTTAGCACAGGCATATTGAAATTGCCCCATATTGATTTGCTATGTAGCAAATGAAACAACAAGAGAATTAACTTATGATCTTAATACATTTGTTTTCAGACAGATTTTTTTTTATTATTTTGTAAAGAAAAAAAACTTTAAAAGCCACATTTCTCAAATCATTGTTAGATCAACATATTTTCAGAATTTGATTAGTGATTTGTTTTGTAGTTATTTATTTCTATGAGTAACTACATGTCTAGTAAGATTTTCTTTCCCCACTTAACAACTATTTGCAGGCAAAACAATGCCAGATGAAGCATTGAAAAGACACATGTTAAAGAGTGTGTTAAAGACAAATAAAGAGTAATTATGGCAAAAAGGTAAATTCAATATTTAACTTTTTAGTTTAAAGATTTTTGTTTTCCCCATTCTCCTCAATTACAGTAAGTTGAAAGCATACTGTTGACATTCAATGTAGAGATGTTACATTTTTAATCTAGAATTGTATATTCTTTTTCCTCAGTGCAAAACCATCATTAAACCAAGATCAAATGGTATAACTTAAAATTTTTTATTTAGGTAATAAAAATGTACTGACCAATTAAGAATTTAACATCGTCCCCTAAAAAGTGATGACACTGCAGTAAGTTTTACTTTTTAAATTATATTCCATAGATTTTTATTTGCATTTGTAACAACTTTAGTATAGGTTTTTCAGACCTCCTTTCTGAGATGTTTTACATTAATACTATTTTCATTGAATTTACACATCTTTCACATATCTTTTCCTTTACATAGAATTTTTGGTTTGTTTGTATATGCCATTTACCTACAAAACACAGAATCTCCTTTCTTGGTTTTGGAGGTTTTAATTTTTTTCTAATCACTGAATTATTACTTGAGAGTGTTAATAGGATGGAATTTTATCATTTTTATTTCATAACATGCTCTCCAAATACTGCTGTGGATATTGTGGATTGAAACAGTTAAACCAAATGTTATACAAGTAAAATAAAAGATGAGTGTGTCTGTATTTTAAACACCAATATTCACTTTCCTAGAAGTATGGCCATTACAGGGTATATGACATTTTTCTCATTTTAACTGGAGCAGACAGCAGTCCTGTATGTTATACCTCTGATTGAGTCACTGTTTAAAACAACTGAACAAATAAAGTAATGTAATCGTCATCTTTTATACACTTTAGAGCAGATAGTTCATTACTTCAAACCAGAAGAAAAGTACACAGGAACATCAGTGATATTTAACTAAAAATTCAAGTCTCTAAAATCAAAGATTAAAATCTTTTAAATCAGGGCACACATCAGTATTTGAAGTAGGTACAGGAGAGACAGCGTCTGAAAGAAAAGCAAAACTACTACATGATACAAAAATACTAGCGAGCTTACAAATTTTAACAGTATAATTTGTGGGCATTATCCTTATATGTTGCAATATTGCACGTGGTCTACATCTATATCAAATTTTACCTATAAAATATTAATGAAGTACCTTTAGAATATATTATATTGTTTTCATAAATATCCCTTCAAACTGCTAAGAACCTTAAATCTTAATTAGTGAAAGAATACTATACTGCATATAAAAAAAATATAATCACATACACATAGTACTTTAACAGTCATATTTTAGGGCTGTGTAATTACTGCACAGTGACACAGAGAATGTTGCAGACTGCAAGCAGCGTTTTTGGGAAAAAAAGTGCTTTGCTAGAAATAATAAGTATGTGCTTATCCAAAACCCAGGGACTTGTAATTTAACTTTATTGAAACTACAGCAGTATCATCAGGATAGACCTTTTTTTTTTTTTCCCTTCCCTAAGATCACTGAAAAGGCAGAAAATGGCTACACACTCTTTTCTTAGTTCTCAAGAACAAATATTGAATATAGACTGTAGATGCTTAAAGCTTAAATTAAGAAATATATTTTAATGTTTCAATATAGACAGTCCTGGTTTTGTCTCAGTAACAGTAACACAAATAATTTCATATTACAGTCACATTCAAGAAAAGGAGAATTGTGCAAAACTACTGCTATTTCTCTGTTAAAACTGACTAGTTAAATATTACAGTCCTCACTTTTCTGTATAATTAAGCTTTTGTTCAACCATGAAAAAACTAGAAACTGATTGCTTGAAAATGAGCTGCATGACCTTTGTCCCGGTTTGTCACCTCTGACCTTTAATTTGAAGACCCTCCATATCAACTCATTCTATTTTTAGAAGCAGAACGTTAAAATATCGGTATGTTTTTTTAAAATTGTTATCCTCCCATATGAAACACATCAGGTTGTTTTTGTCTTTTTTTAGCCTCTATACATCAAACCAGAGTAGCATATTTGCTGTTTATCGTGCAGCTGCATTTGAAACACACAGTGTGCAATTACAGAAAATGAACACTTGTCTATGCAGTGAAAAAAAGCTTGTTGTTTTTTTTTCTTGTAATGCACTAGAGATGCTGAAACACATTAAAGCGAATTAAAGCAAAACCAAAAACAAACAACCCACAAACAAACTTCTAGATTGCATGCCTTTTGAAATTTACCTGTCTTGTCTTAAAGAGAAGAAGAAAGGAAAAAAGTTCATATCTGTGCTTGTATCAGTGCTAATGGATTCCTGGTTGGTTTGTTTTGGTTTTTTTTTCCTTGAACTTTCCCCACACCATCAGTGGTTATCTCTTTCTCACTGGTGATGTGCTGTTTTGATATTGGCTTTCAGAACATCCTTCCATAAACTGCACTTGGGGTTAAAAATGGCACAGAGCAAGTTCCTGCCTAGTTGTTGTGTTTCAGCTGCACATCCATTTCATACAGGTAGCATTACACTTCGCAAGTGGTCTACAAAACCCGCTGGAAGGGCTCCTTTCCTAAAGAAGGTGCTGTAGCACTTCTGTCACTGCTGTGACTACCAGCGTTCAGTACCCAAGCCCTTCCGTGTCTCACAGAAAGGCTTTCGGTGACAGCGTTTCCCTGCCGTGACCCCTTGTGAACGATGCAGAAACACAGGAGGCGAATAAAGGCGAAAGCAGAAGCTGCGGCCGTACCCGTGACGCCGGACACCCTCCGTCCGCACCCCCCCCCCCCTCCCCCGGTGGCGGCGGGCAGGACTCGCGCGCGGCGGGCCCCAGCCGGGGCCAACATGGCTGGCGGGATTCAGCACCGCGGCCAGCGGCGCGGAGGAGGAGCTGCCACCGCCCCCAGCCGCTCGTCCCATCCGATGGCCGCGGCCTCCTGACGACGGCCCACAGGTCTGCCCGAGAAGGCAGCGCGGCGCAGGGCGCTCGGGCTCCTCGCCGAGGGGAAAATGGTTCCTTTGGAAACCCCTCTCCCGCCCCCGCGCCCTGCTCGGAGCTTTGCCGCTTGCCAGCTCAACGACCGCGCTGGCTACCGCGCCTGCGGTTCGAACAGTGTTCCAAAATAAAAAAAAAAAAAAAAAAAAAAAGGAAAGAGAAGATAAATAAATAATTTAACGGCTTTGTCTTTAAAATTCATTTGCGTGCTTGGGGATGCAATCTGAAACACTGCTTGTGCCCCACCACTGCACCCAAGCAACGGCTTGGGCAGCAGCCCTTCAGGCCTAGGACGGTTTGTTTTCTTCATTTATTTATCACCGTTTTTCCTCTTCCGAGATTCTTAGTATATGACAGCTAATACATTTTCAGATTTAAAAAAAAAAAAAAAAAATTGCTAAAACTGAGATGGCAGCACATGGCCACACAGTGTATTTGAAAACCAGAGCAGAAGACAGCTACATCTGTCATACACACAGGCAGCGTTTTTACTACCGCTGCATTTTTCTGACTGCTACATGGAGCAAACATTGGCCATAATCACTACTTTTGCCATTGCAAACATTTCACTACAGCAAAGGAAACTTGGCTTCCTGGTGTATTAATAATTAAGGTCATAATTTAATTCAATATTGATTCTTACTACTCTATACCAAGGGGAAAAAAACATCATCATTCTTTAAAGAACTATGACTTAGTTGCGTATCTTATAAATAGTTTTCCAAAGAAGCTTGTCAGTGTTGTCTCATCTGAAGCTTTAAGGGTTTTTTAGTGTGTTTTAAAAAATAAATGGCTTCCAGTGCCATAAAGGAAAGCACACAGGTATCAATCCACGAGTAAATATCCACTACTGGATTTTAGTACCTTATTACATTCAGATACCACTAAAACTACACAACTACATTAAATGAACTACAACCAAATTTAACCATAATTATTTTCTTAGTACCTAATTACTTGTTCATGACAGGACATTTCTCTGCACTTGTATTTATTAATAGTTTTTCCATGCAACGTGTGAAATTCCAAAACAGGCTCTTAACTGGTGAAAAAAAAAAAAGTAAAAAACCCAAACAAAACCAATAAACCCCATCCCTGTGTATGGCCTATTTAAAAGAGAACAGCAAGATACAAGGAAAAAAATGTAAAGTCTGTAAACAAACTGGTACAGAGTGTACTATGCTACTACTTCATCCTATCACTGGAAGAACGTCATACATAATTTACTCACAACCACTAACAAGCTAACAACTGGTAAGAGAGAAACAAGTAAATGAATCAAATCTCTTTAGGTAGTATGTGTATCGGATTAAAATGGGTAATTCCCTCGTGTTAAGGCAAAGAGAGATTTAAAATTAACCTAGAGTTTTCAGATTTAGATATGCCAATTTAAAATTTTCTACTAGCTTAAGCAAAATATTTACGTGCATTGCTGTTGTTTGCTTATTTTTACAAATATTTTACCGATTTATTAGCCGTTTATCCGATCCACGGTATGATTTACTGCAGTCTAATCACTGCGGCCGAATGAAGTTGCCGGCGTTGAGCCGCAAACCCCACCGAGATACTCCCAGAAGGGACTGGGCGCCAGCGATGCAGCCGCGGAGCCGGCGGAGATGCCATTGTACCTCCCAACGCGGCGGCAGGCGGCGGCGGCCAGCACCGCAGGCGGCCCGCCCAGCCTACGCCCACCGGCCGAACCGACTCCGCCGCCTCTCCCCCCGGGCGTGAAACCAGACAAGGAGAAACCAGGCGTTTTGAAGTCACTTCTGCACTTTATTTGTTCTCCCTCGCACTGCGTCCCGTCGGCACCGGCAAAACCGCGTCAGAGCCAGCCGTGAGGCTACGGTGTGACCGTTACCTGGAAAGCCAGCCCGCCCGCCCACTCCCCCGCTGCCGGGGATGGCGCCCCGCAGCTCCGCACCGCCCCGGCCACTCTCGCCGCAGCCCCGCGGAGCGGTCGCCTCCGAAGGCGGGCAGCGGCCGGCTGCGACCCCGCGCTCCCTGCGGCGCGGCAGGGAACCATTCAAAATGGCGGCCCCGCCACCACTCACGTTTAAACCCCCCGCACCGCGCACACGGCGCTGCGCGTGACACCCGGCAGCGGCGCCCGCCCCGGCCCTTCACCCCCCGCCCGCACCGGCGGTAGTTACCACAGGGCGCTCGCACACCGCCCCCTTCGGGGCGCGCCGCCGCGGCCCCATCTTCCGCTCCCCGCCCGCCTTACGGCGGCCACGCCGCCCGGCGGGTCCCACGCAGCCGTCCGTTCACTTTTCTCCCCGGCTTCTCCCTTCCGCCCCGGCCGGCGGGTCGCGAGCGCTCCGCGCCGGTCCCCACCCGCCTCCCTGTCCGCAGCGGCTTGCCGGGCGGTCACCGCCATCCGGCGGCGGCGGGTCGCGGGCCGCCCCCTGGCGTCAGGCTGCCGCACCGTCCTCGCTGCCGCTGCCCGGCCGTTACCTCGGCCCCGGCTACCGCCGCGGCGCTGGCAGCTCTCGGCGGGGCGCTGCGCCCCGCGCCCCGCTCGGCGACGGGGAGAGGCTCCGTCCCTTTACCCTTCCTCTACTACCACTGCTGTCGTCGTTCGTGTTTGACGTGAGGAGCGGCCCGGCACCCCCCTGGAGGGGGAGCCGCGGCTCAGGTGCTGAAAGCCGAGCCGCCGGCGGCGTCTCCGGCTCCGCTCGAGGGCAGCGGCAGCCGGCGGAGGAGGGGGCGCAGAGCGGCGGCGAAAGAAAAAAAAGGTGCGAACCCGGAAGTACACCCGCCACGCCACCGCCCGCAGGGAAACACCCGCGCCCAAACACAACAATGCGGAGCCGCTTCGTCTCCGCCGAGCGCAACTTTTCCTCCGGCATCGGAAAAACCCACCTGCCGCCCCCTCCCCGCAGCCGCCCGCGGAGCCGCCCCCGGGGCCGGCGGGCGGCGGACTCGCGCGCGCCACGGCAGGTGTGGCGCCGGCGGGATGGCGAGACCCGGCGGCGGCCCCGCCGCGAAGGAGAAGTGAAGGGAGCTCGCTTACCTCCCGCGCGCCATGGTGGCCGGGCTAAGCGGGGCTGCGCCTGCGGCTGCCGCGGTGGGGAGGCGAGCGCAGGGGCTGGGAGCACGCACCCACCGACGGGCACCCCCGGGGAGGCTTTGCCTTCCCGAGCCGCTGGGAGGACGGAACGGAGGAGGAGGAGGAGAAAGCGAGCCGCAGCGGCGGGAGGGAACCGGTGCTCACGCCGGGAAGGCGGCGGCAGCCGGCGAGGAGGGGCGGTGGTGGCGGGCAGACGCGGCCCCAGCGCTGGCTCACGCCGCAGCCGTCGCCGCGCACCTGCCCGCTGCCCTCCCCGCGGGCGGGCGGGCGCCCGGTGGCTACGCGCGGGGGCGCTCG
>JANVCC010000018.1:46282541-46299718 GCA_025345505.1 Todiramphus chloris collaris | reverse complement strand
CCGTCCGCGCCTCCCGCCCGGGAGCCGCCCGCCGCGCCCCGCCGCCCGCGCGCAGCTCTGTCCGCGCCGCCCCGCCGGAGCCGCCTGCGCTCGGCGCCGGGAGCCGCTCTGAGCTTCCCGGGCTTTGTCTTTCTGCGGGCCTCTCGGCGCCCCCTGACACCCCCTCCTGCCGGGCCCGTGCGGCGGGGGCGCGGGTCCCCTCAGAGTCCCTCGGCCTCCCGCTCGCAGAGGTCGAGGGTCTCTTCCTCTAGGAGCCAGCCCGCAGGGCCCCGCTCACCACAGCCAACCCACCACCCCTCTCCCGGCCTCTGAAGGCACCTCTCGTCTTAGGGCTTCGTGTCGTGGAGGCCATTTGGCTCCTGTGATTGCACCTGGCTTAGGGCGCTCCCCGGGGACTGGAGTCCACTGTCCGGTCACTTGCGCTGCTGCCCACGCCCAAATCTGCTGCTGACAGGTGGGGACTTGGCCTCCCGTGGAGGATCTCGCACAGCTTAACACCTTAACCAGCTGCAGCCACGACCTCCTGGTGGTGGGTGTCAGGTTGTGCTCTTTGCTTCCCCTAGCAAAAATTGAGATGGTTTCCCAGCGGTGTGCGCTGGCAGGGTCACGAGGTGCTTGTGTTGGGAATTAGCCAACTGGTAAGTCAAGCAGTAGGTAACTGGTGAAGTCACACCATCTGGCGAGTGCACTGGTTAGCAGTCGCTTTATCTGACAGATGATTTTCATGACATTTAATTTTTCTGGGTCCTTTACGTTGAATTGGTCCGAAACTGTGAAAAGGGTTCAAAAATTGTTTGGGACCAAAGAGGTGGGTGGTGAGCGCACCTGCATTTTTGTAGGAGACCAAGATTAAAATGTGGCATGTGGAAAGGACGGGTTTTTGCAGCGCTCACTTCCCACTCTAGTGAACCCAGTCCACGTAGGTTTCTATCATTAGGGATTAGTATGCCTGCCTTGATCACAGCTTCCCATCCTTGGCCTTTCCTCTGTAGATTTAATTTTTGAGGCTCCAGTAAGACTTTCAAGAATTTATCAGCAGTTTTTTAGTGTGATTAAGGGGCCCGTCATTGCTCAGATACTTACCGTGCATAGCTTTTTAACTTCACCACAAAAAGCTTTACACGCAGTTCTGCTGTCGATTAAAGAAGCTATGGAGCCTCTCAAGCCTTCAAATACTGTGCATTACTGAGCTGAGAAAGGTTTTGCTTTGGACAGAGAAATATTCTCCAGACTCGGGAGAGAGTCTCGTGCAGGGAGTCACCAAATGATGCTGTTCCACTTTCACTTACCTAGGCGCATCCCTAGAAAGTTTTATCATTCACATCTCCCAGATACGATTTAGGTAGCCACATTTTGCTAGTACTCCTAATATTTGACGCTATTGCATAAAATTCAGTATGCACTCAGTGTGTGTGTGTGTATATATATCTAAATCTAGCCCAATCTGTAGCTGTATTACCCTAACAGCTTTAGCAATATGTTGCTAATATTTTGAGAACGTGTGATTGTTTCTAAAAACCACACAAACAAAACCTAAACACAGACAGAGCTTTTGTTGTTACTTTCGTTTTCTTGTTTGGTTTTTTTTGTTTGCTGGGCTTGTTCATAGGGTTTCCCCAGAGAACTTGGTGAAAAATGTGTTTCTTCCTATGCAGATTATCAATTCTAGGTATTTTCATGGGATTTTTTTCCTGAGGTGACCTGTTGAAGTGACCTGTTATCCCTGGTGAAAAAGAAAAAGCACTGAAGATATTTGGGGGGGGTGGTGGGGGGGTGGTGTGTGTGTGTGTGTGGAATTGTACTTGAAAAAGCACTTTTCTTTTTTCCTACTGTATGTTCCATGCGAAACAAAACATTTAGTCTATTTGTGTTGTGCTGGGAACAAGAATAATTTCTGGAGTAGTTCATGACAATATGTCTTAAAATCATTATATATGATATTTTTCCTGTGAGGTCTAGTAAAGCTTTTTCACTTTAGTAAAAAAAAAAGAAAAGCATTCAGTAAATAGCACTGTTACCCATTCTGCAGTGGTGTCCCCAGCTGTAGGAAGTGCTCATTGAATGTTTGAAAAGGAGCTGAGACACTGACCATGGGGAGGGAATTTCTGAGGTTCCAGGTAACACTTTCTCCAGCACATTCCTGAGTTTTGGAAACCAATCCAAAGTCAGAGATTTTAGACTGAGGGGTTGCTCCTATTTCCACCTCCACTGAGTAAATTTACTCATTTTATTATCCTGCAGAGACAGTCTTCTGCTCTTATAGCTTTGTGCTGACTCAGGTTTCCCATCCTTCCTTCCACATTTATATCCTCTTGGCATTCTGTTTTGATCATGCTGTTTTCTTTCCTGACAGTATCATCTCCCAGTTGACAGCCCTTTCATTAGTCTTGCTTTATGCCATCTTAATCAGGGTCTGAGTAAGCACTTTTGGAGATTGTGTATAGATTTATCTGCAATATTTCTATGAACTGTTATTTGTGACAAGTTCTTGTTTGGGAACTAAACTCAAGGAATTTCTCTGTCTTGTCCTTTTAGTGACCCTACAGCTGACACCCTGGAAGCATGAAGGAAGAAGCTGTCTGAGTCAAATGGGAAAAAAGACAAATGCCAGACCAGGATGAGGAAAAAAAATAGATTAGGAGGAAGAGTCTCCTGAGATCAGGGGCAAAAAGCTATGTTTAGAAACTGGGGAGCGGATGCAAAGACTCACTGCCCAAGAGCCTTTCCCATCATATCAGTGTGTTTGCCAGTGCAGCGTAACCCACAATATGTGAAGTATGAGTTAATGAAAAATTGTTACTGTTGGCTGCAAGAGCTGCCATACGTACCTGTGGGAAGTAGCAGCATCTTTCCTATTAGCTGTGAGGGGCAGGGACCAGGAGCATGGATAGGGAAGGCTGACTACAAACCATGAAGGAAGCGTGGGAAGTTAGTGAGCGAATAGGATACACTAAAAGAAGGAACAGGAAAAGGGTCTGGGAATGCAGTGGAGAAGGAAAAAAAATATTTAGATACTTGTCTAAAAACTGGGGATTACAAGAGCATTGAAAGAGGTTTGATAAGGAACTGTGGTAGTTGAAGGCAGGACAGAAACATGGGAAACCTTGACAGTAGAAATGGTATATATGGCTGGGGGGGTGTTGCTGTGTGTATCCCCCCTTCTGGGCATATGGCTGCCTGGCTCAAGGACAGCTTAGAGGTAGTGTAGCTGGTAGCCTTGAAAGAAAATGCTAGAAGGAACCTCAGTGAAGGTCTGATGCTCCTTTGCCCAGGAGCTGTTTTCAAGCTGAAGCTCTCACCCTTGTTCCCGGCTAAGCTCCACTGCAGCTGTGTGTCAGCCATGGTCATGCCTGTTGATCTGGACCCTGACAGGTGACAGAGGCTTGACCTTGGACACATTTTATCCCTGTGAGCTTGTCTGGCCATCTGGACTCTTGGCTGGCCTTGGTTGCTACCAACATACCTGCTCTGTGTCCTTGTCAGTGAGGCCACTGCCTCACAGGCCCTGCTGTCATCTGTGGCTTCCAGCTCCCCTTGTGAAGCAGAGCAGTCTCCCCTCACACAAGAGTCCCGGCACTGTGGACTTGTGATTGATCTTTTCCCACAACTTCGGTTGGTCTTGGGTACAGTAACATAGTAAGATTGCTCCTTCAGCTGTGGAAGGTTTAACCAGGTATATATCCTAATGATGTCCAGCCTGGTGATAAATCATGTGACTATCATATACTCCATGTATCTTCCTTTTCATTTATTTTTTAAAACACATCAAGTGACTGTAAAACTCAATCAAAGGGCAATTAATGCAGTTGCAAAGCTAAGTGTTCCCTGTATGCTGGCAGCACAACTGATATAAAATGTGGTATAGAAGGACCTGGTGAGGGGCTTGTTTTCTGTTTCCTGTTTTCTTTCCCTCATGCCTTATGAAGGTCCACGCTGTGCTCTGTTTCTTAGCTGGCAATGGCTGTGTGCAGTTACAGAACTTTTTCTTTTCTCCTTTTAACAACTAGTCTCCTTCTTTTCCCTTTGGGATTGCTGTAATTTTTTAATGACCCAATGAAAATGTTAGCAACAGAGAATATTTGCTTTTGCCAGTAAGGCCAAAGAAAGGAAGTGAATTATCTTTTTTTTTTTTTTCTTTTTTAAGTAACTTTGGAAAAGCTGTTCCAAAATACGGTGTTTTGCTTTAATTTGTGGAAAAAAAAATACAGCATCTTATGAAGCTTTAAATTGTTATATAAGATTCTCAAGAACATTCCATTTGCAAGCCTAGACAGCAATCTAAGAACATGGACATTCAGTGTGGAAATCAGAGAAAATTATTTTATCACGAATGCCTTTTTAGACTTTCATTTAGTTGCAGCCAAGTCAACTGCATTTCAGTCAAGCCTTTATTACAGGCACGCTAACAGCACTCTGCCAAGCCACAGCTGTTGACTTTGACACGCCTTTTCTAAACCAATATTTACCACCTTTCTAAAGCCACGTTTAATTCCAAACCAGTAGTTATTTTGCCTTTTTCAAATGCCTGATCATTTTTGTCCTTGTTCAGTGTCTCAGATACACTGAATTTGGAAGTTGAGGTTATGCTCATTGTTTAAGCTGGTGCAGAAACTGAGCTGTGTACATGCAGAAACTTGCCATGGCATCAGCTGGTGATGGGTAGGTTAGGAAGACCAAACCAAAGAGGAAGCTGTGAACCTCTCACTCAGCGCTGAGCCTGCTTTCTGCTTTCTAGACCAAGGCCACACATGCCACGCCAGAAAAAGTGTTGCTGGCTCGGACTTAACGAGAAGGAGTGTGCAAGGTGTGCGTCACACAGATAGTTTTTAAATCATGGAAAAAGACAATTATTTTGCTCCTGACAAAACAGAGTATTTTTAACTACTGCTCTTGATCTGTCTGTTTTCCCCATCATGTTTTGTTTCATGGGTGGAAAGTCCTGTGCCTAGGTCCTCACTCATGATTTGCCTGTTTAGGGATATGAAGAATCTTAGACCACATCTGAATTAGCAAAATGAGCAGGACCAGGGAAAATGCCCTGGCTGTGCATAGTCCATGAAGTGGTTCTGTGTCGCTGTTTATACCAGGAGCGGAGAGATGCAGCAACACACAAATTCAGCAAGAGGAGGCCAAGAAGAGAAGAAGAAGCCACCTTATTAATTTATAATCCCGTTTTATATACGCTAGCCCCATAGGGCGATTGGTCAGTGATCACCCGTCTCCGAGGGTGATTGGCTAAAGTCCTACAACACCCATTTCAAAATATTTTTCCAATGTACCATAAACAGAACTTAGCAAAACACCAGGTGTTGGTCCAGCTTACAAAAAACATCCTACTGTTTCTCATAACTTGTGTGAGAAAGGCAGGACTCTGACCGAATATTATAAGAACCTGAGAAAATCCCCCTGCTAGCAGCTTTTCAGCATCCACAGCTCTGTGCCACCCAGGCCTCACCAGAACAGTTGGTGCTAGGCTGTGGTTGGGGAACTAGTATGCGCCAAAGCCAAGCCCTAATATGCAGGTTGCTTTTGGCCTGTTTGCAGGGATAACTGGTTTAAACCCTTGTATGGTTGTGAGATGTGCCAAGCTGGTTGGCCACAGGGGTTATTTACCAGTACAGACATGGCCTTTGGGTCTTGACCCCACAAAGAGGTTGGTGGGAGGAGGGGAAGGGAGGTCTATACTATGAGAACCTCTTTTGTAAGTGCCAGCTACAAAAAGAGACCAATAGTGGAAGGGTTGCTAGTCTAAATTGCTTCTGTATTTTACATGACATTGTCACTGAAGAGAAAAAAAAAGTCGTAGGAAGGGAATAAGAGCTTAGGTATCCTTGTGTCCAGATGACTGCCCGAAGTAGTAGTTTGCAGTCAAGTTTTAAAATGTTTATTCTAAGTCTCATCCCAGAATTCTAACTCCTGTTTGGTCCAGTTCAAACAAAAGGTTTGATCGTGCTCTTCTACAGAATATTAGAGTGCTCGTTATGGCACCTTTTAAAAAAGGGAAAATAATATATAGCTTTTCAGCTAATGCTCATCAAAAGCAGCAGCAAGAGCAGAGTCTGGTGCGGGATGAAGGATTTATAGTAAAGTTGAATTAGGGTGCGGGATGAAGGATTTATAGTAAAGTTGAATTAGTGCACGAGATCTTTAGACTTAACAATTATTTCAAAAGGACCACAGTCATGTTCAGATACTTTTTTAGGAATTCAGTGGCATATACTTGGTTAACCACTAACATTTTAATGCTTTTTAAATTGATATATACAGCCTTTAAGAACAACAACCATAAGAAAATGTTAGCTTAATGTTAAGAATAAATTTTATTTTATTATGACCAAGACTGGTCTGTGGGTTTTACTGCATTACACTGTATGCAGTTTTCCTCAGCTCAAACTGACTGGCTTCTTAAAGCAGCTTGATTTAAGGGCTTTGAACTAGTTTCCTCAGGAAACTACAGGCTCCAAAAATTGAATTGTTAGATAGTAGGGTAAAATTACAGAACATTTTCAAGGTATACAGTGGTGAAAAAATGAAATGATTGCTTGGAGTTGGGGGCGTAGAGTGAGAAAGCGCCTGCCTCATGCATCTGTGGGTGGCAAGCCGCAGTTGGTTTATACATTGACTTTGTTTCTTCATCTGCCATTACTCTAATCAGAAGATGTAATTACAGTCATTTAGGTCAGCATTTCTCTGTAATAGTGAATATTGAAAAAATGGGTAGAGAAGTTGTATGATTTAGGAGGGGCTTTTCTGCATCTTCACTGGACTAGAACAATAAGCAACTAGAATAATAATTTCCAAACACTCATCTTCAGTGTTACTTTTGTTGTTAATCTTGAATTTTAAAATGAAATCTTAATTGATAAGTAAGGCTTAAAGTGCTCAAAAATCCTGTCTCAAGAGATTTTGTTTTACTCCTAGCTTACCTCTACCACTTCAGTTTGAGTCAATCAGAAGTCACTCATAGATTGATTGCAGAAGTAAACCACATCGCTACAGGAGACTGCTTTCATACGGGAGAGTCTCCATATTTCCCATACCCTCTTAAAGAAATTATTTTTTAAAATGGAAATAGAAGCACAGTGTTTTAATATATTTTGAGTTATTTTCTGACTTTCTTTAAAAGTCAGTATAGTTTAAGTCCTGTTGTACTTGCTATCAGAACTAATTCGGAAAACAATTGGGCAGATAGAGTCCACGTTAAAATGTGAGTGGGGAAGGAAGCATGGAATGGAGGTTTTAGCAACTCCTACTTATTTAGTGTTTTAGATAAGGGAAGGAAAAAAAAAAAAAGGCAACAACAACAAAAAAACCCCAGATAACAGCTAGAGATAAAACCCACAGAATTGAAAGATAAAGCGATGCTCCTTGGCCAAAGTAAAAGCTGAGCTAGGATGTGGAAGATCAGCTTGCTGTGGGAACAGGAAGATCTCAGGACTTTTTCCAGCAGATTCTGAAGTATAAATAACAAAGACATGTCTGAGACTGAAAATAAAGTGAACAAATCGGTTAGCTACAGAATGGTGATGGTGGAGAAGATTGTCCATGCAATCAGGCAAGAATTACTGACGATGAAAAGGAGGACAGAGAAACTGGAGCGTCAAAAATCTGACAATCATTGAAGGACCGAGTAGTGTGAGTACCAGCAATTATTTGGCTGGTTAATGAAACCACTGAAGACTCCATGCCAGAGCCAGGTGGACATGGGATAAGAAGGGATGCAGGGCTGACACAGCAGCTGGAAAGCTGGGTGATGCACTGTGAATATATAAAACACATCCAGGTGTTTAGCATTTTTCTCTCTCAGGAACAGAGCACTGGCATCATCAGATGATCAGTTCTCTGAAGTTACCATGTTTAGTAAGGTAGGCTACTAAAGTGCAGAGCTAAATCCATTGGTAGAAAAACTCCACTGCAGGTGATGGAAGTATCAGAGAAATTATTCTGGACCACCAGTACTGCAATTTATATAGACTGGTGCGTCTTTAAGTAGTCAAGTGTAACTTCTAGCCTTAAACCCCATCCTTTTCCCCAAGCAGTTTATCTGTACTTCAGCAGCACATCCTTCATCTTTTTGTGTATTTCTGTAAGTACCATGCTTCAGTTTTCATGTGATAAAATATCCCTTTCTAATCCTATCTCTATTTATCAAAATTTATCAAAACACATGGACCCAAGTCTCCCATTCCACTCTTATTACTAAGAGATAAAAATGCAAGTGGAGAGACTTTTCCACCCTTACACATATGACTGATTATTGATACTGGGAAGTTTTACCCAGTAAGTAAGTGTGGAAGACTCTATTTTTGTTTGTGAATGATTTTGATGAAAGCACATTCATATTTCATTTTCAGGTTATTTTTTATCAGCGGCTGCTTGTGACCCTAATTAAAGTTATAGTTGCAGGTGACCCAAAAGTGATGGAAGAATGATCATTTCCCGTGGCCCAGTTTCATGAATGCATTATCTTCATTTAAAATCGAGATTTCTGCATTGAGAACAATAACATACCAACACTGTCTAATGAAATCAGCCTCAATTGCCATGACCTTTGGTTTACTCGACCTTTGGTTTACTTAACCTTTTGCTTCCATCGTTAATTAAGTGTGTGTTATAGTTAGTATAGAGGAGGTGGTTTGATCATTTGAAAAAAAAAAACTATCAAGCTTGCTTGCTTCTGAAGAAAGGGGAAATGCTAACAGACAAGCCTGGAAAGAAGTAAAGAAATAAAACGTTCATGAGAGAGATGAAAACTGAACTCTCTTCTGGAAGAGTGAAGAGATACAAAGCAAGTAGTTGGTAAAACATTCTTGGAAAAAGCAGAAGATATTTTCTGTTATACGTAGGGTTTGTACTTCCCTTGGGTTTTTAATTTGCATAATCAAGTGTGACACCAATAAAAGATGACAAATTGACAATCGACTGAAAGATAATCAGATATACAGTAGTGTCAACATAGGAAGTAGCTGGGTTCTTAGAATCATTAAGGTTGGAAAAGATCTCCAAGATCATCAAGTCCAACTTTCTATCCAACACTTCCAGGACCACTAGACAATGTCTTGAAGCACCACATCCACCTGTTTTTTTAATACCTCCAGGGATGGTGATTCCACCTCTTCCCTGGGCAGCCTGTTCCAATGCTTAACTACTCTTTCAGTAAAGAAATTCTCCCTAATATCTAATCTGAACTTCCTCTGGCACCACTTGTGGCCATTTCCTCTTGTCCTGTTGCTGGTTACTTGGGTTACTAGGCCAGCACTGGCCTCGCTACAACCTCCTTAGGGGTATTTGTAGAGAGCAGTAAGGTCTCCTCTCAGCCTTCTCTAGGCTAAACAATCCCAGCTCCCTGAGCCTCTCCTCATGAGACATGTTCTCCAGACCGCTCACCAGCTTTGTTGCCCTCCTCTGTTCCCATTCCAGCACCTCAATGTCTTTCTTGTACTGTGGTGCCCAAAACTGGACACAGTACTCAAGGTGTGGTCTCACCAGTGATGAGTACAGGGGCACAATCACTTCCTTCATCCTGCTGGCCACACTATTACTGATACTTGGCCTTCCTGGCCACCTGCGCATACTACCGGCTTACATTCAGCTGTCTGTCAACCAACATCCCCAGGGCTTTTTCTGCCAGGCAGCTTTCCAGCCACTCTTCCCCAAGCCTGTAGTGTTGCATGGGGTTGTTGTGACCAAAGTGCAGGACCCGGCATTTGGCCTTGCAAGACACCAACATCTTTTGGTCCTGACCTGGAGGATCTGTTTTCACAAAGAGTACAATGTGGAACAGGGTATAGACTGGATGACATGATACCTGTCTCAGAGATAAGTCTTTGTTTTTTTCATAGGTCTAGTCTCTTTTCCTCGGGACAGCTGCTCAGCATCAAAATCTGAGCCATTCATTAAGCTGGAAGGGCCACCGAAAAAGAGTATTCTGCCTCAAGCTGAATGTGGTACAAATGGTGCCTTCCCTTTCTGGGAACTCACATGGGAAATGCAGGGCATGGCCGAAGTACATGTTTTTTCAGCAAGATACTTTTTACAGAGAGGTTATTTTTTCAGCTAGGTAGGTCCCACGGTTGTGGGCAAGTAAACAAAAGTGAGTTGGGTGGGAATAGGGGGAAAACAACCCTACCTATCAAGTCGGATTTAGCCCCTGTCTTGCTGTGTTGCTAAGGCAGGAACAGAGCTATCGAAGGCTGTGGACTTAGCAGGCTCTCAGCAGTGACAACAGCATGATGAGACAGAGACTTGGATGAGTGAGTGTTGCAAATCTCTTATTTCACTCTGTCATGATGCAGGTGTTACTCAGTTTCCCTTTCAAGTAAGACAGTGTAGCTCAGTAGCTTAAAGAGGTCTTTAGGATACCTTAAAACTGTTCTTCAGTGCTCATTCAACAGAACAGTCCTCAAAGTGGATCACAAAATGGTTGAGTTTGGAAGGGACCTCTGGAGATCACCTAATTCATCTCCTCTGCTCAAAGCAGGCTCACCTACAGCAAGGCCATGTCCAGTCAGGCTTTGATATCACTAAGAATGGAAACTCAGCAACCTGTGCCAGTGTTCAAACGCCCTCACAGTAAAAACACTTTTTATGTTCAAATGTAATTTGCTGTATTTCAATCTGTGGTCACTGCTTCTTGTCCTGTCACTGGATACCACTGATAAAAGTCTTCTCCAAGCTAAACAACCTCATCTCTCAGCCTCTCCCTGTATAATAGGTGCTGCAATCCTTTAATCATCTTAGTGACCCTTTGCTGGACCTGCTGCACTTGTTCTATAGATATACAGGACTATAGCAGTGAATATTCACAGTTGTCAAGTATTTTTTAGAAAAATACTTTTCCAGGTGACAATCACTAACTCCATACTTCAAATGTGATACTGTTTAGCAGCTTAGAGAGCCCTACTTACCCTTTCAAATGTACTGGTAACTTTCATTGCTTCAGAACCAACCATATATAGAAGTCAACCAGGGTATTACCTTTTTTTAGCATCTCTTCAAACACTGATTGTTTCTAGGAAAACCCAAACCCCATTGCAAATATGTCTTCTAAGATCTTGTTCTCTACCAAGTTCCTTTGAAGCTGCAGCATTTTAGGAAAGATTCAGTTTTACTTTTGAAAGGAGAATGACTGAGAGAAAAGAATTTTATTTCCTGGAATCAGCAACAAAAGACCCTTTAAGGCAGATCTATAGCTTGCAACAATTTTGTTTGATGATGACGGGAGGTGTAAACTTAAGACACATTCTGCAAAAAGGGGGCAGACATAAAGAAAAAACAAAAATGTCTATTGCTTTTCTCCTTAAAACTCAGGCTAGCTTTGATATGGGTTTTCACAGAGAGATACCTGGGTTGCTCTATTCTTTTTATTACACAAACCCCAGAAAGAGCCTGCACAAAGAGTAAAAAGTGTCTTAGAAAAATGAGAAGCTTTGTAAAGATGAATTTCAGATATTAGTGTGTTTTATGAGGGTTTTTTTTTTTTTTCTCTTAGTGTAAAATTGGAAGGAGTGGTTGATGGATCAGACAGTTACACTGCCATTCAGAGGGACCTGGATGGGATGAATAAATGGGCTTAGAGGCATCCGCAAGTTCCACAAAGAAAATGACCAGTCCTGCACCTATGAAGAACAATCCTGTGCACCAGCACATGCTGGGGTCTGACTAGCTGGAAAGCAGCTTGGCAGTAAATGAGAAACAAAACCCAAACATAAACATACAGCTTGGAGAGAAAAGGCTTGATGCAGAAACAGAGCATTTTGCTAAAAGAAGTTCTGTTACAGAATGGTTTTAGTTCTGGAAATAATACATAGGCAGAAAGTGAATGACAGCCTAGAAAATGGAGCTGAGGAATGTGACCAGAGCCGGTATAAATGGTTGAAATCATTCAACATTAAAAATGAAACATAAGCCCAATTTCTGCCCCAAGGGCAGGTATCTGCAGCTCAGCTGGAGCTGTATGTAGCTGCATGGGCTCATCTGGGCAGAACAGCTTGCAAGGTCAGTGCTCACTCAGGTAAGGCTGTGTCAAAATTAAGAAAAGTGAGGAAGTCTTCAGTTCCTAACTTAGGTTAAGAACTCGTCTGGCTAAGTCACTTAGGTAACTTCATGCTGTCCAAGTAGAGTTTATAATGGTGGAATATGATACAGAGTTAGTGGAATTAAAGCACATTGTGCAAATTGGAGCTGATTAACTAAGACATAAATTGTCTGTTGGATTCAGACCATGGTTTTAAACTGGTCTCAAACATATTTTTTTCAGAGCAGGGGCAACCAGCATGACTACCTTGTTCTGTCTTTCCATTAATAAATAAAGGAAAATTGTTTTCTGCACAGTGCAGAGCAGAGAGCTTTCAAAAAATTGATTTCATTGGATGGGAATGGGAAACTTTCCTTCCTCAAATCTGCTTGCACAAAACATTGATTTATCATATATTGTGCCATGGATCTAATTTTGTCACTGGGAAATATATTATTTGGCTAAGCCCTGCTGCAACAGAGAAAAAAACCAGTTCATCTCAGGACCAACAAGGTCCATGTCTTTGCCTCTTGGACAGTTGGCTTGAAGTAGCCAAGCCAAGGTCACTATTATTAAACTCTCTAGCTTTCTTTTCTGGTTTCAGTTGGGATAGAGTTAATTTTCTTCATAGCAGCTGGTACAGTACTATGTTTTGGATTTAGTGTGAAAATAATGATAACACACTGGTGTTTTAATTGTTGTTTTAGTTGTTGCTAAGTAGGGCTTACCCTAAGTTAAAATTTTTTCAGTTTCCCATCCTTTGCCAGCAAGGAGGTGCACAAGAAGCTGGGAGGGAGCATAGCCAGGACAGCTGACCTGAACTGGCCAATGGGATATTCCACAGCATAGAACGTCGGTATATAAACTGAGGGGAGTTGGCCAGGAGGGATGGATTGCTGCTTGGGCATTGGTCAGCGAGTGGTGAGCAATTGCATTGTGCATCACTTGTCTTTTCTTTGGTTTTACTTCTTTCTCCTTTTTGCTGTATTTATTTCCATTACAATTATTATTGTTATTATATTTTATTTTAGTTATGAAACTGTTCTTCTCTCAATCCACAAATTTTACTTTTCAATTCTCCTCCCTATCCCACTGCGGGGGAAGGAGGGAGCAAGCAGCTACGTGGTGCTCAGTTGCCAGATGGCGTTAAACCACAACGTTTTCAAACAGTGGCCAGATACAGCCTGATGATTTGAAATGGTGTCCCTCCCCTTTAGGAACTTCTGAGTTGTGCCCTAAAATTGCTTCAGTGTTTGTGTAGATGAGGAAATTCCTGTGTTCAGACCCATCTTCCGGCACTGTTAATTTTGCTACTGTATGTGTATCCATATGTTTCTCATTCCAGTATCTGAATGCCTCATAGCCATTAATAAAATTCATTTCTTATGACAGCCATGAAAGAAAAAAGAAGTATTCTTCTGATTTTACAGATAGGAGATACAGAATAAAAAAAAAATATTGTCTTGTTGTTGCTGATGGCTGTATGCCTGAGTTGGAAATTGAACTGCTATCACTTTACTTTTACCCTAGCAGCCTATTTATTGGACTGAAATATTAATTTCCTTATAAAGTAAAACCTTAAAAAGTTAAGCAAATTAAATTTCATTATACAAAGTTAGAGGTTCATTAGGTTGTTAGCAAAGCTGAAACAACTGAACATCTAAAGATTTGCCACAGATCACAGAGATCAGAATAAATAAAATGTCAGCTTTGAATGCTGCTCTGAGAGAACATCTGAGCACATCACGTATAGAATTTTACATTTAAGAAAGTGTTCAGCTTTGCATTAAGGGAACCACAAGTATGACTTTACAAAATAAGCACAAGTTTCTGCAGTTTTCATCACCTTTCAGTTAAAAAAAGTGTGTACATATATTTACTTATTTTGTTATAATTTCTACACCACCAATTTACTAATTCATCATATGCTAATTCTTTGGGTTCTCTATAGGAGTACTGTAACATCACATGATGACCTGATTTGAGGTAAAACCCCCAATGGTATGATATAAATAAAAAAATAAAATTAAAAAATTTACAGTGCACTAAACACTAATACATCGAACAGAAGATGTCTTAAGCGAACAGGAGTGAACACTGCTGTAAATACACAAAATTAAAATCCTACATCAAGAAAATTTGGGTCAATATTTGACCAATTTTGAAGAAAGATGTCAATTTTAAAAAAGGAAAGTATTCCAACGTTATAGATTAGGTGTAGGATAATTGATATGCTTACTGTTGCTTACTAAAAATAAGTAAACTCACTACGTTAAGTTAATCACAATTAAGTGTTCATTTGGAGTGCTTCAGGAGAGTAGTACAAGAGTCCTTGAATGACTGAAGAATATTCTGATGGGTTAAGAAGTTCTTTTTTTATGTATTGGTTACTGCTTTAAGATGATAATCAGAGAGGACGAGCATTTCTCCTAATTGTACGTGCTACACTGTGTGGCAGTGCTGCTTGTCACTTAGCATCCTTCTAGTGAGTTTTTCTTGTTACTTACAAAAATATCAGCCTCACTCTAGGGATACAGAATTTAAGACATAAAAGAATAAATTGTACAGCATCACTCTGTGAATCAGTGACAATACTAAATGTAGAACAAAATGGAATTTGGAGAATGCATTCTGCCTGCTAAAATTTCTTTCTCCCATGGGAATCAGATTCCCTCAATGTTCCCTTTTTATAGCAGGAGAATAAAAACAACCCTTAATGAAAGACTTTAGACAAAAGAATTTTTCACAAAGTTTGTTAACCACAACTCTCACTGCTTTTCTGAAAGAATAATTGCCAGTCTGAGGAAGAGTCAAGAAAGCCTAGAGAACTGTCTCTCTCAGCATGACATTTTCTTAGTATAGGTGACAAATACTGGGATTCACATACTTCAGCTTGATGACATGCTGTGTATGCTACTTAACAGCTAATAGTGGAACCCTCAGAGGAAAATTAAATGGAAACCAAATCACAATGAGGAGTTTTCTGTAACTCCTTAATACATATAGTTACAGAACACTTCCTACCCTTCATTATAGCTCTTCCCAGGTCTGTATGTCTAACTCTGCCTATAAATTCCTTTGCCATTCAACCATAAACTGACACTTAATAAGGGGAGACAAGTCTCATACAGCTCTGCAGAGCCATCCTATTGTGCTCTGCCGGACCTGGGAACATCTAAATAACAGATATGCTAACACAACTGGAAGACCGAAGAAAACGGATTCCTTTTTGTCTTTTCTTTTTTTGTTGTTTAACTAACCAGTCAGCAATGAGGAGGGGGGGAAACAGCAAAAATAAGTAAGGGAGGAGATAAAGGCTTTGTCCCTTCATTATCTCTATGGTCAGGAAAAAAAATAGTCTGTTAAAAACAGAAAAGATTTTCAACTGAGCCTGCATCCTCCTGTGCTGATTCATCCTTCAGGCTCTGTTTAGGAAAGCTGAACTGTAGCCATGAAAGCCTTCTGCAACTTTTGGTTATTTGAGGGGACCTAGAGCTTAAAAAGTGAGTGGAGCTGGCAGAGAATAGGTGAATTAAATTATGTGGGGTAAATATTTTTCTTGCTTATTTCTTTCCTACCTGACATCTAAATGTCAATTCTATTTGTGTAAGGGTTCATGCAAATAAAGAAAAGAGAAAAGCCAACGGTATCTTCAGTAAAGATGGCCTTGTGATAGAGAGTTCCCACTAAATGCAAGGAACAGCACAGGAAGAATCACAAAGTTGTTTAGCTTTTGTTTTGTTTTGCTTTGATTTTGCTTTGATAAAATTATTTTAATAGGCAATGTAGAGCCTGACCTGAGACTGGAACTGACATCTTACTAACAAATGAGTTCATCACCACAAATTGAGTTCAGTGGGGAGTGGTATGTGGAATGGCAGTTGGAGATGTGAAAGTATTGCCCCCATCCAGAGCCTGCAGTCCTGTCACCTGCTGTCCCCTGCATGAATGCTCCTGCTGAATCCCTGTTGATGCAGAATAAAGTAGACTGGGAGCAAACCAAACTCTTCAAAATGAAGCTGCTCTCTCATTCCCCTTTCCTCTTCCATCCCAAGGCATTCCTGACACCTTCCAAATTTTGTCCCTGCTCCAGAGGCTCCATCAAACAACACTGCTATTGTCTCAGCCTTCCAACATATCTACCTCAGGACTTGGCAGAGCAAGTGAAAAGCCTTTCTTCAATATACTTTGAAGAAACTAAATGTTTTTTTTATCCATTTCCTACTTATATTTTGAGATAAATTAAATTGTACACTCTTTCTACTAACTTTCACCGGTACTCACCAAATAAGTCTGTTCTTGGAAAAAAACAGTGATGCAAGTGATGTGCAAACTATGTAACAGTTGCTAATCAGTTCTCTGTTGTCCAAACCCTCTACCTAACCAGGGGGGGGTCTAGCAGCAGAGCAACTCTTATGTCCACAAGGAACCAGAAATAAAAGCACAATAGAGCATGAAATAAATGAAACTTGTGACAACCATTTGCTGTATATGAAAGACACCGAAGTAGTTAGAGGCAAACTTTCATGGAGTAAAGTACCATTGTTCTGCTGACTTCTGAACCAATTCATCTGTCAAACATGACCTACATTACAGATAATGTCTCGACC
Organism: Todiramphus chloris collaris; assembly: GCA_025345505.1. NCBI lineage: Eukaryota > Metazoa > Chordata > Aves > Coraciiformes > Alcedinidae > Todiramphus > Todiramphus chloris. The sequence goes on along the minus strand of JANVCC010000018.1, from coordinate 46,283,092 downwards.
TTTGAAGTATCACCACAGCTGTGCTCCTCTTGGACAATTCAAAGCTCTTGTTGCAGGAAGGAGGGTTGGAGACAAAACTCTCTCTGTCAAAGAAATACAGAGAAAGACCAAACTCCTGGAGAAGGAGATGATCTGGAGTAGGAAATGCTGCCAACCTTTCTCTCTTAAAGACACCTTTCCATCGTTTATGACACTGATCAATGATAACTTAAATTTTTTTTTTTCTTTAAAGGGAGTTTTAAAGAATTTTTTCTTCTGTTGTTGCCCGATAACTGTTTCATCTACCAATAAAATACTACAGGAATTAGGTTTTACAACTACCAAGTTGTTAATTTCAATAGGAAAGGAATTTTTGAGCAGTTACATATGTTTCATAACTGTGAAACTGCTTTCTCAGTCTTTCTATAGTATCAGTTTTTTGCATACTCCTGAAGCTGGTCATCAGCTCTCCTTCATAAAAATCAAGCAGAAAACCTCTCCTCACAATTTTTGTGAACTTATAAGAGAAGGCTGGAGATTTGGTGAAATTTACTGATAATTATCCCCCCCCC
>JANVCC010000018.1:46260148-46282441 GCA_025345505.1 Todiramphus chloris collaris | reverse complement strand
TTTTTTTTTTTTTTTAAATAAATACTATGTGGAAAATCACGTTCAAATTCATGATACCAAGACTCCTAAGTTTCCTGCTTACATCTTTGGCATTACGTTAGTGTCTATGTTTGTGCAGTTAGCCAGTGAAACTTTAATGGACTTGGTTGAAAGACAAGCCTCTAAAATCAGCCAGAAAAGCAAAAAAAAAAAAAATTTACCCTGTATTATGTCTGCAATTAAGCCTGTCAATTATCTGGACTTATGTGAGGAAGTGATGGAAAAAATGTAACGTAAATGCCAAGTATAGGATGAATCTTCTTCCTCAGATAAACCGTGTGTCATTTCAGTCCCCTCAAAGAAACACATCTACAAGATGTCACCTGGAAGGCTTCTTATGCTGATCTTTGAGGCACAAAAGGATTATGAAAAAAATATTACAGACAACTCTTCCCTGTCCACGTATGTGAGAAGATTCAGTTGTGCTGTTGAGCTCAGCACCTGCACTGGTACACACAAGCACACTTAGGCACAGCTACTGATTTACACACTGTAGAACATAAAGGAAGGAGAAAAAAACATATGCTCCAGGGAGATGCAAGGGAATTGAAAGCTTAATGCCTTTAGGGTGCCAAGGAAACATGCTTGGAGGTCTGCACATGTTTGCAAGACACAGTGCTTGTCTTGCCGTCCTCTTGTAAGTCTATGCTAGTCATCCTGACAGGTTTGCCAGTTCTGCTGTTCTCTCCCCCACCCCCGACTTCTGAATTAGCTTAGCCAGCATTTCCACCTCACTGATGGTAAATTGCATCACACTCAGCACCTGTGGGCATGTAATTTGGCACATACTTATTTTTCTAATATTAGTATCTAATATATTAATAGACAAATGAGATCAAGAATGGAATAAACTGCAGGACTCATTTCCAGCATTGTTAGGGACAGTTTTAGTGTCATATTTGGAAACTAAAATTTCACAGGGCTACATTTAAGATGCTCTTTTTCCCTTTAACCAGGAGATTACTTTTTCCATTGAGGTATCTCCCACTAATGCACATTATAGCAATTCTATTCATACATCCCAGGCTATTCTGTTATGGGCTGAGGATTCAGTAATTGCATAGATTTGTTCAAAAGAAAATTGAGGCAATAAAGCCTAGATGACTGAGGGCTGGTGTGGACCTTTAACTATCTCTGAGGTTGTGCTGACAACAATATTACTTTGAACTTATATCCTACAGAGGGGAAAAAAAGTACAGATCTGTGCAAGCTCATTGGCCAAGCTCTCAGGTGGTAAAGAAGTAAAAAAACCAAACTCCTTTGCCTTGTATAGCTTTAGATAGCGCAGTGTTTCTCTTGTCAGAATCAGAAACATATATGCTCTGCCAGGGTTTGAAGGCAGGAAAAATCTGAAAAAAAGAAAAATATACGTATGATAGGAAAGAACTAGGGCAAGCTTGTTCTCACTGCTCAGGTTAAAGACCAGGATATTAAATAAATGAACTTCTCATGACTTCCTGTGCCCAGAACTTGCTACATTGATGCCCATTTGTCTGTAACTCACTTACTAAGGGTCTAATTTATCAGAAATAGGGTCCAGAGCCGCAGAAAGTCAAGCAACAATGTTGTTACTGAAGTGATTCATCAGCTTAGTTGGCCTGACTTGATTAATTCTGGAGACCCGGTTGTGAGTAGAGACTTTGTTAGAATCTTTTGTTCCCGTGAAATGCTAATCTTCAAAGTCAAAATTCACCTTACACAGCTGCTCAAGCTGGTTTTGTATATCCAAAGTTAATCCATCTCTGAGCTACAGTAACTCAAGCCACTTTAACAACAGGCATGGAAGCTTTCCTCTACGTCTTTTTTAAAACTGTCTCTAGCATGTATTTAATTGCACATCTTGGACATCTGGCAGGTCAGTATATGATGAGGCGCTACCATTCTTCCTCAAAGTTATTTGCCTTTAAATAAGGCAAAGATCCAAACCGAAGATTTTTTTGGGTGAGTGTCCTGGTTTGAGTGAGAGCAGAACTAATTCTGTTCAATACTTTTACTTTTCAGCTCAGTTCTTTTAACTAACTGCAGTTTCTGAAGTCAGCAGCCTGTTCTCACAGACAGTGTCTGCTTCTAGCAGTGATAACACCCCGTGTTTAGAGTTACTACCAAGGATTGGTCTGCAGACCAAGGCCACTGCTGGATCTTGTGTACCACATTGTGGGGTGCAGAAAGTGAAAGGCTGCATCTGCAGGGAGGAGTGGACAGGACGGGTGACCCCAAACTGACCAGCGAGGTATTCCAGCCTATATACGGCATATTTGGCTTAGAGCTAAGTGATCTGAGGGGTCTCTGGGTTCTTCTCCCCTCTTGGACTGCTTTGCCAGCTTTGCTTGGCTTGGCTCGGATCCTCTTTTGGTTCCTTCCTCAGAGCACCCAAGGAGGCCTCTGTCCATTCTGCCTTCGATCCCGGTCTGTGTGTTCCTGAACCCGGTACCAGAATCCAGCTCCTGAACAGCTCCCGTCTGCTGCGGGGCCCAGCCTGGGACTCCCCCGGTGCCTTCACAGCATCAGTGGTGACGGTGATGGAATTGCCATCAGGGGGGGTTGGTAACCGGTAATTACTGGTTTTGTATATATTTGCATATATTCCATTTTTATAATTATTAATTTCATTTTCATTAAAGCTGCTCTAGTTTCCTTTTCTAATTGCTAAGTCTCTCTCCCTTATTCCCTTTCTCTTCCCCTTTGGGGGGGGGGGGTTAACAGAGAGTGTCTGTTATAGGTCTAAGGGGCCACCCTGACCCTAAACCGTGACAGCGAGGACAACTAAAATTTTCAGTAGTGCCTAAGCTCTAATTAATTAACATTAATTAACTAAGATGATTATATTGTAAACTGGACACATACATTTTTGATTAATCCTGTTTAAGAAGCAAATGTTTGAGTCATGGGACCAATATGTAAATAGAGTTTGCACTATAATTTGTAATTGAATTAATTACCACACATTAAAACAGATGAACAGTTTATGAAACAGCCAGTGGAAAATCATTATATAATGGGCAATGCAAATTACGGCCTGTCAGTAATTAACAATGTAATTAGCTCTGTTGGAGAATAGAAAATGATTTTACTAATTTAAACATAAAGCCCAATATCCTAATCTCAGGCAATGATCAGCACGATTCACTAAAGCATGTAAATCATATAATGTTGCATACTATATTCTCCTGGTCTTGTCTGCTGGCATATTAAAGCCAGAGCTGTATCCAGGACTTTGATGAACTTTTTTCTAGCAGTTTCTCTAGATGCTTTCAGAACCCCTGTGTACTTTGGGACACCACAATGTGCTGTGGCAATAAGTTCCAGTTTCCTATGTGCTGTCTGAAATAATCTTTCCTTTTGCTCATATGCAGAATGCTGCCTGGAAATTTCCCTTGATGCTCCATAATCACTTGGTGTGCACCTTTTCTGTGCTATTCTTGACTTTACAGAGTTCCATACCTTCTTCCTCACCCCCATCCTTGTCTTTGAGTATTTAGAAACTCCTCAGATGGGGAGCAGTTTCATAGCTTTGACCATCCCTGACATCCTTTTATATCCTTTCTGAGCTGAGTGAGGGGGCAGAACTGCCCACAGTATTCAGTAGTGCAGTGACATTTTCTATTTGTTCTTTCTTCTCCATTGATTTACCCAGGAAAATGTAGCATTCTCCCATGCAAATACCAACAGGCATCATTGCTGCCTGCCCGTGGAAGAGATGGTGCCTGTGTGGAGATCACGCCTTGTGGGACTCTTGCGATTCCTATTGTTAGGATCCATCATCAGCTCTCCAAAATAAAATGAACTGACATTTCATCCATGAAGGAATGGGTTCACTAGTCAATTAATTAGTAGCAGTTCTCTGGGGCTGACAAAACAGCCAGCGCTGACCCTTGTTTCTAAATGAGAGTGGCCATATGCATGCCCTGTTGGAAAAGGTCCCCGGCCTTGGCCAGTTCCTGAGCTATGACTGGGAATTGCTTGAGAGAGATGTGCCTATGCAAAATCTCTTCAACCATTTATCACTTCAGTTCCAGTGCCCGGCAACAGTCCCAGGCACTGATTTACTCAGAGAAGCTCAGGGGAGGATAAGGTCAGCATAGCAATGTGCACGCTGAGTGGGTGCAGGTTCTCTCAGATCTGTGATGTTGCTTCCATATGTATTTGCTCTGCATTTGGATCAGAAGAAAAATATTCAGAACTTAGATGAGTCCAGCCATTTTCTTCTTCAGCACACCAAGAATACCCAGGAGACAATAGTATCAGAGAGCAACACTTAGGACTGAGAAAATGAGAGATGGGCCCTATTTATGTAAAATATATATTTAAATAAATAAATGATTCATGTTAATAAACAATTAAGTATTTATAAGGTAATCTAGGAATCAAGATCAGGTGATTGCAGAGAGGAGGGGAGGATTTTCTCAGATTTAAGATTAGGAATAATCAGGATTAGATACAGACATTAAACCATTGGAGCACATAAATACTGCAGAGAGCATATCCAGAAATCAGATTTTTCTTAATAACACATTGAAGATTTTTTAACATACATATCCATACACAAATCTGGCCTTCCATGGGGACAGATATCTCCCCAATGCTTTATTTAAATATTTGTGTGACAGCATAATTTGTATGGAAATAAACAGATACTAATTCCTTATGGCTGTATTCTGATTCCCTCACTCACAAGGAGGAATATTCTGCTCATTATCCAATGCCCTTGCTATAAATAGAAAATTGACAAAGAATATTATTCACCTCTGTTCCAATTTTATTGAGGAGATTTTTTTAAGGATAGAGACAAAAAATAACATATTTCACTTGCTTATATATGTCTGCATGTACCTTTGTAGATGAATATGTTTAGATGATAATTTTTGCTGCTTGATTAATTATTTAGGTATGGTATAAAACTCAAAGTTTCAGATTAAAATAGCTATTGTCCGCTTTTATGAACAGTCAGAAACTAGGTCATTGCAAGAAGTGAAAACATCCCAGTGGTCTGTCATAGGTCTGTCATATTCTATATTTTTATATGTAGGTAATACAGTGTATTGTTAATGTGAGATCTGGCATGTCTTATTTCAGCAGTCGTGTCAGCTGTGAAGCTTGCCAAGGGAAGGAGAAGCCAAGCAGAGCCTGCAGGAAGGAGAAGCCAAGCAGAGCCTGCAGGTTCTAGGCTGCCTTAGCAGTTTTTCTGTGACAGCTCAGAAGGCTCTTGACATCATGACCTAAACTTCCTTGCATATACACATGAAAGTTTCAAAACTCAAGGTTTCTGCTCCATTCCGCTGAGCAAGCTCCAGAGAGCAGGTGCTCTATGCCACCCTGCAATGTAGGAAGGACTTGTAGCCTGAGAACAGGACTTTGCTGCTGCTGCTGTCGCCGTTTCCTGTGCATTCCTGTCTTCTTGTCCCACGCAGACACTAACATCATGGGCTTACCATGCCCTCGCTCTTCACTGTCAGGTGCTCTCTCTGGCATCCCATACATATTACAGGCAGCAGCTCGCTGGAGAGTGTCACTTTTCCTCGCTTCTGTAACTCAAGTTACAAATAACCAACATATGAGAAAACTTTGCCAAATGGTCTGTGGCTGTGTGCCACTTTTTGACTATGGCTGATGTCTTCTAGCATTTTACCATAGCTGCTTTTATCATAGCTTCATTTTCCATGGGTTAATCTTTTTACACAAACATTGTCTTCAGAACTGACCTATAAATAGGGAGGTTTTTTTCAGAGCATATGAAGTAGACCATTGATCTCACCGATTCCTCTTAGGTGGCCTCAAAGAGGGAAATGAGTAACAGCCTAAAATAATATCTCAGAGTGATGTAAAATATTCTGCTTCTTGTCTTGCATACCCCTTCCTCTCTTCCCAGGATCCACACCCCTGCATTGCTCCAAGGAAATTAATGCAATGATGACATAAGCAAGGGTGTCAGGGTGTTTTACACAGCTATTTTTCTCAATCATATATATGTTTTAGATTATTAACTCCTCATTTACAAAGCTGCTTTCACTCATAAAGTTGAACTCTTGGGCAACAGACACTAACGCAAAGACAAGGAAAAGAAAGAAAAAATATTATAATAAAAAATGAAGTTACGATTTATTATCATTACTACTTCAATTTTAGTGCTCAAGGTTTGTCAGGTGTTTAGAAAGTGTTTAACAGAGAAGGAATGACCTTTTCTCTCTAAGTATGTCAAATCATCCTTTAAAACTGACACTTGCTCAACCTCCCCTGCCCCCCGTTTCCAAGCCATCATACCAAACAATCAGTTACCTCCAGGATACATCCCCAAACTAGCCTGCATCTGTTCTCTGGCTCCAGCGTCCCATCGGCCGGGTGCAGCTGAAAGGCTGCATATGGCAAGGAGGACAAGGGAGGTCACAAGATTCAGGAACAACAAGCAGTCAGTGCTGGAAAACAAGATTCCCAGCTACAGTTCTGCCCCTCAGCAGATCCCTTGTTTCATGATCCAGTGCTTCAAGGAGAGAGTGAGCCACAGGAACCTTGTCACATGTCCAAATTCAGGGAGAAAAAAACAGGTGACAAAGATGTTGAGAACTCTGAAAATTTCAAAATTCAAATATGGGTTTCATGTAGTACAGGAAAACCTAAAAAAGAAATCTAACAACTTTTTGTTTGGTTGGTTTAGGCTTTGTTTTTTTTTGTTTTGTTTTTAAGCCAAAACCAGAATACTGCTAAGAATTCTATCCTTCCATGGCCTTGCCATGAGATATTAAAAAAACTCCTTATCTTAATGTACGGAACATCCCTATTTGCCTGTCTAGCTCTTTAAACACACTACTAAGCCGCATCCTGCCCTCTGTGAAACACTCCAGTAAAAGGAGGAAAACTGTGACAGAAACCTGGTAACTCTGCACGTCTCACTGGACATGAGTTGGTTTCTTTTCTGCTCATAAGTGTGTGTTCTGAAGGCCCAACGTGATACCGGAAGCTGATGCAGAGAAGGTTGAGGGTAGCGGTTGTGGGTGGGCATGTTTTTAAAATAAAAATTGACAGAATAGGAAGGCAAGGAATGCAAGGGGTAAGCTTAGGAATGCCAGGCAGGAAGCAGGGGTGGTGGTGGGGGAAAGGAATACATTGTCATCATCCCTGTCAATAGTTAAAATTGATGTTGAAAGTAACATCGGTCTATAACTTTGTCTTAAAATGCTAGAACTAGAAAATCACATACTGAGAACAGGTGAACAAGCAAATAACATTTAAGAAGCTGATTAAGCATCAGGCATGGAAAGAAACCTCTCTTTAATGGAATACAGTAACTCTACTAGCTGCCTTCAATGAAACTTGAGCTTGGGTTATCCTGACTAATGTAAAGTTACCCATGAAACCAAGTGCTCTAGGAGCTTCTGGTCTAAGAGCTGGGGAGCTACACTAATCAATTTTGCGACATGAACAAGCTCTTTAAATGGCAAATTCTAACAGACTGTGTTTAGAAATGTTGAAATATACAAATACAATTAACTGACTGGTCTGAAAATTTGATTTTTGTACATTGGAAGCACTGGATTTCCTGCAGAAAGTATCTATGTCAGATATATTTTTAGATAAATTCTGATATTTCATTGCCTTGCCGAGATTTTTTATTTCTCCAGTGGTACTCATTACAAAATAACTGATCAGTATTAAATCAATGTATGTTAACTACTGAGTCTATGATTCTATAACCCTCGAGACTGCACTAGTAGTCGATATGTCTAGTTGCTTTTCAGAGAAGAAAGTACACAAGAAAGGAGTTTGTACCAAAAACCAGACAGACTCCAGACAAATTACAAGATAGAAGTTGAGAGAAACAAGAAACAACAGCTCTTCATCCTTTACCTTTTTACTTGTAATATTTGCAAAAGTTTACAGTAATTAAGGGATACTGTTATAATAAGTGATGTTTCAGGAAGAAGCTTTAATACCTAAAACACTTCCCCTCTTAATTTTTGAAACTTCCTACCATAACACATTCACTTTATAAAGCACAGAACAGATCTCAGTAGAAAATGAGTCATCTGTCAACCAGGCACACAAATAACCTATGTTTACAGACTTGCTTGTCCCAGGTGGCAGGTGACTTTCAGCCATGGGATGCAAATTCATACGTCTGGAAGCTCCACACCAGTGTGACTCCCTCCTTGCCCTGTGTGAGTGTTTTGGCTGTCCCTGCTTGGGGGGGTAGCAGTTGCAGGGTGGAGTCTGAGTCTCTGCTCTTTGCTGGCTTCTCACCACTCAAAATCCCAGAGCCAAGCCCCATAACATCTTTTTATCTTCCTATTAGGATGTGTGCAGAAGCAAATGATCCAAGGGAGACTGCCAACCATCAAATAGTGTGTTATGAAACCTGAAGACACAGCAGGTGAATTAAGTTTTACTGCCAAAGTAACTTCTAGTAAAAGTGCTTTCACTTAATGGCTGAATGACATGAGTCAGCTTCAGTTAGGTGGTTCATAAAGCTGGAGGTGTGAGGGGCAGGGGAGGACTACAGCCTGCGTGAGAACCCTGTAAGATGGGAGCCTAGAGCCTGTCTGCAGTGAGCTGAGAGCTGGTGAAGAAACTAAATGTTCAGGGCTTAATATGCTGATAAGTTTTGTGGTGCCTTGGATATTTCAGCTACATACTGATGTGTAAGAGTTTTAATTGTGTCCTGGGCAACCTATCTGTGATTGCTAAGGGAGCAGATACTGGAGCAAATATTTCATCTCACAATGAAGAAACCAAAAGAAAATCTGTGTCAAAGCATCTTTTGGTGTTTTGTCTGTTTTTCCAGAGCATAGGTAAATCTGGCTGGGAAATTTGCCCATTGTGGCAAGGTCTGTGTGCAGATCCTGGGTACCACTTCAACTTTTTAGGCACAACTGAAAGGCTGTATGGATTGCAGAAAAATAAAGGGTTGAGCAGAGACACAGAAGCTGTCAGCAGTTTTGCTGCAGACCAGAGCAAAGCAGCACAGCGTAAACAACCAGTAGAAACAAAACCACGAGGTTTTGACTGATGGCAGTAGCTAATGGTAAACCTGGCTAATGTGAGCAACCGGTACTACACACAAGAAAATTCCTCCCGTGAGTAGCTAGAGGCAAATAGAGCATCCCTCAAAGAAAGCAACTGAGAGCGCAAACCCTTTGTCAGCTTTCAAATGGTGAACTATGGGGGAATAGATTGCAAAGTATTCCAGGCACAACGATCAATATTTGTCACTTGGATGTCTCCAAACCTGGACTGGGAATGGAAATTGCACTTTCTTGTTATCTTACAAGCATTCAGAACTGCAGGATGAGAACAAGGTCAGGAATATTAGGAGAATAAAAAGAGCTGTACATGAAAAAGCTTTAAGTGATACCTCAGCTCTGACAGCAGATGCTTAGAGAAAGAGTGTAAAAAAAGGGTAAGTGGGGAGTGACAAATTCTTCCTATTAGTCTCAAGCAGATGGGTTACTTTTTCAGACATTATTTTTTTTAATAGTAGAAATAAATGTGCATAGGGACTGTATTTGGATCAGATAATTTTTTTTTTGTGCATACATTTATGACTAGGAATATTATGCTTAATTTACCTTCTCCACAAAATTTTCAACACGATAAACAGTTTTTCCCTATCTAGTTACTTACCGGATAGGTGCCAATCAGAACAATCTACTGTAATTCATAAAGGCTGACATCTTGTGGTTGCTTTTTGTACTCCACCTTCTGCTTGAGTTCCTAGAAAAAACTGAATTTCTGAATTTAAATACCTATTTTACAACTTCTCTATGTCACTGATTGTTTATTATCTACATGATTCTGAAAATTCTTCAGTAAGCCCAACGGGGAGCTAAGAAAAGATGTAATGTTGGTATTAAAATTTACTTCCCTTTTTTATTCCAGAGCTTTATGGTTTTGAATTGCTAATGTATGAAAGCATTACCACTGCAATCACAGCCCTGTTTAACGTATCTCTATTTACATACCGATATTTATCATCTTAAATATTTTGAAAACTGTTACTAATCCTATCCTAAAACACTGAATAAAATTAAAGGCATTGGGCTAGAGAAACAAGGGGGTATGCTTTAATTTGAAAATCTCTCTAATGTGAGTTAAAAGCTACCAGCATCCAGCAGAATGTGTGTTGCAAGGCCTGCCTTTTGCCTACATTTAGTCAAGATAGTTTCAAGGTTTCATCATGTATTTTATTGTGCTGCAAGCAAAAAAGACACACCTCCAATATCTGCAAAATAGGATCCATTTCAGAGGATGAAATACTATTATTACCAGTCCGCAGAGTAGAGCAATCACATTTTTTTTTAATCTCAGGGATGTTGTTATAATATGAGGTTACAGCTTCATATTCTTCTCAATTTTAAGGTAGAAGTTTCTTGGACAGCAATTTGCAGCTTCAATATGTTCATAGAAAGCTGAAAAGTAATTTGTCTGTTTATCTGAAACTTTCTTGTCTTCCATTAGTACTTACATTTGCTTGTTCACAGGCATCAATCAACAACTTCTGCAGCAACACTTTACAGGAGGTTTGGGATGCCAAGAGGCCACCTGTACAGCAGCAGCAGCAGCAAATAGCAGAGAAACGCCAGATCAATTATCTCCAGTTATTACTATGTAAGGATAGATCAACCTAGTATTTTCTCATGTGTATGTAATTACCTCATTTATTTATTTGCTTGAGAAAAGAAAGGAGATTGCCTTCCTTTGAACTTTTCTGAGCAACAGAATTCTCCCTTGTCTCCCAACAACTAAAAGTAGCCCAGCTTTAACGCACTTCCAAGAAAGAAATTAGTTGATCAGGAATATATTAATATATTTTGCTTGTCCTTCAAAACAGAATCAATTCTAGAATGATAATAAATAGTATCACCCTGAATGCAGTTTTTCCAGAGTTAACAAGGACCTGAAACAGGGACAGATAATGAAAATCTCAGTGTATCATAAACTCTAACTTTGCAGTAAATGCAACAAAATAATTAGTTCCATTGTTAATTTAATATATTTGGGTTGTTGTTTGGGATGTAAGGTTTAGCACTGTTCACCTTGTAGGTTTCCTTATTGTGATCTCTGCTTGAGTATAGAGGTAATTAATTACAAGGTCTTAAGTCATGATTACTATTTCAGAGCTATAAATATGCATACTGTAGAAACAGGAGAGAGTATAAAGAAATTACCATAGTTCTCTGGAGGAAGAAAATCTCACATCTGTAGAGAGCTGTAGCTGCACAGAATAAAGTTGCAAACACAAATAACCAGAGAAGTGAAAGGGAAAACACGACAGCCAGCAAGAGTCTTACAGGACTTAATGGCATCACCAAAGTCAGACAGACAAGGACAGAATGATTATCAACTTTTTATTTCCTAAGCAGATGCCTAAATAGTTGGCTTTTCACTGATTCCACCTAGGCTAATACCAGAGGAGCATGATTAGCAGAATTGTCAAGGATTATGTCTATGTCTTCATCTCTCTTTGGTATTTTGTTCTCAAAAATGCTTTGTGCAATACATGGGTTTTACTGAAACAATAGAGATGCTGTTTTTTAAATAGGAGACATAGTTTCAAGCTCCAGTAAGGATATTACAAAGTTAAGGGCTATGACCTTATAAAAATAGTTCAAAGTATCTTCACTGTAATCCTTGGGCACTGTGGATTTGTTCTGAGACACAGTAAAACTTTCTTTTGAAATGTTAATATGATGGAAAGGTAGCAGAAATATAACATAACTGACAAGAGTTGCTTCAGACCAGAAGAATGAATGTATTAGACAGAGTTAGAGGATGTATCTTCAAGGCTGGATGATTTATTACTGAGAAATTTCAGCAGCTCAGCTTTAAGGAAATGTAGGTAGGTGTCAAGTAGCCGTAATGGCTCCACAGAGAATAGAAATGGATGCTGCATAAACTGTAGTTGATGGTTCTTTAGTTTAGAAATGTTGTTGAGAGTCAGTGTAACTCATATAGGTCATAAAAATACACAATAAAATTTTTAATTTTAAGTTCTAATGAGAATGAAAACAAATTTTAAAAAGATCTGTACATCTTTTGCGGGACTGTCGTAAGTCTCAGAAAGAGAAAGCAGGATTTAGTATAGTCCATATAGCAAAGCAGGAAAGAAATAGAAGGAAAGACTTCAATAGTTCAACAATGCAGATAAAATAAAACCAGAATAAGTGATGGGGAGTTTCTCTGATGTCCTGACCCACAGCTGCTTACCTGTCAGCTGGCAGAATCAAAGCAACTGCAGTCCTTTCAAAGCCTTCTCTGAATGAATTTCCCCCCTTGATGAAATGTCTTCATAGTAAGATGAAAAGAAACCCAGTCAAAGTATACACAATTTGTACCTTTCTATAATGTGGTTTTCAGTATTATCTAGGGAACTAGGTTTGTCCATTAAAAGAAGACATTAAAATGGTTTTAAGAAATCCCATGAAGTGATTATACAGCCAGCATCTTTTTACATAGGATAATATTCTTCAAAAATAAGACAAGAAATGGAAATAACAGATCTTATTTGTTGAGATCTATTATTATTATTATTATAACCTCTATATAATGTTGCTTTAGCACCTATAGCACAGATAATGAGGCTCAGAACACAAATCTGAACACAGCCATGATCACAATACATTTGGCGGTAGAAATAAATGTGGACATAATCTATATCATTATTATTATTATTATTATCTTATAAAGCCCATCAACAACAAACTGAGGTCACATTGATTGTTTTTAAGATGGATATGCAAATGAAAGATTGCTTTCCAGTCCCAATAACAGATAAAAGTCAAAACAGATTAATGCTTCATTTTCTTAGCCTCAATACTATTGACAACAAGGCTAAAGATACATTTGGGAATCCAAAAACTGTCTGGAAAAAAAAAAAAGATTCATGTATATATGTATAAAGCCTATCTATCCAATCATACACAGTTAATGTATCCTGAAAAGGTTACTGTAAGTCTAACTACTGCAGCATTTCTGCTACAAGAGAGATGATTCTGCCACTCTGCTCTGGTGAGACTTCACCTGAAGTACTGTGTCCAGCTCTGAAGCCCTCAACACAAGAAGGACCTGATGGAGCAGGTCCAGAGAAGGGCCACAAAAATAATCAGAGGGCTGGAACACCTCTCCTATGAAGACAGGCTGAGAGAGTTGAGGTTGTTCAGTCTGGAGAAAACTCCAGAGAGAACTTATAGCAGCCTTCCAGTACCTGAAGTGAAGAGGCCTACAAGAAAGCTGGGGAGGGGCTGTTTACAAGGGCATGTAGCAATAGGATGAGGGGCAATCATTTTAAGGGTAAATTTAGATTGGACATTAGGAAAATGTTCTTTACTGTGAGGGTGGTGAAACACTGGAGTGGTTTGCCCAGAGAGGTGATGGAGGCCCCATCCCTGAAGACAGTCAGGGTCAGGCTTGATGAGGCTCTGAGCAACCTGATATAGTTAGAGATATGTCTGCTTACTACAGGGGGTTTGGGTTAGGTGACCTTTAAAGTCCCTTCCAATCCAATGCATTCGATGATTCTATGATTTTGCATAACATTAAAATACAAACATGTGTATAGTGCAAATATGCAGCTGTGTTAATAGTGGAATTTGCAGAGGTATAGATCCTTCATCACCGTTTTCACTGGGATTATGCACCGTGCTCTATCTGGAGTGGCTTGATCTGACTTCCTCAGTCTCTAAGAGCTTCTATTCAGCAGTAGGATCAGTCTTCTCAGAGGCAGAAGGGAAGCAGCAAGGGCTTGTTTTCTGTGAATGTCTTATGTTCTTCGACAGTAACACAGGAAAGAGGAAAGTAGCTGAAGTAGGTCTCTGTGAATTAAGTTGACCTCTGCTATAATTCTGCAAAGGTGTTCTATTACATAGCCTCATCTTCATCACAGGCAAGTTCCTGCATGGAATATGCAGGCAGTTTCCAACCTCAGACTGCTGGCGTGTCCAGAAGAAGCTGTCTCAGCCCACAAGAAGCATATGACTGTTGGGGAAAATGGCTCCAAGCCACACTCCAAAGATGTGCTGACTCCTAATACTGCAATGCACCAGAGAAGAAAATCTCTGCTGGCAGAGCAGCTTCCATGAAGGACTCAAATTGCACTTGTGAGGCAACTGCTAGGGAAGGGAATCACAGTTAATGGAATTGCAGGGGGAAGCACATTGGATCATGCCAGCCTATCTCAGGTATCTCACAAAAATACCACACTCTCTTAGATTTTTAGTTCACTCCTTGATGAAACATGAACTACCACATTATCTGCTCCCTTAGTATGCATGGCAGACACAAAAACCCAACAACCAAAGGCAAAACCAAAACCAGCCAACCAACCATCCTCTCCCCCCCAAAAAGAGATAATCTTATGCCTATTTCTATCTATTTAATGATATTTTTCCTTTCTGAAGATATATGAACTTTTTTCAAGTATCCCTATCTCATAGTTTGCCAGTAACTGAATAGGGTCCCCTAAAGTGAATCTGAACTTTAGCAGAATCTTTTTTTTTTTTGTGTGTGTGTAAAAGCAAACAACGGAATACAGCTGAAATGTACTTTCCCACACATTTAATTAATGCCTGTATTTTGCCATCCAGTGATGCCCAAAAGGAACAATTTAGGACTGGTTTCTTGGGCTCAATACTGTCCAGAGAAGACTCCCAAAAAATAGACAAGGTGCAACAAAAAATGAGATTCAAAGTTCACTGAGGTCTTTATGCCATAAATTTTCCTGGGGGTTTAAAACCAGAAACATCAATATCAAGATATCTCTCTCTTTTTTTTTTTTTTTTCCTATGCTATAGGCTAATTATCTGAAAGATTTCATAGTTTTGTATGTCTGTCTGAAGAATGTACAGAGGAAAAACAGTGTGAAAGAGGTGAAGGTGTTTATTTTTACTTAGTACTGCAACACACAACAATCTGCATTCTTCCACATCTTGAAAATAAAATAATTTTTATCTCTTAAGAAGACTTCACTCATAGAAAAAAAAAAAAATGCCACGAGCTCCACAGTTCTAATTGTTTTGACAATACTATCTTTTTGAAAAGAAACAGTCTATCTCTGGTCTCCCCTGAGAATGCTGATGGCATTGAACTCCCTCTAAAATCCAGGGGACACTGTTTCTCTCTCAGGACTGATAATTGATTTGATTTCATTCCCTATGAACGACAAATTTGACCAACTACTCTTAGGCAGTTGAACATGACATCTTTAGATATGCAAGTGCAACTGATAGATATATTAGCATCTGCGTATCTCAGTATTGAAGAGAACTTTGCTGGCTTCATTCAATGAGCAAATGACTTTAAAGTTTGTACTAAGTCTGACTGAGCTGGAGTTGGTTTTCCCCACAGCAGCCCTCCCAGTGCTGTGCTTTGCACTGGGAGCTGGAAAGGTGCTGGTAGCACATCCGTGCTGTGGCTGCTGCTGGGCAGGGCTCGCACAGCAACAAGGCTGTTTGCCAACATTCCTCCCACAGTGGGATGGGGTGGACAAGATCTTGGGAGGGGACACAACTGGGACAGGTGAACCAAAGTGACCACAGGGATACTGCATACCACATCACATCAGCTTAACAATAAAAGCTAGGAAAAGGGGGGTGGTGTGTGTGTGTGTGTGTGTGTGTGTGGATCTGCTTATCTCCGGAGCAACCAATATGTGTTTGGAGCTCTGCTTCCCAGAAAAGGGGCCAGACGTCCTTTGCTGATGGGAAGCAGAGAATAAATCTTTGTTTTCTTTTGCTTCCATACACATGGCCTTGCTTTGCTTTTCATTAAACTGCCTTTGTCTTAACCTATGAGTTTCATCTTATTTTCTCCCCCTGGTCTAGCTGAGAAGAGGAGGGGGGAGTGATAGAGTGGCTTGGTGGTCATCTGGCACCCAGCCAAGGTCAAACCACTATAAAGCTTTAAGTGGTAAGTTGGGAATCTTGCTCTTTCCTTAGGATGCCATTTTTTTAATTTGACACCAAAGAAGTTAATAAAATTTGAAAGTATCATTGATGATATCTGTCATGGTGTAACTAATTGTAGCTATTTCTACTACTTTGGGCTACTTTTAGTCACTTAAAAGTTTTCAGTTTGAGATTCAGTCTTACTACAGGTGTCTTGTAGACACTTCAGAAGCTGTTTCATCCCTGTATTACACCAATTTCTAAACTAGATGGAATTAATTTTCACCTGGAGGTGCTTAATTCTCTACAGCAGTCAATAAAGGCATAGGCAGTAGCAACACCACCGTGAAAGCACACTGTTCAAATAGGAACTTCCTAGGACATATTAACAGTTCATAGAGTTGACCTTTTTTTTTTTGAATGACAATGTCTACTCTGAAGTAGTCTATTGAAACGAAAGACCCTTAGACATTTATGCATCTCTCAAAACAGCTGGGTAGATCTGAAAGTTAAGTCAGCCTCTGAAAATGATACTGAAATTTGTGCCCACTGACACTGACCACTGAGATCACATTACCACTGCCTGGTTTGCTTTTGGGCCTACACTGGATTTTCGTTCCTTGAATTTTTATACTGCCATCATTCAAAGGAGTTGTTAGATTTCAGAAAATGCTTTTCCTTGTGGACTTCTTTCTGCTACAGTGGAAAGAATAAGGCTTCAAAGCTGCAAATGCCCATCAATGTGTCCTATCTGTCTGGGAACATTGTGACAAGTAGAATAAGATTGTACAAGAAAACCTGAAACAGGGTCAAAAAAATGCAGGAGCAAAATTAGTCAAGGGGTTTGGCTGACCATCTTCCCTGACTCATCAGGGAAAATGGTTATGTTTTTCCCACTCTGTAGGATAGCAGACCTCATGAGATAGGTAGTGGAAGACCCTCTACTTAGATCAAGGAATTGTATATAGGGTTGGGAGACTGTGTAGCTCATTGCTAGGGAAAGGAGTCAGTGCATAATCTCCTTTCTTGAGCATGGAAATGGAAAGGAACAACCATTGATTCTCTGCATTCTGTGTCCCAAGAAGAACTAAGAAAAAATATTAAAAACACAGTAAACTCAAGCAACTCTGTCTGAAGTAAGAGCAAGAGCTTCTGTCATCTCTTCACTGTTCACGTGCTCTCTAGTAGCATTTCTACCCTTCTGACTGCAGATCACAGTGCAGCCAGTGTTTGACTGTAAAACATTCTCATTGAAAACACGTTTTACTAAGGATTTCCCATCACTGCTGTAACAATGCTTTACCTTTTGAAGATGTATTTCTCAATATTATAACACATTATATTATATGATATTTTGCATTTAGCTCTGAACTGGAAGCTAAACACATAAGAATTTGTAATATTTTGCAATTAATTGCATACCTTTATGTCAAGGGTTAGGACTGGTCCAGCCCCTAAATGAATGACAGACGCTGTTAACCCCTCTCCCTTCCCAAAGGGAAGAGAAAAGGAATTAGGGAGGGAGACTTGTGGTTTGAAAAAGAAAACTAAAACAGCTGTAATGCAACTAATAATAATATAATTAAATATATACAGATATATACAAATGCAATACCGAACCCAACCCTTTCCCCCCACCCTGACTGCAATTACATCACAGTCATCACTGATGCTGTGGCCAGGCACTGGGGAAAACCCAGACTAGACTGAGTGGCAGATGGGAACTGGATTCTGGAACTGGATTCAGGAATGCACAAATCAAGATTGAAGGAAGAATGAACAGATTTCTCCTTGGATTCCTGACATTGAAGAAGAGAGCTTGACCCTTGTGATCCCACAGGTTTATGCTGAATATGATGTGTATGGAATTACATGCCTTGCTGATCAGTTTATGACCATATGTCCTGTCTGCTCCTCCCTGCAGGTGTGACCTGCTTTCCGCTCCACTAACTGGCTCGGGCAGCATCATATGGCAACATACAGCAATGGCGAGAACTTAGCCCTGGATACGTGCTAAATGTAGACATCTAGTCAGGTCATTTAGAAAAGCTCTACTCTTAGCCCCTGGACAACCTTAAATCTTCCAAACTTGGAATAAAAGGAAACAGCTCTGGATATTCTCACTGATTGTCTCTGTTTAAGAGCACACCAATACTGTTTATTTCTATCAGAAGCTTCAGCTGCCTTTGGCAGAGCTGAATGTGAAGTGTTGCCGCCTCACCTACAGAAGCAGATTAAGGAGGGAGGAGTTGCATTATACTGTTTCTTTTACCTAAAGGACTCATATACTATTTTTTCTAAGGAATGCTTAGGTAAAAAGACATTCTGTAGTCCCTCCCTCCCTCCCTCCCTCCCTCCCTCCCTTCCTTCCTTCCTTCCTTCCTTCCTCCCTCCCTCCCTCCCTCCCTCCCTCCCTCCTGAGGCAATGAGGAAAAGACAACTACAGAATGTTTTGGACCAGTAGAGGTGCACTGTGATACACGATGAATTTCAAAAGCATGAATAATGCAATGACACCTCATTTATATCCTACTGCTTGTTCCATTATCTGCCAGAAGAAACATATGATTAAACTCAAGCTGGGCTAACAGTCTTGTTGAAAGGGCTCCTCTACTCCATCAAGTATTTCCAGCAAAATAAATCACATTTTTTCACATAATATTTAAAAACGTATTTCATTTTTGTGTTCTAAAAGGCATGTATAGGACCTGTTTGTCGTCTTACACTCAAGCCCTCACACTTAGAGAAAGTGTCCTATACAAGTGCTGCAGGTGAACATTGTCCTGGTGACAATACCATGCAGGTCTGGGAAAGGAAGGAGGAAAGTGTGGTAAAACCCAGGTAGCAGAACTTTGCAAACGAGGGCAGGAGAAAGTATCATTTTCGCAACAAAGTCATGGATAGGCACATCTGCTCTTCTGTGGAGATCAGAAAAGACAGCTGCATGGATTTAAAAATGCCAGACCAGAGCATGTGTTGTTTCAGGTAAGAACAGCCACAACATGCACGGCCAGTCTGGCTTCTTGTGTCTGACCATGGTGCATGATGAATACGGCCTCTAATATCTCTTTCATACTTAAAGAGTTTATGGAACAGGGTGTGCACAGTGTGATTCTTTACCTGGTTCTCTCACCTGGTTGAGGAAGCCTGTAGCTCAGCAACAGAGTCAGATTGCACCTAGACTCATTATGCTTAAAATATGCTGATGGCCTAGCACTCCATGAACTGTTTAATTTTTGTTGGAATACACTTTGCACCCTCTGTAACATGTTCATTTTAAGCTTGTTGCCTGTTGGCATCATTTCCTAGTCATCTTATCTACACCGATCAAGATTTTGTAAATCTTTTTTGTGTCCAGTTGAATCTACCCTTTTCACATGCAAGAGGTCTAGTATTGTTTGCTTAATCTCATAGACAAGCCATTCCACATCACTGACCATTCTTCTGGCTTCTCTTCATAACTCTTTTTTCCAAGACAGGTTGACCAGACATGTGCCCATAATATTCTGCTCTTAATTCCAACAGCATGTGATTTCTGTTCTTTTGGTTTTTTTCTCTTGTTAAAGGCTGTCTTAGAATTTAAACAACTACTCTGTTTTATCTGCTATCTGTAAACTAAGTCTGATCCCTGGGAAGCACAATCTCCTTTCATTCATCATCGGCATGTGTTAAATTCACAAGCCTCATCTGCACAATCCACAGCTCAATTACCTTTAAAAAAACACTGTGAAAAATAAATCTTGTAAAAGGACTAGAAGCCAACTGATAATTTCTTAGGTAAGGCTGGAGTCTAGCCACCACATATCTAGTAGGTACTAGCTTGAGACAGGATCTTGTAGAAAAACAAATCTTTCTTTTTCCCTGTTTCTTGAGAGACCAAAAAAGTAAACCTTAAGCAGTTAAGTATTTAAATTTGTCATGTGGCACTAGGTATTGCCATACACTAGATCATTCCTAATCTACTACAGTGTTTCCTGTAATGCCAACCAGTAGAAACACATCTAACAAACAAAACAGTTATTAAAATTGCATTTAAATAAATAATTTTGCTGAGGAAAAAAAAAAAAGTTGTTAGCTGGTATCTCATTTACACATTAACGATATAGCTTCATTTGTTGTTAAACTTAATAATATCTTCAAAATAGAAAATTTGCGCATCACAAATTAACTTAGTTCTTTTTCACAGTCCTGTGGGCATTTGGAATATTTGTTTTTGAAAAATGGAATAGGTTGGTTTTTATTTTTTTACATTTTCACAACATTCCATCAACCTTTGCTACAACGTTAAAATTCACTGTATAATTTTTATTCCTCCTCAACAATTCTGTATGTTCACTTAAAATTATCTTAATTGCATTTTGGATTTTTTATACTATGTAAATTTCTTATTTTTGTGATTGGAAATTCTTGTTCAAAGAATGTTCAGTGTTATTGTGATAAAAATAACTAATGTCTAGTATTTTCCACAGAATTTTAGGAAAGGACTCCAAGGTGGTCATCTAGTCATCTCTTCATCCAAAAGTAAGATCAATGGACCTACATCACTCCTCTCATATGCTCCTCTGGCAGTATTTCTTTTCCAGATAGCAGAGTTCCAACTCAGCTCCCACTTACATGGAAGCCAACCCACATCTCTTGATTGTCCTTGTTGTCCTTTCTGAACTTTTTCCAACTCTTAGATCTCATTTCTCCAATTTATCTTTCCAGGTTGGAGTCACTGGAACATGTTATGGCATTATCACAATCAAACACTACACAGACTGAAACAATTAAACCATTACACAGACTCAGATCAAGATGGATCCCTCTGGATTCTCACACACTTCCTTGAATTTGGAAGTAAATCATTAATAACCACTTATTGGGGTATAATTATCACACTAGTTTTGCATTCTCACTTTACAGCATTTTCATGTAACCCATACTTCCCTGGCTTGCCCAGATTACGTTAAGTAACACTTGAAGCATCACTAGAGCCAAAATATTCAACAGCGAATGCTTCTTCACACTTAACAACATGCATTAGCCTGGCAGAGGAAGAAAGGAATCGACAGACTCATGTTGGCAGTTGTTTACTTGCACAATTCTAGGTGTCTGCATTTTTCATTCTGGCACTGTTGCTGGAATTTCAAATTACATGGAGTTGCTGATAAATCCCCGGGTTTTTCCTCCCCCCTCACTGGCAAGTACTACATCTGCTCATTTTGAACCCAACTTGTCCTCTACAAGTCCATTTCAGCTAGGTCTTCACAAGTCTTAGGAGGGAGTTCATGATGCTCTGCTGACCTGAGAGCACCTAACTGATCTTTCTTTAGTCCCTTCTCATAGTAGAACAATTTCTCCTCAGTTTCAAGTGCTTTATCTTTTTTGTAGTAGTTGGGAGCGATAACTCAAAGAGCCTTGACAATTTATAAACACTTGTTCTTTGCTTCTGCTGTCTTATTTTATTACAGCTATTATTAAATGCTGCTTAGTTTTTTTTTTTAGGTTACAGCTCCCAAATCCTCCCTTTTTTTCCCCCCATGTTTATTTTGAAAGCCCAAGTAAAATCAATCACATTTGTCAGCCTTGCTACGCATTTCCTTCTTCTCTTTCAGTTACCCCTCAGGTTTAAAGCTCCCAGAGACTGACCAGCAAACCCGGGGCTTCTCTGATGAAGGCGGCAGCCTGTCTGCAGCTTCAGGGCCGGGGAGACAGGACCCCCCTTCAGAGCCGACTTCAAAGGGCAGCCTTGTGGTTTGTTTTTCTCTTGTGGGGTGTTTTTTTTCCCTGAAAGCTGTGACTAGGAGATGTTTAAATACCCGCACTGCACAGGTGTGGGACGTTTACCCCCCGCCCCCTCGCCATCCCTTTTCTTTTGCCGCCCACGCAACACCCAAGCCCACGCCGCCCCCTCAGCGTCGCCACCCCGCGCGACTCCCGCCGCCCCCCCCCCCTCCCCGCCCCGCCCCTCGCGCGTGCGCGCCGCCGGCGCCCCCGCCCCTCTGAGCATGTGCAGAGGAGCCGGCGTCTCGGCGCCGGCGGCTTAGGGAAGGCTCCGCGTCCGCCGGCGCCAACCGCCGCCATGGGCTGAAGGAGCCGGGACGGGGAACACGGCGGCAGCGACGGGTGTCAGTGGCTTCGAGCTGGGCGCCCCGAGGATGGAGAGAGCCATGGAGCAGCTCAATCGGCTGACGAGGTCCCTGCGCCGTGCCCGTACGGTGGAGCTGCCGGATGGTACGAGAGGGGCGGTGGCGCGGCGGTCGGGCAGTCCTGGCGCCGGGCCGGGCCGAGACAGGGACCGCTGCGTTGCCTCGCTGGGTGAGGCGATTTACGGGGGTGGGAATCGGCTCCCTCGGGGCGCGGGGTGTTCCTAAGGGCGGACAGAAAGAGGGTCCAGCCCCCC
>JANVCC010000018.1:46125364-46259748 GCA_025345505.1 Todiramphus chloris collaris | reverse complement strand
TGTCCGCTTTTTTTGGCTCTGAGCTGCTTCACGTGGGTGCTCGCCACCCGAGATCCGGACGGATTTGGCTGAAAACCCATCTTCACGCTCTTAGGGCAAGGAATTTAGCGTTCCAGCCAGGTCCAGCTTTTTGGGAGGACTTCTCTCCGCCAAAGCTTTTGGGTACGCAGAAGTTTCTGTTACGCGTCATGTGCTGCTGCACTTCCTTCGCGATTTATTTTTTACGGATGAGTCTTTTGGCTGTCTGTCTGCCAGCATTTCATCTCTGGTGGCCGAGGGAAAGGAGTTTCTCTTTGCTTCTGTTTCCTGGCTTGCCGCATCTGGACTTCGTCCTACAGCGAGCTCCTACACCCTTTCCTAATTGTCACCTGTCAACAGTTTCAGTGCCTGCCAGTGCAGTTGCTCGTGTGCCACAAAACGGGCAGAGAAGTTTCAGGCTGATTTTTACTGCTTCGTGTAAGCCCTTGCATGGCAGCAGTGAAAACTGACGTTAACACGGTTCATGTCAGCTCAGACTTACAGAAATAATGTAGTGTCACTGGTTATACTAATTGGTTATGGTGATGTGAACGATGCTTAGCACAACGTAGGACAGTTGGCTCTGCTTTAAATGTACTCCAGTACTAGTGTAGGCAAATCCGTTTTGAATTTATCTGTTTTCTTCCTACCTTGGGGAATTACTGTCTTACACTTTGGAGGTAATTATGTCTGTGGTGGTGGTAGTGCGAATGTAAGCCCTCTGATCTCTGGAACAGGTACTGCTTTTGTCCTATAGTGTAGAAGGAATGTTGGTCTCTAAGATGAAACAAATTGAAACTGGGCTGAAATAAGGAGAAAAATGGACTTTGGGCAATTACATACCAACAAAACCTTTATTCAACGACCACCTAACTTTGAGTGCATCTTAGATCATTACCTGTTGTCTTTCTTGACCTTGGTGTTTCCTAGATTCATGCAGCGTTGCCCACGCTCTTCTTGAGAAGCAGATTGGGTTGTAGTGTTTTGCTCCAAACATGTACTGACAGGATCAGCTTAGAAAATACTACTGCCAGTCTAGTATGTTATGCAGTTTGGTGGCTTCTGGTGTGCTGTGTCTGGCCTCTTGAATTACAGTTTGATTTTTTTTTTTTCTGCCCTCTATTCTCTATTTGAATAGCTCTAATTTGAAGTATATATAGTTTACCTCTCCATCCTTAAACTGCCACAGTACTCTCTTGGGAAGTGTTTCTTATGCTGAAGAAAGCACTAAATCCAGGTATTTAACTTACTTTTCATGTGTTGTAGCCATTAGGGTATTATATGGATAGTGCTGACACTCAAGATTGTGAATTCTGCCAAATTTGAGCCAATATCTCTTAAGAAAGAAAATAATGTGTATTTTATCAGAGCAGTATTCAAGGTGATGAATTTTAAGTGATTACTTTGAAAGCAAGTACTTAAGTCCAGTACCAATGAATACGCTGAGCTGACCTTGCTGATAGGAAATAGTATTGTTTTTTTTCATCACTTTTCTGAAATGTCCTTCAGCAGGTGTTTCCTGGGCACTTAACAGCTTGGCACACATTTCTGGATTTTACTTTGGAGGTTTAGTGCCTGAAAACTAGGTCTTGAAGCCCAAAGCTCTAGGTTGTACGCCCCTTTTTGGTTCTGAATCTGCAGTTCGGGTGTTTTTTTTTTTTTTTCTTTTTTCTTTCTTTAGATCTTCGTGACTTGAAATGCAAGCAAATGAGATTACAAGAAAGTTCTGAAAGTGCATGAGGCATATGATGTTTTTTTCTCTCTCTGGTGTCATGTACTTTTATTTTAAGTCAATGGGAGTTTGTTTATGTATAGGGACAACATTTACCAAAAATAGTCACAAAAGCTCCTTAGTCACACACCCTTTTAATTACTTCTGTACAGAAAAACTCTGTGAAAATCCACATATGCTCCACAGTGTAGATTCTGTTAATAGAATAGTAAAAGGTTCAGTTTTGTAACTATACAATAAACAACTTTTATGGCCAAGTTGCACTCATATTTAACTGTTGGCTTTTTCTAGATCACTGTATTTGCAGTATAGTTTAAATTTAATTAATTACTCAGTATAAAGCAATCCAGTTAAGTGTGCTGATATATTTAAAGCTTTTTTTTTGTCTCTTCCCTTTTTAGTAGGGTGTGCTTGTGGAAAAACATAGGGATGTTATGCTTAAGTTTAATTGGCATTGTGAAGTTCTTTTTGTTTCAGTTGGAGAGTTTTATCTTCCTGCCAAAATACCTGTGGAACAGAGCTGAAGCAAAACCATTATATTTATTTGTATATACTGGGAACTAATCATGGATACATTTTAAAAAGTGATCACATCTTTTCCATAATTTATACCTTTGTTTAGCATCTATTTAATTTTATGTGTCCTCTGCCTTCAAACAGTGGGTAGCAGAACTAATCTTGGAGAATAATAATGAATAGCATAGCTGCAGCATGATAAGGATTTCTGTGACTCCACTTGATAACTCTGAAGAAATCTTTGTTTAATATTTGGTAAATGTCACATCACCTGTCTAGTGGAAGTAGTGACTGTATGGAAGTATGGTACATAAGACATGAGAAGCCAGACTTCAAAATAGAAGTTTTATGAGAACAGTCCTATACTTCCCTATCCTGGAACCTGAGTATATGGAACCTTCCATATACCTAAGTTCTTAGAAAGTGTAATCCCTCCTGTCATAAACTGGCATACGTGTGAAGAGTCTGTGGAGATTGTACTCCCAACAATGGGTAGTTTGCTTCAGGCTAGAAAATGTAATACTTATACATTAATGTACAATAACTGTTAACAATTCTTATTTATATTATTATGTATTATACATTAAAACCTTTTATTTTTTGTCAAATTAATTCTTTAAAAATAATATTTTTCTCTAGAAAATGTGTAAGTGACCAAACAGGCATAATGTAACAATACAGTTTGCTAGTAGGTGTAGTACTGACAGGGACTGCGTAGCTGAATGTCAGGCTGTTCCCACTATTGACTTGAATCATTGTGTTGTGGCCTTTTTTCATTACCTTCAAATATGGAATACGAAAATGATTAGAAATTAAAATGAAATTGATTGTGTTCAGGCATTCAGGCTTAGAGACAAATTTGAATGGGTTTAGAGTAACATAGTTTAAAGAAATTAGTTTTACAAACTCTTAGGTATCAGCACTATGGAAGTTATCTTGGCACACAAGAAGTTTCTTTCTAAATTAAACTTTTTTTTTTTTTTTTTAGTTAATGCATATTTCTTAAATACTTTGACTTAATTATCAGAATTGTTAATCGAAAGAAATTGATCCTTCATTGAAAATTCTGTAATTATTACTTTGTATGAGGAAAAAAATGCCACATTGAAATACAAGTATGTGTAACTTGGGTAACAAGAATGATCTGTTGAACAACGGACACTTGAAAAGGTAAATAAATGTTGCTAGATGAATTTATTTCACATAAAGGATTTCTGTATGATAATGGAGTAATTTCATTTCTTCACAGATAATGAAACTGCTGTCTATACGCTAATGCCGATGGTTATGGCTGACCAGCACAGGTGAGAGCTTCTTTAAATTTCCTTCTTTGTTTTTTTAAAGGTCTGAAAAAACCAGCCTGTTACTAGAGTTGTAGCTTCTAGAGCACTCTCAGGAGTTCTGCTTCTGAACTGCTGAGATAGCTTCTGTAGCTGATGTTAGTCACTGGCTGTGTGCATCACAACAAATTCTTACCTGAGAAACCTGTTTTGTTTTAAGCCATTGACGGGAGCTGGGACTTGTTCTGTTGGTGCACATAGAGAAATTTGTCCTAGAATAAGAGCACAAGCATTGGTTTGTAATTGGTTTGTTGCTCTGAGCTACATATGCTGATGACATAGCAGCTCTTAGTCTCATTAGATGTCTCAGAAGGAAATGGAATAAGAGGTGGACAATGAGACTGATACTTCTGGTGTTCCTTATATGAGCAGCTGTTTCTTTTACCCAGTTGTCTTCAAAGTGTCCTCTTACTGAAACTGTGAACTGCTTATCTAGTCAGAATAAATTTATTTTCTGCTACATAATATCTTGTTGAGATTGTGTGCAAGGATTTAATATTATTTCATCAGCTCAATGCCAGAGGTTAAAGTCACCAGTTTCACCTATTTTTAAATATTTAATCTTAACTAGTTAACATTTTATTTTTACTAATTCATATGGGTTTGAAGAGTCCTATATAAATTTCTTATACCACTGACATATCATGTGTCCTTCTGCTTCATCATGATGATTTCACACACCAGTCTTCCTTGTGAACTTTGCCAATGTTTGGGAAAGCTGCTGGATCTGGTTAAGGTGTCTGTGTTTAGGTGAGGAGAATGTGAATTTATAGGTTTTTTTCCAAACCAAACTTATTAATATGCTCGTTTTCCATATTAATAAAGAAGTGAGTTGACCATCTGGTCTAGTTCTTACTAGTCTACATTTGAAACAATT
Source organism: Todiramphus chloris collaris (assembly GCA_025345505.1). Taxonomy (NCBI): domain Eukaryota; kingdom Metazoa; phylum Chordata; class Aves; order Coraciiformes; family Alcedinidae; genus Todiramphus; species Todiramphus chloris. Next base: position 46,255,265 of record JANVCC010000018.1, on the reverse strand, counting down.
GCCCAGTGTCACTGTCCATTTTTTATGTACAAGTAAGAAATGAAAAAGTCAAAGTACTGTTAATATGCAAATGCTTGAAGTGCTGTTGAATCTCTTGTTCAGAAATTAGTTGGCGGGAAAATAAACAGTGATCAAGTAAGAAAGAGTACTTGTGTACAACTTACAGTATATACTTTGGATACTGTGAGCTATTTTTAAATTAAAACTGTATTTCTGTTTGAAGGTCTGTTTCAGAGCTGCTATCAAATTCAAAATTTGATGTGAATTATGCATTTGGACGTGTCAAGAGAAGTTTGCTTCATATTGCAGCAAAGTAAGACTTACTTGAGTCCAGTCCAGAAGTTAACAATGAAAGTATTACCACAAATCTAAGGCACCAATGTAAGCAGGAAAACTACATAGTATCAGTTAACGTTTTGTTTTTATGCTTCCTTTTTGTATTTTGCTTGTTCTTTTTAGCAAATATGCCTGCCTTGTTGAGAGGAGAGGTTTTACATGGGATATCAAATGGCTTTCCACATTCTAGTCACAGTCGTAGCGGATATTTTTGCCATTTCTGTGACATTTTATCTGAAGAAATGTAGCCATTATGTGTATCCTGTAGAGCTGGGTTGTTCTTGCTTTCGTAGATGTAGAGAAATCTTGTCTGCAGGTACCGGTTGGATTTGAAGTATTCTAAAACAGTGGAAAGCACTACTTCTCTCTGGTGAGACCTCACCTGGAGTACCACGTCCAGCTCTGGAGCCCTCAGCACAAGAGGAACAAGAGCCTGTTGGAGCAGGTCCAGAGGAGGGCTGCAAAAATGATCAGAGGGCTGGAACAGCTCTCCTGTGAGGAAAGTCTGAGAGAGTTGGGGTTGTTCAGCCTAGAGAAGAGAAGGTTCCACAGAGATCTTATTGTGGCCTTTTAATACTTGAAGGAGGCCTATAAGAAATATGGGGACAGTCTTTTTAGCAGGGCCTGTCGTGACAGGACAGGGGTAATGGTTTTATACTCAAAGAGAGTAGCTTTAGACTAGATATAAAGAAGACATTTTTTATACTGAGCGTGGTGAAATACTGGCACAGGTTGCCTAGAAAGGTGATAGATGTCTAATCTCTGGAAACATTCAAGGTCAAGTTGGACAGGGCTCTGAGCAACCTGCTCTAGTTAAAGATGTCCCTGTTCACTGCAGGGTGTTGAACTAGATGACCTTTAAAGGTCCTTTCCAACTCAAACCATCCTATGATTCTATGGGAATCATTGGGAAGCAGCGGTTCCAGGGTACTTCAGGTGACCCTATCCGAAGGGAATATAACTTGGCCACTCACTTGTGATAAGTTTTTCTATCATGGATATATGGCTTAAGTGCAAATTTCAAATCCATGACCTGGATTAATTATTATTTATGTAGCTACTCAACAGGGGATATGTTGCCAAGAAACAGACAAATTACCATAACCTTAATAGAAATGAACCAGAGAGTTTTTGAAATTGCCTTTCAGGAAATTAAATTTGAAAATAATGAATTAATGCTCTATATTTTAGTCCCATTTTAAATATCTTGAAGGGTCTCACATTTAAACTGTTAAAAAAAAGAAAAAAAAATTATTCCTTGATATAAGTAGCAGGTATTTGGGCACAATAAAGGTGTAAGTTCCATTTTTCAAGGTAGGTGGTTTTAGAAATACCGGTTTCTCAAACATTCCATCTCAGAATTGCATGCTGCTTAGATAACACTTACTTAAGAAAGTACTTAAAGAAAATAATGCAAACTAATTTTTAGCATACATCTTAGAAAAACTGTACCTATTGATCATAAACCCTAAGAAATTGTGTCACACTTTCTGGATTCCTTTTTCATCTTGTCTAGTTGTTTGGTCAGTAGGAGGTCATCGAGATGCTGGTTTTGCAACTTACTGTGCAGCTGGTCTTCAGTTTCTTTGGGCTGCTGTGTAGCAGTTCTGTCATTGGGAAGACTAGTAACAGTGGATAAGCTGGACATGTTGGAGATGAAAGTACTATTGTGTCAGAGGCAGAAGTACTGTATGTTTATGTCCCCCAAACAGCTCTTCCTCTTGAAGAGCTCAGGAGTAAGATATAATGCAAAGTTTGTGTTCTTGGTGACAGTGATTGTCACAAAGAGCTGCTATATTACGAAAAGTTAAAGGGAGTTACAGGTTCAAAACAAATAGCAAAGACATATTTGTATGAATTGTAAAACTTATCTGATATTTTAACTTCTAAACGTAACTTCCAGACACTGAACTGTAAGGAAAAAAAAAAAAAAAGGAATTATTTAATGAAAAATTCAGTCCTGTGAATAGATAAAGGGTGACGGAAATGAGAGTAAATAGTAAGCAAAACTTTTTAAACAGTTTACATTTTAAACAACTGACACTCTTAAAGGTTCAATGCTGGGTTTCGAATCCACTAAAATCACATAGAAAACTGGTATCTCTTCAGTGGTACAAGTTCTGATCAGTCAGTTCTCACTGCATTTAGGTGTCTTTTCTGCTTTATGTAGCTAGAACTATGAGGGTCTAAAAAGGGGTTTGTGTAAAGATCTACTGAATGTAATCTACATAGTACTGCTGTTGTCTTTACATCAATATAGATTTGGTTTGTAAATATCCTTGTCACAGTTTTTCCCTTCCTTATTTTGTTCTTAGCTGTGGATCAGTTGAATGCCTTGTTCTATTATTAAAAAAAGGAGCAAATCCAAACTATCAGGACATTTCAGGATGCACACCTCTCCATTTAGCAGCAAGGAATGGGTAAGAAAAAACTTCTTAAAAACTCTTAGAAAGGTTTTGTGCATAATACACTTGAGATGACACATTCTGTAATAGTTTTAAAATAAAATAGTTTGGTTTTCACTTATGAAAATAGAGATTGCACACTTACAGGGAACGTGGTCGTTTAAAATCCATACCTGATAATTCAAAAAAGAATCTTTTTTAAATAGGAAGTTGTGTCTGACATGCCAGTTTCAGTGCCCATCATTTTAGTGTTGTCTGTTAACCAGGAGCTTAATGGTTTTTTACAATAGTGATCAAGGGATGCATTCATCTTCCAGTTAGTTAAGAAAGAAAATATTTTGAAGGGTTTGGAAGGGTTCAGAGATTTTAAATTTTTCTCAGATAGTGTCTCTGGAGAAATTTTTACTACGAGGGAAGGAATACAGAGTTGCTTGAGCAGTATTATGAGAGGCAGGGGAAAAACACAACAATCCTAAACCAGTGAGCAAGCACCTTTTAAAGTTCTTTTAAGATTTTCTTTCTTGAGTTGTGGTATGTGGAAACAAACATCTGGTAATGGTAATGTTGCCTTTCTTTTTAGAGCATGTGTGTGTTACTGTGGCTGAATTGTATCACAGCTGGTACTTCAGATGAGGAGGAGGTAGTGTTTAGTGGCTTTTCGGTATGTGGGAGGAGTCTTTGCAGGAGAAAGGAGAAACAAGTAGCCAAGTGGTACATGATGAAATGCAGAAATACACATAGGAGACAATTACATGGGAAGGAAGCATGAGAAAGGTAGGAGAGGTACCAAATAAAAAGTAGGAATAAGCTCTTAAGGCTAAGGCGCTTAGAGCATTAGAGGGTGTTAAAACACCAAACAAAAGACAAAGTAGGAAACACCCCTATTTTCATTAAGGCAGTTGTTTTACTTGCCAAAGATTGCATAGTGTTACAATGAGTGTCTCATTAAATGATGATTTAGTTGTGTACTGTAAATGTGTTCACTGAAATGTACAGGTGATGAGGAACTTCATGGATTTTCATTAGCTGAACTGTAGCTTCTTGTCTTGAGAATGTTGAACTGAAGCTGTTGGAATGGTGATTAAGTACTGCTGTTCTTTCCACAAAAAAACATTCAGCTACACAACTGTGTTTTTAGCCTTGTGCTGTCGTATGCTATACTTGCACGGCACGTGTCTTTGGTGCTACTGATGATCACTTCTCTTTTTCACATGCTCAGTGCCATATTCCTTATAAAGTAAAACTACCTGCTGTTGCTTGGGCGATAATGAATTAGAGTGAGTGGAGCTCTAAGAAGGTATTTGGTCTTTGTAAATGATTTTCCCGGGATGGGTTTTAATGTGTTCTTTTGTTTGTAGCCAGAAGAAATGTATGAGCAAGCTGCTGGAATACAGTGCAGATGTCAACATTTGCAATAATGAAGGCTTGACTGCAGTAAGTGCTATTGATTATCATGGTGCTCTTAAAATGAGTGAAAAATTTGAAGATTCTTGTTTCTTAAGCTTCTGTCATCTTACATGTAAACAAACAAAACCGGTATGTCTCCAGTGCCCTTAAGAATCAAAAGAAGTGATCAAAGTACCTAAGCATATGACAGTATTGTTCAAAGCTGCTCTTTGTGGAAATGCTGACAATAACACCTCCAGGTTTAAAATCACAGTTATGAAATACTTATTGCTAAAGGAAACATATATGTTATCATTTTGTACTTAGATTCATTGGTTGGCTGTTAATGGACGAACAGAACTGCTTCACGATCTTGTTCAGCATGTCAGCAATGTAGATGTTGAAGATGCAATGGGTCAGACAGCCCTTCATGTAGCTTGTCAAAATGGACACAAGACAGTAAGTTTCTGAATTTTATTAACACATTTGGTTTGTGTAGAATTGGGTAAAGCCTCAATGTTGTTGTGTGTGTTTTTTTATAAACTTCAGGTTACTCACGCACATGATACTGGTTAGAAGAACTGTTGTTTGCCTTTATATTGACTGCATACACTTCCATGGGAACAACTAATTTATTTTTGTGGAGGTGACAGATCTCTTAATGACTTACTGTACACTATTCATCTGTTCTGTAGTACTGTTATTGCCTTGTTGATTGCAGGTTTTGATGTAATGTTAAACATTTGAAAATGTTGTTCCTTTTTAGAATATGTTTGATTCAAAATTGCACAAGCTACTACATGCTTTTGAAATCTGAAATAATCTTCGTTTACTGTGAATGAAAAATGAACAGAGTTGAGTCAATTAGATATTTATTAGAACTAAACAAGTTTTCACAGATGCTTACGGATCTGTGGGGATAATTTTTAGGCCTGGCCTTGTGTTAGGGCTGACTGTTTACTCTCAGAATACAGGTCTGGATGCTTTACTTGAACTGCATTGCAGCCATATGGAGTTAAACAGATTGTCTCCAGGACTATTTACTGTTGGAAAAAAAAAATCTTTCTGCTGTCCTTGTCAGGGCTCAACTTTGTAAGACCAAATTCTGAGAAGCTGTTATTTGTAGACTTACATACTTTATGTGATTGGAATATAGCAAAAGTTCTTTGAGAAGCTGTTTATGTCTGTCACTAACTTGAGGTTTGCTTCTCTAAGAAGTGTCAGAGCTTTATGAGCTTTGACAGCTGTGATTTTCCATACAGTGTTTAAGAATTTTGATGCTGAGAAAATTAAATCCTTCAGTGTAGTTAGACATGCATGACACTAAATAATTGCAAGACTTTCCTGTTGCTCTTTTTCTAACACTGATATTTTCTTCTCTTCTAGACAGTGCAGTGTTTACTAGACAGCGGTGCAGATATAAACAGGCCGAATGTGTCAGGGGCAACTCCACTCTATTTTGCTTGCAGGTTGTATATTCTTAACTTTTGAATACTCTTGTGCTAAAACTGAAACAGGTGTGTGGGGTTTTGTTTTTTATTTTTTTTTAGGAAACTTATATTAGGAAACAAAAGCTGACTGGTATTTAATCTTGCATTATGTTAAAATGTAGTTTGGTGTTTCATCTGATTACTTACCTCAGTACTACAGGCTTATATACCTTCTTCTAACAGACATGTTAAACACTGTGTTATGTTCTAGCAAGAGTCATAAATCAATAACTGCTGAACTTTTATCTGAAAAAAATGACATGTATCAACTTATATTGTTTTAAGTATATGAAAAATGCAGCCTTTTGTAAGGCAAGTTTGACTGTTATTTAATACACGTGGTATTACATTGTACATGAAATGTATGTACATGCCTTAAAGTTACGATATTGAAGTGAAATGATGTTGTTGCTTTTTTACTTGTTTTCTTCACAGTGTAGCTTTATTGCAAAACTAATCCCATACGATAAATGACCTTCTGTTTTAATTGGGCCATTTCTGCTATTTGGTAGAACATTTACAATTTTATAATCCCCATGCTTTGGTTACAGATTAAATAGTTCACCTATGATTACATGTTAATATAAAGAGAATGAGAAATGAACCGACCTGGAGGGCTGCCAAGAGTTATGCTGTGAGAGCCCTGGTTTCTGGAGCTAGTGAATGCTGATTCCTGGCAGTTGAGAAGAAGGGAAGGCGAGAATAAATGGCTGCTAGATAATCGAATGCCTTGGAGCTGGATTTAGGGACTGGTATTGGCATCCACTTCAAAAGAAGTAAACAACTTGCCTCAGCTTGGAGGTTTTCCATGAGAAGGGAATATGTTGCAAGCGCAATGGTGATATTCTTTTAGAAATTAACAATTGGATCAGCTTGCAGGGTAGAAGAACAGGGTGCATAGGGAAAGTCAATGTCTCCTTGTCAGAACTGGCAGTTGGTGATGCTGCCACCTGGGAAGAAAGGTTAAAGGTCTCCCTGGTGACAGGGAGAGCAGGATGTGGAAGCAGTGACCGGTGATGGCTGGAGAAGGGGTATCAGTTCTCAAAGTCTGACCCTGAAACCCCTATTTTTAGAAGAGGGGTGGGGTTTGCACTAGTCTAGTGCATTGCAGGGCAGAGGTGCTTCAAGTTAGGATATTAGTCATAACTGCTTTCTGAAATTTGGTATCTGACTCTGGATGTTTGTGCTGGGGCAAAGTCCGATACATTAAATAAACCAGCTGGTTTCTTGGACTGGAAGGACATGAAAGAGGAGAACTCAGCTGGAACTACTGAGAGACTAGGGAAGCTACCTCTTTCTCTTCATCTGTTAGTTGTCACTTTTCGTGTGCCCTTACTGAACTTTTAGTGCAGGCAGCCTTGGTGTGCTGCAGGACAGCAAATACTCAAACCTTTGTGTAAAGGGTGCACTGCAAACTAGGTTGCAATCTAAAGCTTCATTGTAAAACTTGTATCCATAAGCTTAATTGCAATGTCTTTTGTATCAGTCTTTCTCTTCACCCTTTAAATACTTCAGTATTACACTTGTCAGTATAGTCAGATAGTTTTCAATGTTTTTAATGAGGCCAACATCTAATCACTGGTACCCGATTTCTCAGTTTCTTCATAAGAAAGGGTTTGGGAAAGTATATGCTCCTGGTGTTGAGAGGTATAAATAATCTTTGGACTTATTTTTCTCTAGGCAATGATGTCCTGTTGGAATAGTTGTTTGTGAAATTCTCAACTCAAGGAAACTGTCCTGCACAACCCATAAGTAGATGGATCTGTGAATTTCAAATAGACTTTGAATGGAAAAGTAAAACTCATCACTCTTCACATTTAAAGGCTAGGCAAAACAGTCACCTGTATTGGCTAAAAGAAATTAGAGCTAAGAGTTATGTATTGAACTCTTGTGTGAAAAAAGGTTTATCAGTAAAAAACTCCAGTCTTACTAGTGTTTTACTGATGGTTAAAGGACAGTTAGATAATATTCTGCCCCCCCTCTGCCCCAATCTGGTAGGAGTGAGCAAAGAACTCTGAAGAAGACTTTCTGTGAGGTAAATTAGGGACTGAATTGAGAAATAGCCTTTTTTTTTTTTTTTTTTTTTTCTTTCAGGAAGTGTGTCATACATATTTATGAGGCTAAGCTAAGATGAATCACTTCTGAATGATGAGGGTAACTCTGACTTGATAAATGGGCCATAACTAGTTTTGCACTGTTCTTCTGCACTAGCCTTGAAAGATGGTAGAAGAATATAAGCGGCATGTCTTCCACTCTGTGTTTCTGCTTAGTTTCATACCATAACTACTTTTTTGTTTTCTCCTAGCTTATGTTAGTTAGGTGCAATAAAGTCAGATTTATCTCTCACAGTAGAGCATAACTGCTGTATTAACTCTTTCTTCCTTTCTTTTTGAATAGCCATGGTCAGAGAGACACTGCACAGATTCTTTTGATGAGAGGAGCCAAATATTTACCAGACAAAAATGGTATTACTCCACTGGATCTCTGTGTACAGGTATTGAGTTAGCAACACTCTTTTTCTGTGAACTTCTATCACTAACTAGTGTCACCTGATCAGTGTTACTTCTCCTGTTTTTAAGGCCTATGAAAGATGGTTGTCTTTTAGCAAAAGAGAAATGTGGGTTTTTGCAATTGATCCTATGGGCAGGCTGCAATTTGTACCCCTTGCAAAAGTCTTTAACATCTTTAAAGAATTTGTAAGATTGGAGCTCATGAGAAACAAAGAGTTTGCAGAACTCCATTTGACTAGAAAGTTTGGGAATTCTTGGTATAATGGATTCTGTTTAGGTGCTTAATTCTTAACAGGTAAGAGGTAAAAGTATGCAGAGTGATTTTTCTTTTTTTTTTTGTTAATCTCAACTAATAGTTTTTTCTCTTGTCTTGAAGAGATATCACTAATAAAACCAAACAAATCTTTTTCAAAGTTATTCTCAATACTGTATCTGGATGAGGAATAAAAGTCTTAGGAATTTTGAAGTACTATGTAGAATGGAGTCTTTATTTTTTTATACCAAATATTGTTTATACTGGTGGGTTTTTTTTTTTTCAAAAACTGCTCTCTTTTCTTGATTTGTGAACAGTTGCACATTTTTCTCTAGGATCAATTTAAGGTCAATGTGTAAATAACACCTAATGAATTAATGGAATCTTCTGAAACATTGCTTGTAATCAGCAGACTAGAAAACTGAACTGAAGGTTTAAAAAAAATATCACTGCACTTAGTGGACACCACATTAGCTTGATAGGATAAAGTTGAAATGTTCAGATTTTTCACTGTACTATCAGATTATTTTAATATCAAGTTAATTTCTGAAGAGTCCTCATGTGTCTTAACAGCTGCAGTTACAGTAGCTCTGTGTATGTGGTAGAGGCTGCTGTTTCCAGTACTCGTGGGATATTTTTTGGATGCTTAACTCTGAAAAAAATGTATTTCATAGACAATGTCTTGATCAAATTAGGTTACTTACAGCTTTTCTTTTCAGATATAAGAAATCCTAATAAAACCTCAGCTCTGGTCACTCAGAAGTGCCAGATCACTTTCACTACTGACTCAACTGTAAAGCTCAGAATTAGCATTTTTGGTTTAGTTGTTTTTTTTTTAAATGTATTTTATTATGACAGAATGACTTACCATTACCGTAAAACCACATGAAGTCTAGTCAATTTTGAGGCTTTCTGCAGCCACTGACCTGTAAAACAGTATACCAGTGTGTACTTAATGGTACTATTTGTAATTTTTTGTAAGTATTTTGAATGTGTGCTTCAATTTCCAGTTTTACAATACCTAGGGCAACACTTCATACATTACAATTCTGTCAACTTTTTCTAGGTGTGAGTAGTGACACCTGGTGTTTGCTGTTTTGTAGTGATTCTCTTCCTGTGTTCAATAAGTGAAAAAGGAGAAAACAGTATTTTGTTTCATTTTACATGAAGGGTTTTATTATTTGCTTACAGGTTTGCTTTTCAGAGTAGATATGTATTTTTACAATACTGAAATTGTAGGTTTATATACTTCTTGCCATTGTGATATTACCTTGATTTTTTGAAGAGCTGAGTTTTGTTAAGTCCTGTGGATTCTGGGTGATTTTAATTTTTCAATTGTTCCTGGTGTCAAGGAATTAAATAAATCTGTTTAATGAATGTGTTATCACTGAAGCAAGTTATAAACTGTCACGTAAAGAAAAGGAGCCTCTGGAGTTGCAGCACTTAGAACATTACATGGTAATTTTTCCAGCATAGAATTTTATGTTTACTCAGGTGTTAGGTGCCTGCTTAAAAATGCAAGTGCCTTCAATAAGAGTTGATGCAAACAAACAACAAATGCAAGTTCTGTTCTTTCCTAAAAACATTTTTCTCAAAAGGCTGTGAAGTTAGTGGGAGCTGTCGATCTAACGCACAATACTTGTGTATTGATTTTTAAGTGAAATAGCCCTTTCATGGGTTTATCCTGTTTCTTCCTTTAACAAGTCAGATTTGTGCCTTATGCACCTTGAGGAAAATATTTGTTTTGAAGGATTGGATTCTGGATGTAATTACGTAGGTGTGTCATTCATCAGCAAGGAAGAGAGAAGCTAAATATTGTACTAGTTATAATCTCCAGTAAATTGTTAAGTGAAGTGTTGTTCAAATGTAACTTTGACTAAGTACAAAAGTGTTTCAAAAAACAGAAGAAAGGAAGCAGATATATGAGAGATGATACACTGAAAAAATTTGATTCCATCTTCTCCCAAAAAATTTTGTGATATCCAACTTACACGTTATTGAATTTCAGTTTATTTTAGGATTGGATTTCTCCATCATTTAAAAACAAAAAATTGTAATCCTCATTAGGTTTTAATGCCTGTAACAGTATAAACCTCAATTCTAATGTTTACGTAAAAGGATTTTTGAACTATTCTCTTTCAGGGTGGTTATGGAGAGACTTGTGAGGTCTTAATACAATACCATCCTCGACTGTTCCAGACTATAATTCAAATGACGCAGAATGAAGATCTACGGGAAAACATGGTAATACAGTATTATGTGTTTTATAGTTACTGATCTGTCTTGTGTTGTGGAGATCTGATTGCTTAATATGAGTGTCCTGATTAGAAGACACTAGCAGCAGTTGACTGACTCCACAGTGCCACAGGAGCTGACCACTGTGTATATTTCTTTCCCCTAGGGAAGGAATGTTTATTTTAATTTAGTGTTTTGACTTTGCATATTTGGCAAGATGATATAGACAATGTAGGAACTGAAAAAGCAGACCTGTTGCAAGCTTCAGTACAAAGGTGCTGGTAGAACATTCTACGTTTGCAGTTACTTAGTGTGTGTGTAATGGGGCCTATAGATATCTATTCTAGGATGTATCTCAAAGCTTGAATCATCTAGAATGAACTTGTACATTTGGAATATGAGTATTCATCTGTTTGAAGTGGCTGTGTAAAATTAGAGTGTAAAAGATTGCAGCCACAATTCCATTTGGTTATTACTGCTGTAGATGAAGCTATTTTGTTCCTTTTTCAGTGGTCCTTCTCTATACATTGCAATAATAATAATAATAAAATCTAAACCAAGGAAAAGAATTTTTGTTTCATGATTGTGTAGGGGGAAGGAAGCACAGGGTGCTTTTTTCCCCACTTTCAAATCTACCTAGCTGTGGGGTTTTAATGTATTGATTGCTTGAACATAACCACAAACATTTTTACAGTCTGTAAATAAAAAAAGTAAAAATAAAACAATTAGTAAGCTATTGTTTGCCACTTCACTGAACTCGTTTTGCTAAATTTTTGAAGTTTTTACTGTTCTCTGTAATCCCATTACTTCCACTACAAGACTGAGGATATATAAGTCTATATAGAAACAGTGTTTAAATTTTGAGACAGAGTTGGGTTTTACAAAATAGAATGTCAGAAGTATGAGAATTCTCCAAGTGGATGTTAGAAGCATGGGGAGATGGTGTAGATGATTTCAGATAAAAGAGAAAGTTCAAGAACTGCAACGTGGAATGAAAAAGACTTTCTAAAGAAAGGTAATTGGCAAAGTGTAGAGTAATGGTGAAGTTGTGTGTAAAAACAAGATCTGAATGTGAGGGGTGCTAAATATATTGGATAATACGTGGTATAGTTACGCTTCATTGCCAAAATGGAAGCATATTTTAAGTGTGATATGCTGTGGCAAAGTCTAAGCTGTTCTGCCCTAAGTCTTGCGTAATGACCAGTTCATATTATCTGAAACAGATGACATGAAGAGACTGGATGTGTGTTAGAAGTCAGGACTCACATTTGAAATGTTTTTGAGAAACTGGAAAAATTACTGTCAGACTGCAGGAGAAAGATATTGCCATAGCCATTTGTAGCTAGAGATTCAACTGAACCTTGAGAAAATCTTTCACATAGTCAAGGACAGTTAAGTATTAGAAGAGAGGGTGAAACTGCAGGGCTTCCAGAGTAGAAGACATCTGAAAAGCAAGTGGGCAAATTGGGCAAGCCAGTTTGGATCGCAGATGAAAGTACTCCTGCCTTGGGGCAGAGTGTTGGACTAGATGACCTTTATGAGATTCCTCTTCATTCTACCTTTCTACAGGAGAAGGCGAGAAGGATTACTGAACTTTCTGAACATGAGAGAGAAGGGAGTATATGAGGATACAGTAGCAATTCATGAAGAGCAATGCCACTGAAGAGTGAGTTAGTTTATCTGGGAAAAAAAAAAAAGAAGTCTAGGCTATAGAAAAGTGCAGAACAAAGGAGTGGAAGACAGGGCAGTATCTGGACGTTTGCAACATCTTGTTTTTGTGAACCAAGTGATGGTATTAGCAAGACAAAGGCCAATTTTGATAAGAGGGTAATCATAACAGTTAGTGATTGGCAGGGTGTAACTTCTTATCAAAGGAAGAATATCAGTGTCTTGAGCAAAAATGAAGGTGGTGAGAACAAAGTCTAGGAGCCAGGGTTGAATTAGACTGTGTCATAAACTAACCAAGGAGTGAGCTGGGGAGGCAGATAAATTATGAATTATGGACCTCAAAATGTGTTCTCAGCTTTCAGAAGTTGAAAGTGTATCCCACTGTTTTTTCAGATGAAAATAAGTTTTTCTTATGAATTAATAATACATGGTTAAGCATTCAGTGTTCACAGCATTCTGTAATATTATGTATCCTGTAGTGCATCTATCGACACTAAAACGTGTACCTTTCAGTAATCTTTGTAAATTATGATGAAACATTAACCGAGGTTAGATTAGATGCTTGACAATATAGACATACATTAATATTGCTAGATATTAATGCTTGTGTTGTAATGTTCTAAATTTAGTGTTGATCTAATGCTCCATGACACTATGCAATTTCTTTTGTTTTAATGTATTAGTTGCGGCAAGTTCTGGAACACTTGTCTCAGCAGAGTGAAAGCCAGTATCTTAAAATCCTAACAAGTCTTGCTGAAGTTGCTACAACAAATGGTCACAAATTGCTTAGGTAAGTGTGAGTGGATCATAAGTGGGTTGATAAGCTATCTGGTACCTAGTGCCACTTAGTAGTTTTTTATAATCTAAACTATCTGAATAATAATAAAAAAAAATTCTGAATAATAAAATAATAATTAAACTATCCAAAGAATCTAAACTGTTTACTCCAGAATGTGCTGGAGTAGATGAATCTCAAATCTGATTCTGCATAACAGTGCCTGTTTAGATCACTGTCGTCATGAGGATGTCAGGAGAGAAAGTGTCCTTATATATCTGCTAGTGCTTAGAAACTTGAGAGGCAAAGAAGTATATTTTTTGTTTGGTTAATTTGGCTCTGTCAGCTCTAGGAAGCCAACTATCTAGCATTTAGCCAACTACCAAGCATTTGTTTTTTCCCCTCTCTCTTTTTTTTTAATTTCTTCCACATATTTACTTTTCTGCGTGCTTTCTTAGTACGTTTGAGGAGAATTTTGTGACTTGATACACTTGTCTCATGTTTGCTGGCTCTGATTGCCTTCCATGGCTACTAATATATATGACACTAAAATTTCATCTACCTGTGTGCTATCTCAGCAGCACAATAAGCAGTTACTTAGGGAAACACATAAAATAGGCAAGCATATTTTCCTAGTACACTTTCCTAGTTTTTGTGACATTTATTTCAAGGAGGTTGTGCAAAACACCTCATCTGTAAGCTGTTGGAACACCAGTAGCCTTTTACTCTTTTCAAAAGCTCGCAGAATTTGATGTAGCCTTTATGCTGTACTAGAAGCTAAGACAATGTTTACTAAAAGAGGTTGAGAGCCTGAAAGCAGGAGTGGAAGTTGTTCTCACGTGTTCTGGATGACTTTTTGTAAAAGAGAGGTTTAAGAACGTTCTGAAACCAGAGAGCCCTGTCAGCATAGGTTTTACAGGAATAAGACTTTAAATGCTTCATTTCAGCTGGGGCTGGGACACAAGGAGCCTATCAGAGAATAGATAATGTATTCTTAGCTCTAGATGCCTTTCCCCCCCGCCACCCCCCCATCAGTCATGTTAAATTTGGATGGAGCTTGTAGATAGCAGGTCAGAACTGCTAGACAGTGCTATGAAATTCATGGCATCATTAATCACAGTCTTGTTCTGATGGTTGTTCTCCTTGATGAATGAGAGCAAAAGACTTAAAACCCACAAATCGTAGAATCATAGACTGGATTGGGTTGGAAGGGACCTTTAAAGGTCATCTAGTCCAACCCCCCTGCAGTGAGCAGGGAGATCTTGAACTAGAGCAGGTTGCTCAGAGTCCCATCCAACCTGACCTTGATTTCCAGGAATGGGGCATCTACCACCTCTCTGGGCAACTTGCTCCAGTGGTTCACCACCCTCATTGTTTGTATTTAAAGTTTCTATAAACTTTTTTGAAGAACTTCAGCTGTTGTTGGGCTTCAGTGTGTAATCAGATTAACTTGTACTACATTCCTTTTCTTCTTCAGACTTCATGGGATCCAATAGTTCTCCCACAAATAAACTGTGACAAAGTGTAAAACCATTCTGCAGGAAAGGGTTTCAAACTTGCTTTTTATGGGGACATTATCAGAAGTTGTAGTATCTGTATTAGATCGTATGAGGCAGTATTTGTTTCTATTTCAGTATCTTCAGAGATAAACTGATTGTATGTTTAGATTTGATTTATTACAGTTATGTCTCCTCTGTATTGAGCAATGCTTCCTCAGTGTGGCTGTAGAAACACTATCTGCATGCCTGTTCTGTCTCTGAATTTGAGCCAGTACATACTCCTGTACTGCTGCATGTGGGTTGACTAGCAGAAGCAGAAGACAAGTTGGAAGACTGACACTGAATTGGGTGAGCAGGCATTTCCAGAGATTCCTGTAATTAGGGTGTCCTCTGGACTCTTACTACAAAGTACCAAAGAGAAGTGGGCCACTATGTTACGAGGGGGAGGGGATTATTTTCCTATTACAAGACACGGTTTCACAAAAACTGTCTCTGTTCTCTCCTATCATGTTTCCTGTCAGAGGCTTTCATCTCTACTTCTAAGTATTTCTCAGTTGCTTTATTATTAACATAACAGAGGTCAAGGTGGTATTTGTTGAGCTCGGGCTTCTTTCATCTCTTCCTTCCAACAAGTAGTATGTAAACTCCTACAATAATGACACTCTTGCATGGCTGAGCTAAGTGTCAATCACTGTTAATTTCTTGGATGCTAATCTGCAGCCCATTGCTGTTGGGTTGGTTTGTTGTTTAGTCCAAAAGTGTCTAAAGCTGTTATTTGTAATGCTTCTAGCAGGTAGCCAGGAGTGCCACCAAGCTTCTGCGTGGAGACTTTCGCCTGAACAGGCGAGGAGCCTCTTCAGTCAGCATTACCTTCATCGTGTGTTTTTTTTTCTTTCTAAGAAATAATGGTAGTGTGACACGATTTGGTCCTGCTGGTGCAGATTTGGCCTAGCTGAATGTTTACAGACATGCTAGTAAAAGCTTCAGTAAGCTGTTAAAAGCACATTAAGCTTTTCCTATATATGTGGGTCCTCTTCCTGGAGACCAGGAGATTTAAACCGAAACGTTACCAGGAAAACACTGCTGCCGAGGGATGATAAATCTCAATAGAAATGTTTGGAATGTTTGGTGTGGTTTGGTTTTTTGTTTGTTTGGGGGTTTTTTTGGTTGTTGTTTTGGTTTTTATTTTTGTTTTTCCCCAGATCTTAATTGGCTTCTTGATTTACCTTCTTGTATTTCTAGATTCTTGGTAAATAAGCAAAGATTTTGCAAATGCTAATTTGTGGCTGTGACCAGAGCTTCTGACAATATAATTACAGCCTGCTAGTCAGGGGTTTTTCTTTACCTGGCTAAGAACCTAATGTTCTTATTGTTGTATTGTATTTGTGTTCCTCTCTTATCTCAATTTACTGAAAACTTCTCTGGTTAAAGTCTAGATTGTGACAAGAAGGTCATACTTAATATATCAGTTTGGTAAAATTCTTAGTACCTAGCTTTTGAAAATTAAGTCATTAAAATGTAGTGCTAAAAGCAAATAGGTCTTTTGCTTTTACCATTCCACAGGGAGAGTAAGGTCATGATAAAGGTACTGGGATGTTACAACTAGCTGTGTTTCAAATTTGTGAATTAGTAGATTATTAATTGCATCAGAGGTTTACAGTATCCACTAAGATGTGAGATTTCTGGTGTATACTGATCATACCATTAGAAAGCATGCTTTTAAGTTGCAAGTATTGTAAGGATAGAAGTGGATATGTGCTCACTTATAAATAAGTGAGTAGAGTTCAGTAGGAAAAGCTTCAATTTCTTGCAGTTGTTAGCGTTTAAAGACAGAAGAATTCTTACTACTTGAGCATTAAAGAAAGAAAGTCAAGTTGAGTTTGATGGAGAATGTTCTGTTTGTGCATGAACTCATGAATATCTCATTCTACACTCATTCTGTATTGGCACGGAGGTCAGTGTTTGCCAGTTCAGTTAAGAAGACATAAAAGTTTTAATATATTTATTGGATAAATAACATGGTGCTTTTTTTGTAGTATCTTTTAGATGATGTTTCTCTTGAGTAGAAATAGTGGCATCTTTACCATCCTGATCCCTTGTCTGATTGAGGTATTTAATGGGTTTTTAGGATAATTGCTAGGTGAAGATGGGCTGTGGCAGCATATCTGAATAATCAGTGCACTTTTGGATAAGTGCATGTATCCAAAAAGATACTATTGGATGATGTCTGTTCTAGACAGAAAAACATTTTCATCTGGATATCTCAATTTGTTTCATATGTTAAGATCCTTACTATAGTAAGTTGAATTTCTTACCAGCGATTCATAAGTGTATATGTGCATAAAACCAAATGAATTATTTTGGAAGATATGGAATTTGCTGCTCTTATTTCACTTCTGGTTAAAATTATGAGTACATGTTAGTAAAATTGTAATGCTTATATTTGACTTTGGGGGCTGATGCAGGAAATGA
This sequence comes from Todiramphus chloris collaris, assembly GCA_025345505.1. Classification (NCBI taxonomy): domain Eukaryota; kingdom Metazoa; phylum Chordata; class Aves; order Coraciiformes; family Alcedinidae; genus Todiramphus; species Todiramphus chloris. The sequence continues at coordinate 46,238,236 of JANVCC010000018.1, read as the reverse complement.
AAGTTAAAATTCACTAGGGTTTAAAGCTTAGGGTTTTTACAGCATGTGTGCCAGACACTGTCATTAGATTGCTTACTCCTTAATAAACTAAATTGTTTCATCTAGGAAAAGAAACTTAAATATTCCATTTTTTCCCTCAGCTTGTCAAGTAATTATGAAGCTCAAATGAAGAGTCTCTTAAGGATCGTGAGGATTTTTTGCCATGTCTTTCGCATTGGCCCATCCTCTCCCAGTAATGGAAATGACATGGGCTACAATGGAAATAAAACTCCAAGAAGTCAGGTGTTCAAGGTCAGAAAAGTATATGATGTTGTTAGGAAGATAGACGTTAAAGAGATGAATTTCACAAAGCATGCATTCATTAATCAGACATCTCATGAACAGGAAGTAAGTTTGGTTGATGTCCCTATCCCTTCTTAAGTTACACCTACCTCTTTCCTTCTCCTTAATTATTTTTTCTTCCATTTAACCACTGATGCACATCTCATCTTACAAATTCTGTTCATTTCTGATCTAATGTATTGCTTATTAGATGTTGAAGGTCTAGTTACCCAGGTGATTTTGGTAAACTGTTTTTATTTCTATTGTTATTTAAGAGCATATTAATCTCAAAATGTGGTAACATTAATATAATAGATTGTATTAACGTAATTTCAAAATAATATAGGAAGATTCACTGGGAGTTCAGTTTTATTTGGCTTCACAAGATAAATAAAAATAATTGAATTCTTAATCTGCTCATTGTTTTCACTGTGACCATGAAGTTTTTTCCTAAGTTGTTCTCGAATTTTATTATTACATGCTTTGAGATGTGCCAGCTTACTACTTTCCTCACAAGGCTATCATAGCTGTTTTCAAACACTTGCCATTTAGATGTTTAATTTCTGAAGTGGTTTTGTGTGGTGTGTTTTTTTTTTTTTTTTTTTAAACTTGCTGGTTGAGGAATCCCACTGTAGAAAATCACATCTTACCTTGCTGTAAAGCAGTCCCAGTGTCCTGCATACCACTCCACTGCGTATATAACTGACATACTATTCAGAGCACCTAAATAATAACTGAAGGGTAGTCTCTCTTTCCCTCTGTTTTCCTCTGTACTCTTAGATGGCACAGTTCATATCACCAAATTTAGATGCTAATGATTACCTGAGAATTTTCCTTAACCTTCATGTTAGCTCCAGTGTGTTGTGAAAATATTTTGAAATTACTGCATTTATTTGGTGATATGTGTTCATCAGGTTACTTCTGATGCCTTTTAAAACAGGGGTATATCAATAACGTCATGAAAGATGATACTTTTAATTCCAGCTTCCTAATACAGGAACTATCAGCAGTGAAATATTCTGCTACCCTTTTTTTCCTTTAAGGTTTTAGGAGTAGGTGACTTCATCTCCTCACGTTTTGTGTTTGCTTGAGGCCAAAATTGACCTAGCAACAAAAGGAATAATAATGCAGGAATATATAGGAATATATTGCAGGCCTGCAGTAATAGCAATAATAATTTTTAAATAATCCTTAAATTTTTGTTTGGTTAGCTAATGCAACAGTAGTATATATTTTTTATTAAAGCCCCTAAATGTTTGGTTTACACAATTAAGAATTACTGCTGGTTTTTGGTACTACTGTGCCAGTTGTGTAATGTAAGTACTGTGCAAGACTAAACTCCATACTAAATTGAGAAACAGTTCGTTCAGCATACAAAGTAGTTTGGGCACAGAGATAAGTGATTCTGCTGAAATACAATTTTCTTCTCAAATTGCAATTGAGTGGTTTTGTTTTGTAGTGAGTTCTGAAATGATGTGAAGTTGAAAACCATGAAACTTTTTTTATTTTTTAAAGGAATTGTTTCCTTTCCTTCTGAACACAGTTCTGCTAGGTCTAAATAGATCTGTACCTGATGACATTTAAGGGTGTATTTCATAACTGCTTTTAAAAAGCTGGTGTAAAAAGGTATTTTAACCAGCATAAGAAATGAAGAAAGACTGTCTTCTGACTTTTTCTTAATGCTGTGCTAAGGTTTTCTGTATATATATACTGTATATATACTGATGGGACATATTTTGAAGAGCTGTCACTGTAATCTAGTTTGGAAGGGATTAAAATGTATTTCTTGATTTGAGGCTACTGAGGAATGTTACTGCTTGACAAGGACAAAAAACTCACAGGGCTATCTTTGCGTTACTGGAGTTCCCTGTATGTGTAGTTCATTACAGGCCTGGTCAATTCAGACCTAGCCAAATGCTTTTTAAGTGGAAACACTAGCTAATTAACACAAACTCTTGTAGTGATCCTGCAAGAAACAAAATTGAATTTTGACACCCAATCTTGAAACAAGCTGCTGCTGACTCAGATGAGATCTTATGAGTGAGAAACTTACCAGTAGTAGTATGCCCAGGTTTAAATTCGTTACTTCTTCGCTTATCATTCTTCCAGCTGCTGTTCAGTATGACCATGTACTAGGAAAACTTGCTGCAAAATCTCCCTGTCTATTTGAACTACATTGGGAAACTCGTAACATTTTCCCTTCATTTCAGATACTGTTCTTTTCTAGAAATTAACTTCTCTGCTGTGACTCGGTCACTTTATGGATTAGTGATCTCCTGTTCACTGTGTCTTAAACTGCCATCTGGTGAAAGATTTTGCTCCAATGACATAGTTCTGAATGTGGGTTTAATTTCTAGCTTTCTAGATGGCTAAAGAGGAAGGTGTTACATAGCTAAATCCTTGCAGTTGAGAGATGAGGTATGCAAGTGTAAAAGCTTGGTGCTCAATCAGACTCAGATGTGTAATTCTAAAGAAACTTTTCTGAAATGTGAGATCTGAAAACTGAAGGTTGAGTGGAGGTTTGTGTCTAATATGTGGTTCATGGTACTGATCGACTGAAAAATACTGACTTGTAGCTTTGAAAAAAAGTTGCTAATGGTGTGATTATGTCCATATTATGCTTGAAAAGGTCTGATCATGGATGCTAACATAAAGACCTGACAGACATGGATATGAAGGTGTTGGGCAATATTTAGAGAGTGCTTTATATCCTGAAAATAGACTAGAAAAAAAGAAGGTGAAATGTTGAAGTTGCTAGGGTTGACTACACTTTTGAATGAGTTTGGGATTAGAATCTGTGAAAAATTAACTTTGTGAAAACAAAACAGTTTCAGGAGTTCTGAAAAGCATGCTAAGTCTGGGGGAAATAAAACACAAGGTGTCAGCAGAAGAATGGTGTTTGGCAAGCCAAGCATTGAAAAGTTTGGGAGAAGAAAACTGTTTTACTATTCTATTAAATAACTACCTGATTTCTTGTGAGTTATATGTTAAGAACACAGCTGCATTTTAATTCGTCCATATCTTCAATGAATCCTATTTTCTATTATGTTTTGTGGTGAAGGTCTTCCAGGTAGGTCTTGGTAAGAAGCTAACTTGATTGTGCGTGGCAGACATTTCTGTAGAAAATGGTACCTACACTGGAGGTATTCAAATTGCCATCTAGAGAAATGTGTGGTCACTATGAGTACAAGGATTGAGTGTCATACAGTATGTTGAGCAAAGCCTACCAGTCTTGGAGATTATTCTGGCTTTCCCCAAACTTCTTGGGGGGGGGGGGGGGGGGGGGGGGAAATGGAAGCATAATGATAAATATTTTTTAATGGTAAATTTAAACAGAATTCTTAATACACAGCTTTTATGAAAAGTAATTTATTTTGTATTGAGAATGTGTCACCACAAAGTGTACTGACACTGGTCCAGGTAGTGTAGATTTCTGGTACAATGTGCTATGAATAACTGAATTTTTAAAGGCAACTTGAAAAGATGAAAACCTCATTTTCAGTCTTTGAATGCTTTAATTGGTGAAAAATGTTGATGCCACCGTAATACATGGAAAAAAGGGTTTAGTTAGAAGTTCACTTTTATTTTTGGAATGTTATGAATGACTTGACTCAGAATTGCCTCCCTGTAGGATATATATCCTTGTGCTCACTAGACTGTGCTTGTGAAATGTCCCCTTAAACCCCATTAAAACACAGCACAGTCAGACTTTGTGTTTTTGTGAAAGGCTCACGAGAAAGCCACAGGTCTCTCAGCACTTTCTTCTCTGTAGTAGACCTACACCTCAGAGCAAATGTGTAGTGATGGAATTGTACCATGTTTCAATTATCTTGATTTGTAAGCTGGTTGTAGTGAATAAAGAATGACTTTGTTAAAATAAAATTTATAGCTTTAAAAATGGATACAAGATTTTTGCTGATTCTGTTTCATAAGGCTGTTAGTGACCCTTACTCTGAGACATCTAGGGTACTACCAAAACAAGCTGTAGGAGCTCATACTCTGCCTGAAGCATGTCTTCCTAGATAATGTGCATGAGTCTAAATCTCAGTGGTGTTGTTAGTGGTTTGGTCCATCAGCCTGGTGTAGAGGGAGTTTCTTTGACCAGGGACCTAAAAAGCAATCACTACATTCTTATTCTTTCTCTAGAAGCTCAACAAGTGTATTATTATTTCTCTGCTTGACTGCAGCAGTCAGGCAGTAGTGTACTGTGTAACAACCGTGAGGCCAAACTATTACATAGTTCAGTGTTGTGCTCTTTCTATTTTATCTTTATTCCATCTGCTGCTTGATTCTTTTCCTTCTATATGAAATTTTCTATTTGTGCTCTATGGCTACAACTACAGATTTATTATTATTAATTTTTTTTATTTTTAATTTGACTCTTACCTCTAAAATTCCTTCTAAAGGATCATTTAAAGCTTGTAAATGTGTGTGATACTTATTTGCCTTAAGAGGATTATCACATTATTAATATTACCTATGTCAACATGTTCCTTTTTTGTCTGTTTTTGCATGTGTTTATTGCAGCCGCTGGAACTTCTCTGGCATTCCCTAGATGAATGGCTCGTTCTTATAGCCACGGAGCTGATGAAAAACAAAAGGGACTCTGCCAACATTACTTCAATTTTACTGAAGCAAAAAGGACCAGATCACCAGGATGCCTTTGCCTCTGCAGGAACCGAGGGCAGAAAAGAGCTATCCACTGATGCTGGCGAGTCGAAAACATACGGTGTTGCCGGGCAGCAGGAAGCTTGTGCTGATTGCCAGGATGTTATCTCCATGACAGCAAACAGGCTAAGTGCTGTCATTCAAGCCTTCTATATGTGCTGCTCCTGTCAGATGCCTCAGGGGTAGGGAGAGGATCTTCTTTCTTATCTAGATTGTTGCCATTTTAAAATCATATATGTTTTCTTGGAAGAATGTTGTTTCCAACCTGATGACATTAATGACAGTCAAGGGTATGCTTTTTGATGCTTTCATTAGTTCAATTACTTGAATGTTTGGGTTTTTTCCCTGGCTTTAATGGTACCAAACAGCACAGAAAACCTTCAATAGTACTACTGCCTATTAGCAATAGCTGTGTTGGGGCAGATTTGGTATTGAATATCTAATGGATCTTTGTAATTATGTGGGATACTTGCAGGTCATGTAATTTTGATCTCTTGAAACTTAGCTGCTCTTACCATTAGTTCTTAATGTGAGATTATGCCTGAATTTATTGTGATTATCCAACAAGAAGAGCTATACGCTCAGAAAAAAAAAAAAAGAACTATTTTTGTGTATGAAAATGACAGCTGGGGCAGAACTTGTTTGGCTGCATTGCAGAAATTTATAACAGGGAGAGTTCATTCTTACTATAATGCTCACTTGGAGTCCTGTCTGGGGTTGACAAACAAACATAGTTTTGTGTGCAACAAGCACTACAATTTATGTAAATTTAATACCACCAGTGTCTGATTTAGAAAGAAAAAAGTGTGTCCGTTGTAACTGAAGTCTTAGCCTGTCTGACATTTTTATGGGATTATATTTGTGAACTTGCAAGAAAAGTATCCTTTGATACTCTTGAATGGAGGATTAGGCAAGTATGGTGGTATTACAAGCTCCCTGAGGAATCTAGGAGTGAGGTTCCCACAACATGACAAGCCTTGGTTATTTCCAGTCACTGTAAGATTTTTTCTTTGCCAAACCAAGTGGAATAAAAGCTTTCAAGTCAGACAGTACTGTTTGTCTGCGGTGCGCTCCTTTGTGGACACCCTGGAAGATGATCTGGGGATCAGCGTGTTCCAGAAGCACCTCAGTACTTTAGCTTTTAATTTACAAAGATGAAATGGCAGTAAAGTAAACACTTACAGCCACCAAACGAAAAGCAGAAATGTTTGTGGGAGTGATAAAGTACATATCCTCCCCCCTCCCCTCCTCCCCCGTTTATCTCTTTTTACTAAAATTCCAATTAGAGAGGTGCCTGCCTCCCTGCGTCTAGGTGACTTGCTGATGAGCCTTGCCCAGTGGGTCTGTCCTTATGCATAATGTATGCTTTAGGTTAGGGAGAACTCCTGTGGACACTAAGTTTAACTGAGAACTATTAGCATAGAAGCCAGGAGAGAAAGAAGTGTTTCAGACACAAGCAGGAGAACTCCCTGGGATGCAGGAAAGTCAGGCAGAGCGCACCTGAATCCCGCGTTGCTTTAGGGCTTTTCAGAACTGTGTAGAGAAGTACAAAGGTCTGAGACTTACTCTGTTTTACTGAAGTTTTCATATTAATAGGAGTAAATGGCACACTGGTGTAACTCAATACTGCTGCCATCTTCAAATAACATTTGAAACTATGACAAATGGTGTTTTCAGACAAAGCAATTTAAAATGGCTCTCATTATAGATCTGAATGCCTTTATGTTTAATGGAGGAGAGTAAACAGAGCTCATAGTTTTCCATTGTTCCTAATCTTCATACAGGAAAGATGTCGTTTCATGCTTAAATGGAAAATTAGCTGTTAACATTTGAAATACCGATGTTATTTTCTTTTACTTGCCATGATTGCTTTTCTGCTGCAGGTGCTGACACTGAATCTATTTCTACTGAAATACAATGTTCCAAGTTTTTGGTATCAAAGCTGACAAGTGTATGCTAAGTTGTTTAGGTTTTTTTTACTCTTCTCTGTATATTGCATCTTGCAGCTTGTGTGGTAATTTACAGGTAGGGACAATTCATTGCCTTTCAGGCAATACTCTCTTTTAGTTGCTTAATATTTTCATATAATATCTTAGACCAGAAATGTATCTCTGGAAGATTTGGTCTCTGCAAGATTTTATTTGCTTGAGGGTTTTTTTTTTTGTGCAAATGAGGGGAAGGATATGGTGAGACTTGTTTCTTCAAAATAGAAGAAGGGAGAGAAAGAAAATAGGTCAGTTTTATATAAAATGAGCAGCTCTTGTCTAAATTGGTGTAGGGAGCAACAACGGTTCTAGGATTGTTGTCCTGGACTTTTAAAAGTACTGTGTTTCACAACCTTTCCAAGGCACTTGGTGACATGATTTTATTCTTGTTTACAAGTATTCATTAACTTTTGCTGAAGCTAAAGGATCTTCTTCTTTAAAAAGAGTTTATCTTCTTAAAAAAAGTGCAGAACATAGGTGTAAATAAATGGAGTAAAATTTGCGTCCATGTTAATCCATATATATGTGTGGAGATATATTTATATAGATTTATAGATATATCTATGGCTATATCTATAGAATAGAATCACAATCATTAAGGTTGGTAAAGATCTCCAAGATCACCAAGTCCAACCTTCAACCCAACACCTCCATGACCACTAGACCATGTCCCGAGGTACATCATCTACACTTTCTTTGAACACATCCAGGGATGGTGATTCCACCTCTTCCCTGGGCAGCCTGTTCCAATGCTTAACTACTCTTTCAGTAAATTAATTCTTCCTAATTTCTAATCTGTACTTCCCCTGGTGCCACTTGTGGCTGTTTCTTCTTGTCCTGTCGGTGGTTACTAGGGAGAATAGGCTGACACTGGCCTCACTACAACTTCCTTTCAGGTAGCTGTAGAGAGCAGTAAGGTCTCCTCTCGGCCTTCTCTTCTTCATGCTAAACAATCCCAGCTCCCTGAGCCTCTCTTCATGAGACATGTTCTCCAGACCCCTCACCAGCTTTGTTGCTCTCCTCTGTACCCACTCCATCACCTCAATGTCTGTCTTATCTGTGGTGCCCAAAACTGGAAACATTACTCGAGGTGTGGTCTCACCAGTGATGAGTACAGGGGCACAATCACTTCCTTCATCCTGCTGGACACACCATTTCTGATGCAGGCCAGGATACCAGTGGCCTTCCTGGACACGTTGCTCTTATTCAGACAGCTGTCAACCAACATCCCCAGGTCTTTTCTGCCAGGCAGCTTTCCAGCCACTCTTCCCCAAGCCTGTAGCATTGCCTGGAGTTGTTGTGACCAAACGCATACAACTGACCTCAGCCCATTGATCCAAACTGTTCAGACATCTCTGTAAATATATATGATAAAAAAAAAAAAAATTACTAGTGCATCAGACACTTGTCTGGCAAGTAGTTTTGTTGTTTCATGAAGCCATTAAATATCACCTTGCCCCCCACTATTGTTTGCTACTTTTGCGATGTTATTTCTACCTGACTCTTTCCCTCACCACAATTTCCAAGGTGTAAATTGTAAATTATACAATGAACAGGATTATAGAACAATGTGTGTGCAATGTATATTGTGCATTTGGAAGGACTGCTTCCATTGTTGTATTGAAAGCTGGAAGAATTAAATAGAAAAATATTTATCTCCATTATTTTGATCTTTTTTTAGTTCATATAGTTAATAACAGTTAGTAGGCAGGCAGCTTGACCTTCTTGATTATTGTCATTTTTGCCTTTTCTGTTGTTTTATTATGAAAATTTAATGCTGCTGTGTATTTTATTTCATGATTGACTAGTTAACATCAATTCCTATTTGCGTAGTGTTTTATTAAAAAAAAAAAAAGGAACAATTTATGTAATTCAAGTTCTTTTCAATTTCATTAACCAAAACCACTTTATCATTTTCTTTGAACAGGATGACGTCACCTCGTTTTATAGAATTTGTGTGTAAACACGATGATGTCCTTAAGTGTTTTGTTAACCGGTAAGCTTCAAGAAATACGGGATTTCTAATTTCACACACACACACACACACACACACACCCTCCCCCCCCATAATTCAAACTTATTATTTTTCTTTTGACTGAGTTCTAGCTTTAGGTTATTGTTTTGACTTAGGTACTATATGCACTTCAGTGATCCTACCAAATTCAAGGGAGTTTATATTAATGATTCAGAGTTCAGGCTTAAATCAACTCTTCTGCATGTGTAAGTGATCCTCTTGTGAGATTTTGTGAACAAAATCTTTTCCACAGAACAGCAGAATATTGTCCTTAAAGGATTCTTTCCTCTTCTTTGTTCCAAATAAAGCCTTCCCTTTTGGGGCAAATGAAAACTTTTGTTCTTCCTCAAATGTGTTATACTTAATCACTCCTTAAAGGAGTCTAAATCATCTTTGTGTACACTTGGCTGTTTCCAGAGTTTCTCTGGGACTACCTAGTTTATTACCTTGCTTCTGTTTGGAGAACTGCTTGTAATGCTCTCTGCTCAAAGGATGAGGTGGTGTAAGTCGTTAGGAAGTGAGTTAGGAAAACAATTATGAAATAGAAGAATCTGTTGGAACTTTTTGCGTTGTCTTTTTATGTAGACTTTGTGTATCATGAAGTATTATTATTAGATCTTTGACTAACGGGCTTCTAACATTTTTCTTTCAGAAATCCCAAAATAATTTTTGATCACTTTCATTTTCTTCTTGAGTGTCCTGAACTAATGTCCAGATTTATGCACATCATAAAAGCTCAGGTAAATGTCAGGAGATGCTTATTTGCAACTTCTATGAATATAAAGAAGGTGTTTTGTTTAATAATATTAAAAAAAAATAAATTCCTTTTGGGAGGATGGAAGAACCAAGTGTGGCCTTCAATGTTTCTGAATCTGGGATGCTGAAAGATCAGAGTAAACAGACATAGCAGCCAGATTTCTGTACTTCTGATTCTTTAAAATACATGTGTAAGTCAAAAAACCAAAGGTAAAATTCTGCTAATCAGACAGAACCCCCTTCTAAAATAATCACAGAGGGGCTGTTTCAAAAGCATTAATTCTTTAGTTGTGAATAATACCATGCCTTTATTTTCAGATGTAGTTTTATTTTTTTTTCAATTTCATTGTTAGGACATGGTGTTAGAATGTCATATTTACTCATTCTTTGGTTGAAATGCATGGTTTTGAAATTTATTACCTATGAATGATGAAGAGACCCTGAGAACTGACACCCTGTTAGATCAACTAATAGTGTGTGCTGTGAATCATGATATATAAGAGAGGCCATGCTTGTGTCCTATCTGTCTGAGAAGAACTGAACAATGTCTATTGAAATACTGAGTCATACATGCTAAAACTATCTCACCTAGGAATTGCTTTGAAAGATTTCTGATTCACGTGGGCTGTTTTTTATTGCCAATGAACTTTACTACCAATAGAGCTTGTTTATATCACTTGTGCTTCTGTGCTCAGCTGTGGTTGATAATCAGTAGCATTACAGAAGTCAGTGACTAACTTCTCATCTAGGTTCCTTCCCCTTGCTGCCCAGGAACAAGTTTTGTGCTGTTTTTCTCCTGCCTGGTGAACTCCAGTAGCTTTTTCTGGATAACTGGTGGTGCAGTCTTTCTGCATACCAGATTTCAGTGAGCACTCAAAGGCATGTCTAGTACTTTCATCTTCCCAAAATACTTTACAGTGTATTGAGGTAGCACTGTGTACCTCTCTGCACAATTCAGAAATGAATTGAGAAGCATGCACAACCATTTTCCAGTCATGCTTATGAAAGGGAAGTTATTCAGTTGAATGCATCTGTGTAATATGGTTTGCCCCTTGTTTTGTAGCCATTTAAAGACCGCTGTGAATGGTTCTATGAACATCTGCATGCTGGGCAGCCAGATTCGGACATGGTACACAGGCCTGTCAATGAAAATGACATCCTTTTGGTTCACAGAGGTATTGTCTCATAAATGGTATTAGTGTATCTTTGAAATACATTGAAGTATAATGAATTAAGATTAAAAAATAATTAATTGGTGCTTTGTATTTAGATTCTATTTTCAGGAGTAGCTGTGAAGTTGTGTCCAAAGCAAACTGTGCAAAACTAAAGCAGGGGATTGCTGTGAGATTTCATGGAGAAGAAGGCATGGTGGGTAAAATTGTGTGGTTTTTCTTTTGGTATTTATATATGGAAATATTAGTTCTCTTTAACATCTATTGTTTTGAACTAAATCCTAATTTAAAATAACTTTTATACTTACTAAGAAATACTTGGTTACCCAGTGTAACTGTGCAGTGAATGTTCTGTGTACTAATGTTTTATCCTTTTGACATGCAGGGACAGGGTGTGGTGCGTGAATGGTTTGATATTTTATCCAGTGAAATTGTTAATCCAGATTACGCCCTATTTACCCAATCAGCTGATGGTATGTCTCTTGTCTTTTTTCCCCCCGCTAAATTTAGTGTGTCTTGTTTTATAAAAGCTTTTTTATAATCCAAGAAAAAAAAAATCACTTAATTGGTTTCAGAATGCAAGATTGTTACTTTCTAAAAGCAGCACTGACAAAATTGATCTCATGTATGTGTAGAGAGAAGTGATCTATTCATTGTATATTTGTATAAATAATAATTTATTTTTTTTTTGTAATTTGATGTTGCCTTGATTTTGTTCTGTCTTTTGCAAGAGGGAGTTCTTGGTTTTAATGAGTCCACATTCTTTCTGCCTGGTATTAGGAGGACATAATACTTTAGAGAGCAGTGTAGAGAGTGTTTTCCTTTCTTCTGCCTCTGCAAGGGATCTGTGGAAGTATTCCTTTATTTCCTTTTAGAAATCCACAAAATTCAATCTGTGTTTTGTATCTGCCTTGCATTTTACTTTTTGTCTTTTGAGTGCTTCATGAAAAGCAAATCGTTATCAGTAAAAGATTTCACTTCATCATCAGTGATTTCCTGCTTTCTACCTTACTGAGTCTTTGGAAGTGGCAAAGAATTCAGTCAACAGTAGAAGCATAGATTAGTTCCTGGAAGTTAAAAGTTCTGGTATGTCTGTTTGAGGTGGTCTTTTCCAGGGAGACCAGGAGTAGACTGTCTGCATCTGGATGGAGCCAGATGAAAGGAAGTGGATGCATTCTGATCCTTCCTTTGAGCATGTTCACAAGTTGATAGAAACATGGCCCATCAGAGGGAGCAAAAAATGCATGTAGCAATATAGTAAGATGGAGGACTGAATGTAGCAGATCATGATTACCCTTGTGTTGATGATAATTATTTGAGAGTGGTGCCTTGGAGAGCAGCTGAGCAGTATCATTGTAATAATAGAATGTTGTTACATTCTAATACATTTCTTTCTGATGTCTTTTTGGTGTAAACAAAAAAAGCCCAATCAATCTTCTGGAACTCCAAAATAAAACACTTGCAGTGGTTTCAAATGCCTGGTGTATTTGATAAATATGAACTTGAGGGTAAAAAAAAAAAAAAAAAAAGTCCATGAAGCATGGTAATCTTTTTATTTTTTAGGAACAACTTTCCAGCCCAACAGCAACTCTTCTGTCAATCCAGATCATTTGAACTACTTCCATTTTGCAGGCCAGATCTTGGGGCTAGCTCTGAATCACAGGCAGCTGGTGAACATCTACTTCACGAGGTCATTCTACAAACATATTCTTGGTATGGTTTTATTAAAATCCTATTTATTGGCCATAACAGTTGTCTGAGCAGTAAACCTTTTTACTTTTGTGTGTATGTTTAGAAGTGGAAAAAGTCTTGGAAATTAATGTCTTGCTGATCTTTTATGTATATTGGAGTCGCAACATAATACGGCAGTAATTGCTATTCCACTCTGAGCCTCTGTTTGGAGCTGTTAGAGTTGCAAAATACAGAAATACATTAGCAAAACTATGTGGGAATTTTATGCAGTTAGCAACTTTTAATAAAGCAACTAATATTTCAGTTTATATTTGAATGTGAATCTTAAGTGAAAAACAGGGAAGGCATTGTTAATCTGTCTAAAACATAATCATATACTTTAGTTGTCCTTTATGTTGCTGACTAGGAATGCCTGAAAGGCAGACTAGTGCAACCAAATGTTTTTGTGGTGTATGCAAGTCTTTGCATCACAGTGGTGAAATTCATCTGTCCTGCCATGTGATTTCATTCCTGAGAAATGAAAATAGTTGTTCCCTCATTAACTGAGGACAGACTTACAAAGCTGATAACGTTTATGAACTCTGGCAAAAATCTGCCAGGGATTCTTTATTATGCCTGCAGTTCTTCAGTTCTGCAATGTTTTAACAAGGTGAATCCATACTGTTCTGAACCCCCCTGTCTACCCACTCCAACAAATACTGCTTATTTCCTGCAGTACTGTTTCAGAACTAGTTCAGGTCCTTCCTGAGAGAAGTTAATTCATATGCTTACTGTAGCATTCAAGAGGATTGGTCAGAAGTCTTTGTAAAAACAGCTTTTATTTTTAATAGAGAAAAACTGCTGTTAGCTGGTGCTATCTGTAGTGTAGGGCTCTTCTCTGCTCTTCTTTGAGAACTTTTGTTCCTCTTGATTGTCGAACGTGATGCCTCTGTTCTGCATTGTCATGAAAAGCTTTTCTTTCTGCATGTAGATGTGATGGAAAGGTAAATTCCTTTTGCATTCCTGTTACTCCTCTACATAAATTTCTTTGCTGCTGCATGCAATATTTCCTTTATGTTTAAGTGCTATTCTTTAATCTTCTTTGGAAGTGTAAGAGAGCTTGATGTTGGAAGTTTTACTTTTCCCACATAACCACTCCTTACTTTGAAGACCTAGCAAGGTTTTTAAGGAATTGTTTGCATCTCATTGTGTTCTTCTGTAATCATTCTGTCTGCCTACAATCTTCTGTCATGTTTGCCAAGTCTGGGACAGATAAACTCTTCAGTTCAGATTTACTGGTTCTCTTCACTGGGGTGCATAAAGAAGAGTGTGTCCAGCAGGTTGAGAGAGGTTCTTCTCCCCTTCTACTCTCCTCTAGTGAGACCACATCTGGAGTACTGTGTCCAGTTCTGGTCTCCCCACTTCAAGAGAGACAGGGAAATACTGGAGAGAGTCCAACAGAGAGCTATAAGGATGATTAAGGGACTGGAACACCTTTCCTATGAAGAAAGACTCAGAGAACTGGGGCTGTTTAGCCTCTCTGAGAGGGGATCTTATTAATGTTTATAAATGCCTGAAGGGTTGGTGCCAAGTAGAAGGGGCCAGTTTCTTTTCAGTGGTGCCCTGTGATAGGATGAGGGCCAATGGACACAAACTGGAACACAGCAAGTTCCACCTCAACAAGAGGAAAAACTTCTTTCCTGTGAGGGTGGCAGAGCCTGGAACAGGCTGCCCAGGGAGGCTGTGGAGTCTCCTTCTCTAGAGACTTTCAAGACTCACCTGGATGTGTTCCTGTGCAACCTATTCTATGTGAACCTACTTTAGCAGGGATGTTGGACTTGATAATCTTTGGAGGTCCCTTTCAACCTCTAGCATTCTGTGATTTCCTGAAAGTGTTCAGGGATTATTGTTGCAGTTTGATGGTGCAGGCTCAGTCAAGATCACCTTCATAAATGGATGCATTTTACTTCTTTCTGTCAGTACTGCTTACTGCTGCAGGAGAGTGACTGTACTGGACAAGAGGCAGTGGAGGGCAGCCAATCTGAAGCAGCACCATGTTGGCAGTGCCTCATCGGGCTTCCCTAGTCATTGATATTTATGTAGGAAAGTGGTTCCAAAATATTCATATCTTTGTGGTACAGTTTGGTTCTGACTTAAGGGTTGACCTCTGACATCAAAAGATTCCTTTGTGTGAGCAGAATAATGATGTTCACAGGCTAATCTCCATGTTGTGTATTCACAAATGAGAAAAATATATTTTACTGCTGTTCAGTGACACCTTGAGAATAGTCAAGTGGTGCTTCTGTCACCTCTTTTGGAAATGGGTGCTAATGAGGTTGGATTCTTTTCCAGTTTGACTTGTGATTACATACTTGATTTGTTGGTTTCTGAATTGAGAAGGTGGCCTTTTTTTTTTTTTTTTTTTTTTTCATTTTGATAGAGTAACTATTGCAAACCAAGCAGCAGTGAGTGGTCTCTGTTAATAAGATCTCACAAGTGCCTCTTAGTAAGGGATTGTCATTCTCTTGAACAGGCATCCTGGAACTCTCTAGTAGTTTGTGCACATTCAACCTGTTTATGTTAAAAAGGTTCACAAGTTTTTATCAGTTCTCACTACTTGTCAGACACAAAGAACTGGAGAAGTTGCACTTCTGCTTCCCAAAGTAGTTATTTTTTCCTGCCTCAATCATCATGGTTTATTTAAACCTTTCCATGGCCTTTTCCTTCAGTTTTGTGCATCTCTTCTCTTCTTGCTTAAGGAACTGGAGTTGCACAGCAGCGGATGCTCCTGAGGGGTTTTTGTTTTATTTTTGTTTCAGGTTCAGCTGTGGGTTATGCGAACTGTTGTTAATGCCAAATACAGGTTACCAGGTTACAGACGTAGATTCCCTTCAGCTACTTGTCAGACCTTAAGTAATGGAATACGAAATTTTCAAAGCCTGAGACCATTTTTACTCCTTTAGTTTCTGTAGTCTCTCCTGTTGATTGCACTGAATCCACCAATTGTGTGGCAAGATCTCCTATATCTGAGTAACAATGTGAACCTCTTTGAAAGGAACTCTTCTCTTTAGTCAACAGACATGACATGGAAGTGCTTTAATTAGAAGCTGAAACCCATATGAACAAATGTGTCTACTTTTTGAGACTCAGGTGGGTGCATCACCTTTTTTCACTGCAATGAGATGAGATCTTTCTGCAACGATATCTGGTAAGCAAGGAAAGATCACCAACTTAAGTGATGACCCAGCTAACACACAACTAATGTGCTTTACAAGGTGTTAAGATATGTAGCTTGCATGACTTGTGTGCTGTGAAATCAAACATTATTTCATAGTCCTTCATATTTTTTATGACTGCACTCTTTCTACTGCTATGGAACTGAGGCAGATATATAGTCAGAAATTAGTAAGGCCTCTTAGGTTTGTTTTTTCTCAAACTTCGTATCTTTATGTCTTCTGCTTAAACAGGGGAGAAGAAGATAGTTTCACTAGTGTTGCTGTCCAGTTACTTTGTACTTTTTCAAACAAGCCAATTACTTTTCAGTTTGGAAAAGGAAACTCCTGCCTCCAGCCCATGAAGGCACATAGCAGATAAATTCCTAACTGTGCTGTCTGCTGTTAATCAGCATAGTAGGAAATACTCCTTGAAATGGCATAAACAAAAGCAAAAATTAATTTCTGGGTCAGTGTATTTTGAGCTGGAGTGTTAATCCCTGAACACTTACTGAACCTGTCTCATTGATTACCTGTAGTATCTTTTTGAAGTTCTGTGTTGCACAGAAGTACTTGTTTATCACAATTATGGTAAGATGGATTTCTCTTCTTTTTCATATTACAGGTGCCTTAAGGGTATAGCAAGAGAAAGATACATAGTATTTCATGGGATTCAAATTTTGTCCTGATGAATCAGATGAATTTATCTGATGGATTTTCTTTATAACTGCCTGACTTGAGTCTATTGATTGCTAAAATACCTCTCAAGCAAATGAGTGAGCTTAGTACATTGATCTTTCAACATGCTAAGAGTGTAGCCTCCTCATAAACCTCCAGTTCAGCTGCTTCTCTAAAAGAGTCTCAGATTCTTACTTTTCAGTCTCCTTCTTTTTCCACGTTTTACTTATATCCCTCAGAGACATCATTATTTATGCATTTCATATGCAAAATGCTCATATACTTACTAGTTGGCAAAAGTGAAATCCTCTAGAAACTACTAGATATCTGTTAGATTTTTTTTGTTCTTTTTTTTTTTTTTTTTTTGAGAGAGGTGACAGTGAAAATCTGTTAGTATGTTATCTATCCCTCTGTTAAACTGGAGTCTTGTTTGATTTTATTAGAAGAACAATGCCTCACAGCTTCATCACTTTGTGCATTCGTCAGCTCTTCCAGGATTATAATGTAACAGCTTTTGCACCTACATGTTTGCACTGGGTGCTAACCTTTGAATTTTGTGTTACTCCCTGGGGTACAGCTTTTGCAGTCCATAACTTGCTAAGATTTCTACTAATGGGCACCTTGTGTCACTTTACAATGCACAGAAGGTGGTGAAGCAGAGAGTGCTTCCTGATAACTTGCTTTTCTCTAAACCTACTACCACCCTCACCCCCTGCCTCTTTTCTAAGATATTTATCTGTCTTGATAGTGTTAAAGTATCTATCATGACAGAGTTCAAGTAAGTGAGGAAAATTCCTATAAATACATTTTTAAACTATATAATAGGTCTTGTAGTAAACATGATTAAAAAGAGGAAATCTAAAGAGTGAGTTTTCTAAGTACAGAAAGGTTGTCTTCCCCCCCCTTAGTAATTTTTTTTTTGAAAAAGATATTACTCTATAGAGAAATCATAGAATGGTTTGGGTTGGAAGGGACCTTTACAGGTCATGTAGCCAATCCCCTGCAGTAAGCAGGGACATCTTTAGCAAGATCAGGTTGCTTAGAGCCCTATCCAACCTCACCCTGAATATTTCTAGGCATGGGCCATCTACTATCTATTTGGGCAACCTTTTCCAGTGTTTTACCACCCTCAGCATAATTTTTTTTTTCCTTATATCAAGTCTAAATTTACCATCTTTGAGTTTAAAACCATTATCCCTTGTCCTGTCACAACAGGCTCTGCTGAAAAGACTGTCCCCATCTTTCTTATAGGCCTCCTTCAAGTATTAAAAGGTCACAATAAGGTCTCTGTGGAGCCTTCTCTTCTCCAGGCTGAACAGCCCCAAGTCTCTCAGTCTTTCCTCATAAGTGAGATGTTCCAGCCCTCTGACTATTTTTGTGGCCCCCCTCTGGACTCATTCCCACAGGTTCATGTCATTCTTATAGTGGGGGCTCCACAGGTCGACACAATACTCTGGAGTAGTCTCAAGAGAGGAGTAGAGCAGCAGAATCACCTCCCTCAACCTGCTGGCCACATTCTTTTGTTGTAGCCCAGGATACAATTGACATTTTGGGCTGCAAATGTACATTGCTGGCTCACGTCCAGCTTTTCATCCACCACTACCCCCTTCTCTGCAGGGCTGCTGATACTTGGGTTTCTAAAAGAAAATGTTGAGGATTTTTTTAGGAAATTCATTTAGGATAGGGTGTTCTGTATAATCGGATGCTTTTATTGAAATCCATTAGTGAGCTAAAATTGTGCAAATTGTTGTTGCTGAAGTGGTATACCATTTGCTTCACTGTGAAAAAAGGACATACAGAGGAAACTTGATTCTTTAATACTTTTAAAATATAGTAAGTACAGTTATGCTGTAGTTAGTAATAGCGAATCCCTTTTTTTTCCTTCTCCTGTTACTGCATTATTCTAGTTTCTCTCTAGAGGGCAATCTTATACCATGTATTAAGTTAGAACCCTTTTTGCTTTATCCTGTTTATTTGAGGGGTCTTGTCTCTTGTTTTTTCCAGGTATACCTGTAAATTATCAGGATGTAGCATCTATTGATCCAGAGTATGCAAAGAACTTGCAGTGGATTTTAGATAATGATATCAGTGACCTGGGTTTAGAGCTGACCTTCTCTGTTGAGACTGATGTGTTTGGAGCAATGGAAGAAGTGCCATTGAAGCCAGGGGGTGCAAGTATTCTTGTTACACAGGAAAACAAGGTGAGTAGATGGCTTTATTCAGAACTTGATAGTGTAAGAAAAACAGTTGGACTGACTGAATAACTTGAAGCAGAAATAGTATACCTGTTTTGAAGAAAATAGGCAAAATAAAGTTACCAACACTCTTCCCCCTTTTTCTAGCTTAGCATGTTATAGAAATAGTACTATTTAAAATCTCTAAGTGTGTTGAGGTTTGAGGTTCTTTCTGACAGAACAGTTGGAAGGAAAATAAGCTGAACTTAAAATGAACAGCTTATTTTAAAGGTTAAAAATATTGCTAGAGTTATGTCATGGGTATATATACAGGAATGTAAACCAGTAGCAGTTGCTAAACACAAAATTGTAGGTGATGTTGCAAAGTGTGATGCTGACTAGAGCAGTCTCTGCTACTGCATTACTCTACAGTAACGTTATGGATAATTGACAGAGTAAAAGGCTGCAGGAAGCTAGTTCAGCCATTTGCAAGTCACTCTGTATGGAAATGATCTATCTTTTAAATTTACTTCTATAATAATACCTTGGAAAGTCCCTGAACTTGAGTCCTCTGCAGTATTAGTTCAAAAACAAATACAGAAAAACACAACCAGATTTTGAAAATATTCTGGAAATTAAGATAGGCATCAGTCTAATTGAATTCTGCAGTCACACACTAGATAGCTTTTTGGTAACTACAGGAATGTCGTGGGTAGACATGTAATTTTTTGTATCGCTGATTGTCTTGATCCTTACGTCTGCTTTGTGTTTTGATTTTCACTTGTGTTGAGCGTGCCTAACTTGCTTTGTGTGCATGGTATTTGTTCAGCTAGACTAGTCGTGTGTACAGCTGCTGTACTGGTGAATGGCCACTTGGTGTCAGCATTTGTTCTAACAAAATTTTACTTGTTGTTGGAGCAACTGGCACTGGCGTCTTCTATGCTTAATCCTCGTTTTTGTGAAGCCAGAGTATCCTTCCAGTGACAGGAATACATATTAATAGCCTGATTCTGCACTGTTTCCTGCAACATAGTAATTCGTGAAAGAATACAGATGCTAGAACAAGTTTAATTGTGAAGTCAGGGGATGATTAATTTCTTTATTACCTATTAGAGAAAGCAAGGATGTTGATTCTTGTTACTGGGCCATCTTAGCTTCTCAATATATAAAATAGATGTATTTGATAGAAATTGTTGTTTCATAACAACTATTTTAAAACTGTTAACAGTTAGCATGAAATTACATGTTTGCCACATGAGGATATCCTCCCTCAGTCATGAGTAGCTTCAGTTGCTCTGTTAACTTCTGACCTGGGGCACAGAGTGGTTGAACATGTGTAGAACAGGTACATCCTTTCTAGCTCATCATCCTTCCTCAGCTGTGGTGGGTGGGGATGAGTGTCTGTGTAGCTTTTATTTCAAAGGTGGGAAGAAACAGGTGGCTCTTGGGGTGGCTTTGAAACCGTAAATACTAATTGATTTTTGAATTTGAAGCTGCAAAATGTGAAGTCAACAAACACATAAGGTGTCATTCTTTCTTGTTCACTGAATTTGACAGTGGAGAACCAAGTTGTTGAAAGTTATTGATCTGTGTTTTAGTGGCATTGGGGGATTTTTCCCAATGTCTTTAATGTGACATGGTTTTGCAGTAAGTTCTAGCTTAGCTGTTCTAACTGGTTAAACAGCAAATGTCTATCTCATTTTATAAAACATCCTTTTTTTTCCCGCAAGAGATAGCTTTCTTTTTTCTGCCTTGAACTGGGGAATAAAAGATTGCAGCTTAAAACTCATTGTATTTGCTGTACCTCTGGGAGAAGAAAATCCCGCTTCTAAAAGAATTTGCTGTGTGTGCACACTAGCAGATTACCTGTTTAAAGGATATCAGTTTTTTTTAAAAGAAATTGAGTGAATCTTTATTTTGTCAAAAAAGGAGGGGGAAAAAAAAAAGACAAAAACAAAACAGAAAAACCCCAAACCACAAAAGCATCCCATCTTCCTTTTATTGAAAACCAAAATAAAAGAGCAAATGCCCCATTGAGGAGTGGTAGTAATTGCTATTTGTAAAATTTAGTTTTCTTTGAATGAGGGACTTTTCTTACTTTACAGCTGTGTAATAGGTGAGTGTTTGTGGGACCATGTGATATAAATGTTCCAGTCTTGTAATTAGAGTGTGTGTGTGTAGCACCAACTGAAGTATGAGTTGTGGTAGTGGTTCAGCTGCCTTTTGTCATGGTAATGGAGGGACTTCAAAAGGAAAACTCAGGCTTTGTCCAGCGTCCATGCTATGCATTTCTCATTGTCCTTTGCTTTGTATATTTTTGCAGCTTTCTACATTTAGGAAAAAATAAAAAAATCAAGCTTGACCATATCCTATTTTATAAAATGATGCAAATTTCCACAATCCTATGACTTTCTGTGTCCTCCCAGGACATTCCTGTCTGTGAGCTAGCTGTGCTCTTTGACAGGAAAAGAAAACATAGGTTTTTTTTTCAAACAGCTTTAGAATGGAGCTGCTCCCTGAATCTGAACATCATAATGAACATTGATCCTTGTCTTGCAGTATATGAGGGTTGTGAAATCGAGGAAGCATGATCTCTGTTTGATTTACCTCAAAGGAAAACACTGAACGATCCCTCACCCAAACTAGACTTTGTCATCATATTTGTGATGCCTGTCTCATGTGTGTTCAATTGAATCTCCCATTTTAAAAGAGGGCTGTTTTATACCTTTTATGCACTATGCAGGAATGCATATGTAGATCTGAAATTATGTAGATATTTCTGTTTTGTAATGTGCTCCTAAGGCTTCTGAGAGGGAATAAAATGTAAATGAACAGAGAGCAAAACAAATAGGCCATTTTTTTCCTGGCATATATTATGTAAATTCTGTGGTACATGTCTTTCAGTGCTGATAGTCAGGATGCACAGCTATTTCAGGCTATTTAAAACACTTCTTGTTCTACCTAAAGCACACCAGCTGTTTTCTCTCATAATGAAAGTGTTCAATGTAAATATTTTTGTAATGCAGAAAGTGTTGTTGTGTTTTTCTGTAATGGATTTTTTTTTCTTAACTAAGATAGTGAATTTTTCTTTCTGCAACCCTGTTTTTTGAATAGCCTTGTTTATGCAATTGCAATTTAAGAGATGTAAAACAAGTATTTCTGATCCCAGAAGACTGATAACACTGCTTCTAATCCTGATATTGCTAAAGTTTCTGGTTTCTTCCTGGAGCTCATAAGGTATATTCAGAGAGGCTGACTTTTGTCTAGTGCAGTTAATCTTCTTTGGCTACCCCTCTAATTCCTCAGAGAAGGGGGGGGGGGGTGTCTTCAGTTCCACCGACAGTAGAAGCAACCTGGGGAGACTGCTAGATTGAAACGAGATTTTTTGGGAACAGCCCTGCAGATGAAGATATGATTAGGTAGTGTTCTTCAGAGCACTTCACAGATGAATTTTCTTCTTACCCTAATAAAATGGTGGTAATGCATTTAAAAATTTTCCTCCAACTGAACAGCAAATGAGAACCCCTCTATATTTCTGTGAATGTAAGAAATTACCTTTGGAAGATATTCTTCTGTTTTAAAATGTTTCATACTTCATTGTCTTTTTCTGAAAGAAAGAGAGAATGGTTGCTTTTGTGCAGGTTCAGAACCTAAAAGTTTAAGGGTAATGTTTCTTAAAATTAAAAATCAAGGCAGTATTTTAATAGATTGTCTTGAAGGAAGGTGAGAGCTGAAATGGTTTAATTGGGAGACGTGTTTCATGATTTAAAATCAAATTATGTCAAAGCATTACTTTGAAACTGAGTACCTTAAATAATTTAGGAATAAATTTTGTTCTCAAGTAGAAATCTCTTTTATTGAGTAAAGAAATTTTATTAGACTTGCACAGTTTTGTCAGGGTAGATGAGACATGTTTATGCAGCTTTAATGTAGGCATTTTTGTCTATCTCATTCTAAAAACCTTCCTGTGTTAACTGCTTCCTAGGCTTTTGTGTTTTCAACAAAAGCTAAGTTCTGGAGGATTCCTTTTTCTAACAGGCATCTTTTAAAGGGGAGCCCAAATCTCTGAAGCATGCAAACTGCGATATTGTCTGTTCACATGCTTATGGTATAAATGCTTTTCTGTTTTTTCTTTTGGAAAACTGAGGAGGATTTCAAGACTATTAAATAGATGGAAATTGTTATTAAGACAACAAAGATTGCAGGGGTAATGAATGTGTTCTGTTAGATGCCCAGAGATGGGAGGAAAGCATGAAAGCTCTTTGGCTTGCAAATATTCCTTCAGAAGTTCACCCCTTTTTTCTGAGTTGGTCATTTTGCTGGATAAAATATTTTTCTTTACAAACATTGCCTTACATTCTTAGATGATCACAATGGTGGTTGTGTTAGATGCAGGCATGACAAACCTAACTTTATTCCCTTTCTTCATCGTAGTCCAAGTCCTTGAGCATTGACTTGTTTGTGTTATGATATAAACATTTCTGTTTGGAAATTGTTGAAGGGAGGAAGGAAAAGGGAAGAGCAGAAGGAGCTCTGAACTCTGTGGGGTCTTCTGAATTATTTTGGGTTGGTTGTGTGAGAAGTGCATAGGGACTCTTAACATCTTAGGGTGGATGAGATTTGTAATGTATTGAGGACTGCATTTGTGTGTGTGAGTTTGCAGGAGCACTGTGTATTTTTTGCTATTGTATATCTTAATGTTGTTTTCTGTGTTGCAGGCTGAGTATGTGCAGCTTGTCACAGAGCTTAGAATGACAAGAGCCATTCAGCCTCAGATAAATGCCTTTTTACAAGGTTTCCATATGTTTATTCCACCATCTTTGATCCAGCTTTTTGATGAATATGAACTGGTAAGCAGAAATGCCTGTACTTTAAAAAAATACTTTATTCAGCGTACTCCATCAGTAGCATAATGATGTTGAAGTAAAGCTCAGTACTCATAAAATAAATACTTTGTATCATACACTTTGGTTTTTATTCCTGGGCACCTAGCGATGAGGTTCTCTATGTGTATACCTGTTTATCCTAGTTACTTAGGATTACAGTCTTTCTGGAATGTGATAACTTCACATCCCAGTGATGAATGCCTTAAGTTGTGATT
The DNA here is from genome assembly GCA_025345505.1 of Todiramphus chloris collaris. NCBI lineage: Eukaryota > Metazoa > Chordata > Aves > Coraciiformes > Alcedinidae > Todiramphus > Todiramphus chloris. The sequence continues at coordinate 46,214,484 of JANVCC010000018.1, read as the reverse complement.
TCAAAATGGAATAGAGATGTTGTGTCCTTTAAACCTTTTCATGTTTTCTTTCGGGAGGACAGAAGTAATTTAAAATTAAGGAGATGTTGTCTATTGTCTTTACTTTTTTCTGAGTTGCACAATCAAATTCCAGTAAGTATTTGTGGTGGTTGGATCTTCTGTAACAAACTTGTCTGAAGTCATGCCAAAACTCAGAGCTTTTATTTCTTTTAGGTTCTTTGGCAATAATTTCTCTCTTGCTACTGTGTGCTTAAATGAAACAGATCATATGAAGTTACCCAAATTCAAGAATCTTCTTGTATTAAAATTTAGTCACAGGTTCCATAGGGTTGCATCTAAACAGAAAAAGCACTGTAGCTTTTATACTTCTTAAATAATTACTTCTTAAACTATCATAAACACTTGAAATTAATGATTAGTCAGGAGGACTAATCACAATCCCTGTGCTTCTTCTGAAGGAGCTGTTGTTGTCTGGTATGCCAGAAATTGATGTGAATGATTGGTTAAAAAATACAGAGTACACCAGTGGCTATGAGAGAGGAGACCAAGTTATTCAGGTAAAATTTAATTTTTTTCAGTAATGTCAGCTATTGTATCTTAATAATTAAAAAATGGTGCTTTTGTTGTTGTCATTTTCCATGTGTGTTTAGGGAAGCCTATTTTGGAAAAAATTTGTGGAATCTTTTTATATCGTATTCCTATATATATATATATTCAAACTTATTTGTGTATGAGTGTCATAGGAAAATTTCCATCATTTAAGTAACAAATGCAAACATTTCATTGTTTTCATATTGTTTTATTCCATATTGTTTTACCATTATCTTTGAAAGTGCTAAAAGTATTTAATGGAAAATACAAACTAACATATTTTTCATTTAGTGGTTCTGGGATGTTGTGGAGGAACTAACTCAGGAAGAGAGAGTATTATTGCTACAATTCGTTACAGGCAGGTGAGAAACTCTTTTGTAACAACAAATATGTTGTCTGGATACTCTGAAGTTAAGTCCAGAGACTTCAGATTACTATACAAGATCACAGAACTAGAAACTTTTTCGCCTATTTGATATTCTGTACACTGATCAAAGTAGACAAAGTATGTGTTAATACTTTTGTTGCCTGTATTGTTAGGAAAATGATTATGTATTTATTATACGTGACTGCTTTGCAAGAGGTCTTTGTTGCTGTCCCAGGCAATTTTTAAGATGGCAGTAGTGAGTTTAACCACACTTTATATTCTTTTTCCTGTTGCATATTTATGTGGCTCTTAGCTTCTCCTGTAATCAGTATAGGCTTTAGTACATGAGATAACAGGTATCACTTCAGTGTAAACAGAACATCATTCTCCTAAAGGAGAGTTGAATTTAACATTAATACAGTGTGTCAGGATCATGTGAAGACGTAACCTTACACAGGACTGTATTTGCTTATGTAGAATTTCTGTCCCACATCCTAGTTTTTCTTCAGGGAAATCCACTTTTGTTTCCTTTATGGTTTGGGGGCAATATGGTTTGGGTGGGGGAAGATTTTGAGCAGTAAATGCTCCTGTGAGCTAGTTCAGTTGCTGAGTTTGTGTACACAGACATTTTGCAGAGTGTATTCATAGACATACCTGTGGCACCTGAGCTGTGTAATCCGTGTCTTTTTCTGGTGGCAGGTAGAAATCACACCATCTTCTTAATCTGATGTTTCCTTGATAATCTAGAATTAATAAAATAGTTGACCTTTTGCTTGCAAGTTTTGTGGTTAATCAATGGTAAAATACAAATTAAGATCATCAAACCTCGTCTTCTATACAAAAGAATTTCACAGTCATGAATGTATCATCAAATGGCACGGTCTTTAAATTTTATTAGTTTCACTTGATTTATTATGAACGACGTTGTGTTTAGGGATCACAGACAATTTAAGAAGCTAGCTCTGTGCGCATCAGTCTTTTCTTTTTGTTCTCTGCAGAAATGATTGCTGCAGTTCTAACTGCGCATCTGTTGCACACCTGATGCTGGACTTTCATTTTTAGTGGACTAGTCCATTTTTAAATCTAGCTAGCAAATAAGGATCTTTAAGATGTAAGGTCATGCTTCAAATACTTCTTAAAACATTCCAAATAATACCGAAGTGACATTCACTGTTTTTATGGCATTTGGGATAATCTACTAGATTCTAAGGGATGTCTTCTATTAAGTAAACAATTATGTTGTCTGATTAATACGTGCTTGAGCACCATTCATTTTGGTTACAAATCACGTACTGACTTGTTCTTACCCATTTCTTGTTAGAAGGAAAGAAATTTTTTGTATGTCTTAAGAACTCTGGGCTGGAATTTAAAAACAAACTGCTTAGTTTTTTTTGTCTGTATCAGCTAGTAGGAATGCATTGTTTTTTTCTTCAGTGATTGCAATGTAATATGTATTTTTCCATAAAAATGAAATGCATGTATTTTTTCCATAAAAATTTAGCCTATGAAAGTTACCTCTAATAGCAGTATACAGCTGGCAGTTTTGCAAATAAATCCCCAGACAGTCCTAATTTGTATACGTGGAAGATTTAGATGCTGAGTTGTCTGAGCTAAAACACCAGTTAGTCTAGTACAGACTAGTATCTTTTACACTAAAATTATACCTGATTTCAAACTATGATCTTTTTCTGGCCTCATGTTTCCTTAGTGAAGAATTTGTTCCTGTGTGTATTGATTGGCAGGCTGCATTTGAAACTGTGTTTTCTTTTGCTTGTGTAGTTGTGGGGTTTTTTGGGGGTTTTTTCCTTCTTTTCCATTTCCCGTAAATCTTTTCTGCCTATTTACCTCTTTCCTTTTTTTTTTTTTTTTTTTTTTTTGTGTCTACCTCTACAATGTTTTCATTTCAAGTAAATTTATGCAAAATCTGTAAGTGAAAAAATAGGTAGGAAAGTTAGGGTTCAGATATAAACTTCATTTTAACAGCACTGAAGTTTCCAAAGCTATGGAATTGTACTGTTGCTCTTGCTGAAGGCTATTTGTACATGCACTAGGAGAGGAAAAAAATTTTGCTCTTATTTCCATGTTTTTGGAAGACTTTCTTTACTATATTGTCAGTGTTTTGCTGGGAAAGAAAACACTTGGTGCATTTTTGGAGGCAGAAGTTGGCAGACAGATGTTACTTTTATATGTACAGAGCTCTAATCATACCATGTAATTTTGGCATGTAGTAGGAAAAACGTTTTAATAAGTTACATTGTAAAATCTTCTAACTAGTAGTAGACTGAATGTGAAATTTTCACAGTTAGGTTGTGTGTTTTTATTGCTGATTGGAATGTGGAATTCTCATGGTTCGTCAAAAGGGGAAAAAAACCGCCAAGTCACTGCAGTGGAGGCAGCACTGTATTATAAGTGTGAGCCAGCTAAAGCCATGGTATAAAAGAGTACCCCAGTAAAATCTTTACAGCTGTTCTGAGCTGTGGCTATGAGCACAATTCCTTTGTATGTCAGAAGTAGTATGCTGCAAAAAACCAGTACTTCCCTCCATAGTGGTTGCCTTATATACCAGTGCTAGTACTGATGCCCAATGTTGCTGTCATGAAGCTAAGTGATACAGATTTATGTGTTGGATACTATAGCTGGCTCTTAAATATATTATTGAAAAGTTTTAGTGTCAGTTCTGTCCTAGCTCCTTAACATGTGGCAGTAGCAACCCTTACTCTTTTACGTTTTTGCTAAGTAGCTTTACTCTGAGTGGAAATGTTACTTCATGCTTCTTTTCCATTCTTGCTTCTGGTTTTTAGTCACTTGGATCTTGTGAGCGTGGGAATGTTGTTTTTAGTTCTTAGTACCTTCATCACAAATTCTAACAGCTCTTGTATAATTTATAGAAAGTTTCTTTTATCAGATTCTTTCTTTGCTAGCTACAAAAATCCCAGAATAGCTGAGGTTGGACCTCAGGAGATTGTCTAGTCCAATGCCATCCTCAGAGCAGGGTCAGCTAGAGCTGGATGCTCATGCTCTTGTTGCGGACAGGACAAAACCTCTCTCCAGGGATGCTGACTCAGCATCTCTAGGCATCTTATGCCAGTGTTTAACCACCTGTCCTGGTTTGAGTTAGAACTAATTCCTTTCAGTGATTTTACTATAAGTCTTTTTTAAGTAACTTCAGCAAGTGAAGTTAAAGGTGTATTTTTGCAGTGTCTGCTTTTAGCAGTGATAACACTTGACGTTTACAGTTACTACCAAGGATTGGTGTGCAGAAAGGCTCTGGCTAAAAAAAAACTTGCTCCTGTGGAGAACAAGGTCACTGCTAAATCTTGCCTACTGCATTGGGGCGCTGCAAAGCAGGGCGGAGTGTATACATATGGTATAAAGCTGAGGGATCGCAAAGGTCAAGTGTCGTCTTCAGTGGCTGGCATTGAGGAGGACTCTGTCCTCTCTTCAGGTATTTATGTACATTGATGAGATTTCGCTAAGCCTTGTCTTGTCTAGCCTAAACAGCCCCAGCTCACTGTCCTCCTCTGTTGGGTGCTCCATTTCCTCATCATCTTTGTGGCCCTTTGCTCAACTTGCTGCAGTATGTCCCTGTCCCTGCTGTAGTGGGGAGTTTGCATTGGGTCTCCAGAAGTTTCTCACTGAGTATAGGGAACGGATCACCTCCCTCAGCTTGCTGGCGACATTCTTTCTCATACAATCCCAGAGGCTGCTGGCCTTCTTTGAGGCAAGGATGCATTGCTGGGTCACACTCAGATTCTTTTTAGCCCTTATCTTTTCATTATTATTTTGTTTGTTTCTTTGGTTGTGGTTTGGGGTTTTTTTTGTGTGTATGGGGGCTTTTTTTGTTTTTTTTAATGTGAGGGCTGTGCTAGCAGCCTATATTAACTGGTAACACATACCAACTTAAGTTGGTATTCTAAAAATACCTGGATTTTATTGTATTTGTCTCTATTAATTTAAAATTATAGGGAAGGACTGTGAAGAGCTATTGTCTATTTACATCTTGAGTAATCCTTGAATAATATATTAGTAAAAAGAAAAAAAAATCAGTAATTAAGTGAGAATGCATTCCTGAAGATGTGAGGGATTTTTTTCCAGTGTATTCTGGTTTTAGCATAGGTTGTCACTGGATGATAATGTGACTGATGTAATGGTTTTAAGAGTTACTTGAAATATGAAGTAGTAAATGTCAAGGGCACTGGTCAGTTGTCTCACGGATAGTAACTGGAAAATAAACTTTTTTAAGATGCAGTATTTCGTAATCTGTAAATGTAAATAACCATAGACATTTGACTAAACTGAGCTAACATTATGTTGTAAAAACTGGTTGTAGAAATGAGTCCTCTTTGTAAAGAGAATTCTCTTAAATATCATTCAAACAATTTGATGCCTGATGTAAATGGACAAATGTGTTTTTCAATATTGTAATTAAAGCAATTTAGACAATGAGAATTTTGATATGTGTAAGAAAGGGAGAAGCTTTATATAAAAGTATTAGTAACTGGTCAAATGTAGCAGTAGGATATTTGTGGTATAAAGATTGTATTTTTTGTCATGCAACATTCTTGTAATAGTCTAATTTCTGTGAATTTTTCTCAGTTCTAGGGTGCCTCATGGTGGCTTTGCCCATATAATGGGTGGCAGTGGATTGCAAAATTTTACAATTGCTGCTGTGCCATATACTGCGAATCTTTTACCAACATCAAGCACATGGTATGTTAACTAGTCCAGCTGAAATGTCTTAAAAACAGGGCTTTTTCATGTCAGTTGCAGTCAAAAGTACACTTATCTTGAATAGTTTCACTAAAAGGCCAAAAAAAGAAGACAGCTTCTAGAGTACTCACTATGCAACATGAAAGTGATGGGTTTTAATCCAGATGATGTTACGTTATGTTTCCTCATTGTTTACTGCTTCATTTTGCTTAGTTAAAAGCAGTGGGATCAATAAGGGAATATTTATGTTAAATTATTGTATTGCAGTTTACTGAAGTGAAAAAAACCTTAGTTTTCTGCAATATATTTGAATGCTCAGAGTACTGTAATGTGGCACAGATTTGTTTTCTTTCATAAATGTGACACCTTCGGTGTCTGTTGGGTTTCTTGCTAAACTGTGATGTGGCTTCGTTCTTTTCTTTTCAGTATCAACATGCTCAAGTTACCTGAATATCCAAGTAAAGAAATCCTTAAGGACAGGCTTCTTGTGGCATTGCACTGTGGAAGCTATGGATACACAATGGCATAATGAAGTCTAGAAAACTCATCTGATTACTGATGTGCAATTATGAGTGGCAGAAGTGTTTTGGAAACTGTCACTAGACAAGCAGCTTTGATGCTGCAGTCCATTGGCAGGGCTGAGCTTCAGGATTCGTACAGGGTCGTCAGCTTTTCCTCCATTGTATGTTGTCAAAGTAGCTTTGATACTGTCTTGACAAACTTCTTGGTATGCTGTGTTTTGATTATTTAAAATGTCCGATCTGTATGGAAAACACTTTATGTGCTTTTCATTATCACTTCTGTCTGAATCAGAAAGTTTGCCAGAATCTCTTTTCACAGTTTACTTCTGATTTTCAACTATGTGGTTGAATGGCATTTGTGGTTTAGTTTCCTTTGCACTCAGATGGCACACTGCTAACGGACAAACCTGTACTTTATGCCTTGTTGCATGCGGACGTGCCGTTTATTTTTGCAGAGAATAGAAAGTTCAATTTGGATATTGTACAGTAAGATAGATCTGATGTATTTTCCATTTCTTTGCATAGTAACAAGTAAAATTTTATAACTTTTTAGTATTTTAATGTATATAGTATGTAAAGATTAGACTGTTATCACTGCAAAAATAACAGAAGTTAATATCTAATTTATATTAGAATTTACACTATATTCTACTAAATATTTAAAGTATATGTGACTTTATAGTCAACTTGCAGTTCAGAATTTGTAAATACTATTTAAGATCTATATCCATTTGTTTGAATGCTTTTACTCTTTCCTTGACATAATTGTATGTTCAAAAGGTATTATTAAATTTTAATATTTTTACCAGAATCTGAATGTGACAAGTTTGCATGTCTTTGTGGGTGTTTTATTCTGTGGGGAAAAAAAGCCCCAAGAATTTTATTCATCTTACTGTAGCTTAAATTGTCATGGAAACAGCATTTGAAAAGGCATTGTCAAAGTGTATGGATGGACAAAATCAAATGCACAAGGAAGGAACTTGGGGTTGTTGAGGTTAACTAGCAAGACTACAATAATTAGAATCTCATCAAAATTTGTATAAAAATAGAATATATTACTCAATGTATTACTCAGTACACAGCAATGGCTCATCAGCATGTGTTCTTGGTAAGTAGCTGCACATTGTGGCATAGATAATGCATTTGCATAACAGCTTTTTAGGGACCCTCGGGTAGGTCTGTAGTACTAGTTTTGTTCAGGCTAGGAGTGGGTTTTTGCTTCAGGTTATTTTGTTTGTTTGCTTGCTTGCTTGGTTTGTTTGTTTTTAATTGTAATTATTCTGGTCATCCCTGCTTGTCATGCTTTTGCTTCAGAGAATGAATATTGGATTCTGTCCAGGTGAAACTAAACATGAAAAACATCATCCAAAAATGTACTGAATGCTAGTGGTGAACATCTAATTATGTCTGCAAGATGTAACTGATCTGAAGAGGTCATTTGAAGCATTAGTGAATGAGTTGAGGCATAGCGAACCCCTCAGCCATGTAAATTTAAAGATTCAGGTCTCAGCACAAACTGTTTGCTACTGTTCCATTCATAATTTCCTACACTAAGTGCTGATGCATGTGTAGTCCACCAGCTGATCTGACTAGGCTGCTTACTTGGTGCTGTTTTTCAGATTTTACTAATTTTTTTTTTTTTAAATTCTAAAGCACACCTAATCTCTCTGGGAGCGTGAGAGGGAAATCTGTGCACCATCTGATTCAGTGGTGCCACAGTAATTTTCCTTTGGGCTAAGCTTTATGCATCTACTTAGTAGTTTTATTTCCCTTTCAGATCTGTTCGTACATGTGTATGTGTAAATGTTGGTTTAAATTCTTATGTGGTGTTTGTGACTGCAACTTAAGGAGAATACAACTTTTAGTTAGTGAAAAGCAGACTCTTCCAGCAGGGCAATCCGGTGAAAGCTGATTAGACTATTGCTTCAGTCGTGGTGAGATGCTGTTGGTATCTGGCATGCTCTAGGAAGCTGAGACTATTCAGATAGGTTAGATATTTGAGGCTGTGGGTGGGGGCTTTAGCATTAAATCCTTGTTATCTTGGATCCTTCAGTTAGCAAAAGTACTTCACTTTTCTGCACAGCTGGGCAGTGCTTGGTTCCCTGGCTGTAAGCTTATTTCTTTGTGTGTGTCTGCAAGGTAGATTGATTGCAGGACAGTCTTTTGAGCAATACAAAGTATTTGTCAGGAATTAGGTATTTCTGTTTTCTTTACGTAAACTGGGATTTTATCTTTCTCCAAGGGTTTTACTGTAAATACTGTTGTTCATTCACTACTAGGTAATCTGTTTGGGGTTTGTTTGTTTGTGGGTTGCTTTTTTGTGTGTTTTTGTTGTTTTTTAATTTTAGTTTTGTTTTTTCATTTCACATGTTCTGCTTCACAGTAACATACAGGGATTTGCAGGAAACAGAAACCTTGCGTACTCCTGCCTAGTATCCTAAACATGTTGTACCGTTTGTGTACATCCATTGGAGTGTTGGGCAAAAAGGAATCAGATTTTAAGTGAAAGAAAAAGAAAAATACTTTTGTATTATATCATAGATGATGTATCAACAAGCTAAATTTGGTCTCAGACAGTATCCTGAAAGTGCTCAGCAGCTGTTTTGAAAGTGTGATGGGAGTGCAGATTTTTAATTTTCTCATCAGTTCCCTGTGACAGATCTCCCTGTTACAGCCTCACAAAAGGTTCAGAAGCAGATTACCCCTTTGTCAAGGTTTAGGGTCAGGGCAGCACCATAGACCAATAACAGACGCTCTCTGTTAACATTCTCCCCGCCCCCCCAAAGGGGAAGAGAAAGGGAATAAGGGAGAGAGACTTAGCGATTAGAAAAGGAATCTAGAACAGCTTTAATGAAAAGGAAATTAATAATTATAAAAATGGAATATATACAAATATATACAAAACCAGTATCGAACCCAACCCCCCTGATGGTAATTACATCACCATCACCACTGATGCTGTGGAGGCACCGGGGGAGTCCCAGACTGGGCCCCACAGCAGATGGGAGCTGTGTTCAGGAGCTGGATTCTGGTACCGGGTTCAGGAACACACAGACCGGATCGAAGGCAGAACAGACAGAGTCCTTCTTGGGTGCTCCGAGGAAGGAACCGAAAGAGGACCCAATCCAAGCAAAAGCTGGCAAAGCACTCCAAGAGGGGAGAGAAGAGCCCAGAGACCCTTCGGGTCCCTCAGCTCTAGACCAAATATGCCGTCTATGGGCTGGAATCCCTCGCTGGTCAGTTTAGAGTCACCCGTCCTGTCCGCTCCTCCCTGCAGGTGCAGCCTTTCAGTTTCTGCACCCGCAATGTGGTACACAGGACCCAGCAGTGGCCTTGGTCTGCAGACCAACCCTTGGTAGTAACTCTAAACATGGGGTGTTCTCACTGCCAGAAGCAGACACTGTCTGTGAGAACAGGCTGCTACCTTCAGACAGTGCAGTTAGTTAGAAGAACCAAGCTGAAAAGTAAAATTACTGAACAGAATTAGTTCTGTTTTCACTCAAACCAGGACACCCTTTCTCCCCCATACTGGTGTCAGTCACATCCCATATGGTAGTATTTCATGTAATATTTGTACCAAATACTCCCTCGATAGGTCAGAATGAAATTTTGTTAAAATACTCCTGTAAAATGAAAATATGGAGAAAAATGGAAATAGAACTCTCGATACTGCACTCTTGGTGTAACAGCAACATCATTATTGCTTGTTTTGAACAGGTTTTTTTGTCCTGCTGCAATACTAAACAGTACTGTCTGCTGCAGTTGACCATGTGGAGTTAGCAGGATTTAATTATTGCACTGAAAGACTCTTTTTAGGACACCTGTGCTCTATTAGCAACAGGGTATGAAAAGCCTTGTTGAGAGACTGTAACTTCATATAGCTTATAGTTTAGAATGATTAATTGGTTTATATTTGTTCTCTCCCACTGTGCTAGAACAAGGCAGGGTGAGTGTTTTTTGTCTTGCAAAGAACAGAACAGATGTCTTGTCACATCGTAGATCATAAGCACTCATTAATTTTTATTATCTTTATGAAATGTTAGCTAGCAAAGCCTAGTTTTTGGTGCTTGAAATGTGTCGTGCATCTAATGTTGCAAAACCATTAAAACCATAAACTGTGAAATGTAGCTTAATGACTTCTACTGTATGTTCCCAAGTCAGTTAGATTGAAAATGGAATGAGAGAGAAAAGATGGTTGGTCTGAATCTTCCAGAGACTTGGAGACTTCCACATGTACAGTAGAAAAAAAATATTAGGACCACCTCTGCTTTGGAAGTGTGTGAACTCTTTATTTAGTTAGGAGTATAAGCCAAAAATAGTAGTTTTAGTTTATTTGGACTGTTCTTGAAGTAATGAGCTGATTCAGCTCTCCAAGTACAGCCTAATGGTGCCTCAGAAAAGCCTTACTCTCCCCATTCCAGACCTCAGGAGGAGTGGAAGTTCTCTTCATGACATCCAAGCTGGATGTATGGTGTATAGAGCAAGGAAGAATAAAGAAGATTGCTCATCTTGCTTTTTTTAAAGCTTTTGAATAAATAAATAAATTTGTCCCTCATGATATGCTGACAGGTAATACTCTGTAGGTGTTCCTCCAAGTCTTAGAGTGCAGGTGATTTTCCTACTTCAATGGCATTGCACCAGAATTGCGTGTAGAAATTGAACCACGCTATTGCTGTTCCTTTTGTGCACGTAATGGGTTGTTCTTCCACTCTTATGGAAAGTATCCTTTGGAGTTCTCTCCCTGGACACAAGAGGTCCTCTGATGTTGTGGTGGGTTGACCCTGGCACAGCACCAGGTGCCCACCAAGCCCTTCTATCACTCCCCCTGACCCTCGTCAGCACAGCACGCAGGGAGAGAATAAGACGCAAAGAGCTGTGGGTTATGATAGACGTTATTCTCTACTTCCTGTCCGCAGGTGATGTCAGGCCCAGTCCAGGAAGCAGGGCTCCAGGAACAGCCACTTGGAGGACAAAGCAGAATGCCCCCCCATCCTCCTCCTGCCCTCTCCCTTTATAGTTGAGCTGACGTCATATGGTATGGAATAGCCCACTGGTCAGCTCAGGTTGGTTGTATCTTCTCCTCCATCCTGCTCCCCATCCTCTGGTGCCGTGTGAGCACTGGCAGTCACAGCACGGGTGTGTTATCAACACCCTCCAGCTCCCAGTGCTGCAGCATGAGGGCTGGATGGGGAAAAGCAGAGACAGACCCACTACAATCTCCACCCCTTATTCCATACCATTTGCGTCATGCTCAGGCCCCACATAATACATACTTAAACCATCTCTATACCCAACCAATACAGTGTCATCAACTACTCTCACCAGTCTTTTAACAGATAGTCCCTCATTCTATGAGCTTCCTTCACTTGATGACTTGAGTCTCGTCTGTCAAGGTCGATGTTCTGGTCAGAAGTAGTATGTCTGATTGTTGGGCACCAACACCGGCTAGATCTTGGTCCTCGCTGTGCTCATCGGGTCCTTCACAAAATTCACTTTCTGTTATTCCATCTCCTTCTACAGCATCATTTCCTGCAACATACAACTCGCATTCCAGATTATCTTTCTGCCAAGGCCAAATCTCCTTGAGGTACACACTGGGTCTCACCATCCTCCCGCATTACCCACCAGGTATATCCAGGTCCTTGAGCAAAGACAATCCCACGAATGGGTTTGCCTTTTCCCAAGGGTCGAGCTATCCACACTGCCTTCCCCAGCCACCTCCCGGTGTGCACTACAGGGACCTTATCTCCTCCCACAACAGGCAGGGGTTTTATTTGGGCAGGGCCAGGATGGCTAACAGATCCTCTGGTGTTAACTAAGCAGGTGGCCTTTGCTAGGTGTTTGTCCCATTGTTTAAAGGTCCCACCCCCTAATGCTTTTAAAGTGGTTTTTAACAGCCCATTGTACCTTTCAATCTTCCCAGAGGCTTGTGCATGGTAAGGGATGTGATACACCCACTTGATGCTCCTTGGCCCAGGCATTCACGAGACTATTTCAGAAATGAGTTCCATTATCTGATTCAATTCTTTCTGGAGTACCATGCCGCCACAAAATCTGCTTTTCAAGGCCCAGGATGGTGTTCCGGGCAGTGGCGTGGGGCACTGGGTACGTTTCCAGCCACCCAGTGGTTGCTTCCACCATTGTAAGTACGTGGCGCTTACCCTGGCGGGTTTGTGGGAGAGTGATGCAGTCAACCTGCCAGGCCTCTCCATATTTATATTTTAGCCAATGTTCTCCATACCACTGGGGCTTTAATCTCTTGGCTTGTTTGATTGCAGCACATGTTTCACATTTGTGGATGACCTCTGTGATAGCCTCCATGGTCAGATCCACCCCTCGATCTCGAGCTCATCTATACGTTGCATCTCTTCCTTGATGACCTGAGGCACTATAAATAATTCACCCTTCTGCTGCCAATCCCGATCCACTTGAGCCACTGCCACCTTGGCAGCCTGGTCTGCCCCCTGGTTGTTCTGATGTTCTTCAGTGGCCCGGCTTCTGGGCACCTGGGCATCCATGTGGTGCACCTGGCTGGATGGGGAAAAGCAGCTCAGCCAGACTCACTACAGATGTTCAGGCAGGGGAATTCTTTTGCTGGCTCTGGCCTGTTTCCATTCCTCCCAGTGCCCTCTGCCAGCCAGGTGTCTTTGGTCTTTGTGTTTTTCAGTTCTTCGTGTGAGTTATTGTTGGAATTACTTAAATACACTCGCTGGGTTCTGGATTCTTGGTTCAGTAAAGACCCTGGGTTTGGTTATGTGTGGTTGTTATCTAAAGTAACCTCAAATTCCTTGCAGTGTGCCATTGCTAATTGTGTGTCAGCAGATCTTGCCAAATGGGAAATTTCCTAAATGATACATTTTCCATGTTTTTTCTAGAATTAAAATTTAAAAAGCCCATTATGATCAGAAGTCTAACTAAAAGCATCCAGTCACCAATTTTAAGATCTTGTAAATAACTTTATTGTAAAATATTCTATTAGATACATGTTTCAAGCAATTATAAAAATACTAAAAGATACTGAAAAAGTACTCTAACATATCCCGTTTTCTAATACAACTTTTGTGTTGATACTTTCAAAAAGTCCAGTGAATTCACAAAGGAATTTTTTGTTAAGGCATTTTTATGAAGTAGGAAGACAGCTAGTGAATTAAAGAATATCTTGTCTTAATAGCTTGTTTGTGTTGAAACACCTCAGCAGCTTTGAGAGTGGAAACAATCTTTAGCTTAAATGGCTTAAAATTGCTAAAATCAAGGTGTGGTTTGGTTTTTTTTTCTTTTTTTTTTTTTTTTTTCCCCAACTTGCCATTTTGTTTCTGTATCTTAGCCTTTGGGGAGTGGTTTTCATCTTGGTGGAAAAGGCAAAAAAGGAGGAGTGCTTCCTGGCCTAGTGATGGGGGAAGGGGAGGAGAAAGGTGAGATCAATTACAGTAATACTGGTAGTTTAAGAAAGGAGTCATCCATAAGGTCAGATGGCTGATGTCTGCTTGATGCTGGCAAGCCAGTGGAAGGCTTCAGGGCTTGTTTTCTCTCCTTTTCCCCATACTTCTCTTTTTATACATGCTAAACAGAAGTTGTTGGTTTGTGATTGAGGCCAATCTCAAGTCTCTTGATTAATCAATAGAGATGTGACAGAATCGCTTCTAGAAATCTGAGGTGGTGTCAGTATCATTCACAGGAATAGCTGTTTGCCTGGGAATCATTACGCTAATCAACTCCTACAAATTCTTCTAATGCAGGATTCTTTTCTAGGGGCTGCTCTTTCTACAAAAAGTCTTTCTGGAATGGGTATTTCATGATGCCAAAGAACTCTGGATTTATGTTGAACATATTGCTTTATTGACTTCCATTCTGGTATCCTGTATTCCAGGTAATAAATAATCAGTTTCCTTTTCAGAAACTAGAAAACAAAGATGGTATGGAAATTTTCCTTGTATGTTGAAAAGAATCCTTGAAGAAACCCAGCTGATTAATTAACAGACTGATAAATATGAACTGTGGTATGAGGAAATGGATGACCATATCTTAATTCTTACCAGGCAGGCATAGTGATCTGTGTTTAGCACCTTTTGTCTTTACCACATGCTTTTGGAATGTGATGCAGATGTTGAAGAGTGGAGAAGAAGATGTTTTCCCAAGACAGCTTTTCAAATTTTGAAGGCTAATTTATTTTTCTCTGTAGTTTCCATTCTTTATTGTTTATAATATATAACAAATATTTAAGCAAGTGTAAAACAATATATATTAAATATATACATTACATAAAACCCAAGCATTTTCATTTGATTTGGAATATATATAAACAATATTATTAGCACTACTGTAGTAAAATGCTACATTTAAGAGTTGTAGGCTATTGGGATTTTCTTTCCTTCTATTAATGCTACTAATTGGATGATTTTTATAGAGATTAAATGAAGTGGGCTTTCAATTTTAACCTTGTAGTTGGGGATTTGGCACGTATGTTTTGTTTTCCTTACCTTCATTTTGAAATCACAGAATGTTAGGGGTTGAAAGGGACCTTGGAGATTTTCAAGTTCAACCCCCCTGCCAGGGCAGGATCATATAATCTACCCTACAACCTAATCTACCCTAACACAGGTCACTCAGGAACACATCCAGGTGAGTTTTGAAAATCTCCAGAGAAGGAGACTCCACAACCCAGAAGGAGACTCCACAACCTAATGGTGGGTGGGTTTTCAATTAAGCTGTTGAAATTATGGGCAAATCAGTAGTTTATATATGTAGCTGCTGCTAAGAATTTTTAGTATGTCCATATAAGAGTATTTTTCCAGTTAAGTAGTAAAATTGGCCAACTACTAAACTGATGCTAAGAACCAAAGCTTTAAATCAAACAGGTCAAACTTCCTCAGGTATTCTTGAGCTTTAAAGATAAATGCTTTTCAAGTTACAACATCTCATTATACCCGGTCTTACTACAGATAATCGTACAGCTGTAATATGTGTTTTATGAATACACGTCAATTCAACAATTTTTTTACTCTTTGAGGACAATAAGAATTAATATACTTCTGGGGGACTAACTCCAGTTTAGAGGCAGTAGGAATCAGCCCCCCTAAGGAAATCTAGTATAAGGCTTACTCTTATGCTTAGTTTCATTTGAGAATAGAGCTATATACAGTTAAGTAGATGGAAACATTTATAGTTATGCATATAAAGCAGTATTTCTAGTTGCAGTTAGAAAAATTGCATGTAATTTGAACTAACAGAATAAATAGATGAATCAAAATAGAATGGATTTCCTATATACCTTTAGTTTGGGTTTAACAAATGGCAATATTGCATGTCTCTCCAAACATGGCATGTAATTTAGTTAGAGCACATTATTTTTAAAATGCCCACTTAGCATGTTTAGACATATGTTACAGGTAGGCTCAAAACACCAATGAGAAGAGCTGCAGTCATCCTTTGAAATATTTCCTCTGAAATCAGTGTCTTCCATCTGTTTTGGTCTTCTGAAGTCATTAACTACTCTATAGTACTAAATTTTCTGAAAGAACAGAACCCTTGCAATTTCTCAAAAAATAAAAAAAGTTATGCTAATATGATTAGAAACTGTGCCAAAAGGTGTAGAAATTCAGGAATGCAAACTGTGAAGGCATGCATCCCTGAGCCCACTGTTTGCCGCTGTATATACTTGGTGCATTAAGTGTTTGTGACATTCTGTGCCAAGAGTTCAGCTATTGAGTTTCATACTGCGCCAAGTGATTCATCGGGATCATTAGGATTCTCCTGGGATAGCCTCACTGTACTGATTGCCTCTGACAGATCAGTTTGCTTAGATTAAAAAGCAATTGTTGCTGTCTTGTCAAATTTATAACCTCTGGTAAAAGGAAACTGAACCCTAGTGCTGTCCAGTATATAAAAAAACCTTGGTCTACAAATTACATGAACAGGAAAGAAAACTGACTACTTAAAGAGTGATACTAGTTTACATGCACACAGGCAAAGATTTCACAGGTATCTAACACAGCTTGCCTGTGCTAACAAGTTTATTCTGATGTATAGACTATATGTAGAAACATTACTTTAGATTAATTCTTCTAATAGCCGTCTTTGTGGAAATAAAGTGATGCTATTGATTGGTATTTGGATGCCTATGGATGTTATGGCAGTATGGCTTTTAGGTATATGTCACCTAAAGGAAGGGATTGTACTGTAGGGAATCTAAATTCCGTAATAGATTAGGTGTGGTGACATGACCTGGAGACAGCAACTGTGCTTTACCCCTGATTTGTGGCACATATTGAGTGATGCTCTAGGTGTAAGATGTAAGGAAAAGAAAAGAGGAAATAAATGGTAAAAGCACAGTTCGGAAAGTGAAAAGTACCTTCAGGGAAGAGATGAGTAGTGTCCTGACTGTAAATGTGGAATAACAGGGGTGTTTTCAATAACAGATATGTCATTCATCTGGCAGGTTGGAAAACTGCCCAGGCCTCCTTGAGATGCGATGCTTTTCTTTTTTTTTTTTTTTTTCTCCCAACCTGGTCTGAAGGCTGCAGTCTATTGCTATAGACTGATCAGGCTCGGCAGGTCTAGAGTGTTGGTGAAGATGGTGAATTTTCTCTTTTGCTTTTCGTACTAGCACAGAATGACTTGTAAATTTGATTTTTTTTTTTTTTTTAATTTTTTTTTTTTTTAGCCCCCCTGTGACTTAAGGTAGATTTTCTTAGCAGTAGTTGCTAAAGCAAGATAAGCTTCTGCTGAAGGGTCACTGCTTGAGGCTGCTTGAGAAATGGCTCCCTTCTCACACTACCTGTTAAGAGCAATGGCATGCATGACTTTGATAAACTGTGTCTCTAATTTAGGAAAACTCCACATGTAAACTCTATGGGTGAGAGATGTGGGTATTTATTGCCATATCTGTACTTTTGGTCCCTACCTTGTTGACATTTTTTTCAAGTGTACCTTATTTATGTTGCCTGTATGTCTTGGCAATACTGTGTGTGTACTTTTCAAACAAAAATACATTGGAAATGTTAATATTACCTTCCTTGCCACCAAAAAGCTGCACTCCTGACTTGACTTTGAAGTAATTCACACATAAAGGTTGAAAATTCAGTTGAATTAAATTCAGGTAGGCGTTGCTTTCTTTTTGTTTTATCGTAATTAGAATCTCCATCCTCAGTCTTAACTAAATTGTGAAGAATTTAGGAACGATCTTAGAAAGACCAGGCAAACATACTTGCAGTCTTTGTTATTCCTTACCATTTCTTTCTGTGTATTTGGTGATGATTCCCAATGTCTCTGCTAATAGCATTACCAGAGAATTGGATGGAAATAGCAGAAAAGTATGAGTAACTGTGATAACCTTTCATGAAAAGCTATGTTTTCTATAAGTTGTATTAATACTTGGGTTAAAACTGCTCAAGAGGCCAGTGTGTTAATTACAGCTCATAGCTATGTGTACTTTAGTGTGTGTATGTGTTAAAAGCCTAAAGAAAATATTTTCCTTATTGTCTTTCACAGAAAACCACCTCTGGCCATGTCTTGCACTGATGGACCGTAAGGGTTTATTTCTGCTTCTATGTCTGTCTTGTCTCCAGTACCAAGCTTTTTTGTTACTCAGTCTTGAGTGGTTTGATGTGAGTTCACCAGGGGCTTTTGCTCTGTCGTGTATCTTTGTGTTTAACAGCCAGCAAAGTTCAATGGACAGACAGATTACACAGAGGCTCCTGAGGCTCACGTTTGATGTCTACCTCTGCCACTGACCTTCTTTGTAACCTTAGTAAATCACTTCGTGTCTCTATCTGTAGGTCCACGCTATTATAGCTAGACTGTAAACTTCTGAGGGTAGGAGACACCCTTTGTATATCTGCGTGATGCCTCACAGAACAGGGAGTTTGGTAGGGACATCTGGAAGTGTCCTGATGTAGTGTCTGTATTTTTACCCAGGGTTTAATTCCAGTGACCTTTCTTGGAGACAGCCCTTGAGTGGGTCCTCAGAAGTCTGCTTGCTCTTCTGTCTTGTCATCCTGCAGAGCAAACCAGAGCGGATGGTTGTCATAAACATGGAGTTTGGAAGACTATCTTGGAAATGCTGTTCAATGCTCACTGGTCACTAATTTTGAAAATGGTAATAAAGCTACACAGAAAGACTCCGGATCAGCCACGCTTTCCAGGGCTTGCTTTTGCTTCAGTGTCTTGTCATCCCTTGTCACCTTGACTATATGCTTTGTAACGCTTGGGACAATAGAGTAATTCCTGTGGTGTGTCTGGAAAGCCATCATGTTCAAGAACAAGTGAACTGGTGGGGATACTCCATAGGAGTGTGACTTGGGTGCTTTAACTTGCCTTAGAGGTGTCATCGCCTTAAGAGTCTTCATTGCCTTGTTACTGGAGGCTTTTGATTCCAGAAACTGATGGCCTGAATGGCGAAGGTGGGATAAAGGTGGGAAATCCCCATGGTTTACTGCTGATTCCTTAACTTTCAGATAAATAACTTTCTAGTTGTTGCTTTCCAACTTCTGACAAAGTTGGAAAATTGCTTTTAAGCAGTAAGGGTTATCTTATGGGAAATCTTCCTTTCTCCTTGCAGCAAAAATGAAATTCATTTTCAGAGGCCTTGATGTCAGTGTCATGCTCCTCTTGTCTGAGTCCATTCAATATCACCTGGCAACTTCTGTACCAAGACTAGCTACCTAAAGGTGAACCCACAGTCTATCTAATGCTGGTCCTGCCTTTTTCTATGTGTACAGGCTCTCACTAGTACATTCCATACTTAAAGTCTACAATTTCCTCTGTTATGTAGAGACTCTGACACTAAATCTCATATGTGCCTTTAATTATTATTTTTTTTTTAGTTTGTTTAAAATAAAACTCGGTGCCTATATTTTAGCAGATTGTCTAACACGAACTCCTGAGTTATTTTTCCCCAGTATTGCATTTACAGCATACTTGAATGACAGTGTGATTAGTGTAGGTGCATGCTCCTGCTTCTGTAATAATTTTCCAGGAGGGGAAAAATGAGTTGGGTGTTGGTACTTTCTTCAAAGTGGAAAGCAGTTTCTGGACTCTGTAGAGATAAGTAAGTGTTGTTTTGTCTCTTTTGCTCTGCGCTTTATACCTTTGTAAGATGAACGGTTACATACGTGAAAAAAAAAACTTCTCAGTCTGTATTTGAAGCAGGCAACACTCAAAAGGAAGGAAAAAAAAAACCCCAAAAAAACTGGGGAGCAAGGTTGTGGAGATTATTAGTTTTCCAGAAATATGCCCATCTCTTCATCCAGGGTGCTAACCTGCAGCTCCACAAAAATGCTGGGTTTTTTTTTTAAATGTACCTTATTTTTCTGCAGAATATCAGGTCTTCAAATTTCATGCCATCCTCCCCTTCAGACAAATCAAACTTCACAGCATCAGGAATGCTTCTGAGCATGTTTTGATTAAGGCAAGGATAGAAAGCAGTAAACCAGCAAAGAATCTGCAAGGTCTGAAGGTCTTGAGTTCTGAAGGTGATATATAGCCAGGTGGTGATATATGCCAAACATCAGCTCCTACCAGCCCTAAAAAAAGGAGTGCCAAGTATAATCTATCTAAACTATTTCCATTGCTTTTTCTGCCTTAGGATACTTACCTATCCTGATCTTGGACCAGCAAGCTGTTAATTCAGTATGTCTGAACCTGCTTAAGTAAAGGAAATCAATTATTTGTGATTTTTGACATTTATATGTCCCTGGGTATAATGCAAAGATCGACATAATCAGAAGCAAGAAATCACACACTAAAAGTACTTCATAATGAAAGATATGAGCTATGTATGCAGGTGGCATAATCTCTCTATCTCTGATTATAGCACATGAAATTCAGATTATGGTCTCAGAGTACCAGATCTCAAAGAGAACAGGGCTGCTTGCATAACAACCACTTTTGCTGACACTTGTGTTTTCTCTTTGACTGCAGGACAGCTGAGATATTGGTGGCACCCAGCTTTACAGGTGAGATCACTTTGTCAGCCATTCCGTTAAATATTGTAAGACATTGTTACTTAAGGGCTTTAAGATGCTTTTTGGTATATATATTTATATCAGAAGGTAAACATCTGGCTTTGTTTTGCTGCATGATTCATGCAAAGAATGAATCAGTGTGGTGAAGCAATGGGAAAGCGTTTAAGTGTAATTATATTGAATTATTTACTGCTAAGTCTCCCTTGTCAGTGGTTAGAATGCTCTGATTTCTATCTTTGCAGGATGCCAGGCCTTAAACCTTTTTTTTTTAAAAAAAAAAAAACCAAAAAAAAAGTCAAATGAAATGTTGGCCATTCTGTTCACCAGGCTTGTGTAACTTGGTGCGTAAAGGGAGGTGTCTATTCAGAAACCTTTACTGAACTTCCCAAAGTATTTGACTTTTACATTTTGGGAAAAGGCATAATTTTTATCAACAGCTTGTTAAAGAAAATAGTGTCTTGCTTGTGTATTGGTATAAGAAATTGCTGGAATGGGAGGATCATATAATATTCTCTAATGAGCAATATTATATAATAATTAGTCTAATTCCTCTTTTCTCTAATGAATTTAGTGTCTGTATTTTAACCCTTTTCTAATAGACTGCTGTCTATGGGAGTTGTGGGTTTGACCTTCGAATACCTTGCTTTGTCATTTTTTTTCCATTTTTGATTACTGGCTTTTTCTTTTTATTGCCAAACTGCTATATTTATGTTCTGAACAGAGACTTATATAAATCTTTCCTGAATTCAGGTAGTGGAAATGGACACTTAAAGTAGTTTTTTACCCTCTTTCTTCACACAGAAGAGCACCTTGAAATATGAGTTAACATCTGCCCTACACTAAGTATTTTTTCACATACTCGAGGAGTTCTTAAAATCCTGAATTTTAGAGAGGCATGTGTTTCTGCTTATTTTGTCTTAAACCCATATTTCCTCTTTATGGCTAGATCTCAGTTATGGTAGGAAAAGATTCTGAGCAGTGGTCTTCAGTGAAAATATCAGTGTTTTGGGAGGATATTTCTTCTGCTACTTATCAGAGGGGTACAGAGGGCAAACTGGGGAAGAAGTCTCTGTGGAGGTGTGGTGTGTGCAGGTTGCGGAATGTGTCAGTATGCACTGTCTGTTTGCTTTGGAGCTGGAACTGCAAATGCCTCTTGGATGCTTGCAGTAAAACAGCTTTACTCTAGAGAGGATAGAATTAATATCTTGAGGGTGTAGCCCAATGAGCAAAAAACCGAAATATAAAATGTGTTATGTCACAGTTTAGGGTCAGGACAGCCTGCTAGACCTAAACCAGGACAAGGCCTCTGTCATGGTTTAGAGTCAGGGTGGCCCCGTAGACCTATAACAGATGCTCTTGGGTAACACCCCCCCCCCTCCTCCAAAGGGGAAAGAGAAAGGGAATAAGGGAGAGAGACTTAGTGATTAGAAAAGGAAACTAGAACAGCTTTAATGAAAATGAAATTAATAATTATAAAAATGGAATATATACAAATATATACAAAACCAGTATCGAACCCAACCCTCCTGATGGTAATTACATCACTGTCACCACTGATGCTGTGGAGCAGGCACTGGAGCAGTCCCAGACTGGGCTCTGCAGCAGACTGGAGCTGTGTTCAGGAGCTGGATTCTGGTACCAGGTTCAGGAACACACTGACTGGGATTGAAGGCAGAATGGACAGAGTCTTCCTTGGAGGACTAAAAGAGGACCCGAGCCAAGCCAAGCAAAAGCTGGCAAAGCAGTCCAAGAGGGAAGAAGAACCTAGAGACCCCTCAGATCCCTCAGCTCTAAGCCCAATATGTCATATATGGGCTGGAATACCTCGTTGGTGAATTTGGGGTCACCTGTCCTGTATGCTCCTCCCTGCAGATGCAGCCTTTCACTTTCTGCACCCCCCAATGTGGTACACAAGACCCAGCAGTGGCCTTGTTCTGCACACCAATCCTTGGTAGTAACTCTAAAGATGAGGTGTTATTACTGCTAGAATCAGACACTGTCTGTGAGAGCAGGCTGCTGACTTCAGACAGTGCAGTTAGTTAGAAGAACTGAGCTGAAAAGTAAAATTACTGAACAGAATTAGTTCTGTTCTCACTCAAACCAGGACATTCCACCCTTTATTCCATACTATTTATGTTATACCCATCACTAGGTTATAATTTCTTTCTATAGAAAAGTTCATTGAGTTCATGATTGTAGATTTCCATCCATTGTAACAGTCTCTCAGGGTAAAAGTTGGAATTCATCACAGTTCATGTCCGCAGATTGCAGATTCATCTCAGGAGGTTACTGGATGCTACTTGATAAGACTAGCTCCTGTCATCACCATGATGTTATCCTGAAAGACACTTATTGAATACTGTTAGCATTATGCAATTAATATACAGCTTTGAACTGAGTATTCTCACCCAGAGTTAAATTTCCTTGAGGTACACACTGTACTTCACCATCTTTCATCATCACCCACCAAGTACTTCCAGGTCCTTGAGCGAAAGCAGTCCCACGAATGGGTTTGCCTTTGCCCGAAGCAGGAAATACCCACACAGTTTTCCCCAGCAGATTCCTTTCATACACCACAGGGACTTGATCCCCTTCTACTGTGTGTAATGGGTTTGACAGAACAGGACCAGCTTGGTTGATGGATCCTCTGGTACTGACTAACCAAGTGGCTTGGGCTAAATGGTTGTCCCAGTTTTTAAAGGTTCCACCCCCCATTGCCTTTAAAGTAGTTTTTAATAATCTATTGTATCGTTCAATTTTCCCAGAGGCTGGTGCATGATAGGGGATGTGATACACCCACTCGATATCATGCTCTTTGGCCCAATTGTCTATGAGATTGTTTTTGAAATGAGTCCCATTGTCAGACTCAATTCTCTCTGGAGTACCATGTCGCCACAGGATCTGCTTTTCCAGGCCCAGGATGGTGTTCCGGGCAGTGGCGTGAGGTACAGGATGGGTTTCCAGCCAGCCAGTGGTTGCTTCCACCATTGTAAGCACATAGTGTTTACCCTGGTGGGTTTGAGGCAGTGTGAGGTAACCAATCTGCCAGGCCTGCCCATACTTATACTTGGACCATCGTCCCCCATACCACAAAGGTTTTAACAGTTTTGCTTGTTTGATTGCGGCGCATGTTCACAGTCATGGATAACCTGTGCAATAGCGTCCATGGTTAAATCCACCCCTCGGTCATGTGCCCATTTGTGTGTTGCATCTCTTCCCTGATGTCCTGAAGTATCATGAGCCCACCAAGATAAAAATAGTTCACCTTTATGTTCCCAGTCTAAGTCTGTCTGGAACACTTTAGCAGTCTGATCCACTTTCTGGTTGTTTAGATATTCCTCAGTGGCTCGATGCTTAGGTACGTGGGCATCCACGTGACGGACTTTTACAGCTAGTTTCTCTGCCCGAGCAGCGATGTCTTGCCACAGTGTGGCAGCCCAAATGGGTTTACCTCTGCGCTGACAGTTATTCTGCTTCCACTGTTTTAACCATCCCCACAAGGCATTTGCTGCCATCCATGAATCAGTGTAGAGACAGAGCACTGGCCACTTTTCTTGCTCAGAAATATCTAAGGCCAGTTGGATGGCTTTTACCTCCACAAACTGACTTAATTCACCTACTCCCTCAGCTGCTTCTGCTACTCGTTGTGTGGGACTCCAAACAGCAGCTTTCCACTTTTGATGGTTTCCTACAAGATGGCAAGATCCATCAGTAAACAGAGCATATTGCTTATCATTATCTGATAACTGATTGTATGGTGGGGCTTCTTTGGCATGTGTCACCACCTATTCTGGTGGCATTCCAAAGTCTTTACCTTCTGGCCAATCTATGATCATCTCTAAGATTCCTGGACGACTGAGGTTCCCTATTCGAGCTCTCTGGGTGATTAATGCAGCCCACTTACTTCATGTGGCATCGGTGGCATGATGAGTGGAAGGGAATTTACCCTTGAACATCCAGTTTAGGACTGGTAACCATGGTGCTAGGAGGAGCTGTGCTTCAGTACTGATCACTTCTGAAGCACCTTGAACTCCTTCATATGCTGCCAATATTTCTTTTTCGGTTGGAGTATAGTTGGCCTAGGAGCCTTTGTATCCTCGACTCCAAAATCCTAGCAGTCGACCTTGAGTTTCTGGTGATTTCCAGAGGCTCCAGGTAGGACCATTATTCCCAGCTGCAGTACAGAGCACATTTTTAATGTCCTGTCCCGTTTGGACTGGCCCAAGGGCTGCTGCATGTACAGCACCTCGTTTGATCTGTTCAAAGGCCTGTTTTTGTTCAGGACCCCAATTAAAATTGTTTTTCTTTTGAGTCACTTCATAGAGACGTTTTACAATCTGACTGTAACCAGGAATGTGCATTCTCCAGAAACCCACAGCACCTATGAAGGCTTATGTTTCCTTTTCATTAGTTGGTGGGAACATTGCTGTTACTCTGTTAACCACAACCATTGGGATCTGGTGACGCCCATCTTGCCATTTGATTCCCGAAAACCTGATCTCTCGTGCAGGTCCCTTGACCTTGCTTCTTTTTATGGCAAAACCAGCGTCTAAAAGGATTTCAATTATTTTCTTACCTTTCTCAAAAACTTCTTGTGCTGTGTTACCCCACACAATGATGTCATCAATGTATTGCAGGTGTTCTGGAGCTCCACCTTTCTCCAGTGCAGTGTGGATCAGTCCATGGCAAATGGTAGGGCTGTGTTTCCACCCCTGGGGCAGTCAGTTCCAGGTCTTTTGGACACCTTTTCAGGTGAAGGCAAACTGAGGCCTACGCTCTGGTGCTATAGGAATAGAGAAGAATGCATTAGCAATGTCAATGGTAGCATACCACTTAGCGGCCTTGGACTTCAGTTCATACTGGAGTTCCAACGTGTCTGGTATGGCAGCACTCATTTTCTCTCCAAAGGCACAGAGAAGAGACCACAGGGTATGTCGTGACATGTACTGTTCCTGTTTAGCTGGTCTTGAGGAAGAGCGCATTCTCCTAGTGGCTTCAACATGGGTCCACTCACGGAAAGAATAGGATCTGTTCTCCTTTCTCTCTATTTTTTCAATCAGTTTTTCAAGTGATCTCTTGGTTTCCTTAGCCATCTTCTCCAGGGCTGATACATCGACATGTAGAAGATCAGAAATGCTGTCTTCAAACTGTCGTGCTCTCTTGGCCACTTCTGTCACAGTTGGTACCTCGTCATCTGTTCCCCAGACCAATGTTGACAATGTGTGGGAATGTGCTGATGGGGCAATCTGCTCAACCTCCTGCAAGATGGGATTTATCACCATGGGCGAGTAGTGAACCCTGACACAATCCCACAATTGCGTCAGGGTTCACTACTCGCCCATCATGATAAATCACCTGTCTCACAGCTAATTCTCTCAAGTACTTACTACCTTTTTCCATGGTGGTCCATTTGCTTGGGTGGCAATTGATGTCCTCCTTATAGGGGTACCTGGATTTTACAGCTGACAAGAGTCTTCTCCAGAGACTGATGGTGTTGCTCTTTCTTGCAAGCTCTTGGTCAATGCCTCCATCTCTGGCCAGGAATCCCAGCTGCCTGGCTTCTCTGCCATTCATTTTGATGGTGTGGGCCCCAGTATCCCAGCATCGGAGTAGCCAAGTGATCAGTGGCTCACCTTCATGTCAGCTATAGTCCTTCCTCAGATTTCTCAGCTCCTTCATAGGTAAAGATTTGTTGGTAACCTCTGTATCTGATGACTCCACATCTGATGGGCTTGCTTTAGAAGCACCTGTTCCATTGTCATCTGACCACACTGGGCGATCTGTTTTTGTTAGGTGTTTCTTTCCAGTTGCAGTGGCATCAGGCTTTGCATCTGGTTCTGACTCATACTCAGATTCAGCTTGAGAAGGACCATCTCCCTGATCTGTTGCTGGACTTGGCTGTTTTGTTTGTTTTCTCTTCTTCACAGGAGCAACTTGTACAGGTGCAGATTGGGTGGGAGCGGTCACAGTAGCTGTCGGTGTAGCTGCTGGCTTTGCTGCTGGAGCTGGAACAGCTCCAGTGCTTGTTGTGGGAGTTGGAGCAGCAGCAATGCTTGTTTGAGAACAGGAGGAGCAGCAGCAGCAGGGCTTGCTGGGGGGGCCTGCGGAGACTGAGTAGCCGTGGTGCTTGGGTTTGGAGTTGATGCAGCAGTAGAGTTTGTTGGGGGCCCTGCGGAGACTGAACAGTCGCAGCATGTTTCCTGCGTACAGAGCATATCACGGAAAGTCGCAGAGAAGCGGCACACAATCTGCATTTTTTGTTGGCTACCCGACCTGTATTACTGCACTGATGACTAATGTGATGCCACACAGTGAAGATAATAGAAAATAATAGCAATAATGTGATCTTTGGTAATAACCATGTCCACAATCCTCACAATTTGGAGTTCTAAAATCCACTGTAGTCAGATTAGCATAGTGTGGAGCAGTATAAATTACCAAGATAAAACCAAAAGTATTCCTAGTAATAAAATCCACTATGTAATGCCAGTAGTACCAAGATGCACTCGCTGCCCAATTCAGTGCAACATGAATCAGAAATAAACATCACAAGAAAGCAGAGGCTTTCGCCAGTGCCCAAGCCTGAGAGCTTTCAGATAAACAGTGAGAACAAGCAAAGAGTAACATAGTGCATACGGCGTGTAAGGGAACAGTACAGCATTTAACTCCAAAAGAAATGCTAAAAAGACATGAATGGACACTGCTCTCAGAAACGACATCATTTAGGCAGTCTGTTTTAGTTTCCAATTCTTAAAGACGCTCAGGAAAAAGGTGATACTCTCTGAATTTGAACTGTTCGGGCAATCTATCAGAGCTCTGATCCTGCCCCACATTGGGTGCCAATAAATCTGTCATGGTTTAGGGTCAGGGTGGCTCCATAGACCTATAACAGATGCTCTCTGGTAACACCCCCCCCACTCCCAAAGGGGAAAGAGAAAGGGAATAAGGGAGAGAGACTTAGCTATTAGGAAAGGAAACTAGAACAGCTTTAATGAAAATGGAATATATACAAATATATACTAAACCAATATCGAACCCTACCCCCCTGATGGTAGTTACATCACCGTCACCACTGATGCTGTGGAGGCACCGGGGCAGTCCCAGACTGGGCTCTGCAGCAGACTGGAGCTGTGTTCAGGAGCTGGATTCTGGTACCAGGTTCAGGAACACACAGACTGGGATCTAAGGCAGAACGGACAGAGGCCTCCTTGGGTGCTCCGAGGAAGGAACCGAAAGAGGACCCGAGCCAAGGCAAGCAAAGCTGGCAAAGCAGTCTATGAGGGAAGAAGAACCCAGAGACCCCTCAGATCCCTCAGCTCTAAGCCCAGTATGTCATATATGGGCTGGAATACCTCGTTGGCCAGTTTAGAGTTACCCGTCCTGTCCACTCCTCCCTGCAGATGCAGCCTTTCACTTTCTGCACTCCCCAATGTGGTACACAAGATCCAGCAGTGACCTTGGTCTGCGTACCAATCCTTGGTAGTAATTCTAAACATGGGGTGTTATCACTTCTAGAAGCAGACACTGTCTGTGAGAACAGGCTGCTGACTTCAGACAGTGCAGTTAGTTAGAAGAACTGAGCTTAAAAGTAAAATTACTGAACAGAGTTAGTTCTATTCTCACTCAAACCAGGACAGCCTCTTTGGATGCATCAACAGGAACAGGCTTCTTTTCATTACTAATTGTTTACAGAAACTCCTTCAATTCCAACCTGAGGTTGCCAGCTCTTGAGTATATTCTTCCTTTCTCCCCAGCCTCAGTGGCTGTGGCCACTCTCCTCTCTTTCTCTGTTGCTTTTCCTTTTCTCTCTCCCTTCTCTTCTCTCTTTTCTCCCTTGTTTTCCTATTGAAAGGGAGTATGATCCTTCCCTTATTCATGAAGAAAGCTGGCCAAAAATCAAAGGCTCTGTTTTGTGTAAACACTTAAGTTATATTTTTGTTCTAGGATCTTATTTAGTTCCTGGCACCAAAAGTAGCCAATAGTCTGAGAGATGGTCTTCACCATAGTCTCCTCAGCTCGCTGCAATAAGTTGTTTTGTGTGTATCAGAGTGCACTACTTGTAAATACATCATGCATGTGCCCATATCATCCCTGGAAAATGTGTATAATAAGTTTTCCTTATGAACAAAACTTTCACAACTATTTCACGTTTTCATGATCAGCTCTAGTTATGAGGATAGATACTTTAAAGGTTACAACATATTAGAAAATGCAGCAATGAAGATCATGGCGATGACAAAGAGGAGTCTCCGAGACTATTGTCATGGGACTGAAAGCAGGAATCTTTAAGGCAAGTCAGTTCTTGCTGTGCTCTTGATTGTGTTCAGTCATTATATCATATTTTCCAGCTCAACTTAAAAGTTAACACCATCCCCAGTAGTAAAGGTTTTATGGCAGGGGTTCTGCCTTTCACTTTGTAAGAAAACACTAATTACTGTAGAGAGTTTTTTTCTAAAGTGTAAATTCCATCTCTGTGACACTGAATACATCTAACTCATCCAAAATCTGATAAATTCCTTCCTTTTGTACCACCTGGATTTGGGTTTGTCTGCAAAGCTGATGTGGATTGGGCGGTAGTGCCCAGGCATGTGGCTTTGAATGCTCTGCCTAATGCAAATTCAAATATAACGATATATAAGAGTTCTCTGTATTTACTGCTGAGCGACCATGCAGGTAGTATCTCTGATCTAAGCCCCTGACCAGTGCCATTTGTTGCACTCGGTGATATGGTAATGGCTGGCAGTAGATAAGATTCGAAGAAGTCTATGGGACAAGTTTATCTAAACAGTATTGAGATTGCGGTATCATTCTTCTCAAAAAGCAATGGCTGTAAAATTTGTCAATGCTGCAGTAGATTCTGCTGCCTCCTACCTCTGTCCACACTCTCTTGCTACAGCTCTATTGCTGGCTGTAAAATTGTTTTGTCGCCTCTGGTTATTCATTTTAACTTTAGCATAGTAAATTTAATTCAGAGACATTTACTTACTGTAAATTTGTCTCCCATGAAACAAAAGGGCATTAACTTTGCAGACCTGTGTAAAGAGTATCTGTTTCCATTAAAAATAGTAGAGGCTGCAGGTTAG
This sequence comes from Todiramphus chloris collaris, assembly GCA_025345505.1. Classification (NCBI taxonomy): domain Eukaryota; kingdom Metazoa; phylum Chordata; class Aves; order Coraciiformes; family Alcedinidae; genus Todiramphus; species Todiramphus chloris. Next base: position 46,185,251 of record JANVCC010000018.1, on the reverse strand, counting down.
GACATCTTGTAGAGTAACTATATACACGAAGAATCAATAAGTGTTTTATTAGTGCCTGGAGATTATTTGACTATAAAGGTTTTGTGGTTGTTTTTGATGGGTTTTTTTTGTGTGTGGTTTTTTTTTTTTGTGTGTGGGTTTTTTTTTTTTGTTTTTTTTTTAAATCCAATTGCTATAAAAAGGTAAATAAAGCAGTTAACCAGCTGTTGCCTCATTTTCATTTAAAATCTTGTATTTAATTTCTTTTTTTCTATGTAAACAAGTTTTGTTATTTTGCTCTAACATTGGGGTTTGGAAGCAAGTGGCTTTAATTTACAGCTTTTATTTAATCAAATGTATTGTTGGTGTCATAGATTTTACACTTCCTATTAGAAGTCTGGAAAATATTTATTACTACCCTGAAAGAGAGCAAAATTCAATTTAGAAATATAATTTCCTACCACTAAGACACTTGATAACATGGGAGAGATTAATGGAACCTTGTGACAGAAAGTTGATTTAAAGCAGGAGACTAATACTGCTTTATTAGCCCATACCATGGGTGAATTAGCTGAAGAAATTTGTTTGAAGATGCTGAGTTGTCTATTAGAAAAAGGTCTCTGGACATTTATTTGATCATTGCTGCTTGCTATAGCCTTGTCTAGCTGACAACATGGGAATGAAGTTTATACCAGTCTTGCTTATTTTACAGTAGTATGTTTCTAATTATTATGTGTTATCCCACAGGAAGCTGGAATGCCTCAGGCGGCTCAGGGGGATTATTCCTAGTTAAAACAAGTTAAAGTTAGCAAACAGAATTACACTGATGTTCTGATTTCATTGATATTGAGGACAAAAAAAAAAAATAGAATGCTGAAGTGGTGTTTTTAATTGGAAAGGTTCTGTACCAATATCTGTTAGAAATCATATTTTTATCAGCAAAAGAAACCTTTCATTTCCTTTCCTAAACATAGTGGTGTTTATCTTTGGAGCACATTAAAGCAGTTCAGAAGTTAGACTTGACAGGTCGACATATCTACAGATGTACACAACTAACAGGGGAAACTGGGAGCTAATGTGTTGGGGCCACAGCCAGCTGCTGCTCCAGGTTGGCATTCCAGCTCTGCTTCTGATATAAATTATGTCAGCATCAAATAAGGAAAAAACCCCATAAATCTGTGGCAGTCAATTGATTTCTCTGTCATTTGGCAGATGTGCTCAATGTCTAAAGATACAGCCACTAAATTAACTGGTAGTTCTTAGGATCCTGTATGCTTTATTCAGTGTAAAGGAAAAAACGGCACCATTTGCATGCTTAAGTATAATGTATGTGTCTGTAGGCATGCACAAGATATGCATGCGTGCACACAAATGCTTTTCCCTTCAGTGGCTTTCAATTATCTTGGGAAATGTCTGAAGCAACTGTACTTTTAAGTTCAACCAGTCCAAAACGAACTCTGTGTGATCTTGTAGCTTTTAGTTTTCATTCCTCCTGGAATCGTAGCATCCAGAGTTTTATTTCTGAATATTTTTCATTGAAACATTTTCCTTATGCTTTCTATGCAGATAAGTCTGCAGGGTTGACCTTCTAACATATATGGTGGGTGATTGTGAAAAGGATATGTTGTTACGCTAAGCTTGTATTTGTTGGCTACAATATTAATATGTAAAATCCCACTGCAGTGCAGCATTTGAGAATGTATGCACAAACACCAGTGTTCTCTATGCAATGAAAAGAGCTTACACAGTTACCTTCATCAGGTATTGCAAAGAGCATCCTGTTTCTTTGGTACAGATGAAAATTAACAGTAAAGAGCCTGGTAAGACATGTAGATTTTGCTGATGTGAAAAATTGAGTTTCATAAAACCAAAAGAGTGTATCTGCAGCGTGCAGGCAGAAGCGTGCATTCATGGGCAGATTAGCATTTACCTGCAAACACTTTGAAGCCTATTTGTGAGAGTCAGACAGGACATGAGAGTCAGCTTAGGGAAGAGGGAACACCTCTCTGCTTCCAGGCCTCTGACGGGAGTGACTGGGCTTAGCTCCCTGCTTGCAGTGTGGTCATGAAGTTCTGCTCATTGCAGTGGGGTACCAGACCAATATCAAAATCTGATGCTTTTGGGGTTGGGACAGCAAGCTATTTAAAAGGGGCTGACTCAGGTGGCAAAAGAAGGCTATAAAAGGATTGCTGAATGTGTGCAAATAATCAGAGACCTGAACAAAACAGGACAGTCACCTGCCAAAACACTATCCTGGCTGTTCTCACTTTAGGATTTCTCTAAACATGCTGGTACACTTCAGCATAGGCTTCAACTACCTTTGCAAGTTCAGTTGAAGAAGGCCTCAGTCTCTGAATATTGGAAGGAGCAGGTGCCAGCTATGTCCATCTTGACAAGGTTGCCACATCTTGCTTTTTATGAGCTTATACCCAGCCAGGCTTACCCCCATGTAAAGGGCAAAGAGGAAAAGCCTTGTTGCTTTGGGAAAGCCTCTGCCAGCAGAGGTGTTACGTTGTGAACCGCTGAGATTTCCTTTGTGCTCAGTTCCCAGGGGCTCTCCTTTCCCTGTGTGCCATCACGGAGACTGGTTGCCACCATGTCCAAAGTGTTTGTAAAGTTCACTGTTGAAATAAACGTCATTCTGCAGGAATATAAACAGGTTGTTGGCCTACTGCATTACTGGTGTATTCACAACAGCATGCCTAAAACTTTGCCTGAATTTTTTAATCCAAGTAAAAGGAAAATGAGTCATTTCTGTCAGAAAGCACCTTAGCAGCAACACTGGCTGTGGTGCTGTTGGGGACACCTCTGACCTGCTGTGGTGCTTGCTGAGTATTTTGTTTGCTGTGTAGGGAGAACCAAGAAACTAGATGCCTTATGTTGGTTTCAGTCTGAACATTCAAGTCTATGGCTACATTCACATCTGACCTTTTGTATAAGAGGCCACAAGATATGGTTCTTTTTTCAGGAGCTAATTATTTCTGATCTATTAAAGTACGTTTTCCAGAAAGACTGCCAGCAAAAAGAACTGAAGAGCTGGAGATTCCACTTTTTTCTTTACTAATGTGTTTTTAGTAGTCAACTGCCACCCTATTTAAAAAACATAACTTATGTATAAATTAAATTTACTTGTCTTCAACTGATAATGGAGCTAGGCTTTTTCCAATACATTCAGTCAAATATTCCTTCTGTAAGGTGTGCTTTTTATTCCCATGGCACTTGAACACCATAGACAAAATCTTTCTTGCCTTTAGTTAATTCTTGAGACTTTTAAATCATTCGAACTCTGTGCTCACTATTGGGGAGTACTCATCATTATTGGTGAGAAATATAGATATCCAAGAATACCAAACTGTACATCCCTTCTTTCTTTCTTCCTATCAGTCCTCGAATAGTCCCTTCAGACCTTATTTCACCCTCTCTACTTTATCTGCTTTTTAATTCATTTGTGGTTTTTTTGATTTTTATTTATTTATTTTTTTTTCCCAGATTATGGACATGGGAGTTCTAGCTAGTGTTTGACTATTGAACTTATGAAGTCCATATATAGGCAAAAAGAAAGATTTAACTTACTATTCAACTGTTTAGATATCCAAGAACTGTGATAGCATTGATATGAATGCCTCAGAACTTCTGATTAAAAGTGTTAAAGGAGGAGAGTTTGCTTGTTTTCTATAATGGCAGACTTTCAATTAATCAATCAAATGTTTGTGTAGATATATATGCAGCATGAGATGAAACAAATAGAAGGAATTTGAAGTCCACATGCAGTTGCAGACGTATGATATTATTTGGATTACAGAAACGTGCTGGACTAGTTTGCATGACTGGAGTGGACGTGGATCTAGTGAAGGGCAACAAGAAGGGCTTCTACAAAAACACTGGCAACAAAAGGAAGATGAAGGAAACTGTAAGGCCTCTGTAAGGCTCATCAGGACATAGGATCTAGGGACATGGAAAAGGCTGAGATTCTCAATACCATTTTTGCTTAGGTTTTTGCTAGTAAGGTTTGTCCTGAGGTCTTGCAGGTCTCTGAGTCTACTGGTAGGGACTGGGAAAGTGATACTTGACTTAAAGGAAAGATGGACTGAGTTAGGGACCACTTAGGCAAACAGGGCAAGCGCAAGACTGTGGAATTACATGGACTGCAGCCAAAGGTGCTGAGAATTGGCTGATGCAATTCAAGACCTCGCTCTGTCATCTTGCAAAGGTCATGGCCATCAGAGAAGAGTTAAAAAAGTACACAGGTGGCTGACAAGTAGAAGGGGCCAATCTCTTTTCAGTGGTGCCCTGTGAAAGGACAAGGGGCAATGGACACAAACTGGAACACAGAAAGTTCTACCTGAACATGAGAAAAAACTTCTTTATTGTGAGGGTAATGGAGCACTGGAATAGTCTACCCAGGGAGGTTATAGAATCTCCTTTTCTGGAGACTTTCAAAAGCCACTTGGAGGTGTACCTGTATGGCCTGCCCTGGATAATCCTCCTCTGGCAGGGGGGGTTGCACTCTGATCTCCAGAAGTTGCTTCCAACCCCTACCATTCTATGATTCTATGTCATGGTTATTTTAATGAAGGGCAAGGAGGAGGATCCAGGTACCTATGGGCCTGTCAGCCTCACCTCAGTCCTCAAAAATACTATGGAATCTGTCTTCCTGGAAACAATGTCCAAGCACACGAAGGATGGGAAGGTGACTGGGAACAGCCAGCATGGATGTGTAATGACCAGATTGTGCCTGACCAGTCCAATTTCCTATTGTAGTGAGTTGATGAAGAAAGTGCAGTGGATGCTGTTTACACATTAATGCTGTTCTCTGAGGTGCACAGGGAAAGATTGAAAGGCAACAGAGACTAGGTGCAACAAGGGAAATTCAAGTAGGTATTAGCAATTTTTTTCCACCATGAGGGTGGTCAGACACAGTAACAGGCTGCCCAGAGAGGTTTTGGTGTTTATTCTTGGAGGAATTCACAGCAAGACTGGACATGGCCATGAGCAATCTGATCTAATGGACCTACTTTGAAAAAGAGGTCAAATGACTTGACCTTCTGAGGTCTCTTCTATACAAGGGATTTGAGAAAGATAGACTTAAGCCTCTGTTTTGCCTAACTGACAGTACCATCTTCAATGTGGATCTCTTGCTTTTTAAGTGACTCCTAATTGACATGTGGAAATGGTGACATTGTCTTAATGAGAAACATTGGAAAAACCTCACTTTGTTTTCATACTAGTGAGTTTCATAGGAGGTGGAAATGACAGTTCTTGGGCATTATCTTTTCCTATGCTGTGCTTCATCTAAAAACAATTTACTCCTGAACAGATAAAACAGAAAAAAGTCAGATAAAATCATTACATAATTTATTCTTTGCTAACATATTTTTGTACAATAGCGGAAGCCAATACTTTTTGGGAAGATTTTCTTTTACGAGCCTTTCATTTCAGACATTTTTGACACTAAACAGAAAAGCGATTTTCACACACAGAGAACAACAAACAGGACCTGCCTCATGATTAAGGAGTCTGTGATTTTGCTATTCATGTCATAAACCACATGAAAGTTTCTCTGCTAGAGAGAAACAATCTTCAAGGTTAAGTGTCATAAGACGACATCATTTTGTTTAAGCCATTCTGCTTGCATTTGCCCTGGAGAATATATTTTGCAATAAGAGGTCTAAGTCTGTTGGTTCCTGCAGTCATGTTGATGTGTCCCTGTGGTCATCTGACAGAACAAATTCTGCTTTACCTCTCAGTCAGGTGAAAATTTATTTCAATTGGAGGAAAAAGGTGTGGTAACTGTTGTCACCCTCTTCCCCTCACATTCCTCCTACCTCAAGACAAGCTATTCTGGCAAAAACTGTCTTTTCTAGTGGAAAGGATAAAGAGAAGCTCCTTGAGCAGGAGTGAGTGACTGAGCACATTGCTGTGTCTGTCATAGTGTCAAGCAGGGAGCTGCTGTGCCTCCAGCCATCACTTTGTTGTTTCTCCTGCTGAAATAATCTTTTTTTCCTTAAAGTCTAGAGAGGTGTGACAAGCTCCAGGTTTATGAAATTTTGCTTGCTGAATATTTTGAAGTTAATCTTAGGTGTTTCTTCTGCCTCTCTCCCACTGTCCATCTGGGATTTGGAAAGGAAATGTAACATCTCCAGAAAAGAAGGGAAGAAACCCTCCTGACTTTTCTGGGTAACAAAATAGGCTTGCTTGACCAGGAACCAGAGACACTGGCCCTGCACACTCAACCCATTGTCAGAGCCTTTGTGCTGATCACAGCCACAAACTACAAAAAAAAGGGGCAAGTGGATGGAAGAGCTTCAGAACTCAGTAAAGGTGTTTCATATTTGCAGATATTAACTTAAATATTTGAGACAGGGATGAGGTTTCTGTCACCTACCCTCACTTTTATTTAATCTGAAAAACAATAGCAGTTGCCAAGGTTGGCTTGGGTTTGTAATACATCCATGAGGTTAGCAGACAGTCCTCTTGATCAGGGGCTGCATACATGAAGCCGAGGGCTTGAGGGATTCAGAGTCTTCTGAAGTAGGAGTTGGTCACTAAAATGGGGACACTCAAAGTTGGGAGTGAAGCTCTTCATTTTGGGAACAAAGTAATTTCCTTAAGGGTTGTGGAGCTGATCTGAACATCCAGACAAAAAGTTCAGTGATCAAAAATTGCTTCTTCCAGTTGTAAAAAAGGGACTGTAGTTTAGCAGACATAACGGGTTTATATGGGTCATGTTCAAACGATGTTTTTAGTCATTTTGTGCTTGGATCTTTGAGCCATCTATAAAAGTAAGAAAGTTATTGCTAGAGAGATTGGAAACTGGTAGTTGATAAATAGTGCTACATCACTCTGCAAAGAACAGTTGATGAATGTTACCATTGTATGTGAAATGTTTCTTTTCTTTTTTTTTTTTTTTTCTTTTGAATAGCAATGTTTTAAACTACGTTGTCCCACACAAGGAACTGCTAAGTAAACCAGAACTGACATATGATAGATGTAAAGCTGTGGCTACAGCTCCAAAAATCGATGAATTTCATGTTTCACATGTAAAAGGGCAGTTGTGCTGTTTCTGCTTGCAGAGTGATAAATGTAATTCAATCTATGAACAGTAAAACATGAGTGTAACTTGTTAATGCAAGTACATGCCTCCAAGAGGAAAGAAATGTATGTGAGCAGCCCTGCTTGGAAACCACCTGTAAAAATAATTAGCTCTAAAATTTGTGAGGAGAAAGTAAAGGAAAACCATGTGCGAGTGTAAGTCAATAACCCAGGGACTGTTTCTGTAATAAATGTGGTTCAGTACCTGTAAGTATTGTTACTCCATCTCATACACATGAGCACACAGCAAAATGTCACTTTGAGAGATGCTAAAATGGGAAAGATAAAACTGTCATAAATGAAGGACATTGTTTATGGCACTATGAATGCAAAAATGGACCTCTAGGAGTGACCCCCTACAACTCAGCAAGTTAGAAAGTGTGTTTCAGTAGCAAGTGATTAAAGAAATTCTAGAATAAAGAGGAAAATACAGGTTAAAATATACTTCAGGGACTGGAAATGAAGGCGACACAGTTTAGTTCTTGCTGGACACCCTGATTTTGACATTTGCCACAATGGACTGCTAATCATGGTTGTTTTCTGATAAGGAACATAGAGCAGCTTCCTGTCAAAAGCTACTTCATTTTGGTTTTAATTCCATTCTGAACTCATAGATAATAAAGATTATTCTTTTCCAGATTCAAGGAAACTTGGATAGTGTCACAGTTCACTGAGCTTGTGGCAGGATTTTGTAGTGTTTCTGTAAGATTCAAAGATTTTTTTTTTTGATGTTAAGATGCTGTTAAACAAGCCAATCTCTAGCTCTCAGCTCTGCCATGGCAAGACCTATTCAAAGGTTGTTGTCAATAAGCCAGTAGACCATGTCATTATTGAATGGGCATGAAAAAAGCTGATAAATTCTATATGTAGTTCCAACATATGGAGTGGTTAGTAACACTGCCCAGCAATGTCTTAAAGTTTATGGAAGTGCTCTAGGAAAGGTCTAACCCTTCTGTCCTATGAGAAAGAGTTGGGATGATTGTTTCAGCAATTGCTTTTCTTACAGGTTAGGATGACATGAAATACATCCATTTTGAACAGACAGAAGTCAAAAGTATTTAATTCAGAAATGCAGCTCTCCTGGCTTTTGTATTTTAACTGAAATGCCTTCCTCCTGTTCAGAGCTTTTTCCTAGACCCTAGTTTTAGGCAGGGCAAATGCACAGACAAATGTTTGCTTGACATCCCATGGGACTCCTCTTTACAGTTTCTAGAATTTAACTCCAAATTTGATATCGCTTTGTCACATTGAAAGACAGATGTAAGACAACACGGAGCATGCAACTGAATGGAAAAACTGCAGTAGGCTTGTGGGTATTTTTTCACACTTCATTTCGGTTTAACATACTTGACCTTAAACTTTATATTGGAAATCTTCCACTGCCCTTTGGCACTAAACCTCATGCACTACTGATCTGACCAGAATGCAGTGCTGCTTTGATGCTGCCCATCAAGACATACCATCTATGCAAATAAAGTGCAGATAATTATTGCAAATAATAATACCTTGTACTGCAGAAGTGCTTAGAGATCCAGATGAAATAAATGGGTGGTCATCAGAAGAAAGAGCTGCCCGAACTTACTGGTTTCTGATGGTGTAAAGCAAAAGCATTATCTGTATAGCTTCAAATATGTAGAAACTGTCAGGTAATAATTAAATACAGTGCACTTAGCTGACAGTGTATTTTTCAGCTTTTTGAAAGGGAGACAGGATTGGATGCAAATGAACACGGAAAGGCTCTGGTTACTGCTGTGGAATAGAAAAATCAGAAATGCAAGATGCATTTGTGATAAGCAAGATTGAAATTCCTTGGGAGAGTGCGTGTGTATTTAACCTCTTAGCATGAATGTATTTGCTTTTTTGGAATTTTGTTTGTTTGTTTTTCAGAATAAATTGCTAAAACCAATCATGAGATATGGAAATGAAGAAATATGAAGATCTTTAGATTATCGTGCAAGTAAATTAACAACTCCTACTAAACATACTGGTTAGCAGTAAGCAGCATCAAATGTTGATGTCTCTTAATAGTGGCTGAGAGTTTCCAAATGGATAATCTTATCAAGAAATGAACTATGAATAACTCCCCAGCTTCTAACAGATTATTTTAAGAGGTGTTTTACTTAGAAGTTGATGTCTTTTATCTCTCTAGGTTTGGTATTTTTTTTAATTTTGTCTTTTTAATTTGTAACTGCGAGTAACATTTCAGTATTTGATAACCAGGCATACTCACAGTAAACATATTCCCCACACTTGCCATTTTCACAGACGTTTGTATGTTTTTCTGTCAGTTGTGTAAAATCGAGCTGAAGCTCTTCTCTCAACATGCACGTGCGGAATGGAACATGGCAGAGGGCCTGTCACTGGGGGTGACAGTGACACCTTCCACTTTGCTGGCAACCCAGTTTATACTGGTTTTATAACAGTCACAGGTATGTCTGATGACTCTCTAACCCTGGTGTGCTTTAGAGATAGTTAAGCTATCTCAAAAAAAATAAACCGCAATCCAGGTAAGTGTTGTGTTGATGGTGGTTAGAAACCAAATACTTCATTATATAAAATTTAATTCCCTTGTTCTTAAGAGCTCAAAACCGATCACCTTAAAAAAATAATCTAGATTAAAGTATTTTTGAAGTGTAAAGCACTTTTCTCTCAATCGCTTTTTAAAATCAAACTGCTTCTAATGATCACAGTGAAACAAGTAGTAGCTGATTTCTGGTGGAGACTTGAATTTAGTCCGGGAAGTGACATCTTGGATCTTAATAGAAAAAAAACACGCCAAACTCCGTCAACTCAGTGAAAGATGTCAGTAATAGCTCCTCAAAACTAGGAGAACTTCAAACTTTATTTCTGTACCAACTCTCTTCAGAACACCTGAACAATTGTTCATCCCCAGCGCCAGGCACCTTCCCTCCCTTCCCAAGGCAAGTTAAGGTGAGCACCCCAGATGAATAAAACCCCTATGTATTTATTCCTCCTTATTCTTCTGCTGGTACTAGACCTCTTGCTTGCAATCACCTTCCTCTAGCACAGCAGTAACTAAACTTCAAAACTCTAAGCTGCCAGCTCTTTTTAGTTTCTGTCTTTTTACAGATACACTGTCTTGTTTTTGAAAAATGCTGGTAGGCTATGGAAAGCTTGAAGCAAAATGTGGAGGAGAGCTTCATGTGACATTGCCTTCTGAACACCACTGGATATGCTGTTTGAAAACAGATATTCAGGTGAATTGTCCAGGTCTCTGTTTATCCCTCAGTCATATTTTATATGATCAGACTGGAGAAACTATTCAGTGAATCTGAAAACTCAGCGTACAGGATCTCGGAAGAAAACTAAAAGTCTTATTGAAAGGACCTGAGTCTAATAACCTTTTGCACTTTACCCAGTAAAACATTATTGATGGGACTTGTTTAAAATCCACTTTCTTCCTCTCTGCAGCCCCCAAACCCTGTGGAGTTGATGTTCTGCCAAGCAGAGGACTGCTGACAGTTTCTGACAGAAAGAGCATGATTGTCCTTAGTGGCTGAGTTGCAAGTAGATGGGTTTTTTTTGTTTTTTTTTTTTTAAATGATTATTTTTTTTTTTTTTAAATCCACTTGAGAAGGTTTTGCCCTGGAGTTTTTTGTCAAATAAGTGAAATGAAATTTTTCCAGGATGTCTCGGGGGCACAAACTTCCCTCCTTTCATCCAGAACAGACCTGTGAATACCACTATGAAGGTGGCTGGTAGTGGTACCAATTACTCCCATGTGGCCAGTCTGTGACTCCTGAGCCATGTGCAGCATGTCACTACAGGATCCCATCACTAGATGATGTTTGGCTGAACATTGCTAGGGCACCCTTGGATCCAAACAGATATTTTGCCAAGTCCCATCCTGCAGTGGAGCCCCAAGGTCTGAGCAGCTGTTATACCCTAACCTTTCTTGTCGCCTCCACACTCCTTTCTCCTTGGCTTTTTGATGTACCTGTTTTTATGTCTCTGGTCATAAGAGTTTTCTATGCTTCTCACAGAATCAGTAAGGCTGGTTGTCTATTTGGATAAGGAGTAAAAGAAATAATGTTCATATGTGATACTATCATGATGCAGTTGGTGTCTACATAAAGACTTATGCTGATAATTTATCAAAAGTCACATCTGTAACAGGTATTACTCTATTTTTTTTTATAACGGACTCTGCCCTGGGACTGTAGAAGAGCTTTAAGAAGCTGTTGTACAAGATGAAAGAGACGAAAAAATCTTCAAATAATGCCTAAGGAATCAGCTACAGGGGCAGGGAGGGGAGATGGAGGCTCTTCAGTTCATGTTTGAGGCTAAATGTTCAGCATATCAGTCTTGCAGCATCACTGAAGTGATGTAGACCTGTTTCTCTGACCTCTTGCAAGACAGCATTTTGCTTTCTGTATCTGAAATCATTCCTGGCTCACCTTCTGAAGACCTTTCTAGTTCAATCTACAAAGCCTTTTGCAACTCACTGTTCCTCAGTGAAAAGCTATTTGGAAAGGCAATGAATCGTGAAGTGGTCTGATAAATACTTGGCAGAGGAAAGATGCTCCAGTGCTTGGGAGGCTAGCCTGGGATGATGAGGTTGACTTGTTGGGTTTTTTAATTCTTTTTCAGCAGACTTCCTATAGAAGCTTGGGCATGCTATTTAGCCTTTCTTTCCAGCTCATGGTAGTGTTGTGAATATGGCCTGTGAGGTGATAGGTGATAACAGTGAGGAGTATCAAAAGAAATATTTGAGCTTTTTATACTGTTGGGTTTTTTTGTTTTGTTTTATTCTATTTTTTTCTTAAATACAATACCAGTTTCAGTTGATTGCATATCCTTTCATGAGATATATTAAACCAGACTAAGCTTTTATGGGACAAGGCCTCATCTTATACTTCTGCTTTGACACCTATAGAGGATGCAGCTCTAGATTGCTCCAAGGTCTAGAAGAGTTCTTTGAATCTCTTCCTTACTGCTGTGTTCATGTTAGCTTTGCATGGCAAGGTTTCACCAAGGGCACGACTGTTTTAATCTTTACAGAGTGATGAAACAGATCAATTGTTTCTATTTATTAATCTCTGATCACTTCAAAGAGCATTTGAATCTATGGAAAATGATAATAATAAAGAAACGGTGCTTGACAACTGTCTCCCTTCAGTGCTATAGACGGTGAATTGTAAAATCAGATATTATGCATGACAACTTGAAGAGGTCAGTTGTTGTTGACAGGGAGCTTTCTGAGTAGCACATGTAATTGCAGAAGTACTGTTTGTCTTCCTCCTGATTCATTACTATCATTTTTGGTGCAATTTCAATGTCGTTTTACTCATCCTGATTTCATTTCATGATCCAGAAAGGCATTCGCTATTAGCACAGGTAAGAGGATTTTTCATAGCACTTATCTGCTGAAAGTCACCCTGAGTGAACACAGACCTGAAAGCAAATGTACCTTCAGACAGCATTTAGCATAGGCAGCCAGGCACCCATGGATTGAATAGCACAATCTGTAGCAAATACGACATCCACAATAGCACACAAAACAGGGGATCTCCTTCCTCCCCAGTGCCTGAAGGAGAGCTCCTTCATTTCTTTGCTTGCCAAGAAGCAAACACTTCTCCCAAGACACACTTCTTAGCAGGACTGAGATCTTCATAAAAACATCTGACTTCTGAGGCTGTTTGTTGATGTCCTGAGGTCCCCCTGTCTTGATGTATTCATGCTGTCTCGAGGAAGACTCTGAAAGAAAGGCATCATCTTGTTGATGCTATTCTTCTTTAGCTGACTCTTTCTGTTGCACTCTGAAACACAGTATAACTTGAGGAGAACTGGCGAGATTATCTGGAAACAGGTAACCTATTTGTACAAACTGTCTCATGACATGATGTGGTTGAGACCTGGAGTATCTGTTTATTGAAACAAGAAATTCATAATGAAATAAACCAGCAGTGTGGGCTCTGCATAGATATCTTTTATCTGAGCTGGTGGAAGAGGTTACTCCCCATGTTGCTCAGAGTATGGGGACTTCTGTGCAAGTTTTTGCTTTTATTTGCTTCAGGGAAAAAAAAAAATCCACCTGTGGTGTTATGTGAGCTAATTCACATGTCTTTTCTTGGAACAAGATGAGAGTGCTTGGACAGATTTCTCCACTTGCATACTGGCAGGGACAGTAGCCTCCAACAAGGAAGAAGCATGATCAGCAGCTATAATGGTTATCTTTTTTCTGGCATAGCTGAGTCTGGAGGAAGATAATTTTTCGAGACTAACCAGAATTAAAATCTGTCTGTGTTTTTTAACATAGTAGTGCTGCTAGAGAACAACTCAGGGCTTGAGCAGTAGTGAAGCATTTCACACAGAGTCATCAGTCATCTTCGCTCTATTTCATCCTCACATCCACCATCCCCTGACCTGGACAGTGAGGCGGCTCTACATTTGTGTCCTTGCCATACAGCAAAGACAAAAGAAGGCCTCAGAGAAGATGACTTTACAATGACACTTGGCAGCAGTAAGTCAAACTGGGGCTGATCACAGATTTGACACTTGGAGATCACACAGAGATACTGGGTTCACAGTAGAACTGCTTGCTGCTCAGTCTTGCTCTCTTGTTGAAGTCAGAGCAGTGAAGCAAGGGTCTTGGATGTTTGCTTCATGAAGGAAACAGTCTCACGCTTTCTTGAAAAACCTATTTGCTAACTTACAAATGAAATACTTATTAATATGTGCTGGAATGACAGTTGTTTCAGGTGCTGCAACTTAACACTAGTGATGTAACTCAGACTGGTTTGCTTCTACCCTTTTGAACTCCTGGCAACCTTTGCTCTCTAGGGTGGAAATGAATCAACATATTTGCGACTAACAGTTGCATGGGAGAACTGTTCACCTGTGAGATTCATCCACCTCTGATCACTGAAGCGTAGTAACGCTGAGCATAATTATGAGGAAAAAAATGACAGTAGAACAGCGAGTTTGTAGCTTACCCAAGTTAATTAAATCAAAGCCATAATTGTTAGTTTTGTTGTTGTTGTTGCGGTTTTTTTTGTAATTTGGAAAGGTCCCAAAAAGCTGTCTTGCTGAGACCTGTTTTTTACCACTTTACTTGCCTGATGAAGATGAACTTTTTTATGAAAGCATTCAGAGAAATAGATTAGTAGCTAATAACACCAAAACACTTGAAATCTTCTGGTTCAGGTGTCAATCTTATTAGCTGTCTGAGCCCTTTCAAGTAGCAAAAAAGCTATTTATTTACAGACTGACATATAGTAGCTTGCTTTATTCCTTCTCCCTCCCCTAAGAGGAGATATTGTTTACTCCAAATCAGCTCTTTTCCATATAAATACTACAGAACACTTTCTATCTTCAAAGCACTATAGTAATGTTTTTAAGCATTGACTGCTGTTATTAGCTATTACTTTAAGCTTAAATGGTATTGAATTAAGAAAATCTTTTAATGATAATCCCCTCCTCACAGGATTTAATGTTTTTTAAATTGGGTTTTGGCAAATACGAGACTAGGAAAGAATGCAAGCCTGGGTCTTATCCAAAGACCATTTAAATCAATGAAGTCATCAAGTTGTTTAAATCCATCATGCCACAGCACGACAACTAACATTTAGTGGAATGTTTTCAGAATATTACAAAGTCTATAAAATATGGATTAAATGCACCTGAGACACAGCCAGGTTCCTGATAAACAGGAGATGAAAGGGTTTTTTTTGTGGGTTGGTTCTGGGTTTTTATTTGGGGTTTTTTTTTGTATGTTATTTTTGGGGTGGGGGGTGGGGGCATGTTTTTTGTTTGTTTAGGGTTTTGGGTTTTTTTTTCTTTTCTCTGTTTTCAGATCGCCTCTCCTGATCTGACTTGCTGCAAGCAGTAGAAAATGCCAAATCCCAAACAGCAATACTCATTATGGCAGTCAGTCCAACAAGTCTCTTCAAAATGGACTTTTCTATCTGTATTTCTTTTTTCTTTGAGGGTTGTTGGATTTTGTTAGATAAATGATAGATGGAAGCTGTAAAGGATTCTAGTGACTAATATCCCCCTCTCCTCCATACAATGAAAGATGGGCTGCACCTTCCTATTCATACTACTGTCTGTCCCTGACTGGTTTGAAACTGTTGCACCTTGTCACGGAGTGACTTTCATACCATTTCTGAGTTATGTCATTTGTAATGACTCTGTATTTTTTTGCGTATTTTGCAGGAGTTTGCAATTCAAATGAATAAGCTGTCTTCAGATGCTGAAGGGTCAAATCAAAGTGTGGTCTAAAGTACCAGGAGTTGATATTGTGTGGCTTTTGTTTCTCCCACAGATGTATGACTGTTGGGTGAAAAGGTACCTACATTTCTTAGATGAAGCTGAAGATGTTTTGGATGATCTTAAAAGAAAAATAAAAGAAAAAGAATCAACTCCTCCAAGTCCCATATCCTTTGTGTTTAAGTTCTCAATTAATGCAAAAATTCAACATATTTCTGAAAAAAACAATCCTAAAGATAGTTTGATGACAAAGTAAGAAGACATCAGTGAAGAGAGGGAGATCTGAGGTGATTTAGAGAAAAGGGAAAGTCAGAATTTTAATCTCACTGCTTTTATAGGTACATTTTATATCCACCCTTGCTCTTCTCTTCTGCTGTATGTGTCACGTAGCCTTTGACAGAGAAAAGAGTTGTTTTACATGATAACATGCACATTCATAAGATGTTGCTTTTGTGGATGGTGAGATTTGCCAATTCTCTTTTCCTTAGGGCTTTGAAGCAACCATATTTTGTGGGAAAACATGAGAACTTCATTCCAGAAGAAGGGAACTTTCCTCTGCAGGAGCCAATAACTAGAGGCAACAAAGATGTACTGCAGATTCTGAGGAAAAATAGCTGGGTGCATCACACTTGGTTTTTTTATGGGTTCCCAAGCTGTAGAATGAGAGTCTCTTCTAGGAGCTACTTTTGGATCCTTAGTTTTGGAACAAAGCACATGTTGTGCAATGCCAGTTATAGGTGTTCCTGGGACGTGTTGCTCTTCTGCAAGCAAAGCCAGGGCTTCTGTTGGAGCCAGAGAATGAGGGAGGGCTGACACCCAAAAAGGCTGTAAATAGTGTAATTCCCCGCAGGAAGTGTGAGGGAGACTGTTTTGGAAAGACGCCTTCCTTATCTTCTTTTCTCAGTCTGTTTTTTTCAGACCAAGTTAATTATATTTGCATATACAGTCACTGTTTACTCCTGTGACTAGACCATGGGGAGCAGTGTCTTTGGTTGGAAAGGATGCTATGTTTATGATGGAAGGAGTGTGGGATAGTTGGACAGAGCTGAGATTCCGTTCTTCCTTGTTCCCTGATGTGATGTTAAAGCTTGCTGTTGATTGCCCCTGTGTCCTCTGTAACTTTTCACAGAGAATTCTGTCTGTTTCAAGGCTAACTTTGCTAACTTTGTACTTTGTTAATACTCATAGTTACTGCCATTTTGCAACCTTCCTCTACTTGTCTCAGGCAATTACATTCTGTCTATTGAAGATCCCCATTGCTGGATCAATAGAAGAAGTTTATTCTTCATTTCCTTCATAATAGCTATTGTATAGTGCTGCAAAATGGCTGTTGAAGCCAGCTGTAATTCGGCAGTGGATGAGCAATCCTGCAGTCTGAAAAGCATCCAAAGATCTTATGGGATGAAAAGTGATATAATTGTTATTGGTAGCTCTATTGCTCCTCTGACATCTCCTTTAAGTATGAGTTGAGAATTGGAGAGTAATCTGGGCATAAATGTTGCTTCAATCAACTATTTGTGTATTTTGCCCATCCCATCTGATGATCGCTTCTGTTGTAACCACTGGTATCCCACAGGGTCCCTCGATTGAATCTTAGTCTAAAGAATTTCATATCTTGTTCCCTGCTGCTTCCCAGTCATCCAATGCCCTGTACAGAATTAGGCCCTTGAGGTTAGGATTGTTCATTTCCTTTCTCCCTCCAACAGCTGGCACGTCATTGCTGTTGTCTCTAGACACCGAGCGAGCTGGTCTCCTGCAAGCCTGCTGGCAACATCTGATGTGTAAAGTTACATGCCTGATGACGGAGAAAGTGTTGAAGCAACCCACAAATCCAACTGTGATGGTATAAACCTCTGCCTTTTGTCTCTGAAATAGGAGGCCTTCTCAGGATCTTGGGTTACTGATTGGAGTGTTTGGTAGTTCAGAATGTCTGGGTGAAACAACAGGAAAAAATGCTTTTATTGTTGCATGATATTGTTCAGCCAAATGTGTGCTTGATTCCCCATTAGCATGGTGCATTGAGCTGGCACTTAAAATGGTTCTGTCTCCTTAAAGGGCTTGGCAGTGTGAGAGAGAACTCACACTAGTGTTTAGTACCCAACTGTTAATGGTTCAAATGGCTGTTTATGCTTTTGGGTAGTGACAGGACCCAGGTCCTGTGATTTTAGTATTTTTAAACACCACCTCTAAAGAAAAATTGAGGAGGTTATATTATATTGCACAGCCCCTTGTGGAATCCAATGTGGTGCTAGTAAGCAAGCTAGATAATAGAAAATGAGAACTGAGGGAACAGGTAACTTGCAATGGTGATTTTTTTAAAAGAATGTTTGAGTGTGTTGGTTTGGTTCATTTTTTGTGAGGCATGTTAAAGAAATTAACCTTTACTTAGGAATGTAATGTCATCCTGTCAGGAGAGGTAAGGAAAGAATAGGATCAAAGTTTGGAAGCCTGAGTGAGGCATGATCTCCACAGTCATTAAAAAAACCAAATTTGTCTCGTACATGTTTGTGATAATGAACAAAGAATTCTCCAGTCTTCAAAGGAGCCACTGCACAGAAAGCACGTTTATAAAGCAATCTTCTTATTGCATCTACATCACCATAAAATCTTTTGGCATAGCCTTTTTATAACTCTTGTCTACATATGCATCTCATGCAAACTATTTGCTTTTGAGTACGATAGTGAGGTCTATTGAAAACATTAAATAATAAATTATGCAACTTTCTCATTCCCTTTCAGCTGAAATGCTTAACAGACAAAATTTGAACACAGATTTAATTCACCTATAAAGTACTTGGGCATCTGAATTACAGTTTTAATCTGCAGCAGCTGAGTTATGTCCTACTGTTACAATATATTCAGGGAGGGAAGGCTGGACAGGTAGAATCTCCTTATTTTACAGATTGTGGGAATAACTTATGCAGACAGCTAACAGCCTGTTCCTACTAGGTAGGGAGAATTTATTGGAAGGACTCGGGATCTTGCTCTGCCTGTCACTGGTGGGCTATTAGCTTGTTCTTCCCCCTGCAGAGCAGATGCATTGGAGTTCAGCCGTGAGCTGACTACAAGTACTGCCTTCTGGTGAAATGGGCTTGTGATGTGAGAGGAGGATTATGCCTGCATGTGCTCCTGACCAGGAGGGATGCTCAAGTGAGTTAACTTGCTTTTTGTTATCACAAGCTGAAAGAGGCAAGCTCTGCTACTGTTTGTGCTGTTGGCTAACATATGAAGTAGACATACTAACATAAGAAGTAGCCATACCAGAGAGCTGGCAGAATGTATGTCAATTTATATAAGCAGGAAGACTGCCATGGTCTGATATTTGTAAGGCTTGAACCTCCAAACCATTCTTCTGAATACTCAAGAGGGTACTCAGCTGGATCATAAACTGGCAGCTCAAGCTCCTGAGGATTATAGGTATCTGCTCAAAGTTATTGGATGCTCTGACCTAGAGGATTGTGAACTGTGTGAGTTAAGCATATTGTTAATCATACTGGGTGAATAACAAGATTTTTTTTCTTTATTTTTTTTCCCCTCCCTTGGGATACGAACAGAGACAAAACCTTGATGCTTGCTCAGATTCCCCAATCAGTTCCCTTGAGTTTTACAGGTAAGCAAGTGTTTCCCTTGACCTCCACTTCCTAGACTGACTATTGCTCTCTGACACACAGAATACAGAGGTTTGCAATTTAACCAACTACCAGGCACTTTTGCCTATGGATTGTTCTCCTCTAAAGTCCTGAGGAAAAGAACTGGGTGTGGAAATCAGAAAGGGCTTCACTCTCTGCAAATATCAACATATCATGAAGGTCACTGTGTACGTTAGCAGTTCAAAATGAGTCAGGTGGAACACTCCTTTGAAAAAACTTCTATGTCTGGCTTCAAAAAAAAAAACCCATGTTTAGATTCTGGCCGTACAGGGAACAGAAATTCAAATGGATTAAAAGCAGAGAAAAAAAATCACATTTGGTAGCATGTTTACCATTTTCAGTTAATATCTCAGTCCTTGAAAAGCCACTCGAGATTTCCAGATGAAAGACAATATGCAAAAAAGAGGTGTTAATGCACATTCTGTAGTGTGTAAGAGTTATATGGTTTAAACCTATTCTGAAAACAGTTTTACTGAAAATTCTGCATTTTGCAATGTCAGCTGATGGAATGGAAGGTGCAACATCCAGATTTAATGTTCGATCCATGTTATTCCATGTAGTATTTGCTTGCTAATGTAAAAGTCAGGGTGCACTGTACTTATACCATATTTACAGTTGCTTTTCCAGTTAAATTTAACCTTAGACTGGGCTGGGTGATTTTGAAAAGACAAATTACAACTTGTTCCTAGGACAAGTGGACAAGATACTAACTGAGAAATATAAGGTTGGAAATAAAATAGTTGCACCTAATGGAGCAATTTAAAAGGGTTCTGTTACATGGTCTTTGAGAAACAGTTTAAATGTGCAATTATTTATTTCTATAGCTCACAGAACCTACATGAATAACATATTCTCCAATGAAGGTTTTATACTATTAAGGAGTCAACTTTGCAGCAAAGGCAAAGAGGAATGTAAAAAGTTGCAAAGACAAGGTAAAACTATTAGCAAATCTCCATTCCAAACTTGTTTCCTACTTGCTGTAAACCATTTCTATCAAGGGAGCAATTTCCTGTGTGCTGCCATTAGTGGATAATATTTTCTTTCAAATAATGGGCTGTGGATGGTGAGTAACCACAAATGGTAATATCCTCTCTTTTAAAAGCCTGCACAGCACACTTTAATGTTCCACCATGATGCATTAAAACATAAAGTAGACTATTTCCAATACGAAAACTCATTTGTTTAGAAAAATCTCTCTTCCTCTCTCATTACCTCTCTCAAAACAGCTGAATGAGAGTTGATGTTCCCATAAAGTTTCTGTTGTCCCAGAGTTCAAAGGTACGTTCTATAGTTAGTAAACCCTGGAAGAACATTTTATATGGGGCTTAAAAAAACCCATTAAAATCTGATGAACAAGGCAACAGCACGTGCACATATGCCATGAGATTTGTTACCGCTTACATCTCTGGGCTGTGCAGACACGCACACAAGATAAACTGGGCTAGGATTAACCAGGTGCAATATAACAGCATTCTGGTATCTGTCCCTGACAAATTACAGGCTGCTAGCTGGAATTGCCACTTGCAGATAGTAGTCATTTAGTAGTAAACTGTGCTTGTTTTTTTTTTTTTTTTTTCCCTAAAAGCCTGAAGCAAGGGCATGTTTATATAAGTACATTGAAATACAAAATGCTTTGAGTACATGTAAGGGAAATGAAAACCTTCCTAGCCTTTCATTTCCTATCAAACATTTACAGCATTGCAGGTCTCTCCAGCTCAGTAGCAATGTCAGTGTAGCATACTCATACACCATGCTTTATAGTGTTATGGTAATGTATTATTTGAGCCCTTCTTTAAACCTGTATTCTGCTTTTATGGAACTGATTTTTATTAAAGAGGATATAGAAACCTTTTTTTTTTTTTTAAATGTTTTCCAGTGTCCTTTATGAGAGAAAGTAAATGCTCTACACTTGTATGTTATTTCAGGATTCATTGCTCTGGAGGAGAACTCCCTGCTCACAACTGAGCTTGCTCAGTGGAACAAGCACAAATACTGAGCCCCCTAACTTAGTTTTAAATGATTCTGTTTTCAAATGGTTTTGGTTTTATTTTTTGAAAAGCAAAACTGCAAAACAAAGGCTACTGCTTTTCACTGTAATACCATGACACTTTCTTTTCTAGAATTGTTTTAAACTGAAAATACTTACATCTCATGTCCTACCATTGAGGCATATATTGGGACATCATTTGACTCGCCAAGAAACGAGAAAACTAAAACCTCCACAGCTGCAGGAGATAGGCAGTGAGAATACTGCATCTAAAAGGCATTTACATGTAAAATCAAAGAGAAAATGTAGACAGAACACAAGAGCAAATGCAGTTCATTTTTTTAAAATGCAATGTAAATTATTAGTTTCATGAATTATCAGAAATCTTTGTTAATATCCTGTTCCCCTGTTGCTTGCTCACTGAGAACAGATTGAGGAAGTTCCATACTGAATGCTCTGAAGTTCATACTGGCATATCTTAGTTAGCAGTAACCAAGACATTGGTTTATGAATTGTCTAACAAAGAAAATTGTGATGCCACTTCCATTTTTCCACTGCATTGTGCACTTCTTTTATGTCTCAATAATCTAAACATTTTCTAGAATATATAATAAAATAAAGTTCAATTACAGTGTCTTTTTAAAATATGTCAGGTCTCCAGGCAATGTATCAGAAAAGGAACACAATGAAGCAGTCATTTTTTTATCTCTTCTATTACTCAATTTACAAGAAACAATTATTAAGGTCATAAACAATGTCTTGACCCATTTTGGTTTGTTACTGAAATACCTTCAGTGATCTGACTTTTGAACTTATCTAAGTGTGAAGTTCCTCCTTTCTTTCGTTTGGATCACTTCCAGGTGTGAGGCAAAGTCTATGATAGCAATATTACAGCACGCAGTCTTACTAAAATACTCCTGGAAAATCTGAAAGACTGTTTCAATGCTTGTGTTATGGTGAAAGAGAGACAAAAAGAGCAAAGTCAAGGGGGTTCAGGGCATGTGAGACAGTCTCAGATTTTCCATGTGTCTCTGCATGTGGGACGTCTTTTGAAGCATGTGGAGTCTAAATACATGTTTTGAGGCAACAGAAAATCTAGTCCATTAGTTTTTCTGTTTGGAAAGACCAGCAATGTTTTTACCAGGGAGCTAGCGCAACTTGTTGAACTGCTTGTTCAGTCTCTAGTGGTGCATCTGCCCACAGCAAGAAGTACAGACGTTATTTCACAGGAAGAGCAGCAGCAAGGCTGGCTTGTGGCAGCAGAGGCACGATGGCACTGACTAGCAAATGAAATATGTACACAGCCCACTGGGGACTTCAGGCTCCGCTAGCTTCTGCCAAGCTGAGGCGTGAGATACAGAGCACAGTGTTATACACTTAGCTGTTTAAGAGAGAGACAGTAAACGAGACCAGTAGTCCGCGCTGATCTTGAAAATCTGATCAGCAGGTTTCCTGTGTTACACACCTTAACCTTTCCAGCAGGATGGCATAAAAGATAGTATCACTGGTGGTTTCATTTGCTGAACATGGAAAGCACCATGTGTGTTATAAAATTCATCAAGATGTTTTCAACAGCTAATGTAGGAACACTGCTTCTTCAGTCCTTTACCATCTGCAACTTGTTCCTTTTTTTGCTGTAAACTGACTTTTATGCCTGTCTGGTTAAACAGTAAGGAGTGGATTCAGGTAATAATGCAGGGAAGCAGAGGTGGACCCTTCTTTGCTTTGTGGGACCTACAGCCCCCTTTGGAGTGTCTTGAGTACTGGTGTGTAGCAGATTCTACTTCCCAGCAAAACTGAGTTGTCTTTATTGGGGCTACCTGGAACATTACACTGGGCTCAGCCCCCACACAAACTGTCTTGTGTGGGTGTGTAGACAGCTTTTAGCAACTGTATTTCTAAGGGATGAGCCACCAAGTTCTTTAATTCTCAGAAGCTGTTACCTTTTGCATGCAGTGCTGGCTTTGATAGCATCCAATTTTACTGTTGTCTGTGTTTGGTGGCATGATATTGGTTTCTTTAGTCATGCTTTGAGTCATAACTACAAATACTAAAATTGTTCTCTCATGCCATGTATCACAGGCAAAACTCTCAGTTCCTACTATATTATAACTAGCACCTTTATTGCAGGTGGAATCAATTTAGCCTTTGCTATATTTAAAAAGGATACATGCCCAGAAGATGAGGTCTGAGAAAAAATATTCTGCCTTTCAAATAGATGATTCCAGGATTAAAATCTGGGATAGTTCATTTTTCCCCCGTTTCAATCATTTCTGTTTTTCAGATACCCTTCTTAGCTCTTTAAAGTGTAAATCTTATAGTTTTATGTGTCTGTAAATCACGAGCTGCAGAACTCATTTTAGCCTCTTAAAAAAAAAAAAAAAATCACATCTAGACTAAGGACTTTGTATGCCAAACTAGAGCATCATGCACATACAGAGATGAGTTAAAATCTTTGAAAAAGGGAGGAGGTTTATAATGGGAATGCTTTTTGGAGTGGAAGTATGAGAGGGTGCCACTACAATAAATCTAGAGAATAGAGATAAAATGAGATCTTCTGATGCTTTCATGCATTTTGGCAAAAAGCAGTTTTGCATCTGAGTTCAGCTGAATATGCTCTGGAGAGGCTGTTAAAGGTGTAATTTTCAAATGCTTATGTTCCACCACGTCCTCCTTTTGGTTGTTTTTTTTCAGTGTGAGGAAAGTCACAAAGTCAGTGATCATAGGCAGAACTGTGCTCAAGATGTGCTAAAGGTGGGATATTATCTCCCTCCAACACTCACCCCACCACCCTGGGCTTGCTCTGACATGTGTCAGCTTCCCTTGGGGCTGCTGAGACACAGCTGACCCTGAGCCAGGTACATTTTGCAGATATTTGGGTGATTTGGCAGTGATGCAAAATTTACTATGGCATTTCTCTACCCTTTGGGATCTCCCTCTGAATACTTAAGGACTCAAAGCGACAAAGAAAGCAGCTCTGTGCTACTGTGTTGGGAATGTCTAGGCAAAGTGCTAGAGTTGTTTATGGATGCTTTGTGCCCTCTAGAAATGCCCAGGCAGCACTTATCCCAGGTTTTGTGCCAGCAGAGGAGCACAAGTAGCCTTGCTGAAACAAAAAGACTCAGCCTTGAGAGCTCTTGATTAGCAGCATGGCTGTTTTCAGAGGTCCTAATAAAGACTGGAGCCCTGCTGAGTCTGGAGGAGCTTGACATCTCCTGCAAGTGAGAGTCTAATTTTGTGGTAAATAGGTTTTTTTAACCTTTGTGACAGCCTGAAAATGTTCGATTTAAGCTTTTGTACACTGTACTGACCAAAATAGAAGAATTAGAACAGAATGAGAAGCAATATGCCCTGGAAAGTGCAATTATGTGGGAATCCATCTGAAAATAACTGTCTGTAGGAATAGACCAGAGGAGGCATTTTTAATACATCATCAGGCAATGGGGGAACTGCACCTGTAGCTCAGCTGTTTGAACCCTGATCACATCAGCTCCATGTCACTGTCATTTTAGTTGCTCATTACTCTTCTACATGAAAATAATCAACTTGACTAGCAGGAGACATAAGGAGCAGCAAGAAATCATTCTTCAATCATACTTGCTGAAGGAGATGATGCCCAAGGAAAGGGTTAGTTTGTTGCTCAGCAGAGCAGAAAAGCTGTGGAGCAAAAATGTCATTGAAACAGAGTGCCGAAAGCACTTTTTTTTTTTTCCCCATTTTCATTGCAGGTTCAGGTAACTCCTAATTAAATTTGGGAAGGTGGAGAATAGTTATGTCAAGTTCAAGCTTTTGAATTAGCTGCTCCTGCTGGGCAGCAGGAAGTTTAGAGCCTGAAAGGATCTTGGAGCCATAGGAAGTTATCTCTGAAGGCTCAGGGAGTGTGGGTGAGGTTCTGGGAGAAGGTCAGGTAGTGCCTCTAATCATGAAGGATAAAATGGGTGGTAGAGCTGCTGAAAGTCAGTGAATCTGAGTGCAATTGTAGAAAAATACAGGAATAGATGAATTACATACAAGTACCTATGAGGGAAAACAGCAACAACAAAAACAAAACAAAAGAAACAACCAACCAACCAACCAAAACAACCTAAACCAATCACCCAAACCCCCTGAAATTTGTGAGGCTTCTGAGACTGCCTTTACAGCATTCTTGGAAACACACTGGGATTTATGGACTGGATGAAACTACTTCAAGGCAGATTCAAAACACATTAGAAAAGCACTCAGACAATATTTCACTGACAGAATGGAAGTGTATCTGCAGGGATCTGTTCTTGTTCATGCACAAGTCAATGCTGTCATTAATGTTTCACTTGAGGGATAGGAAATATCCTATTAAACTTAAAGTTTAAACAAAATGAGGAGGAGAGAGCAGCCACATGAAGGTCTGTTTAAATGGTGTTGGCAACATGCAGAAACAGTCTAAACACTAACAAGGTAATGACAAAGGCAGGACTCCATGTTCAGTGCAGTCGTTTACTGCTGCCAGAACCAGGATTAAGAACAACTGACTGGGAACCAATTATGTGGAAAAAATTTAAGGCTATTGAGGACCAAAAGCTGAATTTTCTTGAGGCGGAATATGGAACCATGAAAAAATAGCAGGAAAACTTTAATCCCTGCTCATTACTAGAAAGGCCTCAGTTAGAATAACCACCTTAACTTGGGTGAACACATGAAATCTCTTGCCACAAGATTACGTGGGGTGCTAAAATGTTTACATGAGTTTGAAAGATAACATGACAAACTAAATGGAAACAAAGTGCCCAAAACAGCAGCATTTTATTTAGGGGTTTGAAGTTCTGGGAAAATACTGCCATGTGTTTTCTCTGTGCTTAACCCCTTAGCAGGTCTCTGCTAAATGAACTTTCAGGTTGCCACACTATGTCCATTCTTCTGTTCTACCATGTTCTTAGAATCAGGGGTGAGAATGAAGAGTGGGATTGAAGGGGCATCCATTTGTACCAGAAGATGCCAATGGCTGTCAGAATCTGCTCAATCAGTACTGGAGGGCCTGTGGTGAGAGACAGCTGGGAAAACTGACTTGTTGGAGTGATGGGTTTCCTTTGCACATGGCTCTTGTATAATCTCCACATCAGACTTTTGTCAGTACAAGGCTTTCTCCTTCTGTCTGGTCTGCTTCCTCCTTGCCACATCCTAGGCTCTGATGACAACCCGCCCCCCCCCAGACACTGCTATACTGCAGTAATACTGCTTTTAATTTTGTTCCTGCATATAGTTCTGAGGTCATCTGGTAATCCAGGCAGGCATCCAACATAAAGTTTGGATTTATATTTTAAAAATCTGCCTGACCTGAACAATAGATTACAGTGATTTTGAAGATGCTGTCTTTTCTTGGCTATGTTCTCATAAAGTTTTATATGACAGATTAAAAAATAATAAAAGGAAGAGAAATAATAAAAGAGAACTTTATAGTTACAAAGGAGCTGAGCAATCCAGAAGATTCAGACTCCAGACAAAAGCCAAGGGCAATAATCCGTCTTACTCTATGAGGTTAGTGCTGCTTTTTTTTTTAATTTTTTTTGTTTCAGTCCTTTTGCTTTGGTGCGTTTCACTCCTACCCTTTGCAGGGTGTGGAAGTTGAACATTATACTCTGGTGGTTTAAGAAAGCCTATCATCTTGTTTATTTCAGTCATTTCCTCACTGGGCTGAAAGCTTTAGGGATTTCTTTCACAATAATTCCCCAGATCTCGTTCTTGGTCATTACTGTGCAGTTGATTGCCACTAAGCAGATAGTTCCTCCTTTTTATTCTTTACTTTCAGTCTCATAATTCTGTGCTTATCTGCACTGAGTTTCATTTGCATTTATTAGCTATGTTGGTATTTAAAATATCTACTCTAAGACCTTCTTTATCTGTCTTCATTGTTTCTTATTATTTGCCGTCTTTCCCAATTTAACTTTAAATGCAAGCTTGAAATGTTTTCTCCAAATGATTGCATCCCTAAAAAGAGAAATTGGGCAAATATGCCAGGAGGTCTATATGGATGAACAAGGAACTCCTGGCCAAAATCAAACATAAAAAGGGAATCCACAAAGGGTGGAAACAAGGACAGGTAACCTGCAATGACTACAAGGAGATGGTTCATGAAACCAGGAACCAGGTTAGAAAAGCTAAAGCCCTGATGAAGTCAAATCTGGTGAGGGACATTAAAAATAACAGAAAAGGATTCTACAAGTATGTCAGAGGAAAAAAAAAAAAAGAAAAAAAAGAAAGGATGTGGGGCCTCTCTGGAGGGATACAGGTGACGTGGTTACCAAGGATATGGAGAAGGCTGAAATACTCAACAACATTTTTGCTTCAGTCCTCACTGGTAACTACTTGAGCCACACCACCCAAGTCACAAAAGGCATTGGCCTGGTCTGGGAGAGTGAAGAATCACTCAGGGTAGGAGCAGATCAGGTCCAGGAACACCTATAGAACCTGAAGGTACACAAGTCCATGGGACCTGATGAGATTCATCCACAGGTTCTGAAAGAACTGACAGCTGAATTTGCTAGGCCACTAGCCATCATATTTGGTAAGTCATGGCAGTCTGGCGAAGTTCCCATAGACAGGAAAAGGGGAAACATCACCCCCATTTTTAAAAAGAGAAGCAAAGAAAACTCGGGGAACTACAGACCAGTCAGCCTCACCTCCGTTCCAGGTAAAATCATGGAGCAGATCCTCCTGGTATCTGTACTAAGGCACATGAAAAATAATGAGGTGAACAGTGACAGACAACATGGCTTCATTGAGGGCAAATCATGCCTAATTTGATGGCCTTCTATGACAGTTACAACTCTGGTTGGTATGGGAAGAGCAAATGACATAATCTACTTGGACTTGTGCAAATGATTTGACACTCTCCCACATGACATGGACTTGATGAATGACCACATGGTGGATAAGGAACTGTCTAGAAGGTTGCACTCAAAGAGTTGTGATCAATGGCTTGATATCTAGGAGGAGACCAGTGACAAGTGGAGTTCCTCAGTCATACGTTCTGGGTCCAGTGCTGTTCAACATCTTTGTCAGCAACATGGACAATGGCATCGAGTGCACCCTCAGCAAGTTTGCTGACAACACTAAGTTGTGTGGTGGACTCACTTGAGGAAAGGGATGCCATCCAGACAGACCTTGACAGACTTGAGAAATGGGCCAGTGCAAACCTCATGAGGTTCAACAAGTCAAAGTGCAAGGTCCTGCATCTGGGCTGGGCCAATTCCAGGCAGAATTACAGACTGGGTATAGAGTGGGTTGAGAGTAGCCCTGAAGAGAAGGACTTGAGAGTGTTTATTGATGAGAAGCTCAGCATTATCTGACAGTGCGCTCATGAGGCTCAGAAGGCCAACTGTATCCTAGGATTCATCAAGATGAGTGTGGCCAGCAGATCAAGAGAGGTGATTCTCCTCCTTTGCTTTTGTGAGACCTCACCTTAAATACTGCATCCAGTTCTGGTGTCCCTACCATAAGGGGGACTGTTTGAACAAGTCCAGAGGAGGATTTTCACATGATGTCATCACTGCTCCTTACGTGTTCTCTGGTATCAGAGGTAATTTGGTTAGTGACTGAAGGCATCCTGCAGGGTGCAGGTAATACCTGTGGGAAGATAGGTTGGTTACAGCCAAAACACAGAGCCCGATTGCGGTTTTTGGTTCTGGCATAGACTTCATCCATGATTTCAGGCAAACAAATGTTTCTGCCCTAATTTCCCCTTGTGTGAAATGGAGACTATAATGCTTGTTAGCAGAACTTCTCTTCTGTTATTGTTGTTGGTGGTCTTTTTTCACATTTTAGGAGGTGTGTTGTTCCCAAACAGAGCAGAACTAAGAAGCTTCAAGTTGCGAGACACAGTAGGTCCGCAGTGCACACCAGCATAAATACAGTAGCAGTCACCTGCAAACTGTGATGGACGAGTAAGGACAGAATCTCTGGGAGGCGATTGGCTCTGGTCTGAGGCTCCAAAATTCAGATATTTCTGAAGTAATAAAATAACACTTGCCTGTAGTATCTCTTCAGTATCTCTTCTCCTCACTTCCATTAGAAATTTCTTATTGCTTAGAGCTTGCCAGTGCTGTTGAATGTGACATTCTTCCTAGAAAGTGGTGTTAGAGGCCAGAGCCACAGGAGGTAGAGTTTCTGCATGAGTATCTAGAACTTTTAGAAGTGTATATAAATCCACAAGTTTGGGCAATGGTTATCACCGTCACCGTTACCTTTCATCTGAGACAGTTAATTAGAACTGTAACCATACTTCTAGGGTCTGATCAAAAGTCTAGAAAGGTCATTTCGATTCATACTGCAAGGTTACAGTGCTCTCAAGGGCATACCATTGAGCAAACTAAAACTGTTCATCAAATTTCTTCAGTATTTTAAAGCTTGAAGTTATTTTACCATGTTACCTATGTAAGGCAGACTCTTATAGTGATGGGAAAGTATAAAAACATCTAGCAGTCTGTGAAAGTCTGAAAACAAATGAAGCAGCCTACTGTCCCTGATGTCCTCATGCAAAGCTCTGAAAACACAGAAAACCATGAATCCTGTTTTCATTCCTGATAGCTATAACATTAGTTTCTTGTGGCTCAGACAAACGGTACCCCCTCTTCCCCCCCCTCCCCCCCTCCCCCCCCCAAGAAATTAAAACTCTCATAGTCTTTCCTCCTTTGTTTTTAGTTGTAAAAGAAAATTATAGTCCATCCAGAAGATAGATGTGGAAAGTATGAGAGTTTCAGTTTTGGAAGAGCAATTAGATACAAATTTGGGAGACAGTGCTGTAATTTCCATTGCAAACATTTTGAAAGCTGCCTTCTGAAATGGTGAATTGTTTCTTTAGTATCAGCTCTTTTGAACCTTTATCTCCAGATAGAAAAGGAAAAAGTGTATGTTTATGTATGCTAAAGTATACTGTCATTGAGTCCTAAGGGCCAAATTTAAACTGTCAGCTAAAAGAATTTAAAAAGCTACTATAATTTTGTATGTAAATAGTTTCCTAACATGACTTCTTTTGAACTTTCTCTGCCAGTGTGAACACTTCCCTGTTGCTTGCTCATTTACCAGAGTGAATAGGATTTTAGGTCCTAATGAAGATCCTGCTGTTATGGGGACCTTAAAAACTGACAATGCTTGCAGTCTTTTCTTGATTTGGCACCTTGTAGTTTGTTTTTTCTGGTTTGTTGCTTGTTTTTGGTTGGGTTTTTTTTCTTTTTTTTTTTTTTTTTTTTCTTCTTGTTGTTCCATCCCTGCCTCTTATTTTGTGGTGTGAGTTGTTTGTTAGCAACATTCTGTGACTTGTGGTGCATTAAGTAGACCATCTGTTAACTGTTTAGGACTTCAATGGATGTTAAATGATTTACTAATGTTTCGCGGAATTGGGTTTGAAAGAAAAAGGATGGTGCCCCTTATTTCTGGTATCAAACAAGTCTTTACTAATTCATTTATATTAGAAGACTTGGCTGAATAATTAGCATAATGAAAAAGAAAAATGCCTACATAATTATAATGTTAATGATCTTTCTTATGAAGGTTTTTTTCCAACAATTTTCCTTTTAATTCTTGTGTGTGTGTTTTGTTTTCGTAATAATAAACCTGCTTATTAAGCTGCTCCTCATGGAAGTTAATCTATTGTACATGTCAGTGTCTATGATGGTGTTTTAGTTTAAAAGGACTGTGCCAAATATTAAATATTCTTTTACTGAAGATGTCCACGACCTTCTTAATGTTATAATTCTGTTTACTTCATTATTATTCCAGTTATAGTTGTGTATTCATGGTTGCCTTAAGCTATTGATGAATGTGTCTACACACATACAGATCTTCATGCAGATACAAATTAACCATCAACTGAAGTCTTTGGGCAAGTCTTCTGGGGAAGGCTAGCACTTCATTTTTTTTTCCCCCTTTTCTCTTTACATCTAGGCTGAGCCATAGCAGAAAACCTTTTGTTACCAGGGTTATCTCACATCCTTCTTTTATCCTCCAGACATGCTTGTGCTTCCCTGCAGGTTTGTCAACAGGGCAGAATAGAGGAAGGAGTTGAAAAGAGGCAATTTCCACATGTTTTATGAGCAGGGTGGGAGAGAGGTCTTTGAAGATTGATGGATTCATCCTGGGGTCTTCTCAAGTAGAATGGGAAGAAGAGGGGAAGGTGTACATTATTTCTTCTCCAGTACTGCAGCCCCAAAACACCTATGCTACTTCTGCAGACAAAATTTCCAAAAGAAAAGGATGCATCAAATCATGACGACAAGAAAAAAGTGTTTGGAAAAAAACAAGTTCAACAGAAAATCGTTCTTACTGAAAGCATAAAGTAAACTAAAAAGTGATATCAAATGTAGAAAAAAACCCATGAATTATCAACTTTAGGACTTGTAACTGTCATTTATA
This sequence comes from Todiramphus chloris collaris, assembly GCA_025345505.1. Lineage (NCBI taxonomy): Eukaryota > Metazoa > Chordata > Aves > Coraciiformes > Alcedinidae > Todiramphus > Todiramphus chloris. The sequence continues at coordinate 46,153,928 of JANVCC010000018.1, read as the reverse complement.
ATTTGCTTGTCTTGATACATGTTTCCTTTTCACTCAGTTCTGCAATTAAATATCAGCAATATATTCTATTCATGACAAGTCCTGTCTATGAAAACTGCATGACACTTTGTACAAAACACTAGTAATTGACTTTGAGAGAAACATCAACATTTATGTAGGAAGACCCTTTAAATCTATACTGTATCATAATATTTGACAATACTCCATCTATTACCTCAATTATAATTTGGTGAGGCAGGTTGTGCTTCTTGACATTTTAAGTCAAAATGTAAAAAAAATATTATACCTTTCTGCCCCTGGAACCTGTTTTATTCTAAATATATGTAAGTAACTCTAATTCTTTGCGCTAATGAACTTTGAAAATGTCACTGAACTCAATCCATGGAATATTTGAGTTTATGTCAGGGAGTTTTGAGTCTTTGAAACTATTTTGGGTATCTCCAGTCTGTTTTAAATGAGCTTACGTGGAGTCTACAATGGGAAAAGAACGATTATTTCGTTGTGCAAACTGAAGCAGCCCGGTATGCTCCGAGTTTGCTTAAGGCTAGATTAACTCAGATGAAAGAGGACAGTATTTCTAGGATTTCAGTAAGACTAATGGAGTTCTGAGTTGTTGCAAATCTTTTCCTGTGAAATTTGGGAGCTACAGGGAACATTATGACTATCTGATTATACAACTAGAATATTAGAGATACAGAATTTCCTGACATATTTTATGCTTCAGTCCAATAATTTCTGGTGTATTTGGAGCATGAATGACTCTAGCAAAGTTTTCTTAAAGTTTTCAAAAGTCTATTTCAAAACCCAAAGCTTAAGAATCTAATTTTAGACTCCAAAATTCATCTCTGTGAATGATGACCATCTCTCAAGCTCTTATATACTTCCTGACGATAAGAAAATACTTCAACAGATATTTAATTGTAGAAACCTGAAACAAGTTCCAGCAGCAAGGAGCAATTGCACCCCTACATGCTTTGTGCATTCAGGGGACACAAACAGAGCAAGTGATGGCAGAAGAGCAAGTTTGGACTATTTTGATTACAATCAGCTTCCTGAAGTGTTTCACGAGAACAACTTTTTTGGAAAACAGAGATGTATTCTATAAATTTACAGTATGTCTTCGTGATAGTTCAATGAAAACAAGACTATTGCACATAAGTCACCCAGGAGCAATAGAGTGAGCCTTCAGACCTTCTACAAGTTGTCAGCATGCTTCTTGGGGGAAGAGAGTCAACTGAAGACCTGGACTTGAGATCTGTTCCTCGCTTTGCCCTGGCATGGCAGAGGAGGTGGAGGCAAAACATTTCTCTGTGAGGTGATCCTGCTAATCTGTTCCTGCTTCTGAATGGAAGATCTTGGTAGGGCTCTGCTGTTTGAGTGGTACCCAGCACAACACAGCCCTTGTTGAGCCAAATAACACTAAGCACAAGGAAAGAACTTACGTTCTTTTTCTTTTTTTTTTTTTTTTGTCCGTTTACATCTATTTAAGTGAAGCCTCCATAGTTATTTCCTGTGTTTTTCCCAGGATATCCACTGTGTCTCACCATCCCATGTACCTGAATTTCTGGTTTGGGAACCGTAAAATTTAAAATCAATAATCAAGTTTAGGAAGTCTGCCAACTTCTTTACTTTCTTCTACAGGGCACATGGTTCTGCTTAAAAAAACCCTATCTGCTCTCTTCCTGTAACCTAAATGTCAATCATGTTTTGGTGGCTGGCTTTTGGGCACAACCCCAAGAATTTTTAAGGCAGTCTTAAATAACCACTAATATGTCTGCATACAAAACCAGATGATTATTATTCATGGGTGAGATTACGCAGAATTAAACTTTCCAAAACTGCAATGAACATTCAGCTAGACATGAAAGTAAGCTGAATTTCCATTTGGTTTACTTCTTGCTGAGCCTTCAAATTATAAAGTGAAGCAAAGCCAAAAGATTAATATAATGAAAACAAAGATTGGGAAATTAAATGACACGATGCAATTTTCTGCCTCATTGGGCTGGCACCAATAATATGCAAAGGAAAGCCTGCTTAGTGTTGGTTAGCTGCTGTACAAATGTGGGACAGTCTCCTTCTCGAGGGAAGGTATTTTCTTGAGTCATATAGCCATTGACTCTTCCAATTACCAGAGACCCCATGAACAGTTTGAGACCTTTTTTTTTCTTTCTTTCCCATTTTCTGTTCTGATTTACCATATTACTGCTATTAGAGTTTACACAGGTACATGATTTCTCATTATCTCTAATGTTTTAGTGACAGATAAGGAGAATACACTGAAAAGAAAGAGGGAAACCCTGCAGCCTGCTGCCACATCCATAATTAAATATTAATATTTCAGAAAATGTTACTTTAGGGAGCCCATAATGGACTGTCTGTTAATCATCTCTTTCAGTGTACTTTTAATCTGTTACATATTCAGGCTACTGTTAGGGTATTACTGGAAATATGTCATTGCTTATAACTGTCTGGGGAGAGGCATCATCCTCTAGTCTGCTTCTCTGGATTATTTAGATATTAAAAAACTAAGTCTTCATTATTTTAAAGAATTGAGTAATATTTTAATTTCTGCTACATAGCTATGAGCCCAAGGCCTGTTTACTCCCAGCAGATCTAGTTTGTTTTACCACTGAGTTTGCAAGATTTGTGACCTTGGGAGAAAGAATTTGTTATCTGTGAGCATGCTGGTGTTCTTGCAGTCAAACCTGCAACCACATTGATGGCTTCATGGCATCCTGTGGTGTGACAAAGTTATAGGCCAGTGTTTGACTTTTCTTATGATGCAACATCTAAAGCATAAACTCAGAACTGTGGTTCAGGAGGACTACCATCAGTTCCAATTTGAATACCCGCATAACACAACCTCAAGTACATTTATTCTGACTTTGTTTTACCGTCTGTTCTTGTTTGTCTGGCAACTTTAAACTCTTGAGAGCGGGACATGCCTTGCAAATAGGTAGTTAGTACATCACCTCTGGGTCCAATCCCTTTCTGCAGCCCTGGTTTTGCTGCTTTTGCATGGAGTAAAAAACCCACTCAATTTTGCATGATGATTATACCTGCTGGGACAGAATGAGGCATGCATGAATTAACATTATCTTGGTATTCTCTAACTATTGAATGCTTGAATCTTTATGTACTTAACTCTCTTAACATTCACTCCTGTGTTTTTTTTATATGTAATTTTCTATTAATCCCATAGTTGTATGTGAGGGTGCAGCATTTGCCTGGGGATATCAGCAGGCTTTGCAAAGCAGATCTGTTCAGATCAGCTGCTAGTGGGAAATGTGTAACCTGAGACAACGATACAGATTCATTAGCAGGAGTGACAACTTCTCACTCATCAGCCAAGTTGTTAGGTTTGGCACATTCTTTGTGGGGTGCATCTGACTAAGAACTGCTATTTACTACAGATGAGGTAGTATTCTGTGTATATATGTATATATCTCTCTCTCTATTACATCATTCTATATTACAGAAGAACCTGAAAGTCTTATCCTCCTCTCACTGCACCTTATTTCCTTGATATGATATTATGACACTGATGTTTCTTGTGAAAGGTTTTATCACCCTGACATTTCATAGTGAAATTTGTGTTATCGTTTGTCCACAGTTCTCTACTGTATTCAGTGATATGCATCTCTGGGTGTTACACCTTTTCTTAGATAGGATGCCTGCAGTTTTAGCATCAGTCCTGATAAACATCCACCACTTGGATTGGGTAGTGTACTAAACTGAAGTATGGATTTCAATCCCTCTTCATTTGTCTTGAGTAATGTCTACTCGGTTACTGAAATGTGTGTTTTCAGCTATTTCATTGGACTGCAGCTAATACAAACTGCTTGTTATGTGCATGAAATACTGTCCTTTGCAAATTTTTGGAATTCCTTGGGTATGTATTGCAAGCCATTATTTCAAATTAGCTTGCTGTAAATACTATGCCCGGTGAATATTACTGTGGTCTGACTCATTGCAGTGCTGTATAATGTGTTTCTAAGTTGAGTTACTTTGACAAAACGACTGTAATAATCAAGTATCAGCAGGTAGTGGTTCTGCCTATGTTCATATAAATCAGGCACCAATTGCTGCCAAGCCTCTATTAGGTGTGTCATAACTATCACTGCTTCCTCACTGGTTTTTTTTTTTTTTTCTGATACTTTACATAAATAAAACCATCTAGGAGAATTTATGTTATTTGTGAAGACTTTCTGGAAAATTCCTGTGTGCTTGCTTGCCTTTTGTACAGTGACACATCTTAACATTTCTCACAGACTTTCTTACAAATGTCTGGCAGAAATACTTTCTGGAATCTCATTCTTTTTTTCTTTAAACTACTTTTGGACTTGATCATATCCCATATTCAGAGCCTGACTTTTTTTTTTTTAAATCCAAACACCTCTGATGACCATGCTGTGTGCCTGGAATCCAGGCCATGCTGGCTGTATTAAAAAGAAATCGATAGTATCAACACACTGTGCTTCCCTTCCCATTTCCCCATTTCTGTTGGCAAATCATAGGTGTGAGAATACATCTGTATATTCTCTTTTGTATGCCATCATCCTACTGCATGAGCGGACAGCTGCTACAGGATTTTCTCTCTTTCTTTCTTCCCCACTCCCTTTCTCTTTTTTTTTGACTTTTAATTCATTTCAGCTTGATTGTCATCCTTGTATTTTGGATGCTTTTGTCAATCTCCTTCATTACCAGTCACCCTCTCCTATTCCTCAGACCTCATGGAAGTGCTGACATCTCTTTTAATCTTTGTGTAAATATAGGGAGTTCAGAGCTTCCATGTGGTACAGTTCTTTTGTGGAGATTGGTGCTTTAAGTCCCTGAAAGTTTTCTCCTTTGAGATTAGATCAGATCACTTCCCTTCTCCTCATTACTTTTTCTAAGATACAAAGTGCTTTCAATGTATAGAAGTGCTTTTCTCCTAACATGGTGATGGAAGTAATGACCTCTCTGCTTCCCCCAGCAGATGAGAGTAGACTGTATCTGTTCCTATGCACTGAACCCAGCCTTTGTGACATCCTTGCAAGTTACCTCTGGGAGGGCAGCTGTGGTACACTTTTCCCCATTTTAGCTGTGTGTGGGTCCCAAGGGCCTTTGCACATTCAGATTGGCCCAGCATGTGCTTGCCTTTTTTATTACTTGCAGTAATCAAGCTAATCCATTCTGAGGATTCCTCCACCTTTCCAATTACACTTAATTATGCTGTATGCTGGAGCTGCTCTCCCACTTTGGCCATAATGTTACTGAAGTGTTTTGCTCTGCATCTACCACTGACAATGTGTTCAGTAATAGTTTAAGTTCTTCACTGTCTTAGCAGATGTCCCATGCCCTCCAACATGTCAATAAATCTCTTCATTTCCTCTGCCTTGAGCTGTCCTTATGTGGATTCCACTGTATATTGCCAAGATTAATGATTTTTGCAGCTTTCAGTCCTACTGCTAAAGGTTTTGATTTTTTTTCTTTTTCCTATTGTGCTAATCAGAATGAAATCTAGATATTTGACAGTTTTCCTTTAATACTGTATTCACCTGTAGCAAATCTGTATCTATAGCAAATGCCTCCTGTATTCTGCTGCTGTCATTCACATTCACACAGTGCTTCGGTTTAGAGATTGGTTTAGGCCTTTTTTCATTCTCTTTTAAGAATAAAGTTTATTAATGCTTTTCTGGAAGTTTTGAGGGTTGGTAGCACCTTTCCTGAATTGATTAAGATGCCTGTTTAGCTGTAGCTTCTGATTATTTCTTTCCTTACTCTCTTTCATAGCTTTGTAGCCACTCAGCTTTGCAGCAAGAGTGGGCATACATGGACTAGTTTTGATGTGCTTTGTCCACCCCCAGGCTGCTTTCAGTGTCACAGACAGGTGATATTGCCCCTTAAATGGAAAGCCCATCAGCTTTTCATAGAAAGGATAACTACAGCCCTCTTTTTCTGTCATTTCCTCAAACTGACATAAGTGAACACTGCTTTCATAATGATCTTAAGAGAATGTTACTAGGTTTCCTTTGAGGAGATATTTCTTTAGTACTAACTTTTTATCCACTCAGCAGCAGAGCCTGCTGCAGGTTAACAGCTCCCAGTTCTTCATATTGTGACAAATCTCGTGTTGCTATATGGAAAAGTACCTGTTTGTGTCAAGGGCACCGCCACCACTGTCCAGGAAACAAGGACCTAGAACCAACCAATCAAACCAGCCCCAGGCACAGAGTAAAAACAGACATTTCCAGTTTCTGTACCTCATGTGGATGATATGCTAGGTGCTATTCAGATTTCATAAAATCCCTTTATAAGTTTAGATTATGTGGGTGGACTTGAGGGTCTGGAGCTACTTATGCCCAAGTAAGGCCAGTGTTTAAAAGATGGATTTTTTTTCTACAGTTGTTTTGTCTTAAGGTTTCCTGGACAACAAAAGACAGAGATGGAGAATGTTTGCCTATCTTCTCTAACTATAGATTTATTTCACAGCCTAGAAAGTCTTTGCATTTACCTTACAACTGTGTTCTTCACTAGTGTTGCATTTCAGAATCTCTGAAATTTGGTTTCTTAGGTAAGCAGAAAATATTTTTTCTTAAAGGAATTGTTAAAGTGAGTGGATATAGCAAAACTGGGAGGCTTTTATGTTTAAATCTCTGACTTTCTAGCCACTGTAGTCCTTATCAGTTGGGCTGCAAGCAAATTAAAAAATCACTTTTCTTCATAAATTGACATATAATTAAGTGATAAATTGATTTAGTTCCACCAATTAAAATGGCAGGCCTGAAATTTTATAAGGGGTCAGTGGTGAGGCACTGTGCCTGTTTTATGTCATTAGCTTTCCTACAGCAGTGATAAGTAACTAGTTTGGCATGTGTTTTCCATTAGTGAATACAATAAAGGCTTTATGCTGACAAAATATAAAGTGACCAGTAAAAGTGACTTGCAGACAACTCTGTAATGGTGGTTAGGGCTTAGCTTTACAAGGACTAGTCTTGTTAACTTAGTAACTACAAAGTTACTAAGACTAAAAAGTCAATCAGTCTAGGTAGGCTCCCCTGCAGGGCACAGGGAGGCAGAAGTGCTGAGCATTGCAAAAGTTGAGTCAAGAATTGACTAAGCTCCTGCAGATACAGTGCTGAAAAGCTTTCTAGCTTTCTAGTTCTCTAGCATGGGTAGGCAAGCACCCAACCCTTGACTGGAAAGAAATGTTTTGGTCCTCCTTTTGGATGACAGTCATGAACACATTTCAGGAACTAGGGGACTTGATTGGTTCTTAAAATGATTGATTTGTTCTTGCTCTTTGTTCTTCTTCAAGATCCCAGTGATGAGATACCATATTTACTTGGGAGCAGAAATATGAAATGTTATGTGGCGTCTGAATTCCCTAATGGCTAGGCTATGGTGTGGGTCTTCCTCTGCATACTCATCCAAGTCAGAGAGAGTAAGGATTTGAACTTGGTCTCCCATGAGCATGCTTACAGGATGTGGTCTTCCAGTAAGGCCTGAGTTGCTTACTGAACAAGAGATTTTGGTCAGTTCAGTGACAGTGTAATAGAAACACTTATGCATTGGAAATTGTACAGCCAGCATGTGATAATCACTTGAAGATCTAAGTTTTGCATAAAGTCACCTGAAACTTCACTGAGGTAACCCAGGTGCATCTGTAGATGTAACCTTTTATCTTGCCTTTCCTCTGTGTGACAGTGTCCCATGCAAAGGTACACGTACTGGCATTTCAGACCCCTAAAGCCTCTGTCTTGGTGTGCCACTTTGTTGTACTGTAGCTGGTTGCCTACCACTCAGCTGTGCACGCTCAAAATACCTGTTGAGTGGAGCAAGAACTGGTCCAGCCTTCTGCAATCAGATGTTATTAAAAGGTTAGAGCAAGTATGACTGAGAGCAAGTATGACTAAGAAGTGCTGGCTCCTGCTAGAACAACTGAGTTCTTTGAAACCAGCCAGAAGCCACTATTATTTACTTTTCAGTGTAGTTTCTTTTAAAAATTTTCTCTGTCTGTCTTCTTTAAAATGAATCTAAAATTTTATATATTCTTCTGAACCATAATTGGTTACTTTCTATTATTGGCAAATGTCATTGACAATTGTTACTTAAATTATTAACACCCAGGTGGTACCTGAAAGCTTTACATGAATTCCCTGGCAGCTATTCATTCTACCCTTACCTACTTAAATGGTTACAAAGAACTTGCATGAAAAAGAAATTCTTCATACTCAATACTATCTTCTCAGTTCCTCATGGGAAGTGTGGATCAATAGTTTTCCAAAGTGTGAACTCCTTGTGTCAGAAATATTGGTCAGCTGAGCAGTGTAACTGAAGATTTGTATTGCTCCTTATAACATGTCCTGAGGGATGCCACTAAAAGTAAATAAACAAACACATGCAACAAGGTGCTTCTATAAAATAAGTTTTGTTTTAGTGATGACTCTAACATAGTTTGCTTCATCTACAGGAGATGCCCAGTGCTTATTAGCAGCCATTTCAGCTCTTCATGTTTAGCGTTGTGTTTAAAATGTCTGAATTCACTGTCTTAGTCTGACATCATCAGGATTTTTACAAATTTGATGGAAGTGGGAAAAAACTTTAATATGGACATGTCTGGGTTTTTTTGCCTTCTGTCTTGGAATATATATAAAGGGAAAACCTGCAAGCATTAAGGTTGAATAGTAATTGGTTGGATTATTGGTTGGATAATGATAAGCGAGACTTGGACAGGTTGGAGAACTGGGCAGGGCAGAACCAAATGAGGTTTAACAAGGATAAATGTAGAGTCCTGCATCTAGGTAAGAATAATAAATTACACCAGTACAGACTGGGAGGTGATCTGCTGGAGAGCAGTCTTGTGGAGAAAGACTTGGGAGTCCTGGTGAACAACAAATTCTCCATGGAGCAGCAATGTGGCCTTGTGACCAGGAAGTCCAATGGTATCCTGGGCTGTATCAAGAGGAGCGTGTCCAGCAGATTGAGAGAAGTTTCTCCTCCCCCTCTACTCTGCACTGGTGAGACCTCACCTGGAGTATTGTGTCCAGTTCTGGGCTCCCCTGTTCAAGAGAGACAGGGATCTGCTTGAGAGTCCAACGGAGGGCTACAAGGATGATTAAGGGACTGGAGCACATGCCTTATGAGGAGAGGCTGGGACACCTGGGGCTCTTTAGTCTGGAAAAGAGAAGACTGAGAGGGGATTTGGTAAATGTTTATAAATATATGACAGCTAAGTGTCAAGAGGAAAGGGACAGCCTCTTCTCACTCGTGCCTTGTGATAGGACTAGGGGGAATGGATATAAGATGGAGCATAAGAGGTTCCACCTTAACATGAGGAGGAACTTCTTTACAGTAAGGGTCACAGAGCATTGGAACAGGCTGCCCAGAGAGGTTGTGGAGTCTCCTTCTCTGGAGATTTTCAAAACTCGCCTGGATGCCTTCCTGAGTGACCTGTGTTAGGGTAGATTAGGTTGGAGGTTAGATTATATGATCCTGCCCTGGCAGGGGGGTTGAACTCAAAGATCTCCAAGGTCCCTTTCAACCCCTAACACTCTGTGATTCTGTGATAATTCTGTCAATTGAAGCATCATTGAGTTTGTATAGCTGGCACTGATACCTTGCAGTAAGCATGGTGAAGCTGCACATCCTCAGTGGTGTCATTTAACTGCTATGCGGTTATAATTCCCTACTTGAAATCTCTGATTGTACTTTCCTAAAGTTGAAGCAGGTAAGACATTTGTGAAAACAGTGAAAAAGCAGAGAGTTTTTTATTGCAGGATAGGAGTGTTGAGGGATTTCGAAATTATCTTCATAGTATCTGGAAAGCAATAAAGAAACGGTTTAGGAGGTTGTGTCCATTTTAAGTAGAGACATGGCTTTATGTTCAAGGACCAAGACAGTGTCAATTTATATGCAAAGCTATTCTGCAGTTACTCTGGATGTAAATACGCTACAGGCTTCTGACAAATGATGACACTGGCTTGTGTGTATTCTGTCTTTCTGTGGGACAACTATAATAATTCTTTTTTAACATAAAATCCTGTATCACTCTCTTTGCTCAAAGCTTTTTAAAGAAACAAAAAGAAGGTGAAGACATAATGAAGAGGGCAACCTTGTCCTGAATCCTAATGGCTTTCTGATGAGGTAAACAATGACTCTTAATTAGAAGCTAAATTTTTTAATTAAGATGATTCTTCAGTAATTATCTCAGTTGTCTGCTTCACTGGATTTTAATGAAAAAGATTGATTAGGTATAAAACCAGTGGCATAATTAAACATTCAGGGTCTACATTGGTTATTGAGGTGAAAGCAATGTGATTAACTTCAAAGTGCATTTTTCAACAAATGGTACGAGACAGTGAAGCCCACTTCAGGTGCCATGCTGCCATATCCCAGCTCCCTCCCTCTTACCCTGCCTGCCCACATTTCATAAAGTGAATATCATTTTTTGGGTAATAGTTATGTTGAGCGACAGATCATAATAGCACACTTTTAACGAAGGCTGTCAGAGTGGTTATGAGTTCCATATGTCAAGGGGTTTTAGTAAATGGACTGGAACTTGTCACACAAGACTTCAGACCCAAGAGTAGATTTGTTTTTTTTTGTTCTTATGAGAAGCATGAAATACTTAATTCAGCAGTTCTTTTTTTACGTGCACTCAGAACACCCCATAGGACCTGACCGGAGAGAGATGCCTTTCTGTGGAATCTGACTGATGGTTCATTGACATGACTACAAGGACAGCACCAATCACAACTCTCATTTCTGCTTCCTTTACTTGCACTGAGCAGTCCCTCACTTTATGAACAGTGTCACTGAAACCAGGAGTAAAAACTTATTGGAGTGCAAAATTTGTTCTGAAGAATAAATGGCTGCTGTGCTTCTGATTGCGATTTTCTGGCCTTACTACTCCAGGAGAAATGGTGTTCAGCATCCTGTTAGTTAGTCATGATTAAACCTTGTATCTCAGTGTCACTGTGAGGCAAAGTAGGGATTTTCTTTTCCAGACTTTGTTGCCATTACATCTGGAAATAAAGATATCTGTACTGAGAAACCAACCTTATGAAAAACCTGAAATCAGGCTTTCAAACATTCAGTCATAGTCATAATCTCAGTGAGAAAGCAGCAACAGTGGACATGTATGGAAGGAGTTGGTTGCCTGCTTTCCTTTTGCTTCATGATATAGAATTCAGGATCCTTATCTGAAATTCAGGGACTTCCCAAAGCCTTTTTTATGTATTAGTCTACTGGGAGTCATCCAACAGTATTATGCTTCTTGCCATTTGTCAGGAGGATGAAATGTGATAGACATCCCACATGACATCCTTATCTCTAAATTGAGGAGTCATGGATTCGATGGATGGACTGCTCAGTGGATGAGGGATTGGCTGGATGGTCACATTCAAAACATTGTGGTCAACAGCTTGATGGCTGGAGACCAGTGGTGAGTAGTGTTCTTCAGAGGTCAGTACTGAGACTGGTGTTGTTTAACATCTTTGTCATTGACATGGACAGTGGGATTGAGTGCACCCTCAGCGAGTTTGCCCATGATGCCAAACAGTGTGGTTGACACACTGAAGAGAAGGCATGCCATCCTCATGAAGTTCAACAAAGCCAAATGCAAGGTCCTACACCTGGGTTGAAGAAATACCAAGCATAAATACAGGCAGAGAATGGTTTGAGACCAGCCCTACAGAGAAGGACATGGGGGTGTCAGTTGACAAGAAGTTCAACATGATGAGGCATTGTGTGTTTGCAGACCAAGAGGCCAATCATATCCTGGGCTACATCAAAAAAAACCATGGTGAACAGGTTGAGGGAGGTGATTCTTCCCCTCTACATTGCTCTCAGGATACCCTGCCTGGAGTACTACTGTGTCCAGCTCAGGAATCCTCAGCATGTGAAAGTTAAGAACCAGTTGGAACAACTCTAGAAGAGAGGCATGAAGATGATCAGGGGACTGGAGAACCTCTCCTCTGAAGACAGGCTGAGAGAGTTGGGCTCATTTAGCTTGGAGAAGGCTCCGGGGGGATGTTATTGCAGCCTTTCAGTACCTCAGGGGAACCTATAGAAGAGATGGGGAGTGACTCTTTCTCAGGGAGTATGGGGATAGTGGTTTCTAACTGAAAGATGATAGATTTAGATGAGATGTAAAGAAGTTCTTTGCTGTGAATGCTGTGGTGAGGCACTGGAAAAGGTTGCTTAGAGAGATGGTAGATATCCCATCCCTGGAAGCATTCAGGGCCAGGTTGGATGGGGCTTTGAGCAGCCTGGTCTAGTGGAACGTGTCCCTGCTCATGGCCAAAAAGTTATCTATGTACAGTCATTCCAAAGACTGCCTTGCATCTATTTATGTTTCAGTTCGTTTTCCTAGCTTGAAGGCCAAAGATGTTTTTGTATGACTGCACTGGTGCATCAAAGAACAAGACTTTGAACCATAGGATTAATTTTGTTTTTTCACTACATCAGCCCACATCAATTACTGTTAAACTTAATTCTTTTCTCAAGTTCCTCAGCTAATGAAGAAGCCAGCAGATTACATTTCACACTTTGCCCATTAATTGTTGAAATATTTCCCTTGGTTGGTAGACAGTCTTAGTTAATCATTAGCCACATTAGTAAAAGGGGTAACACTTCTTCTCTCTTTGTTAATTGCCTTGACCCTCAGAGTTAATGTGAAAGGAGCATGATGAAGGAGCTTGTGTTTTTTGTGAGTTCTTGCACTTAGTCTTCCATGACATACAGTAATATTCAAAGCCCTCTCCTCAATTACATGATTCTAACGAGACAGGCAATAGCCTGCATAGAAGAAATTCTGCCTTGTCCTCTCCTTTCTTCACACTTGAAAATGTATTTTTGAGAGGCAATTTTCTTTTAAAAAATTAGATTCTATGTTTCTGTGGTATCCTGACTGGAGACGACCTGGAAAAATATCTGGCTATCTTACCCATATGGAAAGAAAAGGCAATTCCTACAAGGACATTTTTTTTGTCTTATACACCAGATAATCTAACAAATGAATCTAAACTCCTTCCATGGCTTTTCCATGTAATGGAATGGGACCATTCGTAAGGAATCATATATGATGGTACCATCTGTATAAGTAGTTTTTTCTTGGGAACTGTTGAATTTAAGCATATTATTTTTACTTCATGTTTCCTTCATGTTTGGGAGGTCAAACACTTCTGTGTTTCCTTGGAAAATAAATCCGTGAATACAGAAGACGTGGGAAAACCTGCCTGTTGTTTCTGGAGATCGCTACACACCAGGTTTCACTACCAGTATCCACAGCAAGGAAAATACAACTCCACGGAGATGTTTCTTTGACAAATAGGTCTGCTTAGTAAGGAAGAACCCTCAATAGACCCCAGTACTCCTCAGAGTACCTAGAGGTGGCAGATTGTGCAATGCTTTGCTGATGGCTAACATTCCCTTTCCACCATGTTTGGAGCATATCCTGGCTGATTGTATTACTTTTACCTGTGTAATCCAACTGACTTTCACAGACCCCAAGTATTTTGGGTCATTTTCTCAAAGACACTGTTTTATCTTCTTAGTTTGGTGACAATAGAACAGATTTTTAATGAATATTGCAGCTACTACCTTTTGGAGAGCCCAACAGACAAATGTGCTGGTCAGATTGAGCCTACAAACAGAAGAATCAAGTAAAAGACTGGAAAGGAAATAGTCCAGTGTTTGCCATGTAGCTGCTCAAATTTTCTGTTGAAGAGCATGTTGTGTGCTTAAAAAAGGCCAGGGTATACATTTTTGTGCATACTAGATCAATCAGGATCTGAAATCTGTTGCTGCCTAGCTTCCTGGAATGCATTTGTCACAGCGGTCTTTTGAAATCAATTGAAATGCATCTTTTCCTCCTGCTAACTGACATGATAGATTGGTAAAAATCAAACACTATTTGTGCGATGTCAGTCTAGCTTTTCTGTCATGAGTGATTGAATATCTTTTAAATACTGTCGTGGCATTGCTCCTGAATTGAAACCTAATGAGAAAACTTTATAAATGGACTAAAGTCATGCTTCCAGTTCCCAGTTGTGCACTCAGCACAGATACACCTTGCTTTATCTCTGCTCTTAGCAGGAATTGTTTAACAGGCTGCTCCTGCAAACTGTCAGGCCAAATATAGAATACACATGCAGTATTTTAATTAATGTTTAATGTTTCTTTTCTGATCAGGCTTAAAATCCTCTTTGTGCAAGTGATTATAGGTAATTCTTTAGCTGTAACAAGATCATTTGATAATAAGGCTGATAAAGGTAAGCAATTATTTAAATATCAGCAGCTTAATATCAGTGATGACTGTCACCTTCTTGTTCAGGCTTTGTGCAAATGTATTAATACAGTGTAATTTTAATATTAATTTTCATGGCACTGGAATAGAACATAAACATAAGTACATTGGAGGTTTCCCAAGGGAGATAGATATTCAGTATTTGCTTCCTCTTACTGCCTTGCTCCAGCTGATATTAAGAAAGAGGTAGCACATGCCTATTCATAATTTACCTATCACTATAATTGTTAGAAGGAGTTTTTCTTGCTCAGTCTGTCAGATGAGCTCATAAAGGTCTGTTGTATACTTTGCCATAGGTTTTGGCTCATGGGCAGAAAGAGTTAATTTGTGGATCTTCTCTGCTCTGAGCCTTGTCCAGGACTACATCTTGTGTATGCAATATGGAGCAGCTTCAATATTTTGATGGACAGAGTACTGTAAGGTTTTTCTCTGAAACCACTCAAGTTACAGTCTACTGATGATTGATTTCTACTTCAGTAAGAACTATGATCATTTAAGAAAAAGTGTCCTACAATTTTGTAAGACAAGCGAAGGAATCACTTTCTCTCTCGAGGTTTGAAGCCAATTCACATGCACTTAAGCTCTTTCTGGATAAAAGCCTTGCACTAATGCTACAGAATTTGATCTTGAAAAGTAGATGAAATTGAGAGGTAACTATTTTTCCTCCACACTAACAAAAACATGAATCTTCAAATAATAACTAATGACATGAATTATTGTGATGTTTGGGAACACTCAAGTGGCAAAATGCTGTTGTACTGGTTTTGGCTGGGATAGAGTTAGTTTTCTTCATAGTAACTGGTAAGATGCTGTGTTCTGGATTTCTGCTGAAAATAGCATTGATAATATACAGGGATGTGTTAGTTATTGTTGAGCAGCACTTGCACAGCATCAAGGCCTTCTCTGCTTCTCATGCTGCCCTGTAAGTTGGTAAACAGGGGATGCACAAGTAGCTGAGAGGGAACACAGCTGGTACAGCTCACCTCAGCTGACCAGAGTGAGGTATGACATGGTGCTTAGCAGTAAAATCTCTGGGGGAAGTTGTCACGGCTGCCGTTGCTTGGGGAATGCCTGAGCATTGTTT
The DNA here is from genome assembly GCA_025345505.1 of Todiramphus chloris collaris. Taxonomy (NCBI): domain Eukaryota; kingdom Metazoa; phylum Chordata; class Aves; order Coraciiformes; family Alcedinidae; genus Todiramphus; species Todiramphus chloris. The sequence continues at coordinate 46,138,551 of JANVCC010000018.1, read as the reverse complement.
GTCTGGTGGTAAGCAATTGGGGTGTGTTTTTTTCTTTTAAATAGAGTCATAGAACAATTTGGATTGGAAAGGATGTTAAAGATCATCTTGTTCTAATCCCCTTCCATAGGCAGGTACACGTTCCACTAGACCAGGGTGCTCAAAGCCCCATCCAACCTGTCCCTGAATGCTTCCAGGGATGGGATATCTACCATCTCTCTAAGCAACCTATTCCAGTGCCTCACCACATCATTCACAGCAAAGAACTTCTTCTTTACATCTCATCTAAATCTATCATCTTTCAGTTAGAAACCACTGTGCCTTGTCCTATCCCCATACTCCCTGAGAAAGAGTCACTCCCCATCTTTTCTGTAGGCTCCTCTGAGGTACTGAAAGGCTGCAATAACGTCCCCCTGGAGCCTTCTCCAAGCTAAATAAGCCCAACTCTCTCAGCCTGTCTTCAGAGGAGAGGTTCTCCAGTCCCCTGATCATCTTCATGCCTCTCTTCTAGAGTTGTTCCAGCTGGTTCTTAACTTTCACATGCTGAGGATTCCTGAGCTGGACACAGTAGTACTCCAGGTAGGGTATCCTGAGAGCAATGTAGAGGGGAAGAATCACCTCCCTCAACCTGTTGACAATGCTTCTTTTGATGCAGCGCAGGCTATGACTGACATTCTGGGCTATGAGTGCACATTGCTGGGTCATATTCAGTTCTGCATCCACCAAAACGCCCAAGTCCTTTTCTGTATGGCTGTGCTTAATCCACTCATCACCTAGACTCTGTTTGTGCTTGGGATTTTCCTTTTCTTTTTTTTTTTTTTTTTCTCATTAAACTGTCTTTACGTCAATCCATGAATTTTCTACCTTTTGCTCCTTTGATTATCTCCCCTGTCATGGTTGGACACAATGATCCAAAAGGTCTTTTCCAACCTGAATGTTTCTGTGATTCTGTGATCCCATGAAGGAGGAGAAAGCAAGGGGCAGGGTGGGCTTTAGCTGCCTACTGGGGTTAAACCACAGCAGCTGTAAAGAAACAATTCCACACAATCTGTTTAGATTGTGTTTTTTTCTTGCTTGTTTCAAATTATGGGTAACCTGACTGACCTTGTTTTGGCACAAAATACTATTCACTGATGACCTTGGTACGAAACAATAGCTTGCTAGACCTGGCTTGTGGATTTCTAAAAACTGAAGCACGTCTGAATCAAAAGTCTGAATCAAAAACCATGAGGTGAAATCTCAATTACCAAAGGTAGTGACGTGTGAGAAAAGGAGGGAAAAAAACCCCTTTTGTTTGCAAAATAAAGCAGCACTGGAGATGACCCAGAGTGCATACACCTCAGACCAGAAGACAATGAAATTACAGTGTGATAGGAAGCAGAAAAGAGAATGACTATTGAGGTGTTTTGTGTGATCACGCAGAGCACCACTCTGAGACATGACATCCATCCCATGTACCTGGCAGATGAGTGCAGGTGTCCTGCCTGTCTTGCTGGGCATGATAGCTCATGCAGAGGTAACAGTGGTGCTTTTGCAGGTGGTGTGGTCAATCTCCACACTGGTCAGTGGTCCATGGTCGATGGAGAGAAGGTGGCATGCAGTTCAGCTCTGCTTCTGCTAACCTGAAGCAGAACAAGTGAAATGATCTTCAGTCATGCTTTTAGCTGTGGAACATAATGCTCTTCTTTTAAAAAGGCAGTCAGATGTTTTTTCTCCTTTTATCCAGATGTATATTGGCATATATGTAACCATAGCAACTATGGCTGGAAAAACTGAAATCTAGTAGTTTTAAAATTGCCTTCAGAATAAGCTTAACACTGAAGCTTGAAAGCAGTCAACATAGCTGATGAAAAGGTAGATGAAAAAATGGAAGGAAATAGTGATGAATTTACTCAAGACAAAAATAGTTCTCAGAAGTGAAGTGATAGCTTCTCTCACTAAACAGGCACTCTTACAACTCATTAACATCTCAGCTTTGTCTTCAGGCAAACTGTCATGTTTTTGTGACACAATTGATATCTACTGTATATTTTCTATAGTCTAACCATAGGAACTATTTTTAGATACAAGTTCATAACTTGGTATATGAATTAACTTGCCCTTAGTTGAGCTTGGTTAAAGTGACTGTTGGCTGTGTAGTTTGCAGATTTAAACAAGGAGTAGTTCAGTTACAGTGTCTGTCCTGTTTTGAACCCCACTGCCTGTGCATGAACAAGTCTCTGAGTCCACATTTACAAAGCAACTTACAAATGGAATCCTTTGTTTTTTTAGAGACAGGGAGAGATGTTCAAAGTGCTGAACAACTACACAAGCAGTAGATGTGGATAGGCTTCTGCTACACATGACAAAAGAGTAGACATGTGTTGTTAACGTTAAGGACCCCTAATAACTTGCAGTTTCTTGCTTTTGGAAATATGAAGTTAAGGTACCTGAAATCACTGGAGTGTTTTGGGGAATTCAGGCCAAACTCTACAAAACACAGCAGACAGTTTATTGCACAGATAATATTCATATAATGCTTCTTGAAAATGAAGTGGTAGTAAACTAAAGTGCTATGCCTTTCTGTGTTGACATCTTGAGAAGATCTTTGAGATAATGAGTAGATGAATTAAACTTGAAAAAGGTTGAATGTATGCAATGCATTACTGTGTCTTATTTAAAAGATGTTTTTTCAGGAAAAGAAATTAATCTTTATCTTCTACATGGAGGATCTTTGCACATAAATAAGAAGAATGTAGCTGCTTAGGACTTCCATCTGTCAGATAATGGGCTTTTAAAAATCAGACGGTGCAGAGGAATGCCACTTGTATATGCATACACTGAAATTAAGTATTTGTTAGAGACTTTGTTAGCTTGGTGTGCAAGTTCTCTACTGTAACAGGAGCAGCATGCAGGTCTTCAGAAATACATTTCTAGGGCCTGATGTTGGTAGGAGAAGGAACACACAATAATGCAAAGATATTAGGCAGTGAGAGAGGCCTTCTTGGCATGATAGCTATTGTATCAGTTTGGGGATTTTTGGGATGCTAGATACAGGCAAATTGAAATTTGGTCATCTCTGCTGCATGACTGAAGGGTTGTAGTAGCCTGGGAGAGGGAAAGCGTTTGTGATAATGATATAGCTGCTGTAGTTGAAGGGTAGAAAAAAAGCAGGGCTTGTAGTGAGAGATAAAATCTTTTATATAACTAAGGGATACTAATAAAAAGTAAGCAGACAAGAGAAACTTCTTTATTCACATCTAAATCAAGCTTTTAGAAAATGAAGGCTCAGAAGTGAATCACTGGGTCTGGAGCTTGCAGTTTGAAAGGGACTTCACAGCCTTCAGATAGTATAATTGTCCAGTCTTAGTGTTAAGGCTTGTCAGGAAAGAATGAATTTGTTGATAAATGTGTCAAGGGAAGATGTTTAGCTTTTTGCCCTCTCTGGCTGAGGAATTTACGTGTTAGTGGTAACAATGCCATGTTAATTTAAAATTAATCAGCCATAATTTTGACAGTTGTTTAAAGTTTTTAAATTAATTTTTCACTGAAGTAAAACTAACCTTCTGACTAGTCTACTCCAAAAAATTCTTTTTTTGTGGGATACAATTATCTTTAAACAGTATTTTTTTGTTCTCAGATGGCTAGAGCTAAAGGCTATTTCTTTTAATTCATTTAAGTGGAGTGTGGTAACCAAGTCAGTGTTAAGTATTATTTTGTCCTTGATTTCATCAATACTAATGCATATAAAAAACTTTAATGTTAAGTTCATGTGGGTAGAATTACTCACAGGGCTAGCTGCTTCCCTTAATAGACCATTTCCTGCTAAAATATCTATTTGATTTCATTAGGTCTCGAAGACCAAGATCATGTTCAATTGGCACAAACATTTTACAATTTGCCATGAAGGCTTTTCAAGAAGTTTAACCAAAGTTCTTAATGTAAGAGCATAGTCCTCCACAGTCCCTTGAAAACTGGCAGTGTTATTTATAAAGACACCCATGTGGGTGCCAGCTATCTCATTCCAGCCATCTAAGGACTACCTCATCTTTTGGAATTACCTATTATTATCCATTTGTTAGAGCATTAAGTGATTAGATGCAAAAAGTTAAAATAATTGATCTGTTCCTCAATGTTACAGACTGCCTTGCATAGAGAATTAGATACTTCTACTGGATTTCTGTTAACTTATTGCATTCACTCTTTGTACATTAACTTGAGGTGGTGTCAGGAACATTGGCACAGATTTTTGCAAGTAGATAGAGGAGCCATTGCAAAACCTGGAGCCCTTTATATTCTTTTACAATTCAAGAGTTTGATAGTGTGTTTGATTTTTATATGTCTAACTAGAATAATTTTATGAAAGAAGTGACTTGAACCATCAAAAGATATTTTTTTATTAGCCAGAAGTGTTGTGCCATGATGGTGGCATGAAAACACCTATTCAAATAAAATTCCCCAATTAGGTTTAAAAAGCTGTGAAGTTATTTGTCTTGTGCAGGTGATAGAAGCACATTGCATTCTTTTTTTGTAATGACAGTACTACAATGCTGTTTATGTAAAGGAAGCAAGCCTAAAATTAACCTAATGAGAGAGGAAGAAAGACTATGGGGTTTTACAAGAAGCTCTTATTATTTTATTGATCTTCATAAATGACATGATCAGTGGGATTGAGTGCACCCTCAGCAAGTTTGCCTATGACACCAAGCTGAGTGGTGCAGTTGACACTCTTGAGGGACAGGATGCCTAGACAAGGTAGAGAGGTTGGCCCATGTTATGTAAGGAAGAAATTTTTTACAATAAGGGTGGCGAAACACTGGAACAGATTGCCCAGAGTGGGTAGATGCCCCATCCCTGGAGACATTCAAGGTCAGGTTGGATGGTGCTCTGAGCAACCTGATCTATTTGAAGATGCTCCTGCACACTACAAGGGGCTTGGACTAGATGACCTTTAAAGGTCTCTTTGAACCCAAATTATTCTATGATTTCATTCTCTGCAGATAGAGAGCAGAAATCATGACCCGTAGTTAGAGTACATGTACAAGGATCATTTTAATTATAGCAAAGCACCCAAATGTGAAACATTAAGTTCCTTACTCTGACTGCTGTGCCTGTCTAGTCCAAGACACAGGGGAACCGTGGGGTTAGAATGAACCATTTAGTTTGGCACTGAGGTAATTCTAGTAAATGAAATAAGGCATAGATGGAGTAGTGCAGTGCTGGGTTGCTTTAATTGAGCAGCAGCTGTTCTAATTTGGGAGCATAAAATCTTATAGATGTAAAAAGCAACCAGTATGATCCCAGAGGAAATGGGAAACCTCCTGAGTTGAATGATGTATTTCAGGAGGGAGGGGAAGACAGTAAATCTTTGGTGTACTGTACCTCATCTGTGATACTAGAGCACTTTATCTGGATACCTTTAAAATGGATCTGAGTGCTGAATTGTAGGCATCTGTCTTTGACATTTGCCTTTTAACATTTATTCCATCAGTCTACAGACAGACTAGTTAAAATCTGGTCATATATTGGCACCCTTTCACTTTCTGGTTGTCACTCAGGATGATGTAAGGTGCCACTGGACTTGCAGTTGTCCTGTTCCACTACTGTGCTGACCACAGCCCTTCAGGAGCTCCTCACTCCCATCTGCTCTTATGGGGCTTCACTGCTGCTCTCCCCAGGCAGCAGGAGACAGCAGAAAGAGAAGATACAACAGGAGTTGAACTCACACAATCTTAGTCACATGGCAAAAGCAGGCAACATGCTGTTTGCTTCGTGGAAAGACATTCTTCATTGGGTATTTAAGGAAAAATTATTCTCTGAAGGATAGGAGGAGGTCTATGTTACTGAATGGACTTATAACTCTTGTTTTATGCAGGGCCTCACAGATGCCTAAGCTGTCTAAGGAAAGTTCAATGCTTGACAAAATATGCCAATAGTGAATATATTAGTTGATTTTTGGAGAGAAATGGAAGTTATCCATATTGAAGCAATGAATGAAGAAAAACGTGTTGACATGATTTTATAAAATTAAATCTTGTTCTTTTACTACAGTCTTTCCATTAGTAACTATAATATTTTGACATGAACCATTGTCTCTTTCTTCACAGAGAAGTTGTACTGATGTATTTTGAATAATATACCTTGGAAGTGAAAAAGAATACCCGATAAGAAATCAATAGGAACATTTGCTTTTATCAGTTATGCCAGCTATTGTTTACGAGACATAAAAATGACTGCAGTGTTTATAGAACAGTACTTGCTCTCAGACCATTTCCTGTAGTGTCATATTGTCATGAGTGATGCATACTAATATTTTATTTGTTTTCTTTCTCGGGAGAATGAATAAGAAAGCATAAACATTGATTCATAATTTGGATAACTGAGTGAATAGGCTGAACTGGGATGAGTGTTGTCAGAACTGATTATTCCAAGCGATTTTTCGAAAAAGCTTTTTCTTAGTATCCAAAAATATCCTAAAGCATCAATTTATCAAAGCTACAAAAGCCTCTTGGTTTTCTTTTAAGATGATCCAGGTAGCTGAAGTCTCTAAATACACTTTACATTGTGGATTTTCATTAGGCTGTGTTAGTCAAACAGCAATTCCCAAGGAATATTCTTGCCTCTGAAATATCCAGCTGGGTAGTGGCACTGCTAATGCAAATGTAGGAAATGTCATGTCAATGACTTACAGTGTCATTTCTGGCTGAGTGATGAAAAGTGCCAAACTGATGACCTGTCCAAAGAACCAAGACTGTGTATGTGTTTCTTGTGCTAATCAAGGGCACATGCCGGAAAGAAATTTTAGTTCTGCTGTTGCCTACATCCCTGGAGATGCTGAGTGGTGGAGGCACTTACCATGCCAGACCTTGATTTGGATGGTCCTCAAATCACCTTTTCCCTAAGAGGCCCATCAGAGAGAGGATTTTAGGCCAAGTGGTCTGGTGTTGGCAGCACATTTGCGTGAGGAACCAATGAGTTAACCATAAAAAGTAATGGGAAGAATGTCTGCCACTGTGTGATTTAAAACTCCCTAAGCAGAATAGGAGATAAAGGAAGCCAGAGAAAGTGTCCTTGGAAAGATAATGGGGACGATATTACAGCTGAGGTAGAAAAAGCAACTCCTAAGGTAAGTGGAGGTGTTACCAGACTCAGAGATCTGGATATTGTAAAGGGTAGCAACAAAAAAGACCCTGTGATCATTTTGAATGCAAAGACACTGAATCTACATGAATTTCTTGCATACAAGTTCCTAAGATTCCTCAGATATCTGGTCAAAACATTGGTGAGATCTTTTTTCTGTGAACTACAAAGCTTCTTATTTTTACATAATTATATATGATTTGAGTAATGCTCCTGTGTTAGAGGGTGGACTGTCCATTTCAATGGTAGCTTCACTGTCTGGATTCATCACTTGGACAAACATGCTTGGAGAGGTGCAATTCCTTCTGAACAATGTTGTTTCTTGAAAATTGGGTATTAGTATAAAATGACAGCAAGTTTTATAGCTGGATTGCAAAGTTTTCATATGCTTAGAACTGCATTTATTATTGTGTTATTTACTCCTATTATTAATACCCACTGAGAAATTTGGCATATTGAGAGTTGCATAAGGCTCTTTTGTGACTGATTTATAGACTGCATATATTTCATTAGAGAGCTGTGAAGCTTCTCAATATTCTTGAGATATTATGAATACATAAAAATCAGGAGCCTGAAGTCCAAATGGTGGTAAATTTTGAAAGTAAGCAGATTTTCAAAACCTCTTCATGACTTGCCTGGATAAAGTTACATGTTTCCATCAGATGTTAAGTGTACAGATAATGAGAACTTGCACTGCTTAATCATTTAGGTTCAAATCATGACACTAACTGCTGTGGAGATCTAGATGCAGACTTGTTCTCGGGTACTGTTGTCCTTGATGTTGAACTGGATACTCAGGAATCACCTTCAGTACCTTGTTGCTGATGTGCAGTTAGAACACTTGAACAATTAATTAATTGTTTCCAGAATAGTCATTATTTGCATTACACAGCTGCACACAATTTACATACTGTAGCTTCGGAGGAACAATGATGATATTTTGTAAAATGACTAAATGACTAAATATGGTGAATCTTACAAGCCCCAAGTCTGTTCTTTAGAAAGCTCAAGTGTTGGCAAATGAGAGCAATTACAGAATTCTTGGAGAGATTTTGGTTATTGCTGCTAGATGAATGACCAAGATTATGTCATTAAAAACCCTTTCCAGGAAAAACATCCACCAAAATTTGTCCTTTCCCTGCCTCTGACACATAATTTTTTTATTGGTTTTTTTTTTTTTTTTTTTAAATACTTTTAAGAATAGGTTAGATAGCTAAATTTTCAGAGGATTTGGCAATGATCAGTTTGGCTGGCCTCCATTTCTTGTACTTTTGTCTTAAACCCAATTGATTCTCAAGGCATGCAACAGTTTTTCTGGGATAATTTCAAACTCCAAAACACTTTAACATTTTCCATTTCACAGCTGACACACAACTGCATTGCTTTATTCTGTTCCTTCAGTGCCTGTAATCAGAGCAACCATACCGTAATTTCTGAAATACTGACAAACCTTATCTTAGCATAGAGAATTTCTGAATCAGAAAAAAATCAGCTGAGTGATTTACTCTGGTTAACAACTCTTTCTAAAAAGAATTTAGTTTCTCTTGCCTCTTAGCTGTGAGGAAGAGACAGAAATCTGATGGTGTAAACAAAATCCCTGCTCCCCACCTGATTTCATATTTATGCATTGAGAGTGGAAATAGGGGATTTTGCAAGATCATTAAAATCCTCTTCAGCTAATTGTTGTACAAAGCTATGAATAATATTGTATCATTGGTATCATAGTCAGATGTCTGACTTCCTTAGGAGCTGAAAAAACAGTGGTGATGATGATGAGTAATACTCAGATGCAAACCTATGTACTTACAGACACTTTTGGTGAAAGTTTGATTTCTGTTTAGAAATGGCAGGATTGTTCCTTTGCTTACAGTCCAGCCTCCTGCCTGTCCTTTGTCTTGCACACCCCAGTTAAGGTTATATAGCCTTGAGGTTATATAGACAATACTACCAGACTGACAAGCCATAAAACTTCTTTCATGAGTGGCTTGAAGGCTGCTGCTTGTGCCAGCCACCTTCTGTTCAGGCCAAGCGAAGGCAAAACCACATGCTGCTTTAACTGTAAGTGGAGCTGCACTTGCTTGAATCCCCTGCCCTTGTAGTTGTTATAAACTCAAGGTCAAGGTTTGCTTGTGCTCTAACCCACAGGATGAGTTCTTTTGTTTCAGCTGAAGCTAAAGTCATATTTGTCCTTTCTTTCTATTAGCCTGAATGGAGGGCAGCTGGCATGCTCCAAAGTTCAAAATCAAATTTTAAAGTGTTTGAAAATGCTAATGTGTGAAAGCCCACACTTCTTGGACAGCTAATTGTAATGATGGTTAAAAAAGACTATGCATTAGAGATGTACAGCCAAAGCCTAATATGCAAAAAAATGCCCAAAATATACTTTGGAGTTTATAAAGGCAAAATCAATTTGACACCATTGTGGTTTTTTTTTTTCTTCCCAAACCTAATACAATACACAAAAAAGACAATCCTTCTTAGATGTAAACAGGATATAGTCAACTCAAAAGTTGTATCAGACTTGGCTGTTAAAAGAATCAGGGCTGAAAAGAGTCTCTGAGAGCAGAAAAAAAAGGTTTTTCTTTCTCACACTCTATGGTAACTATGCTACTCACACAGGCAGATGACTATTTTTTTTTTTCAGTATTCCACTGACTCTGATCTGTCCAAGCATGATTATACATTTCCTCACAATATGTTTCTCAGTTTGCTTATAACAGCGATTTGTGCAAATGGTGATGGAGATGTTAACTAGAGACAAGCAGAATTAGCAGATGTGCTTGAAAGATGCCAGCAGCACTGCTCCGTTCAGCAGGGTGCAAAGCACTAACCCTTCAAGAGACCATGGATAGGAGACACTGTGCAAGCACTTGCACTATTTCACAATCCAAGAGGAAATAGTGACCTGCTACATCATTTAAACATACACAAGTCTATGGGGCTGGATGGGTTACACCCAAGAGTACTGAATGAGTTGGTGGATGTGCTCATCAAGCCTTGCTCCACCATTTGCCAGCAGTCCTGGCTAACTTGGGAGGTTCCAGTAGACTGGAGGGTAGCAAATATGATGCCCATCTACAAGAAAGACAAAAAGGAGGACCTGGGGAACAACAGACCTGTCAGTCTGACCTCAGTGTCAGGGAGTGCCATTATGCACCACGTACAGGATAACCAGGGGATCAGGCCCAGTCAGCATGGGTTTATGAAAGGCAGGTCCTGCTTGATGAACCTCATCTCCCTCTATGACAAGATGACCCACCTAGTGGGTGAGGGAAAGGCTGTACACGTTGTCTACCTGGACTTCCATAAAGCCTTTGACACTGTTTCCCATAGCTTTCTCCTGAAAAAATGTCTGCTTATGGCTTGGTTGGGCATATGGTCTGCTGGGTAAAACACTGTCTGGACAGCCAGGCCCAAAGCTGGGTGGTCAATGGAATTAAATCCACAGTGGCGTTCCTCAGGGCTCAGTATTGGGACCACTTCTGTTTAACATCTTTATCAATGATCTTGATGAGGAGATAGAAAGCACCCTCAGTAAGTTTGCAGACAACACCAAGTTGGGTGGGAGTGTTGATCTGCTTGAGGGTAGGGAGTCTTTGCAAGGGGGACTTGGACAGGTTGGATTGATGGGCTGAGGTCAATTGTATGAGCTTCAAGAAGACCAAGTGCTGTGTCCTGTACTTGGGCTACAATAACCCCAGGCAATGATACAGACTTGGGGAGGAGTGGCTGGAAAGCTGTCTGGCAGAAAGGGAGCTGGCGGATGTTGATTGACAAGTGGCTGAATGTGAGCCAGCAGTACGCTCAGGTGGCCAAGAAGGCCAGTGGCATCCTGGCTTGTGTTAGAAACAGTGTGGCAAGCAAGACTGCAGAGGTGATTGTCCTTGAATACTTGGCATTGGTGAGGCCACACCTTGAGAACTGTGTTCAGTTTTGGGCACCTCAATACAATGAAGACATTTTGGTTCTGGAGCAGGTCCAAAGGAGATCAGCTAAGCTGGTGAAGGGCCTGGAGAACAATCCTTATGAGGAGGCTATTTATTCTGAAGAAAAGGAGGCTGAGGGGAGACCTTATTGCTCTCTACAACTTCCTGAAAGGATGTTGTAGAGAGGTAGGCTCTGGTCTTTTCTCAGAAGTAACCAATGACACAACAAGAGGGAATAGCCTCAGGCTGCACCAGGGGAGGTATAAGCTGGATGTTAGGAAAAAAAAATTCACTGAAAAGGTTGTCAGGCATTGGAACAGGCTGCCCAGCAAGGTTGTTGAGTCACCATCCCTGGATGTGTTTAGAAGTTGTATAGATGTGTGTGGTGGGTTGACCCTGGCACGGCACCAGGTGCCCACCAAGCCCTTCTATCACTCCCCCCGACCCCCTTCAGCACGGCACGCAGGGAGAGAATAAGACGCAAAGCACAGGGGTGTGGGTTATGATAGATAAGATGTTATTTTCTACTTCCCGTCCACAGGCGATGTCGGGCCGAGTCCAGGAAGCAGGGCTCCGGGAACACGCAGCAGCCGCTTGGAGGACAAAGCAGAATGCCCCCCCATCCTCCTCCTGCCCTCTCCCTTTATAGTAGAGCTGACGTCATATGGTATGGAATAGCCCACTGGTCAGCTCAGGCTGGCTGTATCTTCTCCCCCCTCCTGCCCCCCATCCTCTGGTGCCGTGCGAGCACCGGCAGTCACAACACGGGTGTGTTATCAACACCCTCCAGCTCCCAGTGCTACAGTATGAGGGCTGGATGGGGAAAAGCAGCCCAGCCAGACCCACTACAATCTCCACCCCTTATTCCATACCATTTGCGTCATGCTCAGGCCCCCACATAATACATGCTTAGACCATCTCTAAACCCAACCAATACATTATCATCAACTACTATTCCCAGTCCTTTAACAGAGAGTCCCTCATTCCATGAGATTCCTTCAGTCGATGACTTGGTTCTCATCTGTCAAGGTGGATGTTCTGGAAAGAAGCAGTACGTCTGATTGTTGGGCACCAACACCGGCTAGATCTTGGTCCTTCACTAAATTCACTTTCGGTTATTCCATCTCCTTCTACAGCATCACTTCCTGCAACATACAACTCACATTCCAGATTATCTTTCTGCAAAGGTCAAATCTCCTTGAGGTACACACTGGGTCTCACCATCCTCCCGCATTACCCACCAGGTATATCCAGGTCCTTGAGCAAAGACAATCCCACGAATGGGTTTGCCTTTTCCCAAGGGTCGAGCTATCCACACTGCCTTCCCCAACCATCTCCCGGTGTGCACTACAGGGACCTTATCTCCTCCCACAACAGGCAGGGGTTTTGTTTGGGCAGGGCCAGGACGGCTAACAGATCCTCTGGTGTTAACTAACCAGGTGGCCTTTGCTAGATGTTTGTCCCACTGTTTAAAGGTCCCACCCCCTAATGCTTTTAAAGTGGTTTTTAACAGCCCATTGTACCTTTCAATCTTCCCAGAGGCTTGTGCATGATAAGGGATGTGATACACCCACTCGATGCCGTGCTCCTTGGCCCAGGCATTCACGAGACTATTTCGGAAATGGGTTCCATTATCTGATTCAATTCTTTCTGGAGTACCATGCCGCCACAAAATCTGCTTCTCAAGGCCCAGGATGGTGTTCCGGGCAGTGGCATGGGGCACCGGGTACGTTTCCAGCCACCCAGTGGTTGCTTCCACCATTGTAAGTACGTGGCGCTTACCCTGGCGGGTTTGTGGGAGAGTGATGTAGTCAACCTGCCAGGCCTCTCCATATTTATATTTTAGCCAACGTTCTCCATACCACTGGGGCTTTAACCTCTTGGCTTGTTTGATTGCAGCACATGTTTCACATTTGTGGATGACCTCTGTGATAGCCTCCATGGTCAGATCCACCCCTCGATCTCGAGCCCATCTATACGTTGCATCTCTTCCTTGATGACCCGAGGTGTCATGGGCCCATCGCGCTATAAATAATTCACCCTTCCGCTGCCAATCCAGATCCACCTGAGCCACTGTCACCTTGGCAGCCTGGTCTGCCCGCTGGTTGTTCTGATGTTCTTCAGTGGCCCGGCTTCTCGGCACATGGGCATCCACGTGGCGCA